>CM037925.1:6515925-7243088 GCA_021346845.1 Apeltes quadracus
ATTACAAAATGTACACCTTTTTGGACATTACGTCTGTAAAAAAAATGTATATTTAATTTCAGGACATTATAACTAGATGAAATGTCCAAAAGGAAATCTGAAGTTTGGCCTTTCTGATTTATATCATTTTTAATCAAATGATGTCAACACAAGATATTATTTGGGTAGACGGTAGAGGGCAGTAGTAGTAAAGGTAAAGCTTTGCAGACCTCCAGCTTGACACAGATCCATTAAAAGGTAACAGGACAGCTGTTTAATGCATTTATAAAACACATATTTGATATGCATGTACTGTAAGACAGACATACTTTATGTAACAGTCGTGATTTAATTAAGTCAGCCTTTAAATTCAGGATAGTGCAACAGATTTTTATCAGAAACACCTATTTTCTGTCCCTTCGCCTGCTTATATTCTTCTTCTACGTTCACTTTGATGTCACATTCTGAGCCCCGCCATGCCTTGAATGACAGATGCAAGATGTCTGAGTGAGTTATTTCACCCGTCTTGACGAGTGACAGAGTGACACCCTTTGGTGTGGTGCATTTTGCAAAAATGCTGTGACGGCTCCATCTCTCGATTGTTGGCTTCTTCCGTCGCCTCTGTGGCATAATAGACCTGTCATCAGCATCGTCCTCCACCCTCCCTCTTCTGCTTTTGTCTGGACAGCAGTTTATCAAACATCTCCATCTTTTACTTTTTGTTGCAAACGCAGAAAACGAATGTCATATGTGGCGATTTCAACAGCAAAGTGCTGTATTGGATAGAGATAAATGTTTGACCTCTTCGGGCTCTGTTTACTGCTCTCTGCCTGAGTCTAGATTGACGTTCCCTCCTTGAGCTACCTCGCTGCGCAAAATCTCCATCTTAATAAGTAATTTAGTCTCTCATTGAGTTCTATTTTCTTCAGCGAGGGGAAAAATATAATCTTTTTCCAAAACAAATCAGTCCCCCTTTTGTTTCTTCTGCTAGGAAGTTTTCATTCTCAAAGACAGGACATATTCCTAAAGCGTGAAGTCTCGTATTCAAGTCATGTTCTTCCAGATGAGAGTTGGTTGAACACTACACATTATGAATGTTTTTATGAACTGATTTCAGTGTTTCTAAAAATCATAATTGCAGCACGTTGTTAAGAGATACAGGCTTAAACACAGACACAGGGAATATTTGGGGGATTATTTGGACTCCTGACCTCAGTATTTATTTCTAAAATACTGGATGCAGCCTCGATTTTAAAATGACAGTTTAAGAACAATATACCCTAAGTACAAAACTCGGTTCTGAATGAGGTATTTAGAGTGTGTATCGGTCCAAATGGGAAGGATTAAAAAACAATGAACTATTGTGTTTTACCATCAGCCTCTGACATTCTGACGCCAGGTTGTCCTCGGCTTCCTCTTCATCTGCTAAACTATCTGCTTTAATGTGCAGAGAGATTGTGGGGAAGCAGAACCTTCTCTTTCTCCCCACCACAAACACACACACACACACACACACACGTGGGCCCTCTGGCTATTGCAGCTGCACCTCTTCAGTCCAAGTAGCTATAATTTATTTTTTTTGCCTCACAATTTAAATTGGCTATCTTTGGCATGGTCTGTGAATTTATGCTGCCAAAACATTTGGGGGGGAAAGTAGAGCAAGAAATAGACAGCAAGGAAAAATGTAATATGAAAAAGATTATAAAATTATAAAATAACAATTCCTTCAAATATTTAAAAAAAGATTACGTATGTTGTGTATTCCTAAGATGTCCCTCTAGTTTGACATATTTTACATGTCATTAAATGCAGAAACATGTTTTTTATTACATGCCAGGGCCATAAATGTTGATTTTCCCCTTAAAAAAGATCTGTGTATAGGTCAGCTGGTCATACATGCATTTTTATGTCAACAAGCTGTTGACAGAACTAAAACAAAAAAAGAAAGACCAGACAGTGTTGTTAAGGGAATGAGAAACCTGAAGATATGAACAAAGCAGGCTCAGATCACGTCCTTAAACTCATACAGGTATGAGAGGCCGGATTTTTATAAATTCCATGCTGCCTGAGCAGCGGCGACAGTCTGGTCTCCAGTTGTAATTCAGGGCACTTGGAGCATTGAACCACTGGAGTGTGATAAATATGAGCAGCTGGTGCACCAAAGATGAGATAGAAAGCCAATTTTCTCAACCACCCGAACGAGTGGTTATTACATCTGTCAGACGAGGGACTGCCAACTTTATCACATAGATGCGGTTGTGCGCATTGTCGGTGGGAGCATCACCAGTAATGAACCTGAGGGCAGAGTGTTGAAATCTAGTCACGTCAAATTTGATTTGTGAACTGAGAGGAAAAATTGTGCAAAGAATCTTTTTTTTTTTGCTGAATTTAGAGAGTGTCAGCGACTCAGTAACATTTTTATTACAAGATACTAATTCAAGGTTAAAATCATCTTTAATTTACTTGTTTTGCCACATTTAGGTAGCAGACAGACTATTTAAACCACCTAATAAAGCTAAGGGGCTGTAATCAATATTTTTAAAACAAGGGTTCAAATTACAGCATGTGATTAAAAAGGGGTTTGCTTGTGGTGTCAAACCAACCGGCTCTGGAAAATATTGATATTTTATAGAAATTACTGTAAAATCTTTAACATCAAGGACAGTGCCAACGATATTTTTATTCCTACCGTAATGTTTGTAAAAATGTGTTAATGGGGCTGCAAATGTAAACATAACATACATTTTTCAGCAATGAGTTTAAGTTTATAAAATGTAAACGTTTTTTTATTTGTTAGAACTGCTTCTTGCGTGGCTTATCTAGTGGTCTGTCGTTTCAACGATGCTTACCAAGAATTACCAAGAAAAATTCACTATGCTGCAATGTTAAGAAAATATACAAAACATCTGTCAGTTATTTATAACGAATAAAAAGATGCACAACATGTCACATGCATGCAAATAACCAGGTCACCCAAAGCGTCTGATCGGCAACACAAAGGAGAGTATCATCTGCATAGAGGCAAATTTGACTTCTTTTAATGTTTTGGACAGAATGTATGTCAATAATTTAGTATGACGTTACTACATACCTCTAACACACACTGTGAAGTAGACCAATATATTCTTACTCACTAGATGTGCACAGACATGTGCAAAGAGACCATACGTGTAGTTAGTGTGTTGGTGTTGTGTTGACAGAGACCCATGGCGCTTTTCCCCGTCTTTATCTCTAGGTTTCTCCACCCCTCCCGCCCTCCCTCTCTCTCTCCCCCTCTCTCTCTCTCCCTCTCACTCTCCCCGTTATCCTCCCTACCCCTATGTCATTCCATCAGGTCCTCACAACACACACACCAGCCTCCGAACGCCTCAGCTCTTCCGCCAGTGCCAGAGAACCAGCGAGGGAGAGTAGAAGTGACAGGAGAACAGCAGCAGCATCCCTGACAAGCATCTCCCTCACTGGAGACAGGAGGGAGAAAGAGGGAGGTGGGGAGAGAAGAAGTGAACGGAGTGCGAAGTAAAAAGGAGAGAGGGGCAGAGAAAGAGAGCAAACCAGTGAGGGAAATAAGTTTTCAGTTGGAGGGCTTCATCTTCCCTTTTCTTTTTTCGTCTGTGAAAACAGCGTGCCACCTCTCTTCTTCTTCTCCTCCTCCTCCTCCTTCCCTTCCTTCTCCTCCTCCTCTTCCACGCTGCGCTTCTCTTCTCTTCCCAAATCTCCTTTCCCAGCTCCCGCCGTGGGGTCTCAGCTCTCCATCTCCCTCCCCCCCTCCCTTGCTCCGTACCTCCCCCGGGCGCTGCTGCGAGCCTCCGGGCTGCTGCGCCGCAGGAGGATGTCTCGCAGGGAGTCACCGCCGCCGCCCTCGCCACCCCCGCAGCTGCTGGGAGTGCGAAGCGGAGAGGTGGAGGATCGTCCAGAGCGCGCCGAGCCGCTGTCCGACGCCGAGAGGGAGATCATCCAGGACACGTGGGGGCACGTCTACAAGAACTGCGAGGACGTGGGAGTGACTGTCCTCATAAGGTGAGTGATAATTTTAGTGTCACTGTGAAATACCCCTAGATTTGTCCCATTGTTGTCTGTATGTGTGTGTGTGTGTGTGTGTGTGTGTGTGTGTGAGAGAGAACTTTAGAGGACTGGAACCATTCTTTACAGTTTAAGATGCCTAAATTTGAGTGTGTGTTCTTATCTGTTGCTGTTTTTGGATGCAGATGCTTTATTCTCACAGTGGATCATTAACAGCTGACATTTTGTGACAAAATGATTACATCTTATGTATAATGGGAAGCTGAAATCTGGTGTTAAAGCCAAAGAGTTGTTGGGTTGTGTGGGCATGTTTGCGGCAGGGTTGTCAGGACTACAAGCGTCTCTGAGCCCCACTGAACGGTGCTAAAATGTACAACGTTTCTACCACAGCGGCGACAGTCAGAACTGCACGTTATATGAAAATTGTAGCCATCCAAAATTCTTACATTATACTTATACGTGATCCGTTTTATTCCGGTTAGTTTGGCCCCTACTGGGATCATTAATTGTGCACCAAGCCAGGATGATGATTTGCTTCTTAATACATCTCTTATTGCTGCAACTCAAGAAGCTGATGAAATTAATTTTTTTGCCATTAGCTCCTACCTTCTCGCCCTCCTACAGTGATGCAGGAGTACTATGTGGTGACATCTCGTCAACATGCTTAATATTGCTAGATGGATTTTGAACCAAAGAGGGCAGTGAAATATGTTTTCTTCATCTTTAAATTCAAGTTGTCCACGTAAAACAGTCTGATGCCTCTACATTTATATGAAGCTCAAATTTACACCACGTGTCAAGGTCAGATTTTTGATAAAGCCAGGAAACATACCATTGTTAGGCGTACAGACACACACTGACACAGTACGGCATGTATGTATGAGACGTATTTATGCCTCATTCATTTTCATCTTTGGGTGTAGTGTTACTCACAGGGATCTTATAAGCATCCCTACTGACTTCTTAAGTTGTCAAAACTTATTATATAAAATCAAACGTTTTTCTCCAAGAGCCTAATCTCAAACAGGCAGTAATTCTCTGCAAAGCCTCAGGATGCGACTTATTTTCCCTGCTTTTTCTCATATTCTTTTAAACTTAAAAAAAGCAGACGTTTTGGACTCATTTGAATGTCTCCAGCTAAAATGTCTCAATGTTGCGCTGAGAAAATCCTTTACGGCTCGTTAAAATGGAAACTGCAGTCAAGGAGACTGATGTGACTGAGACAAACTGATTTTTGTTTGGGGGGAGACAAGAATCCCAAAAAGGCATAGAGCTCCTTTACTGTGTATATATATATATATATGAAATATGCAGCTACTGCCAGGAGCCGGTTTTCCTAGCTTAAAATAAAAACTGGAAGCAGAAGGGTACACGATCCAGCACCTCTTAAGCTCACTATTTATGTCCTTTTTTATCCTTAGAAATACTAATGTTTAAAAGCTGACTCGAGCAGTAACGTCCTGCAGTCTCTTTGGTTGCCTGGCAACTTCACAGCAAAGACAAGACTCTATGAAGTTATGGTGGCTTTACAGCTGCTAGTAGGTGGATTTTATTCAGGTAATTATTATCAAGGCTAGCTGCTTGCCCCTGAGTCCAGTCCTTATGCTAAGCAGGTTGCAGCTGCGTTTTCACAGGCATGAGGGTAGTATTTTCTTATTTAACTCCCAGTAAGAATGCAAATAAATGTATATCCCAATGTGTTCCTTTTCTATTTAAGACATTTCTTATTGACAACTGTTTATATGTTGATGCTAATAATAAAACAAACAAAATCCAGGCCAAGCCTTCAGATTGCCACAATCTAAAAACATTCGATTTATAACTAAATAAATTAAAATATATATAAAATAAACATAAATATGAAACAGTAACGCTTCGCTAGTGCGTCTCTTATCAGTAAGTGTTTGCCATTTTTCCTTGCAGACACCTTTTCTGTTCTGGAGTTGCCGGATTGCTTCCCCTGTGTAATCCACATGGGGTGTGATTAACAATTGGCTGGCAGTTTCTTGTCTAACATAACATGAGGCGAGCTCTCAGTCACAGTCTTGCATGGTTTAGATCTTATAGTTGAGATCAGTGCACAACGTGTGATCTCGGATTTGCACACAGTAACAATAGCCTCAGTTGATCTCACCAATGCGTACAAATGCAATTGCATCAGGAGTGGGAGCCCTCCAGGCGTCTGCAGAACCGTGCATGTGGCAGACCATGCATACTTTGACTGCTGCTATAGTGACAGTGGCGATGGAAGGACTCATGTACATTTTCCCTGAGCAGAAGAGAATTATCCACAATGAAACAGAATTGTGAGACGTAAATGTGTCCATATTGTCCTGTATGGACACAACGATCAATCTGTTAATCCATAAAGATACACTTACACATATATTCATACATGCAAAGCTATTATTTCTGAGAGACACACCCTGTTGTTTTTTTCAGGTTCATTGACCAAGAGTTCAACCAAATGTACCACAAATAGGTGAATATTTTGACAGTGCAAATACATGTATTTTCTCCAAATTTACGTGGTAATGCCAATCAGCTTTGAGATTTTCTTACTGTCTCTCTGTCTGGAAACAGAGGAAAGAATATTGGAGCCGTCCATTACCCAGAGCTTTACAATAGTGCCTGATTTCTTTTAAGGAGACGGGATGGAATGGTTGTGTCTAAATGTGTGCTTGAATAAAAAATAATCAACACAGAGTTATCAAAAGTCATCATCTGGGCACCATAAATATCTGAACCGTATATGTTGGCAATGTCCCCCAGTAGTTGCCAAGATATGTCAATTAAAACTAAAAAGCTGGTTGACATCAGCTGGTGGCACAGGAGGGAAGTCGGGGCATCACTGAGGTCAGAATGATTTTGTCCAGGGAACAAGAATGTCTGCAGAAAATCAAAAGTCATGGCAACAGTTGTTGATACATTTGAGTTAATACTGTAGGTGTACTAAAATCACAACCAGTTCATTTTTAATATTTGTCAATAATTTAAGCAGCTGTACGCAGTCACAGAGTTTGCCTTGTGAAAAAAACGTCCTTGAAGATCCGGCAGTGAAGCTCCAGGTTGTTCGGGTGCTCCAAAATATTATAAAAACCCTTCCAGTCCCATAAAAGAGCAATTAACGAGCCGCACTATTGGTGCTGCTTTAGATTTTCCATTTAAATGGAGAGACAGGTGCAAGAATGTGTTCAGAGCTCTGCGAAGGACTTAATGGGTATTATGTTAGTGTGCATTCAGGATTAGATGGTCTCAAACGGTTTAGTATTGTTATGGAATGCTGAGGGTTGAGCAGCAAAAACGCTTAAAGGAAAGCTTGTGGTTCCAATTAATAAAAACTAAAAATAACTCCTTCTTACACTAGCTTTTTAAGTTACTATTATACTATTGTATATATTTGGAAGTGAAAAAAGAAAAGCAGAACATATAAAAACAAACCTACAGAATCAGTATGCCTTAGATTGTTCTACACCCATCCATAAATCCATTAACCAAACCTCAGGTAACCACTTTCCACCTCACTACATAAAGAGTGCACTGCTTCCTGTGCTGGATGTAAATCATTGGGTACACAATATTGTGAGTGGGATCTTTAAATCTTAAACTCTGTGGGTCAGGGGAACCACTTCGAAGTATGATATGGGACTTTTGGATCAAAAAAAGGTCTCCTATGGTTGTTGAATTATTGTAATGTACTGAAAAACCATACCTTGCTACAGATTAAACATGTATCCTTCTAACACAAGAAGAAAACATCAGAGCAGAACTCCGCTTTCTTTAAGCGCTGCAGTTAACTCTGTCTGAGCAGAACAAAGGCTGTTATTCTGGGTTATTCCCCGTCGGCAAGGAAAAGAGTGTGAACATATCGTGACAGCTGGGAAAGCCAAGCTACAAGAGCTACAGGCGAGCCGAGCCTTTGTAGGTCTAGCATGACATTGGATCTGGGCGATGTGGATGTACTGTACTGTAGCGCGGCTGCCGAGGGCCAAACTCCAACTGGGAAGTAACTGTACTAGCAATTCTAGTCAGTTGGAGCTCTGACAAGATTTAAAGTGGGTCAGAGCAGCACTGTGTGTGTGTTTGTGTTATAACGTCAATGTAACAGTTTTTTTCAGACAGTGTTTGTTTACATGACTGTGGTTGTGTCTATGTTAGAAAAGATATTCTGCATGGTTGTCAATAGACACAGACAATGCTTAACTGCCACATTTCTCACATTCGCCTTCAGCAAAGCTTGTGGAAACTGTTGCCGTGGCATACCGTCTCACAGAGCTGCTGTAAGATCACATTCTCTCCCTGTGATGAAAACTGTCAAGCTGCTGAACCAAAACAAATCCTCCTAACAGGAATCCCAAAAGACAATTTATTATGTCTTTGTTTATCCCTCCTCTTAGATCTACCAATGTGGTTTAAGAATTGACTAGAGCAGGACCTAGAATACATCCTGTTTTACACACGGGGAAGATCTTAGAAATAATAAAGACACATCAGGGATAAGTGTCATTTTGTCCCACATCAGAATTCTTTCCTGCTCTTTGGAAAATACCGAGCTGAACTTGGCAAGTCAACAGCCCCCAGAACAGTGAAAGGCAGTAGTGGTGTGACTGTAGGGATTGCAATAACAGTCATTTGTCGAACATCTCAGCCTGCACCAAAGTGGTGAACTAACCAACAGTTCACCACTTTGGTGCAGGCTGAGATGTTCGACAATTGTTGGATATGATTTCCATGAAATTGGGGACAGCTGTTGGTGACATTGGTTGTTCTCTGATTTTTCATCAAGTACAGCCACCAGATTATGATCTGTCCAATGCTTTGGTCCATGGCCTGCAAAACTAATGACAAATGTCAATTTGTGTTTGGTTTGTTTGCAAATTAGTGGATGTGAGCATGCTAACACAGTTATCTAAAAGAGTAAAACTGTAGCTGGGAAACATGTGAGCGTTGCCATTGTAGCCCCATTGCAGCCGCCTCAAAGCGTGGCTGTGCCTGGGTCCAGAGCTGCTCGCATGGCTTAGCAGGGATATTAGGCAGAAATCACTATTTACATGGTGGGGGGTCTGTGTTATCAGTTGTACAGTACTGTACTTGGGAGACTGTGAAACACAAGCCAATAAATCCAGTTAGAGTAACAGATTAGTGTGCTCGGAGGCTTTTCAAACACTAAACCATTGCACAGTGGGTTGCAATAAACAATAGGTGCAAGAATGTGTGTGTTTCTAAATCATGCTCAACGAAGTACTATCTAATAATGAGACTATATGGCATTTGTGGGCACTGTGGGCTTCTGGAGGGATTTGTCTCAGTTTAGCAGAACAGATAATATAGACATAGTTGCCATTTCGAAAGGAATGGTAACAACAGTTTTAAGTTTTTGTTTGTGTCATGTTTTCGTCTTAATGCTTTACTTACTGTACAATTGTAATGCAGGTTTGTATATTGTGACACACCTGTTAGATTGGAACGTTTTTTTCAAAAATACAATACAAAAACATAGTGCTATACGCAGCAGGAGCATTTTCTCTCTGCTCACTTCCAGTTTCCATTTAAAGCCATCTTGTTCCTGTGAAATGGTTATCTTTTGGCAAAAGAAAGCACCAGTTTCAGCCTGATTTAGGTTTAGGCGACAAAACAACATCAAGTATAATACAAATGGAAAAACCGTCACTAAACAACACCACTTTGATCGCCCTGTAACACCGATCATATGTTTGTTTGAGCCAACTAGTCTCCCTCCCATTATACTACTTCCCCTTTTCAAAGCGTAGCATTGTTAATAGCTGCAGAACAGATTCCCTTCTCCAACCAATATAGTCCGATAAGACTATTTTGACCCAATAGAGGCGCTAGATTATTAGTCTGAATGTTTTCACATTTCATCCATGGGTAACATAAATGATCTGTAATATCTGACCCTTGAACTCAAGAGACAGATGAGGCTAATGGGAAAGTCATGAACGAAAGTAATGGCCAAATACACTTTTGACACAGTGATGGCGTTACATGTAGGTCTAATTCATCCTAATGGGAACAGCAATACTTTGACAAAGTAAATACGAGAAGGGCAATCTTACAAAAAACACCAACATCAACGCCATGGTGGCATTAGAGGAAAAGCCAAGGATTGATCCCCAAGATAAGTTATTCTGCAGTGCTTTCAGCACCAGACTGTACTGCAGTGAATATCCTCTGCCATGCCACCATAGTGACAAAACCAAAGGGCTAATTTCCTTCCCTTTTTTCCTTCTGTCTGAATTAATCTGAAATGTCTACCTCCCTAGGTTCTTCATCAACTTTCCATCTGCCAAACAGTACTTCAGCCAGTTCCAGGAAATGGAGGATCCAGAGGAGATGGAGCGAAGCAGCCAACTTCGACAACATGCCCGCAGGGTGATGAACGCCATCAACACTGTGGTGGAGAATCTCCATGACCCGGAGAAGGTGTCGTCAGTGCTGGCTCTTGTGGGAAAGGCTCACGCCATCAAACACAAGGTGGAACCCATGTACTTCAAGGTGACTTCAAGGAATAACACCCAGTCCGAGACTATTAGACCTTTCTACATCTTTAATCTCTGATATTCAGGAGTAACCTTGATGAGTTTATATTTGACCTCTTTATTGTCAGACTGCAACATTGCTCTTTGACTTGATACCAGATTTTCTGTTTTTCCATGAATCGCTTTCAACAATTCCACCCGGTACATTTTCCACATGAGTAGTGTTTCACTGCTAGGCGATTTATTGTTTTATAGTTTGGGCTACTTGGTTGGCAAGAGGTTGGCAAGAAAACAGTTCCACTGTGCCATTTAACCAGACAATTATCTTTGGGGACATTCCTTTTGTTGCCTGGTTAAGTGGCACAGTGGAACTGTTTTCTTGCTGCAGCAGCCTCTTGAATTATCAAGACATCCTATTAGCACCCTCTAGAAACCAATCTAAAACAGAGCGTATTCTCCTGCCTTTTTAAATCGACTAAGGCCCAAATTATTTTGTCACGCTGCCTTTCACTGTTGCACCTTATCATTGATGCTGGGTGTGGTCATGGGTGTGCTCTGTTACAGCGCTGACAGTAAGGGCAGAGAGTAGCAATACACATAAATATGAGTTACAACTCTGTGTAAGAAATAAGACAAAAGCGAGCAGTGATCACAAGTGTAAGAAGGGTGGGTGCTACGTTTCCGTGACAATGCTGTTGGTTGGGACAACTTCTATCCGCTGCAACAGCCGCATGAGCACGGTGGCGTGCAGCCAGTTTGGTGCACTCACATGCACTAAAAGGCATGCGCAGCCTGGCTGCAACAACAAAGCAAGAAGAAGTAGTGGACACACACACACACACACACACACACACTCTGGGGAAGAGTGACTCTCATCCTCTGCTCAGGTACACATTGATGCACTGTGTCTTGGTATAAGAAGGAGTTGTTCGGTTGCATAATTTTCAATGATTCTTATAATTGCCTTTGTCATATTCAGGATTTTCCTTAAGTTTAAATGTCGACTGCAGTTGGTTCATCACTGCAGCTGTGAAGAGGACACATTGCTCTATTTAATGTGTTTTAAGATTTAATTGATCACTTTGTGAATACATTATTGAACTGGTGAATCCCACTGTGTATTCCCTATACTGTTAATCTCATATGTTAAAGACGGAAACCCTTCGGCTTTCGGTATTCTTTTTTGTTAAGAAAAAGATCAGGATGGTGGTAAACTTGCTGTGTGAAATAAAACATTTGTCTAGTCTCAACTCTCTAACAGGTGGTGGTATCGAGGGTCCCACCAATGCTCATCTACTACATTTGAATCCAAATAATGTTTTATTTATGCTGTCCTTTACTAGCTTCTCACTCACCTGTGTAATATGTTCTTTCCACTTCATGTTCTTTTCCCTTTGAATCACCTGTCCACCCACTGCTCTCCTGCTTTCCTGCTATAATGTCACAATTCTCGCCTCGCCCACTTTTCTGTGAGAGCGAATTGGATTCATTATTTCCACCACTGCGCTCTCCCTTTACATTATTCTCTCTTTCTGACCATATCTTGATAGATCTCTTTCTTTTTTACCCGTGTTAATTAAGTGTATTTCTCGACCTCTTTCCTCCCAGATCCTGAGCAGTGTGTTGCTGGAGGTGTTTTCTGAAGATTTCCCAGAGTTCTTCCCGACAGAGGTGCAGATGGTGTGGACCAAACTGATGGGGGCGGTGTACTGGCATGTGACAGGGGCCTACACTGACGTGGGCTGGCTCCAGGTCTCCAGCTCAGCGGTGTGAAGATTTAGGAAGACGAGGGGGTAAAGGAGTTTCAATTGCAAGCAGTTCTGTGAGGATGGTTTCAAAATCATGGATGCGATTAACGTGGTAATCCGTCCTACTCTGTGCTTAATTTTGGTGACATTTTGGGTGCTACGCCTTAATTGTTGTGGTGTTTCTACATCATACTTCCAAGAGATCATTTTGAACACCAAACAATGTAGCCAGACAACATTTTTATTTCTTCTAACAATAGTTTTAGACAGTGTAAATGGTACTTTGGTCTGTGTTTTTATCCATTGAGGCTGTCACTGCTTATGGTAACTATTCAGTTCTTCTACTGTTTATTTCAGGCAAACTGCTTTTACTGCCGAAATGCAACACAAATCATTAACCTTCACTGAGCCCGTTTCCCTTAGTTACTGTTGAGGTTGATGTTGATTTCAGACAGAGGTAGGCTTCTCATTTCAAGCACTAACACCTATATTAACTGTTTTTATCAACTTTCACAAGCTTGCAAATTAATGTTTGCTAGCTACGTAATTTATTGGATGATGCTATTTCCTACCAACTGATTGGTCAATCAGGCTACCTAGCAACTATTTACAGCATATCATGCTAAAAAGCTAAAGAGACATATATGAAGTAAAATACAACACGTGAAATGAAGGAGTATTGTATGTTTTTGTGGCGTAGCTATATACAGTAGTTGTATTTTATGGTACAATATGATAATTAAAATGTGAAGAAAAATACTGTATTATAGTTTGTTTGAAAAAAAAAAATAAACAGCACCCTCCCAAGTGAATTGCTCTCGCTCCAGCTTCCTGCAGATCAATGTGGAGAAAGCCTGGCAGGGCCGATGTGCGTTGCTACGGATGAGCTAACGCTATGTTGGGGTTAAGGGGCTTTAGTGTACATCTGGGGCTAGCAGACATTTATTTACTTTATAGTTACCTGCGGTAAGAGAAGCCTCTTCAGGTGAAACCGCACATAAGTAGACACCTCATGATATTTTTACAAGAGATTGGGAAGTGTTTTTTGGAGTGACTTTTAAGCCCTGAGATGGGGGGCGTTAGCTGATGAAGCCCCGGCTATGGGACCATGGAGCTGCTGACTGTTAATAGAGTATCTGTGTGTCCTACTACGGTATATCCTCATGTTTAGGGCACCTGTGCCCCTTTCTCTCTATTGATGCGTTGCGTACTCTTAATGTCTTGTTTAACTTTACCGAGCTGTTTGTATATTGTACAGTGGGCCAGTGTGCGTACTCGTCTGCCTTCGTTTACAACTCATTGGCACGTCGGTCTGCTGACGCGTTAGACAGGATGGAAAGCACGATGGAAAAAATATATATCAGCAGGTGGACAAAAGCGCCCATGTTCCCATTTACACACGCATGCATGCTATAAGACCTCCTCTGTGCTAATATTTACAGGACTGTCGGTTGGTTTACCTTTTCTAAACCCCATCAGCGAGACGCAAGGCATTAGAGGATCCATTAAAGGCTTTAGAAAGTCACTCCGGAGTTCTACGGAAAACATGACAGCTTGTTCAAGTGCAATCAGCCCTTTTCCTTTGATCTCTGATCCATCTAACTAAAGAAATGACGTCCAAATAAATGAAATGCATTGCACACATTGCTTAGCTCTAACTATCATGAACAGGACGCTTTCTTCCTATCTGACGGAGGGAATTTTGGAAGCCCTCACGGTTTCTCTCGAAACTCACATCCTATTCAGACATCCGCCCCTCGAACCTGCTGCGTAGTGTCAAACTAACCATCTTCACCGTATAAAACATCATCCTCTTGTCAGCAGTGTTTGGAGTAATTGGACTGCATGCACTCCGGCTGTCTGTCCCCATCTGCGAGTCCCTCGGTGGTCAATTCCAAACATACACGGTAAATCTGTTTAGGATGGATATTTGATCCAATCTTTAGTTTGCATCTGCTCCAGTGACGTCCTGAATCTCCTATCTGACCCCCCCTTGGCATCGACTTCTGGCATTAATGAGGAAGTAATGAGTCTCCGCTCCTCCTCATTTGGTCATTCATTTACTGTAACTTCCCATTGCCTCTGTTAAGCGTCGAGTCATTGAGACCAAAAACAATTATGACTGGACAGATGGTTTTAAGCTCCACAACACCTTTCACAATAATACTAAAAATGTCTTTCAGTCACTTCAAACATTGATGTAATGACTGTGTTAATTGCACAGTATGCCTTACCTTGACCAGTCGTTTTCAAACCTTTCCCATCATGCTTCCCATTTGGACACAAAACACTTCATATTTGTGATTGGATTGGACTTAGTCAGTCTATCTTGTTTGGTACCATTGATTTTCATTTTAGTTTAATCCACATCTGGTTTTAGAAAGCTGAGTATCTTGTTATAACAATCCTGGGGTAAAGAGATGATTTAACTTACTTACTCAGGATGAAAGGATTAAAACAAGAAACATTAAAAATAAGTTTAGTAAGACCTCTTCCCTTTCAAGTTTAACTGGAGAGTCATAAGCCAACACACGGACGGCTTACTGTGATTCCTGTGTTTGTCACATAAGAGTCAAACAAAACCTCAACGTTAGCTTCCACTTTGACTCAAATAGCTCTCGAGGGAGTAGCGCTTGGCCCTAAATAACCCGTATGAAAACACACACCGGTCCTATTCTTTGCCCCTCTTCAGACGTCAGCGTCAGACCACGAGCAGCTCCAAGGTTCAGGAGTATTTCTGTTTGCCCGACATCTCGTTTGTTGAACACTTTGTGGTGTGAAATACACATGACAATCCTGCAGCTTTCTAAGCATCTCAACTGAGCTCACTCTCTTTTCTTTATCACTTTTCACACACACGCACAGTATTGCATTTAATGGGCAAGTTGGGTATGTACTTGCATGCCAAATGTACTGCAGACGCACTTAATCCAATCTGTATTTTCAATCGTTTTGGCCCAATAAATAATTGAACAGGCTCATTCTCAAATAAGGGGGTCACAGCATATGTGGAACTTGTGGTTTTTGTTGTGCAATGTTTCTGTCCATCAGTTGAAAAGTTAGGACTTTATATTTTTCTAAATATATATCAGGAGAAGCATTCTATGTATTTGAATACTCTATATGAATATGTCATTGTGTTGTTGGTGGCAGCGAGTGCAGAGGCTTTGTAGTGTTTTGAGCATGTTTGCACAGCCAACCACAGACCTGTACCTCCACAAACCTGGTGAAAATAAATCAAGACCGTCAATAAAATATACTTGTAAATTTGACTCTGCTTCTTTTTTTAAAGGACATACTCGATTGGACACATCCAAATGAAACTTGTTGTGTTAACATTGGTGATCTACTTAATGAGAAATATCACTAGTGAGATAATGAGGACATGAGAAAACATACAAAGTCAATTCCGGGTTATTGGCTGCTGGATCCATGCTGACCTTTAAAATGTTACATTTAGGTTGCATCGCCTGGAAATAACTATGTTTGTGTTATCGAGAGTGACCTGCAGCGCGAAGGGTTACACTTAAAAAATCCTTCAACACCAACAGATGCCAGGCTATAATAAGTTACAGTTAAAATGTATGACACTGTTCTATTTGAAGTTACTGCAGGTATTTTGCGCTCTTTAAACAATTATTTCATCCTTTTTGGGATGAAATTAAGAATAAGCTAAAATAGTTAACAGAAGAATAAGAATTTACAGTGCGAGATATGAATACAATTATATGCATTATTGGCAAACAAAAAAGTTGAGATAACTTTGGATTGTGTAAAATGTAATTGTTAATAACGGTACTGAACCAACAAACCTACCGTCCACGGAGATAAGAAATAAGGGGGTGATAATAATAATAAATAACATGACGATAATTCACACACCTTTCAACTAACCACAGTTACTACAGAGACACCTTCAACATGTTGTGGGTTTTGATCTAAACGCTACTTCCAAGCGTGAATTTGAAAGAACTGAGAGTGCTGCACATATATGGTGCTCAGAGGGTAATAATGCTGCTCCTCCTTGCGAGGTCTGGATGACTCATATCGTGGCGGCATATCAAACGTTTATTTTGTCGCTCGACCATTCTGTGCTTTATGAACCAGTTGTATTGTAAAAGCAGTTCTTTGACACACTATAAAGTCTGACAACTGGTGTGACATGCTCCACTTTACCGTGTTGGTGGCGGCAGAAAGTAACCAGAATGGATTTGTTTTGCTCTTTGGGAACGAATCACAATGTTTCTGTTTTACTCAGCAGTTTATTCCTGTTCATTTTTGTAAAATGTCCTCAGCCAAAAGGTGAACTTGACCCAGATATCTCCTGCCGGCTGGTAGTCAGCAGCACATACCCTCCTTGGCAGTGCCACTGTTTCAGGAACAAGAGATAATTAAATGGGATAAGATGTAAATGTTCCTAATCAATGATTAATGGTTTTCCGTTTGCTGCTTGACGCTCCAGGCGAGACTCTATCTGAGGCTCCATCGGGAGGTTCATGCAGGGAGGAACATAATCATTTTCCAAACCATACAGTAATTTATTACAAAAGTACATCTCATCATCAAAGACAACTCTGTTATATCTGCTTGTTTTATCCTTTTGCTTGCATAAAAGGAATTCGTAAACACTGTAATGTCAGAGTAATTTTCATTTTGGCTCTTTTCACACTGGGTTATACTGTAATAGTTGGGTTTAAAATGTATTTATAGCAGATTTACAAAAACTTTTAGGATTCTAACTTCTATTGATTCCTGGCTCAAACAATGGGAATAATGCAGCTAAACACCACAAGATTATGTAGACTTCACAGCGTGGTCCTTAAGACTGACTCGTCACCATGGCGACACATTTTCCCAAACACCCGAACAAAGTCTTCAAACAGAGGCTAATAATTGGTTAACTTTGAGGACCACAACAGGAAGCATTATTTCGATAAGCGTTTAGGAATAATTATTAGTTATAAATTAGTCTAGCACATTGTTTTCACTTCACGTTGCTGTTTGTTTTGTCTCCAGTCTCAAGGTACAGTTTCCAGAACAGAACAAAGCTCTGATGAAACCCACTATACGACGTTACTGTGCTCAGAGCAAACGAGAGCGAGACTAGGAAGAGTTAGCGACCTGCTAGTTGGAGAATTTCGCAGGTATTGGACTACTGTACATTGGATTGGGCCGAAAACCAACTTGAAATGAATGCTAATTTTGCTGGCAATCTGCTGGATGTGTAATTAGGCAACCGCTTGCTAGCATGCGCCGATGTGCGTGCTGTTTAAAGCTTCTTTCACTCTCCCGTGAGTGTTCTCAAACACATACAGCTTGTAAGACTCTTGTAAAGGATCTGATCGTTTATCCAGCCATTACCTCCTTAGTGGATGGCCTTTGCTACTAGTTGTCATGGAGATGGACCCCATCCTCGCTCCAGGAATAAAGCGTGGAGACTTTGAGTTAAATTACTTTGTCAGACTGTGTTACTAATGTTAATAATAACTTAGAAGTTGCGTCCTTATAATATGTCTTAAACCTCAGTGTTGTTTCTTTTTAAATTCATACTTTATGTCAATTAAATAAATTGCATGGCAGCAAAGGCTGTTCGGTTTCAGGCAGTTTACAGAATTCAGTGGTGAATTCAACAACTGTATCACCATCCTCTCACGACCATGTAGTTATCCAAACATTATGCTTCCACATACAGTCCAACTAGTGGGATTTTGTATATAAAAATTCCTGGGAGTTTGATGCTCCATTAAGGCACAGGTCTGCTTTAAGCTGTAGACAAACATCACGGTACTTACATGCCAATTTACAGCATGTATAATGCTTCCCATTTTCACCATCACAGTACTCCTGAGTCCGATGTGAATGCCATTAGGTCTGCGGGTGTTGAGTTACAAAGCAAAGGATCTGACACAATAACATTTTGTAGTAAAGATGGCGCGAAATAAAAACTCTGAGGATCACCAAAGACGTGAGAGCTGATCCTGGGAGCAACATCACTGACAAAAATTAGTTTCTGAAATTTCCGGCTACTTGCATGCAGCATAGAACTATACAGAATTGAATTGAAGGTCACTTCTTGCACACAACGTCGATATGTTATTTCAATTCAATGCCTGACATTTAGGGGCCCAGGATGTCCACTGTTTAAAATGTTTAAAATGCATCAGTCAAACAAGCCGAGAGCACGGCCAAGCCAGCCGGCACGCACAGTTCAACACAAATAACCGCTGTGTGACGTGACACCCCTCGGGTTTAGTCATTGCTGAGTCCGTGCAGCTCTCCACCAGCACAAAGCTGCAGAGGGAGCCTGAAGTATTTTCCAATTAGGCGGCGAGAGCTTGTCTCAGAGCTGCAGATGAGATGCACAGCCACATCACTGCAACTTGACATTCCCGTCAGCCACTTGTGTAAACCTCCGTCTGCCGGCCGTCCACACACCAGACGTTTCACTACAGAGCAGTGACAGCAGAGTCGCCAATGCAACGCTGCCTGCTTGAAATATAAAACTAAATGTGACTAAAAAAAGCAGCTCATCTTAAATTATTTTTTACAGATTTCCTAAACGGCTGACTGATCAGAGAGCAACTGTACAAACAGTACATGAACATGTCCTCTTCCACTCTGGTTTGTGACCAAATACAACAAAACTAATGAAGCTCTGGTGTAAATTCAGTCAGAAGACACAGCTATAGCCTGCACAAGCCCGTACTTTGTTCCCCATTCATCTGTCAATCACTCCTCACTTATTGTGTCCTTGCCGTCATT
The DNA here is from genome assembly GCA_021346845.1 of Apeltes quadracus. Classification (NCBI taxonomy): domain Eukaryota; kingdom Metazoa; phylum Chordata; class Actinopteri; order Perciformes; family Gasterosteidae; genus Apeltes; species Apeltes quadracus. Next base: position 6,534,935 of record CM037925.1, read on the forward strand.
GTTTGAGGCTTTCAATCGTGATGTCAGCTGTTTGGATTCAATTTCAATTCAATTCATTTTATTTTGTATAGCCCAAAATCGCAAATTACAAATTTGCCTCGGAGGGCTTTACAGTCTGTACACATGCAACATCCTCCGTCCCAAGACCCTCACATCGGCACAGGAAAAACTCCCCAAAAAATGAAAAAAACCCTTCCAGGGAAAAAAGGGAAGAAACCTTAGGGAGAACGTCAGAGGAGGGATCCCTCTCCCGGGATGGACAGACTGCAATGGATGTCATGTGTACAGAATGACTCATACAGATGTAGAATACATTCAATTTCTATAACAGAAATTAATCAAAGGATGAGCTGCTCTCTTCTATCCAGTAGCACAACGAAACAATTACATCGTTAGTCATATCGTCATTGTGCTGCTTTCTCTCTTAACTGCGAGTATGACTACCAATATTCATCAGATTCATTAACTCTTGGTTCTATCAGCCAATGCCAATATCACAGATTCATCTGCAAGTGCAAATCTTAAGGGTCCAAGCTCCAAAAACTGTCAAATCAATTATCAGCGTTTATAGTCAGACGCTGTACTGCTATGTAGGATACCTACTATATGAACCTGGACATAAGGCTGAGAAACTTATCAATCATATAATACTAGTTTTTCATCACTAAGGGGATGAGTGGCAGGAAAGGGCCAGATGACTTTGCAGGAATAAAAACATCTGTCATGACAACAAAGGAGTATTTCGCACATGGCAGAAAATGTGAGGCTGTCCAAAAATACGAGGCAAGCGTCTTCCATTGGAGATTACGCCGTAAATATCTAAACACAATAAGTGCACAAACATCACAACACAGCTTAGGTGTGTGGCAATGCGGTGCCTCAATAATGCACCATGTCATCTTTTCTAATCTGGGATTGACTAATCCCTCTTTGCTCCTGATCCAGACGGACGCATTGTCTCCTCTGCGGTGGGGTTTATGTTGAAACTGTCGTCTTTTTTGGCGGCAAGGCGGCGGTCTCGCGCACCATGTGCACCACCATCATGATTCTCTCCACTCTGGCTCTGGTACTGCGCCGACATTTCATCAGCCGAGACAACAGGACGTGAGTAGTTGTTGTTTTTGTAAACTTGTCTCTGATCGAGCTCTGCCATATTACAAGTTCATTTAGCTCCACATTCTGATGGTAAGATTTAATAACGGAGCTGTAGACTGGAGACTTGACTCAGACTACTTCAAAGTATTTTTGTTTAACTGCTTCTTGTAACGGAGGAAATTGGAAATGCAGTTAAATAAACCTGATTATGATACGTCGTTATTGAAGTTGTCAGTCTTACGCTGGCGAGGGCTTCGCCGTCCAAATTCCCCAAGCAGAACCTCAGATGTTTTGTCAAACCACCAACCAAATAATCATACTAACTTACTTATTTAACTGTTCAATTAGATTTTCTGTTTGTTTCATCATCAAGTTTTTAAATGGTGAATGTGAATTCTAAATGAATCTTAACAACATCCTTAACGTTATGTGTGTAAGTGTAGAATGTAAAGTCTGACAAGGAGCATCAGGTATCTACAAATGCTCTTTTTAATTCTAGCGCACAATTGGCAATACAACCTTTTTTTTCCATGAAGGAAAGCTCGTCTCATCCATATCTCACGCCCAATTGGCTAATTTGTGATCCATTACAGCTATAATGAGCACCGTCAGGCCACAGCTGCCGGCCTGTACTCTCACTAATGAAGAATAGCATGTCGCCTGGTTGAAATTAATCTCATTCAATTCATCAGTAATCAGGAATTTGAGTATCTTCAGGTGGGATTTAATCCTCAGAGAAAATGTCTCAGAGAAAATGAGAACTATTTTTGGTCCCTCATACGGGGTCGCAGGGGATTCAATCCCTGCTAACCCCGGGCCAGAGACGCGCTACATCCTTGATTGGTCAGCAGTCAATCACAAGGCTGACGTAGAGACTCACTCGCCTCCACACCAACGGGCAAATTAGAGTCACCAATTAACCCAATCCCCACAGCATGGAGAACATGCAGACACACAGACACGGGGAGAACATGCAGACACACAGACACGGAGAGAACATGCAGAATCCTCGCTGTGAGGCGACCACTAAGCTCCTGTAAATTTTAGATAAAAAAACTCCAAATCCTTACTGATTACTGGAAATCTTTACAAGATGCATATCTTCATTCAATAGTATCAGTTTTATGATGAACACTTTTAACCCGTGGTAACTGGAGGTTCCCGTAAAAAGCTTTATCTTAATACTGTCATCTCTAAGTACAGCCACGTGGTTATGATTTCTTCTGGTGCTCTGGCTGTGCCGGGGTCTTCTTAATATTTAGTATATAAATCGCTTTAGACGCCATCAACCTCCGGTCGTCAGACATTGATCTCTCCGCTTAATTGTGTGTAATGAGGTGCGGCGCCTCAGTGGCAGATCAACATCTGATGTCGGAGGATGACAAAGCGGAGAGCTCTACACGAGTCATTTTCCTTCGGGACCCCCACCCCACCTCCCGCCCGGGCAGGGCCCATCCCTGGATCTCCTTGGAGCTTATCACAACATCCAACAACATCGACCTCGGACAAATACAGCAATTACGTGGTGTGAATGACGCGGGGCCCCGGGGCCTGCATTGATTCCAAGGTGGCGGTGTGCCGGAAAACCAGCTGAACTCTGCGAAATGTTTTTGCGGGTTCGTCAGTGTCACAGTGGCTGTTTTCTTTACCGGAGGGAATCTACAAGAACTTAATGCTATTCTGAGACGAGATGCGACTAGAAACTGGAGCTGATTGCAAATGCCAAGATTATTATGTTGAGAGACGCAGCAAAACTGACAGACGGAAAAAGGTCAGGTTAATAAGCCCCTTTTGAAGATTTAAACGTGATGGTTTGAAATTTATAAAGCACAATGACATGCCGTTTTTCTGATAACAAACAGACATATGCTTTTAATTTCTATGGATTTTAGTACAAGATTGTGTTTATATTAAGTGGTTGAACAAACTGTGTGTCAGAGATAAAGACTTCATAGTTTCTCATGAACAAAGCCGTTCTCGTAAAACGCCACAAATCCAAACCGACGATTTACTTAATTACACAGGCACATCCAGTAATAACCAGCCTTTTATTTTGATATTGAACTAAATAAGCAGATGAAATAATTATACTTTGTGGAGTTGCTTAAAGGTTGAATTATAAACGCAGCCTTAATTAAGAAATTGCACCGTAAAAAAAAAAAAAAGACGGATAATTGTAGATGAAAGAAATTAGAAAAAGGGTTTCCAATGTTAGAGAATTGGTTATCTTTATCAGGAGTAAACAATTATTCATTTTTTAATTATATTCACTGAATTATACTTATATACAGCTAAACAGACTCTATGTGCCGTACAGAGATGCCGTGTGCTACAGTGTGTATTGAGTTGGATCTGAGGGACGGAAGAACCACAGAAAGGCTTTAGCAGCCGCTGACCCGAACCACATAAGAGCAAAAGACACCAAGCCATGACCTTTCATGCTAAGAGCCACTACAACTGACTACAACACACATTCTTCTTTTTTTATGATCATTCTTTTTTACGTCATGAAAAGCCTTTGTTGAAGACCCAACACTCCTGTGGTTGTCTGAGACTGTGTGAGGCGTAACCCCACCTTCTCTATATGGCAGCAGATTGCTTTCAGTAAATTGAAAATATACACTGACCCCTCACAAGTGCACTTCATATAAGTGATCTATAATCTTGGTCTATGGATAACACACAGTTCTGACCCTCTCTTCCTTCTCCTCCTCCTCCTCTCAGCTTTCCCGAGGACTCGGGGGGAAATAAGGCACCGAGTGTGCAGAGCAGCACGGACTCAGCGTGTTAGCGGGCGCCCACCTCAGGTAAACCATTGTAAACACACGGTTGTCTTATGTCACCAATCCCCTGGGTGGACAGGTCAGGTGACTGATCAGAGCCTTTGTGAGGAGCATCAACTGCTTCATCACCGCTAATGAATTGAACTGCATGTAATCGTCGCCTTTACAGTTAGACCTGCCCTGCTTTCACAGGAGGTTTGTAGGAAACTAAATATGTCACGCTTTTGATCATTACAGCAGTCCTCACTCCTTGTCTCACGGTGACAGAAGGTTAGATGGCCGATTGTCATTCTTAATTCACCCTGTTTTCAGACAACAGAATAGATAATTCTATCCAGTTGACATATTATCCACTATGACTTTTCATTTGCTTCAATACAAGGAAAAAACACATGTTTTCGTTATTGTGTCCACCCACCGATACCTCTATATCTGTCTCACGTACCACAGACACCACGTTGAGCCTAAAACTTGAATGTGTCTCTCCACAGAATCCTCAGCCTGCAGCAGGGAGATCGTTCTCAATAGATACGTGTGCATTACTCCATTGACCAAGCCTGTTACGACCACACCGGTTTCCTCTGTTCAATTCAGGACAACGCCAGCTGGAACATTTACCAGAAAAAACACAGCAGTCAAAAGGTAACCCAGCATTTTATTTGCCTGATTATGGAACCATAGTGTGACCACTACAGCTACACGGATACCCTGAACCTCACTGCAGGAACAGATCAGAGTATCAGTGTCTATGCTCATGTTGCACCGGGGACGGGGGGGCGGGGGGGGGGTAAGTGCAGCAGTAACCCGGCGCTGGAGACGGGGACACGCTGTGCAAAGCAGACATCATGGCTGGGAGAGGAGACAGCCGGGCGACGGACCCGCGTCTGCCGGAGCACTGGAGGGATGTGCAGGAATGGAGCGTGGAGAAGAGACAGAGTCACCGAGTAAGAGCCTCTCTCTCCCTCTCTCTCTCTGTCGATGCTAAGTCATTCAGACTGTGTGTGGTGTTGTCTCTGCTCGGTCCAGAAGATAAATCAACATCATCGCTTCTTTACTCATCTCTCGTGCAATCGCTCCTTATTATTGAACGCATTTGTATTTTGTAGTACAAAAAAAGGAAAATCATTCCTGAGAAATCATCAATAGTGTCACCAGCAGGAAATGCATTGTTAGTGTTATACATTTATGATATGTAGCGTGTGGGTTGATGGATGAGGTGACCCGCGTCTCCTCAAAGCTTTGAGTTAAGTTTAGAAGTGAGGTCAAAAACTGTACCAATTACTGTATTAATTAGCTTCTTAATAAAGCCATTAACACAGACAAATTACATAAAAGTCATTATGAAACGCCATTAAACCATGCTGTGCTCCAAGTTAATACAACACAAAGAAGGACAAATCTGCCTCTGGGCACAAACTCCTCTCCAGCTGTGTGGGAATTTTTCTGGAAAGCAAAAAATACCAAAGTAAACGTAATAATTATTCAGCCGAGAGCCTGACAAACAGGCTACTGCATGTCTTCAAATAAACACAAAGCCGTTATTGCCATTACCAACTCTTTTGTATGCTACCTTCTAGAAAGGTCGCAGGTCGGAACCTCATTCACGGGTGGTTCAGCATTCTGCTCTGCTAATAAATTAGTTGATCTGACAGACACAGTTTGTTTGAAAAAGGGCAACTACTTTCCAAAAATACTTCTGAAGGAGCCAGGAAGAAGAACGGTGAACATCCGTCGGTGTCATGCTTTTCTTTGCTTTCAATTAAGAGTGACTCTCTGGTTCAGAATGGACACTCTGCCTCCCTGCAGCATCCTGCAGCATGTCATCAACCTCCCATGTGCAGACACACAGACATACAGACACACGCCTCTGCTGAAGCCTATGATTGCCCTCCACCAGCTTGAGTCTGTGCACAGGCAATGCTCAGATGTTGTCATTTGGTTTGCTAGAGGATTTGAGCAGCCTTATTCAAAAAGGATATTCTCTCTTTTATTCATGCTGTCTTCTTCCATCTTCCTTTAAGCAGAAATCTCACGTGATATTTCAGGTAGTGTTTGTAGTTGCAGTAATACACACGATTAGAGCAAAGGGTTCCAGAGGTTCAATAGGAAACCCAATGCAGTCAATGGGATTTATCGTACCTCAATATGTCTTTAAAACAAAGGCTTTATACCTGTGTTCATTCACTTATTCCGTGGAGGTTGGCAATGAGATAAAAAATGTGTTTTTTTCTTCTAAGAGGTTAAAGATATAAATAAAAGTGATGTAGCTCACAAAACCTAAATACAGAAATCTCTCATGTGAAGAAACTGAAACCGACTGAAAACGTCTTCATGTAGAACAAGAAAAAATGTTTCAGGGCCTTTGATTTCATTTGAATCCAAAATTGAAAGGAGATGTGCCTTCAAGTCTGGGTCATTTACATTTTCTATTGATCAATGAAAACTTGGAGAATAAAGCTAACCAACCTGTGTGGCAGAGCACACCGAGCGCTTCCTGTAGCTTCCTTAATATTCCATTCACTTAAATATGAAACTACTCTCAGAGGGTCTGCTGTGATCAAAAGGTGCAATATCCAATCCCGCTTTGCAACATCTCTCCTTAGATGATGAAATTCTCTCTCTCTGTCACACAGATGTGGGTTGCAGATGTGGAAGCGGTGCTCAGGTCCATGGAGAGACAGTTGGTGAGTCCTTTTTTAAACAAATACGGTGTGGATACATCTCGACTAGACCGATTAGTCCACCGAGAAACTTGTTGAGATCGTTCTAAATGATACTAGTGTTTTTGAACATGGCCTCCTACAGCTCGTTGTGTCAACCTTACTTACCTGTTTCCCAGAATGCTTCGCTGCAGAAATATCCTCGTACAAGCGGAGTCCGCCCGGAGTGTTGTCCTCCATCTCCTTTGAACCACAGCAGGTCTCTCTGCAGCCGAGCAGCTGATCCGTAGAGGCGGCCTAAGATGGTCTGAAACTGTTTGGAGGCAGGAGAAACGCTCAACGATCGGTGCTTAGGTTTAAGAAGAAAAAAAATCCTGTTTTCTTTGCAAAGGTGAACACTTCAATCCCTCATGTAACGACCTGTACTCATAAGCCGTTGTTTGCCATTCAGCTGAAAAAAGTAATTTCACACTTGAGCGTATCTTTACTCCATCCTGTAAGCGCTGAAAAGTAGTTTTCAAGATGTGATTCTCCCGGAATGACTTCCAGCTTTATGTTCTTAATACTCTGCTAACGACGGACTAATGAATAAACAAGTGTTCTCTGTGATGCAGCCTTCCTGTTGTCTCTGTTGGTCCTTACCCACATTCTACGCGGCACAGAAACAAGCTACCAGGTTTACTCTTCTGAATCATTGCATTTTACTCTCTGCACGTACAGATTCTAAAGCTTGTTGAACGATGCACTAATATGTATTACTAACTATTCAAGCCTTCGGACGTACAGCACCTCAGCAGTTAATGCTGTTTTCCATCCTTCTACGAGTGGACTATTTCCTTTGCCAAGAGATGAGACCGTATTTCCTCACTGATTACATAAATGATTGAATCCTTATTAATAATAAGGTTGTTTTCCTGTTTGTTGTCCCGCCGACCAGTGTGCATTCAATTTAAGCTCCGCTGGGAGCCACAGACCAGAGTTGTTCGGAAAATGGCACCAAAAACCCTCACTGTGGCAGAGTGTTATGCATCTACTCTATTAGGCGCTTTATAATCACAAATGTCCCGTTTTGCCGTTGAGACAACTGTGTACCAAACCCCTCCAGCCGTGGTACGCGATTGGTGGAACTAATGCGCCGAATACGTCGCCACGAACATCGCCTCTGCCAAGCGTGCACTCTGTATCCGCCTGTGTAATGGAGGCAGTGTCACGCATATCTGCTGATAGCAGAGGCAGCGCTTCCATATCTCGCCGTGGCCTCCTGCTCCTGCTGAGCCCCTCCGACTCGAATGAGGAGCGGAAAGCGGGGCTTTTGTGAGCTTGGTTAAGTGGAGCAGCTTGGGTAATGAGTGTGGTCTTTCTGCGCACTGTGGCAGACTACGGGAGTTAATCAAATGACGGGCGTGATTCCTAATGGACTCAAAGAAGAGAGAGAGAGAGACAGAGTGATGTAGAGTTAGGGAATGATGGAGACTCTAATACAGGGGCGTCTTTGTTCCCCGATCACCTGGGCAGCAGCGGACTTTATCATATCTTCACAGACTCATTATAGAAAAAACCTCAAACAAAGACCGGGAGGAGTTAAAAGTGAAGAACAGGACTTGTTGGCTGTTGAGATGCTGATTATAGTTGTGTTGTTGACCGTTGGCAATAGATGGATGCAAAGTATTCGGACATTGACCTGTTCTGAAGCAATCTGTCATGAATCACAGTAGCCTGCAGGCTTTGTTTGATTTTCATATACATGGTACTAGAACATATAGCATATGTCAGAAATAATGTTCAACTACAGGCCATTTATTCAGTATTCATAATACTGCACACAAGACAAAATACTGTTCCAATGTTCCAAAAGGTTGCACCTATTTGTCCACTGTTCTTGCTTTCCAAAGAAGACTAGCAGGCCCTCTACTGGATGTGCGATTAGAGATTCCACGTGCACATGCATGGAACAGGCTGTCCCCCGTGAGAAGAATGATAATGTTTGGAGCCGGGCCTATACGAGTCGAGGCATTACCGAACGAATGCATGAACACCCATGGGGGTTTTGAGCTGTACTTTTGTATTTAATGCTGATGTGATATCCAGTTATCATGAGCGATCATCACGGCTTGTCGTTGTGTACAAACAGGTGCACAAAGGGGGAGGAAGACCATTTGTACAAGTAGAATAAAAAACATTACGTATTTATTTTGTCCCGGCAGCACGTCTTCTGAGAAGACTGCACATAAAATGTGTTCCTCTGGTGATAAGACCAGCTAACAACCAGCAGCCGCTTGGTGCTGCAAGCAGCAGCCTCCCGCAGCGAGAGCCAAAGTCTGATGAGATGCCACTCACAGGCAATTAGCACGCCGCGGCAACAAAAGCTCGCCTCCAAAACCCCTCGGATGCACACGGTGGAAACACTCCAACTCTCTCTCTCTCTCCACGGCTCACAGGTTGTTTGTTTGTCAGGGGGCTCGACCCTCGGGTTGACACCGGGATGGAGGGAATGAGAAGATGGAGAAACGCAGTGTGCTGATACGAGGCGTTAGATCTGCCCATTGGTATTTGTAACCATACAGCCTCAATACCAAAGACTAGATGTATTCCTTATTCCCAAAGTGTAAAGGGTAGTTTTAACTGTTGCACGTCGGTGACGGTGTTCAACGCCGCTTTTCAACACCTACGCGGATCCCTCTAACCGAGTCCAGCAACTCGGTTCAGTTGTTTTGGAAGACCGCACGTCGGTCCGCCCCCACCGCCATCACACTAATCCAGCGGCCTCCCCCGCCGCCATGCTCCAACGAGCAGGGCCGCGAGCACGGGGGTGACCCAATAAAGCACGTCCGCTTGTAATGAGGAGTGATTCCCCGCTGCGGAGGGAGACGCCTGGGCTTCCCCGCTGTCTGCTCTTCCTGGCACATCTTCAGTTGGCCGAGTGACTCAGCCCTCTGGATGCCCCGTGCTGCCAGGCGGCAGCCGAGTTGTATTAAAGATGGCCTCGTGAGCCAAATCATTCACGTGGTTGCAACTCCTTGAAATTAACTTTTTGCTTGTTTTTTTGTACAACAATATTTTGTCAAGGAAATAAACATCAGTGTTGGCTTTGGAAAATTATAATACATATTTTTTTATGGATGAAGACCAAAAACCGGGTGATTTTAGGGAGATAGGGGTCCTGACACCCCTATTAAGCTGCCAGGCAACCAGCAAAGCTCTTGGGGAGTTAAAGCACAGCCAGCTGTTTCCCGTCTTAATGCTAAGCTAAGATAGCAAGCTGCTAACCCAAATTCTACATTTCTCATACAAAGAAGTGAACTGATCAACAGGGACAACACTTGCTGGTAGCATGCGTAAACATAGTGTAACATGAACACAAACCCAGCAAAGTGCCTGGAGTGACTTTTGGAAGGAGTCTGGTAGCTGACAAAGTTACTTTAACAACTCAACATCCCGTTTCGTTTCCACGCTTGTCAACAGTGTCTCATGCATTCAATAGATGACGGTAGTAAACACTTTATAGCAGTTTTTTTAAATCCCATTTTCAGTTTTCCCAGCAGCTAGAGCCCTGAGAGTGATTTTTCAGGAAGTTATTCAGAAAGGATGATCCTCTACACAACACCCGGACTCGATTAGTTTTCCAATGTCAGTGGATGTATATTTGTCACAGTTATTGTATATTTGTCACAGTTCTTAGCTGCCAGCGATAGACAGGTTTGCATAACTCTTATATAATAATAGCAGCGCCTAGACAAAAGAGAGAGGGGAGCAGGAGAGGGGGGGGGGGGGGGGGGGCATCTGAAGAAACAGAGCAGAATTAAGGGGTAAGTGAAGGAGAGTTAGGCAGACAGGCCAACCCTTTCTGCAACACATCAGCGCTGAGCGACCCAGACGAGGGAATCTGTCATGTTGGATGCCAATGCTAACTAAATGCTGAGGTACACGACATTCCTTCCTCCCACTCAGAGTACTGTCAGTGTGTGTGTGCGTGCGTGTGTGTGCGTGTGCGTGCGTGTAGGGTGTGGGATGGTGTTAGGTCAGAAGCAGGGCTTAGTGAATGTTATATAAGCAATAATTAGGTTAATGTATTGATGTTATTGATATGCTCCGATGTCTGTGTCTCTCGCAGCACAGATATTGGCTGAGTATCAGTTATCACGGCTCGTGTCAGCGGTCTCGTGTTCAGGAGATGGAACCAGATGGCGAGGGATGCCAGTTTAGCGCAAACTATGTGGTATGTGTGCAGAAATCATGCAGCGATAACACGGTTGTTTCCATCACCCCTAGGTAGAGGAAAACCTCTCAAAAGTATACAAGCGCATATTGGGTATGGACAGCACAGTGTCTTAAATCACATAAATAATAATAAACACAGTGTGTATACAGGGAGGCCGGGAGCCCCCCCTCAACCCCCCACCCCCTCAATGCCAGGCAGCAAGAGAGCTCACAGCTGGAGACTGGTGGAAGTGAGCATACGGTCTCCTTTCAGGCTGCTCTCCCGCTCCTCAGCTGTGCCATTTTCAATCAATAGCGTCTTACGGAAATCAGCATCCACGCGATGGCTTGAAATGAAAGGGCCCCTTTGTGGCGAGGCCCCGTAGTGTGTGTAATGATCTCACGCTAAAGAAACGCACACGTTTTTCAGAGGAATTTTCTCCCCTTTTGCAGTAAAAGTCAAAGTGAAGCCTGAATGGATTCTTATTTTTTCTTTTATCCTCTGCAGCAAGGTGGTAGAAAAGCGTTGCGTTTTAGCAGCGGTGCGACACGAGACTTGCATGTGAATAATCACGTTGTTCCCCCTCTGGCTCCAGGTGTTTACTCGGGCCACTTATAATCCACATCTGCATATATTCTCACCTCCTCCGCCTCCTCCTCCCGCCTCTTCCTCTCTATGGATCGGTGCCTGCAGGCAGAACCGGAACGCAAGGATGACTTTGATTTGACCAAAGAGAAATCAGACAACTTCTTAATTATATTTCCTCAAAGCAATATTCTCCTCAGACACATCACTGATGCACTGATGATGAACTACGGTGCCAGTAATGGATTTTATAGCGGGAACAAAATGTGAAGATAGGACTAGAGGACCGCTCTGCTAGGAAGGAGAAGGAATTAAAGCAGGATGTTCATAGTCACACTTAATGTACAATTAAGACTCAATAACGACTTACAGCAAAGACACATTAACGTATTGTTGAGTAGTGAAAAAGAACAAAACAGTATTAAAGTTGTGCTTTAAAACATACTTTGGATGAATTGCATTCATTTCTACTACTTTATACACATTTCATAGAATATATTGTCATTAAAAAAACACATCACTGCATATTAAATATATATTTAGACAAGCTTTTTAAAATGAATGCTTTGCGTCTAGCCGCCTCTTTCTCAATCCAACAGCGCCACCTGCGGACGGACCGAAGTAAGTGCTCCATTAAGAGAAGCTGACTACGTTAACATTTATTTTCTAGTGGGCAGAGGATTTCACCAGCTCAGTAACTGAAGATTGTCGGCCTCAACATTATCTTAATAATTGCACCTTGCAGGGAAAAACATCTTCTTCTATGAATGTTATCATTAGAATCACTGCAATACATCGCATAACCACGATGGTGCCAAACAAAATCTTCATGCATATCACAGTAAATGCCACCTTTTACTGAGTGCAATGAGTGGAGCTCATTTTGACCATATTCAGTAGGGTGCTGGGTAGTTTTGTATGTAACATACAGTTATTTAATATAGAACAATATCATGTGTTTTTCATTTGAAACCTAACGGCAGATAAATGTATTGAGGTATGTAAATAAACATCAGTACAAGTAGCATAAAGTAGAATAAAATCTTCAGTAAAGGCACTTTTCACCTCTGCAGTGCACACTATTTATGACTTAAATAGAGATAAATTGAAATGAATATGTTTGTTCTGTGGAGTTGATATTTCTTTCAGTCATTCTTCATTTGTCCACAGTCGCTGTCCCCATCCAATGGCTAAATGACATCACTCTCCATGAAGCCAATGTCAACGAGGCTTTATAAAGATTAGAATCTACTCGTAGCACTGTACAATAGGAGATGAAATCACTCATAACTTTTCATGAAAGCATTTTATGATGACTTATAAGAAGTATCTAATATCTCATTATTGCTGATATGTGACTTACATTCATTTTCAAGGATGATAGAGTATAATAATTCCCATAGTTCTAATAATTAATATAATAATCTTCTCTTATATAGTTTGTAATTATATGTTCTTCTAATTATTCACAGTTAAAAAAAAATCTCAGCAAGAAAAGAAAACTGATGATTATTTTTTTACTATGCCAACCTGAAGTAACTTAAAATACATTAGGTAGCATTATAATTCATTAAAAATGAACAAATGAAATGGCATTTTTCCTCCATTTGCAGTCATCCTTATCTGGAAGTGTGTTACAAAGGTTCACTAATGTGTTAGACAATGAAATACTCAATTAAGAATTTTTTTGCTCATAAAAATCTCTTTTGGGTTCCAGTTATCTCTAATTAAAGTGCATTTGTATGCATTCGACAAACCTAATTAAATACAGAGTGCTACACTCTCTGCTTCTAATTATCTTAAGACAATTGTTGGTGCAGTTTTTCAAGTTTGCATTGATGTTCAACAATCATGCGGACAATTAAATGACTTCTAGAGGTGTAATTTCTGAACCAAATTTTTTTTTGTTCTTGGTTTACCAATTTAGAATGTGAACTTTCAAACAAAAATGATTTCTAGAAATGGTGAGTTAGGGCATTTTGTCCGACTGAGGGGGTGCTGAAATGTGTATGTTTACACAATAATGATAAATGATATTTGGATAACTCATTGGTTAGTAAATAACTGTACTACAAATCATTCAACCTAATCAAAAGGCCTTTTTATCCACATAAAACATTTTGACATGTCAAAGTAGAAATAGAACCAGGGAAAATAATACAATGGACCAAAGCTGTATTATATCTGATTAATTTCTCTTGTCCTGGAGGTGTACATGCAGGCTCACTGACGTGCTGCCACGACGTAGAAGGACCCACAAATAGAGCAGAGCCCTTCTCAGTATTGTCAGCACAGAAGACTGCAACCCCACATTTACAGACGCTCTTCTCCATCACTTTTCTGAGTACATTTTCTTATTAGTTAAAAATGGAATTTAAAAAAGTTCTTCTAAAATCCCACTTCCTTCATTGTACCACTAGGGGGAAGCAAATCGTTTCTTTTCAGCGGCAGAACAATTTAACAGCAAAGTTTAAAGTGAACTGCAGGCGGGTTTTCATGAGTCAAGTCAGCATGAGGTACCCACAACAATAGAGAGAAAACAGGTAGTTGTGACCTGAAAATAAAAGTGTAGTGTTGTCTATCGATATTATGAAAGTATGCAGATTAAATTGATGCCTTTAAAATGTAGAAATATGCTACTACACGAAAATCTCATTCTCTTGTAATACCGGTAAAAAAATATATATCCGAGGCTTCTCTGTCCTTGTGTTAACTTTAACCCAGTTAAGTTGCTACAACTTCATTTCACACATTATACATGTTACTAAGCACCACAGTTAATTTATATTCATTTAAATACTCTGACTGAAAAGATAATACAATCGCTTTTAATTGCAGAACAAAAGCTCCCCTTATCTTTCTAATTTAATAAAAAAAATAGGACGCCATTTCAGTGTTTTCAGGTAGCAAAACACAGTGTTGGAGAACAAAATATTTGCCTTATTTTGAAAAGTCGCCGGATGTGGTGAGTGACACTCCGTCTCACTTAACAGTCCGAGCAGCAGGCTGTCAGTCGCAGTTTGAAAGTCCCAGCTTGCCTCTCGCCGCCCGAGCGGGCAGCTATGTGACCGAGCGGCCGCTGCTTCATCCCCGACCTCCCCTCACCCCCGTCCGCTCAGGATGGATCAGAGGACAGCGGAACCGGAACGCAACTACAGCATCGGCCCGGTTTCGCTGTACGGGGAATTCACCCTCACGGGTAACCGAAAAGTCCGGTGCGCCGTGAGCTTGACCGAGAGGGACCTGGTCGTCCAGAGGCTCACCTCGGCACCTGCCGGGCGCAGCAAGGTGGCGCTCGGCCTGAAGGACTGCGTCGGATGCCGGGCTTACCGGACAGACGACGAGGCGGACCCGGCTGCGTACCTCGCGGTCTACTTCTACCCGCTCACGCGGCGCTGGAGGAGCCCCGGGGGGTCGCGGCGCAGAGCGGAGCACTGCTTCCGCGTGGCCGCGCTGCAGGAACCGCGCGCCAACCTGGACGAGGCGGAGAAGTGGGCTCGCGCCGTCCGGGAGCGCGCAGCACGGCAGCAGTCCTCGAGGAGCGACGGTGAGTAAGGGTTCGCATCCCAATTAGTTCCGACCGGGATGTGAATGATAAATTCTGGTTTGAAACCGGGTGATTTCCTGTCTGTGCTATTCCCACCGTGGTTTTCAGCATCAATGTGTCACAAAACACAAAACTGTTCATACATGTTGATGGTTTCTTCCGTTGTAACGTTTAAAGAGAGAGGATATGGGTTACTGTGAGAGTAAAGTCATATTACACTGCTCGGTTAAATATTTCCTCATCTTTCCTTGACTCTGTTAGGTTATTTTTTCAACCACAGCCCAGATGTCACGGGGATCTGCAAAATTAGCTTCCAACTGAGAAATGCTTCTAAAAATACAATATACATTTTTTGGGGGCACAAGCTAGAGGATGAACTAAGCTTTTGAAAACGTTTTAAACGTTTCCCCTCAGTGACCATAGTTGTCATTAAAATGATTGTCAACGGTAAAATGCTGAAATGGCATAGATCACCCATTAATGATAAGAGAGCATGTGTGTCCATGATGTGAAATGAGAAAAACGTATTAGAGCAATCAGCTGGTTCCCTGGTTCCCACTCTGTGCATTGTATTGATTGAGATCCTTAGTTTCTGGTATTGAAAAAGCACAATGCATATGCTACAAAATGAATAGACTGTAGATTGGGGATCTGGTTCCTGTTGGATAAAGTAATCTTGTGAGGCCGAGTTTGACTTTTTTACACAATAATACAATAATAATATCACTCCTTTTCTGGACTAACTTAGTCTTAAATCAGTTTCCCCTTCAACGTTTTCAAACAAATAAAACATTTTCATAGACTTTCAACTTTGATTTTGGTTTTACAATACAGTCCTTCCTGTTATCCATTTGCTCATTAAACATTTAAATAGCTAATTGTATTATTTACTGCAGAAGAGGGTTCCTGTCACTTCATCTCTACCCGGAGGAAACCATTCAGATTCCTTTATGTAAATATAACTGATCTGGTAGACAAAAGGGCTTTTGATATACAGTATAAGACGCACTACTGCTGCTGAGTTTACATGGTGTTAGGACCTGAGTCCTGTAGAGAACTACTTTCTTATCTCTTACTGTAGCTGTGCTCGTATGAGTAAAACAAAAGGACTTGTGAGGGATTGAGTTACATTACAGTAACCCCACCCAGCAAACAGACCATTTGAGACACCTGAGAAATGTAAGCGAGTCACATGCCATTGAGTTCATATAATTGCAAAAGGTAAAATTACTCCACTTCATTACAGCAGTTCATTATTAATTAATTATTTGTCCTCCTCACTAAGCTGCTCTGGAGGAAAAACATGAAATTCATTTTTTACGAACCCACACTTTTCTCTCACGAAGCCAAAATATCACTGGCACTCTGTGACCCAGATAGCATTTCCCCATTTGCGCAAATTTTTAACGACACAAAATGGGCCTCAATTCTATTCTGCCTGTCAGAAGAGGAAGGATTGGGCTTTTTTTCACCTGAACAGACTCTATTATTTACTTTGAAACACACTGGAGCTGAACCCGAGACGGGGACCTGAACAATGGTCCCAGCTTGGGACAGCGAAACAAACACGGAGGCCTCACCGGGTGCGTAGCAATGAAATGCACCGCAACCTCTGTCCAGTTTCTCCACACCTTGAAACACCTGCTGTAGCTGGAGCAGTTTGATGTGCTCTCCCACAGACCCACGCTTCATTCCTAAAAAGGATGCAAAGTGGAGCAGAAACAGCTGACTCAGTGTTTCTCCTAACTTTATATTGCAGCGTTGCATGCAGCGTCGCATTTTCAACCACTGCTGGGCTACCTGCAGAAGTGTCACATTCCTGAGCACGTTTGTCATCGGGAGCATTCACTTCCCTCAGGCCGAAGGGGCCACGGGTATTTCTGGACAGGATTCCCGTCTATAAATGTAGTGAGTTAACCATTGTCCGAGCATGTGTGTAAGAATGTAACCATGCGATTCTTTTCAAATGTAAAAAGGGAGCCAGCCTAAACCTAAAAGATAAATATTACTTCCCGCTTCAAATGCGTGCCGTGCAGCCATATACACTGCTCAAAATACATAAAGGGAACACTTAAACAACACAATGTAACTCTAAGTCAATCACACTTCTATGAAATCAAACTGCACACTTAAGAAGCAACACTTCACATGCTGTTGTGCAAATGGAAGAGACGACCGGATGAAAATTACACCCCCAATGGAGGTGTGGTTCTGCAGGTGGGTACCACAGACAACTTCTCAGTTCCTCTCCTTTCTGGCTGAAGTTTTGGTGACTTTTGAATGCTGGCGGTGGTTTCACTCTAGTGGTAGCATGAGACCGAGTCTACAACCCACACAAGTGGCTCAGGTAGTGCAGCTCATCCAGGATGGCACATCAATGCCAGCTGTGGCAAGAAGGTTTGCGGTGTCTGTCGGCGTATTGTCCAAAGCATGGAGACGCTACCAGGAGACAGGCCAGTACATCAAAAGATGTGGAGGAGGCCGTAGGAGGACAACAACCCAGCAGCAGGACCACTACCTCCACCTTTGTGCAAGGAGGAACAGCAGGAGCACTGCCAGAGCCCTGCAAAATGATCTCCAGCAGCCCACGAATGTGCATGTGTCCGCTCAAACGGTCAAAAACAGACTCCATGAGGGTGGTATCAGGGTCTGGAGACGCTGTGGAGAACCTTCTGCTGCCTGCATCATCCTCCAGCATCCCTCCGTGTGCTCTCCAGAGGTAGCCTGACGGCCATTAGGCACCGCGATGAGATCCTCAGACCCCTTGTGAGACCATGTGCCGGTACTGTTGGCCCTGGGTTCCTCCTAATACAGAGACAATGCTAGACCTCGAGTGGCTGGAGTGTGTCAGCAGTTCCTGCAAGACGAAGGCATTGATGCTATGAACTTTTTTTGAGCAGTGTATTATTTAGATACAAAGTAATTAACATAGGTCAACAAGCACAAACGAGCAAGACATGTCGGCCCATTGTTCAACATTTATCTAGCTTCCAGCTTATTGAATGTGATAATTCGCTGCCTTTCCCTTTCTCTTAGTGATGCCTCTGCAAACTCAACTGAGCCGTACTGTCTTTAGAGGAGCTGTGAAACACTGAAATAACAATGTAATAACTACTGAAACCACATGTTTCATTGCTTCTAATGTAGTTACGTTTGTGTGTGTGTGGTCAGACAGTAGTAGTAGCAAAGCTCCTCCTCATTGGATAGAGCTGCGATAGAGCTTGACGTGCTGACCCCATCCAGCGTGAACCCCGTCAAGCTCCCGTCGTCGTCGTCGTCGCAGAGCATTTAAAACTCTGCCATCATACCACCACGCGTATGGAGACCCGGCCCAGTCTGCTATTCTCAGAAACAGCCTGTGCAGTCATTTCACCACGAGCCGACGACAACAACCACTAATTGACCATTCAGCCTGCAGAGCGGCTGGTTTACCACAGAGAAAGTCTGCCTCTGCCTGGTAAAAGAATATGTGCTTGTTGTTTTTTTTTTTTTATTGGTGAGAAGTCAATTTCCTCCATCTGCTAGCATGTTTTATATGCATGCAGGCGTTTCTTTTGTCTGCGGTAACGCCATGTTATGGTCTTGTGTTTTAATTCGAAACTAAGAGTAATAGTTGCAGGAAGTGAACATACAGTTGAATGTACAGTAGTGCCAACTAGGGGTGGCACGGTACATGAGAAATCATCCGAACCGTTCGGTTCGCGTGTCTCGGTTCGGTTTGTGTGTGCGTCGCACGGTTCGACGCATGCGCAATGTAGCCCCGTGCCCGTTTGTCACTTCAGACAGTGTTTCCTTTTCGCGCGAAATAAGAGTTGTGTGGACACGCAAATAGACATTAAAAGTGGAGTAAAGAGTGCTGCAGGTCACGTCACGTGTAGAAATGGCAAGTGGGGGAGATAAGGAAGGCTGCCCGGAGTTGGAGGATGCGCTAGCGGTCGGCGTCTGTATGCTTGCTCGCATAATCAGCTAGTTAGCATCAGCGATGTGGACCGAACCACTGTGAGGCCCATTTCCGCCTTGCAGCCATCGTAGCTCTTATTTAAAAGACAGAGCTTTAAGAGTTCCTCTCTTCTTCTTTTAAAAGATACAACTTTTGTAAGAGCTACACTGAAGTTGGCAGTTTGATTAAGTTAATTTTAATCTTTGTGTGCTAAAAGGCACAAAAGTTCCTGTTGAGATGGCAATACATATTCTGCTTTTTTGCCAAATAAATGAAAAGTATGTCATTAATTTCTTCTCTCTTGCCGTATCAAAATCTCAGTTTCCCTCAGAGATGGTCCCAATGATGTGCTGAAAGTCAAGTGAAATTCAGTTTGTTACAAGATGTAACACTTTCTATACTGTAATCTACATTGTGGATAATTCAGCTATATAACACATGCTGAAGTACATTTCTGGAGCATAAAATATAAAATAAAAATAAGAACCGTACAGAACCGAAAACCGTGACCCTAAAACCGTGATACGAACCGAACCGTGGGTTTTGTGAACCGTGCCACCCCTAGTGCCAACTGAGGTGATTAAGTACAAATTTAAGCTGCAGTTAATCAGATAAACTAAACATTACATATGTGGTAACCAACAGACTTTATTTTCAACCAGCAATCCAGATTCCTCTCCCTAGTCTGACCTTGCAGCCTAAAATGCTCGTGTCCTCTCTCTGCCCATCTGGTTCTCTGTTTCAGGTCATCGTCTCTTTTTTTCGTAACAATGCAGAGAAAACTGTAGAAAGGCGAAGTTAACGGGCGGTGCGGGATAACTTTAATAAAAACCTCAACGTCATAAGCTGTGTGCCTTTCTTAATATAGAGCTTCAGTAAACCGACGACGGCCACCGTCTCCTCCTTCCACACCCTTTGCGGTTCTGGTTGCTGTGTGCAGCTTGCACTCTTTGATTTAGACTCCTCACCTCACTGCACCTAAACGCTGCTGCAGTGAGGCCACTTATGGGAAAACAGGCTTCCTTACTTGCAGCAAGTAAGTACATACAGGTCTAATACATAAAAGAAACATAAAATATATTGGACCTGTATGTCTATATCCACATGTCTATATGTAGTTGTTCAGTGTAGATACTCAAAAGAATGAAAGTAACTCAAAAATTTACAAAGAAAAATATTTCATCACAACGTCCACATATGCAAATATCAACGGATTCTAAAATCCAGCTTCCTGGATTCAGCTGCTCAGCTGAAACATGACGCGGACCTCGCTGTCTGCTTTAGCCTTTGAATGGCAGCTGAAATGTTATGTGATGTGCCTCAGATACCTCAGACTTCAGGAGATGTACTTTAAAAACACACCTCTACCAACTACACCTGGACTAGCTATCACTTCTTTAGCACTTACTACAGCACCTTGTAGTTAGAAAGTTTTTTTAAGGAATAATGCTTTCTTGGTTCTTGTTGCTCTGTGTCTGAACCTTCTTAGGTAGAATGTTCCTTTTGTATGTCGCTTTGGATGAAAAATGTGAACGTACTTGAGGAAGTCCTGTGGCCTGGCTCAAAAGCTGACGTTTAGTGAAATTGGACATATCTGTCATATTACAGGGGGCAGGGAGGTACTGAAGTACTGACGCAGGTCAAACATGTGTTAATCCATTAATCCTTTCATGTGGAAACTGGATTTCCTCCTAATGGGTGTTTGTAAAAAGCTAAAAGCCCCTAATCACTGCTGAGACAGAAATCTAAGAGGGGGACACAAACCTGCCTGTGAGTTTTCTGTAGAAACGCTTAACTACTACACGCAAAAAAGCAGATAAAACCTGAATGTGTTCTGCTTTGTTATAAATCTCATGTCCACGTCCAGCCGTTGGGGGGAGGGGAAGGCAGTCCGCTGGTGCAAGCGCCTCACGGACGTATTCGTCGCATGTGTCCGTGTGCAACTGCCGTGCAAAGTGTCGTCACTAAATTCAAACAGGCTGCTATACATTGGCTGCCTCAAACAGGGTTCTGTTTAAATCAGACACGAGCACGTGAAGCTCTTTTGACTAACAAAGTGAGGGAGGTTGTTTGCAGTCCTGTAGTTCATTTAATTGTTTTGAGAGTTGTGTCCGGTATTGAGGTTGGCGTTAGCGCTCCTTGTTGTTACAATCCGAGCGTTTCTTTTCCCACAAAACGAAAAGCACTATCAAAGCAGAACGTGTCTCCTCTGTCTTCTGTCTCTTTAATTCCACTAAATCTGGACGAAGTGCGACCGGTCCCATGGAGTGTGATGAAGGACAATCTTTTTAAATCAAGACGGCTACTTTATTCCTTGATTGGGAACGGTTGATGTTTGGTCACGCTTCTGTGCTGATCCGAAGGAGGTAGAGCGGTACGCCAGAGCGACTGACTGACGCATGCACCGCTCATCACAACTAGCAAGCGCGAGTCGCCAGGCAGCGATGACTGTGTGAGGTCACCGACAAATTTGTTTATTTACAACACTCGGTTCCAGACAATTTTATTTGGAAAAAAAAAGAGGCTCAAACTGATACAGTGCCTCATGTACTGGATGAGTTTTAAGGTGAAGCAAAGAAAGCGGTCTATTCTCAGACTATATGCACCCATATAGACATTATCTGGAGAATGTGTTCTTTCCGGCTCCTGGGTTTTCCCCTGTTATTTAGGCATTTCCTATGGCGAATACCGCAGTAGTGATTACTCCGTTAAGATCTGGGACAGTTCCCATGCTCTTGGTCTGAAAAGAGCAGAGGACACGTCTGTAATCACGGATGACGCAAATGTAGTTGAGATGAAGAGCAGTTGTTTCTCTTGAGTTGAGTCTATCTTATTACTTGGGCTGTAATCCCAAACTGGTGAGGAAACGGAGATGAATAGATAGTGTCCCCTTGAATGTTTGCAGAAGGGGAGGGGTGGCACACAGGAAGCGGTGTGGGCGTTATATTTAGCCAACAACAACAAAATTTTGCCAACAAGCCCGGAGTGGGTGTCGGGCCATGCGGGCCATCGGGCCGTGCTGTGCAGGTCGTCACGATGTCGAGAGGCCTCCGTAGAGACATCCATCCTTCTGTGCCGTTATCGACGAATGGGAAGCGGTTGTGGTACACACAGCGTTCACTTAGCTACCTTCCTTGTTGGGGGACTGACGAGTTTACCTCAGGTTGAACTTTAAGGTGTGGTGGTGACCTGTGAGCTTATTTGTGACCCGTTTCACTACTTCCCAGTGGCAATACTGGAAATCCACTGAGAGAAGCCTCCATTGAAACTTAACCTGTCCATCAGGTGTGGAACCAGGTCAGACTGGTTTGGGTGGTTCGCCGTGCTCCGTTTCTACCCCTTTTCTTTTTTTTATCCAGCGGACCGCAAAGGGAGGTGATATTCCTCTCACTGTCAGTCGGCTTCACTGACGTAGTTTTTGTGTGTGTTGTTTCTGCAACAGAAATGACGGCTGTACCTACTTCCTAGTTCCCAATGTGGCTGATGGCTCCTGCACTCCTCCTTTCATGTGACTCCTCTCTCAGCTGAGACGTTAAAGAAAGAGAGATACATTTTTAAGTAGTTAAGTAGAGAACATTTTCTGACAGGAATCCATGATCAACATCAACACTTGAATCAACCCTGATTCCCATCATATCAATATTTATGTAGTTCTCCTCATCTTGTCTCAGATATGGAATGAGAGTCTGCTTTTTTAGCGAGCCATTGTCTTTTCCTACGGCAAAGTCATCCATACACCCACGCGGGGCGCACCGGATGCCCCGGTGAGTTTGAGACCCCTGCCCTAAGCATTTTTGGTCGAAAAAAAAAGAAAAGATGTCATAAACAGCGTCTCGTTCTAACCCTGAAACAACACTTGGTGGTTCGCCCCTCGTGGACATGTTTTCAGCAGCAGTGCTGCTACGCTTCAGCCACAATTTCTCTGTTTGAGCTTTATAGGCAGCAGTGATTGACAGGTGATGCTGGGGAGGGGGAGGGCGGCGGCAGGTTGGGTCAAAGCATCCTGGTATGGAGGAGACTTTTAAGATAATGAAATTGAATATTGTACACTTTTTGAATGGATGTTAATTTTAGATTTATTTCTGAAAAATCTCACTCATTTCTTGTCCTCGTGAGTATTCTTAAAAAGACACAGCCTGGCTTTTGGAGCAGTGCAGCAAGAGGAAAAGAAAGAGAATAAACTGCTAGTTGTGCATCATTATATGAGAACACTTAAAACTACAACTAGGAATAAATAAATTGGAGAAATAGAGGCTGCAGTTAAAGACTCTTATCCATTCACTGTGCTGTCATTCCTAATCTTTAAAAAAATTGTCCTCTCTGCCGTCTTCAGGGGCGCCGATGAGCATGTTGTCTCGTCCGAGCCGGATGATGCTGCTAGTGAACCCTCAGAGCGGCAAAGGACAGGCGCTCACTCTCTACAACAACCACATCCAGCCGATGCTCAACGAGGCGGGAGTCACACACACTCTGGTCATCACCGGTGAGTAAGAAGAATGTGTAACGCACATTCTGCTAATATGTTTAATGTACAATGTACATGAAAGTCAAAAGCACATACAAAGTATGGCTGGCTGATACAGAGACAATTAAATACCCATAGATACTGCAACAGTATGTTGGGGTTGACTATTGCTGCTTTTACAAAATATTTTTTTGCAAATATTCCTCAATAATGTGGATACGATGACCAAGTTGGTAAAGGTAAAGAACAGCTGGAGCATCACTTGTGAGGCAGACCTTAAAACGAAGAGAATCCCTTTTATTTGAAAACTGTTTCACTATTTAAATGAGCCAGAACCTTCATTTACATGTTGCCTGCAGGTTCAATTTCTGAGTCCACATCCACCACTACCTGCTCTACAGGGTTGAATCAAACCATAAAAATAAGTATTCTCCTGCATAATATACTGTATCAAAAACTGCAAATAGTTTTGCAGTTTTTGATTGATTGGCGTAATTCATAAACTGTAAATGTAAATATTAATTTACACACCCGTAAAACTAATTTCATAAGAAAATACAGCGCCGGCACCAATAAGCTTAGACAAATCTCCAAACACTCGCACAATCAGCCACAAAGCTCAGCCAAGACCACACAACAACAACAACAACAACAACAACAACAACAACAAAAACACCTCCCCGCATGTCTCTCCCGCTTTCCCCTCTGGTTTAAATCCTCTGCGGGTTTTCATCATTACGCCGATCAAGTGCCTCTGACCCATATGCATGCAGGACTGTTATGTAATAAATATGTGTCCACACAGGGACACATATTTATTACACATGATAAAACACACGTTCACACAAAATCCATGTTGCTATGATTTGATGCATTCATAATCTTTTCACCGTAATCTACACTGGTTGGTAATGACATGTCATTACCAACCAGTGTAGTGGTGCAGTATTTAGGGCAGTATTCGTCTTTTATTTTGAGATTCATCATACGTTTGTTCATCACTCTGCGCAATGTCAGATACTAGGCTCAAAAAAGTAAATAAAACTGCTTTCATCACAGTGCGAGGTGCACGGATAGAGAAAAGAGGGCAGACAGACTGAGACGCAGGAGAAATCATCCCACTGGTGCTGAATACAACAAAAGAACTGAGCTTTTGGTGATTTCAGAGATGTACTTTTTTGACAAGATAATCCCAAAGTGTACATAATGGATGTAATCCCCAAACATACATCTACATAAATAATCATGGCTACTGAAAGGGAATTTTGGATATCACAGTGACAAAAAAATCTCTTTGACGGATAGACATCTAAAATAAAGCCTTGAATATAATCTCTGCGAGGCGGCTCAAAATGAGGCCTCAGCAGAAGAGCATTACGATTTTTGTCTGCTGCATACAGGAGTCTAGTAATTCCACAACGTTCCTAATAGTGTTCCATAGCATGAGAAACAATCCTGTTGACATGTTTCCCCGGACGCGGATGATACCATATTTCACCCAGAACCTGTAATGTTTTTAATGTACAGTACAACACTTAAAGTGTGGAGACGCTGTCCGTCCTCTGTTGTTGGGGAGTTTGGAGGGGGGGTTGTCAGGTCACACCTTTGGGGTCCAAAATACAAGTAAACTTTTCACAAAAAAATAGGGAAGAAAAATAAAACTAATAAACTGTTAAAATCTCTCTGTCATCAACTACCAAAACAATAAATAATGCCATAATTGTTCAGTTACTTTTCATTATTAAAAGTCAGATGAATAATTTACTCAGTTACAATTGGACAGTTGTTGTATCCGGTAAGCTTAGTAAAGATAAGAGGGACAAACCTAATTTAAATAAGGAAACGCATGTATTTTATGAAAACTGGACTGGCCATAACACTTAACAGCATGTCTATCTGTTATTGTGTATCATTGCCTGCGGCTGGACGTCTCTTGTATGGCGATGGTAACTGAAGTAGACAGACTCATTATGGGATCTTTGGCTGTGGAGCGGCTGTGGGCGCTGCCAGGGGTGCAGGACAGTTGAAGGATGACTGCGCAGTTGTAGGAGAGAGACAGACAGTGTGTCTGTCATAGTGAGCCTCTGCACGTGTCTACGTGGTAGCAAAGACGGCACACTGATTCCTCTCAGGCGGTGTCCCCCGCTGCTCGGGCCTCCTCAGATGTCACGCAGTATTAATTTAAAGCACAGCAACATTCTTGTCTCTTTGTCGTACACAGACTCATTTGCTCAACTCAAATTACACATATTCACAGGACGAGACAGATATCTCCTCGTGCTGCTCATTTTATTTCTCTCTATTTATTAACTATGCACATGCTCTTTTAAAGACCATCATCGCTCTTTTAAAAACCAGGCCAGTATGTGAACACTATCATCGTATGAACCAGAAGGATCTTGGAGAAATATCCTACAAAATATGGAAATCCTTTTGCTAGGAAACGCAGGGTGCGATGCAAGGGGTGCTTTTCTCATATCCTTAACCGAGTGTTGGGATCTCTGCGGCTGCTGATTTAACGTATCTCACTTTGACTTTGTAAACTTGTTTGATGTGATTGTCGGCACTTCATATAATTGCTGCTACATGTTAATACACTTTCTAAAGTTGAACTATATTGTAATTGTCGCTCAGTTTTGAAACCGCTTAAGACTTCCCATGTTTGAACTCTTGTAGCTGATCATGGGGAAGTGTCTTTCACCGCCTGTAGCGTTCAGTAAAAGTCTCTTTGGAGGTGTGTTTCTATTACTGTCCACCTCACATGGCGCGAAAAATATATAACCTTTGTCACGTGTTTTAGGCCGGAGGAGGAAAAGAAGAACTGCTGAGGTGTTAGTTTGTGGGTGGAACTCTTAGTAGATTTAAGAAGGAGCGGTTTCATTAAACCTAATACAAACTGTGAAAACATGTTGGACTGGTCATGTGTACTCTGCGGCAGTAAACCACACATGTGACAATTTTGACTGCGCAAATTTACCTGCCTCAGTGTTTAAACTGATTTGTGCAACACCCGTTGTCATTTAGGGCAGCGGATAGGATGCGTGTGTCAGCAGGGAGTAGGCTACTGTGGATTAATCCGGAGTTGCACAAGTTCAGTGGGATGACACAAGGTTGGCATGAGGACCGAGCTTCCACATTACCACACGTGGACATAGTGACAATGTTGCTCCCTAACTGCTCAATGTGCGAATAAGCAATCGTCCTGCATGATTAAACAATGCTCACATTGGAATAGTCATTTTCCCCAGCAGGAAATCATGTGATTGTTCATGATTGCGCTTCCCCCTCCCCCCCCTCTCCCTCCCGGAAGTGAATGACACGGCAAATCTGCTGCAGAAAACAGCTCAATATTTCAAGTGGCAGCTGTGTGATGCAGTGACTCACACTTTTTCAAAATGTCTCTAATTGCCTATTTTTTTAATATAGTGCCTCCCCACACTTAAATGGCCCCCGGTCGGTAGAGGCCAGTACTAATAACAACGCTGAGTTGAGCCCCAGCTGCTACTTTGCCCCCGGACACAGAGCCCCCGTCGAGTGTACGACTACGGGGGAAACCGCTCAGCTGCTGCTCGGCGGACACACACAGTTATTCTAGGCCTTTTTTCTTGTCTTGACTTGTCTTTCTTGTCTTTCTTGTCTTGTCCTGTCTTGATATCGTCAAAACATTGACGCAAAGCCTAAATATATTCTTTATGTTGTTGTGGTTGTGGTTATTTAGTCCCTCGATTGTTGTCCCTCCAAGTTGCGAGAAATAAAGATTATAAAACTATTAACTGTTGCATTAACTTATCAAATCAGCTGCCAATTAATGCTCTTTTGATCCAACTACATTTGTGTAGATGCCAGCATCTGCCAGCAGCTCATCAATGTTATCCATGCATCCTAAACTCCTTGAATGAAGTGTGTGAACAAAGCTGCTTGCAAATTGGTCAAATATTTCCACACGTTGGAACGAAGTAGCATCCCAACACTGATGTGCAGTTTTTCTTTATTACTCATCCTCATGTCTGAAAGCGCTTCCTCTCAGCGCCGGTCCAGCCTGTGACCACAGGCCGGCAGTGATCTGCATGACTGTAATTGGTTAGTCACAGCCGCCCGCAGAGAGCAACCCCGCCACACTCCTCTCCTTCTTACCTCAGCAAAAATGGCTGTAACGTACCATCGAACGCGCTGCATGACTTGTCTGCATCACTGATATGGGTTTCTCCTCACGGCGGCGTTTTGCCATCACCAGTCTGTGTGATGATGAGGGGAGCCGCGTACTAAAGCTGCCCTGCGCTCTCCTCCCGCCGCACCGCTGCAGTGTCACTGCTCCACAACTGTGGGCCCTTCAGGCTCTTTTTAGTTTGCAGCCGCTGCCTTGACACGGAAACGTGATGCGACCGGACCGATGAGGAGGAATTGATTTGTTTATTCTGCAGAGTTTAGGGAAAGCGGAGGGAAGAAGAGAAGGCGAGAAATCCGATCCCTCCGGAGGATTCTCTTTGTGTGTGCGTGAGTGTGGGGAGGATTAGTTTGCTGGCCTTCTGTTGGGCAAAGAAATGATCACAATGGCGTGTTAAAAGGGATGGAACCAAAGAGCACAACTTATTGTAAGCTCCCGGAAAAGTCTTGATGAATTAGAAGCTTTGAAAAATAATGTAGGGTAATTCAGTATTATTTTATAACTAGACTTTTATTACTCTAGACCTGTTATGGTTTTTTCCCTCTTCTCCTTCTGTGTCTCCACGGCGATTATTGCAGCTGCCTCAAACGATAACAAAGTGATTAGTAGCTTACTGTAGCTACGGCATCTTTCTGTCCATGTTTGCCGGATCAACCGTTGCCGTCGCTGAAACGAGTAGTGCTGCCGTCTTTCTGTGTTAGCAAGAGGAACTTCCACTTATTTGCACTTGGCACAGATAAGCCACTTTGTATTGGGGGCCTGGTCATATTCACCCCTTGTAGCAGCTCTACAGAAAATAATCAAATCCTTTATGATCCTTATTCTCGTTCTCATACCGGCTGTGGGGACAGCGTGGAAATACTCTTTAATTAAAGAGAATCATTTAAAACAACCACAAAAAGCCCCCCGCTGTGCAGCTCAAGTGCGCTTGCGTAAGAATGAAGGCTGTCTGGGAAAAAGGGACAGATGATGAAGAACGACGATGATGAGAGGGCTGAGAGACGGTGCTGCCGAGCCTCAGCAGGTGGAGGAGGAGAGAATGTTGTGGCTGAAGTTGTGGCTGTCGGCTGCGCTTCACTGACTCTGTTCACACATCAGCGCGCTGCTTCTGGCCTTTCACCTGCAGACGGAGGACAGGGAGACGGAGGCGGACAGACACGTCCCTCCAAAGACATGAAAACAGGCAGCGAGATTTAAATACCGGATTCAACTGGACCTAATTCATGTACAGTTGAAAAGGTCTGTAGTGTTTGGAAACAGCAGTCTGGCAGAAGTCAGGCAAACTGTATAATCTCATCACATCCCACACAAGGTAATATTCCTTTTTGTAGTTTCTAAATTACTGGATTCTGTTTTACCATGTTTGTTTGTATTTGCGTGCTAACAGCCAACAGTTGTTGTTTTTGCATATTCAGCTGGAATACTGTTCACTGAGAGGAAAACTCTCTTGGATATACAAGCACTTAAAATGGATGGATTAAATAAAGGTGAATTAATTAAAGTCTATATCCCCCATAAATTCCAGGAAATGGATGATCTGCCAAAATCCAACACTTTGAATCACCTTTAATATGTCTCGGTCTGGTTTCATAGTGATTCTGCACACTGACAACCATCCAATTTAAGCGAAAATCTCACCCAAGCTCTGCTTCACCAGGTCATTGAGCCCCAGGTTCATTTGACAGAGTGCTCCTGGGTAATTTAGTTGTTCTCATCATTTAATTGTAAAAGGTGCTTCATTTAAGACAGTAGATCAGCTTTTACTCCCACGGTGGTACTTGATTTGGATGTGGACTTGAGGTCCTGATCTTTCCTCATATTTGTGCCTTATTCATTCCTTGTAAATATGTGTGAAGTCTTTTAATACAATGCAGCCATTTAAGTTGACACAACTGCAATGTCTTTTTGATCGCCCATGGCCATAACGTTCTTGCTTGATTAGTTAATGCTGTTGTTTAAATAAGACATATGTGTTATTGTCATCTCTCACTCACCAGAGCTGACTTTACATTGATGCATGTGTGTGCGTTGTTTGTGTGTTAATGTTTGCAGAGCGGCAGAACCATGCAAGAGAGCTGGTGAAGGAGGCCGACCTGTCCCAGTGGGACGCTCTAGTCATCATGTCTGGAGATGGACTTCTCTTTGAGGTAAAGAGAGCCAGCTGCACACGTTCAATCTTTGAATATCCTCTGGGGCTTTACATCAGTGCGGCACACAACAAGTCAACCCTTATCTTGTCATCTTTATAAGCCTCTTGTTGTGTATCAAGACAAAAAAAACATTTTCAAGATGCTACCAGTGCCATTTTGCATTAACATTGTTGTCATATAACGATAATAGCTCAATAAAATCAGGTGGCTCTACACTGTGCAAATAATTTGTTGGGTATAAAAGTTCCATTTTAATATTGAAAAAATTAATAAAAGTTTTATAGACTAAATTGGGCTGGACATCATTTACATTTTTTTTAAATCTAGGTCAATACGATCTCTACACTAAAGAACTTCTATAACTGAGCTTCAAAACTGAAGCTACTACTTCAAAGGTTTAACACAAGCAGCAGTTCTTGAACTTTACATGAATAAATAGTTTAAAATGAAGAAAAACACTAAAGTTTGATCCACAGCCCTTTGTGCTGGAGAACACTGACTGCCAGAATCCCTCCCGTTCTGTCCGGCGGGTGAAAGCTGCGTCTTCTTGTTTGTCAGGTGATCAACGGTCTGCTGGAGAGAGCGGACTGGGAGGAGGCCATCCGGACCCCGATGGGTATCCTGCCTGGTGGGTCGGGCAACGGACTGGCTGCATCCGTACATCACTATTCTGGGTGAGTCACGAGAGGAATCCCGAGACATTACTGTTGTGACACAACTCAGAGCTCCATAGAAACCAGTCTAACCAGTGAGGCAGCATATCTGGGCCACATCCCAGCAGGCGCGGTGTTGAGTTTATCAGACGATGCAACGGGGAGCGTTTGCTTGGAAACAATGTGATCGGTGCTCCCAGGTTACATCAGACCCCCCCCCCCCCCCCCCCCCAGGCAGCAGACAAAACGAATGTGGCCGTCATTGAGGGTAGTTCTGTCCATCATCATCCTCACAAAGACAAGGACACGCTGACGTCCGTTCATGCCCTTGAGTCTGGTTCACTTCCCCGGAGCCTGTGCACTGTGAATACTACATGTAGTACTGATATTAACAGGTGCTCTGGTGTAAAACGCTCCAGACACAACGATTACTGTGTGATGTAACAATGAGCCGTGGTGTTTTTTATCCTTTGTTTAACCGAGCTGTACGGGCCGGACATCTGGGGCTTTCTTATCAATTATTAATGATTTGCTCATTTAAGGTGATTGTTCGTGAGTGTATTCACAAGAACAAAGGAGGGGAAGGGCGGTTGAAGGACGAAAAAGAACGTCAGCTATTTAATGTCAGATGTGGATCGACTGAAATCGCTCGTTCACTATTACTCCGTATTAGTAGTAGTTGTTCACTCTTTAGTGAGCAAAGACGTCTAATATCAGCTCCTGGGTTTGCATCGTCTGGGCCAAATGCTAATATGTTGGTGTGTAAACATGCTAACGCTTGCTATTCAGCACCAAACACAAAGTAGATACGGCTGCAGTAGTGTAGTTACTCTGCAGAACTTCAAAGTAATGATCAAAAATTGTTGTATTAAATGTTTAATGTCGCTCTTTAGCGTTATTTCTGCTGTGACACGGCTCCACGGTTTGTGGTGCCACCACTGGATCATGGACTATCTTACTTCTCTGTTCTGTTGTTTGTTTTTCAAACCCTGTTTCCTTTCTACTCTGAAGTCACCTGAAATTTCAGAAACCTCACAGAACGCTCTGAGGCATGAGGCTGCTGCTCCTGCTCTTAAGGTCACATTTGGCCTCATCAGGGCCTTTTACTTTTTTGTTTATTTTCTTTTTGTATCTCGTCTTTTTTTCTTTTCTTGGTAGCAACATTTATGTCAGCCTTTGTGCTGCATATTTCTTTTTCTGGGGGGCGGGAGGGGGATACCTGACTAAATAATGGATGAATTCTAATTAAAGTCCCTAGAAAATTCAATTAAACCAAACCTGCATGCCGATGGTTCTGTCTTCATCAAAGAGCCACGTTCATACATTCATTCATCACTTCAACTGCATCTGACAATCAGCTTCTCATCAAACAATGGTCTTCCAGCTACAGCGGCAGCGACAATGAGAGGAAGGGACCAGAGTCTGCATTGTTTTCTCTCCTCTCACACGTCCAGAACTTCTCCCGTCCCCTCCCGCTGCCTGCAGCAGGCCGTCCTGCGGCGGCTCTGGGCAGAGTGTGTTTGGTATTATTCCCAGCTGGATGTGGGGTTCACCGGGGCTACGTGGATGGAGTGAGGGACAGCCAGAACGTATTTGGCGTTATGCAATGCCGTCAACAGGTTCGCTGTTTAATGTCTACACAACCGTAGTGATCGAGGCCGAGCTGGAGCATCATCTGAACACTGACAGATGGGATGCCGTTACGGGAGTTAGGGAGGGAGTCTCCCTCCTCTGGTGGCTCACGGATACTGCACTGAACAGCTTGAAATGGGGGTTTTGACAAACGTGTCACTGCTTTATATGGAGTTGGTTTAGTCCAGTGGATCTCACCCTCGGGATCAGGGTCCCTTCAAAGGGTCACAAAATAAATCTGAATAAGTATTTTAGGATTCAGTGATTTATCTGAAGATATAAGAGGAAATCACTCTTTGGAGGAAATTATAACCATTTGGAAAATAATGGGTTGTGCTGTATTTTATAAGGCAACTAAACTTTGTTTCTTTTCTGTGTCATTGCCTTGAAAAGGTATGGCAGTGCCATCCACCTCAGTCACACTTTGCGTTGTGCTAAGGAGCATATAAGCATCATGGATATACAATACTTTAAGCAAACAGTACACCTGCTACCATCCCCATGTTAGCACTGTTAATGTTAGCCTTTAGCTTAAATAGCTGCTCTCTCATGCAAATCTTAATCTGAAAAGAGCTGTCAAATAAAATAAAACTATAAAACGCTCAAGTGTCAGTAACTCAACATTGTACTTATAGGCGAACAGCACTTTCCAATGCTGATTCCCACTAGCAGCAGGCCAATCGTAAGTCTAGTCATCTCCTGACCTTTTTATCAACAATTTCTATGATTCAAAAGAAGCAGAGCTACCGGAAATGTAGATGAGACTGTTTGGATGTAGTTGGACTGGTAAATACATTCAGGGTGATTAATATGGAGATATCTGCAGGGCCGCTGAACTCCACTGAGACATCCAGTCATCACTGAAATTGGCTGCGGGTGGTAGCAGCAGGCGCGTGTGTGTGTGTGTGTGTGTGTGTGTGTGTGTGTGTGTGTGTGTGTGTCTGTCTTAGGGCTGTCATCATGACCTTCCACCTCTGTCTCCGTTCTCCCAGATGGGGCTGTCTTTGTTGTCTGACTGGTCTGTCAGGTCTGAAAGCCCAGGAGCTAATTCTGTCCCGCCTACAACGTTTTTCTGGTTTACCAAAACCTCCCCCACCCGCACCCCACCGCGGTCATGGTGCAATGGGCCTCCGCCCTCTTCATCAGCCCTCTCTGTTTTTTACAATCACAAGTCACAGTTTCCTCACCTATATTGTATAACACTGCTTGTGCCGCTCACTCCCCGAGACGTGCCGCACCCGCGTCCTGACTCAGACAATCTCAAGCGACCTTCCAGCTTTTCTTTTTGAAGCTGGGTTCCAGGCAACTGGAAGAGGGCTACATAGTTGTTTTGCTGGTATTCTATGTTTTTTGTCATTGTGAAATAAGCTGTTCATAGGGCAAAATCATTTATCTAGAGACATGATCTTAATCAACTCTTAGTCATTTCTGCTCAGAAAGGGGAATGGATTAGACCTGCTGCTGCCTTAAAGGTTAGAACACAACATGCCACACAGTGCATGCAGCCGCAAATATTGACTCAAGTGAAAGGGCCTAATGAACTGAATGACACAATTTAGCTTTTTTCGGGGAGATTGTATTCTGAAATGTTGTTCTGTTAGTTAAGACACAACTTTGAACCTGCTACTTTTTTCGGCGCCTTAGTTTTGGGGAATAAACAATGAATAAATAGATTTTTTTCTTCCAGAGCCTCGCTGGTGTCCACCGAGGAGCTCCTGGTCAGCTGCGGGTTCCTGCTGTGTCGAGGCCTCGTGGCCCACATGGACCTGGTCTCCATCCATCTCTCCTCCGGCCCTCGTCTCTTCTCCTTCCTGTCGATGGCCTGGGGCTTCGTGGCCGACGTGGACATAGAAAGCGAGAAGTACCGGCACGTCGGAGCCGCCCGGTTCACCGTGGGCACGCTGGTGAGGCTGGCTTCCCTCCGCGTCTACCGGGGCCGGCTGGCCTACCTGCCCGCCGCCGAGGACGACGGCCAGGCCTCCTCCTCGGACCCCGCGGGAGACTCGCCCCGCCTGAACACCTTCCACAACTCCTGCCACTCCAACAACTCCCGCAAGGCGAAGGGGAAGGAGGCGGCGCCGCATTGTCGAAGCGCCTCCGGGGCCCTCGGCGGTCCGCCGGACTCCCTGCTGCCGCGCCTGGACCAGCCGCTGCCCGGCGACTGGGTGGTGGTGCAGGAGGAGGACTTTGTCCTCATGCTGGCCATGTACCAGTCCCACCTGGCGGAGGACCTGCTGGCGGCACCAGGACGCCACCCCTGGCGACGGGGTCATCCACCTTTTCTACGTCCGAGCGGGGATCTCCCGCGGCGCGCTGCTGAAGCTGTTCCTGGCCATGGAGAAGGGGGCGCACGTGGGCGCCAGCTGTCAGCACATGGTGCACGCCAAGGTGCGCGCGCTCAGGCTGGAGCCGCTTTCCCCCAAAGGGATAATAACCGTGGATGGAGAAGTGGTGGAGTACGGGCCGGTGCAGGCACAGGTGCACCGGGGTCTGGGGAGGTTAATCACTGGGTGAACAAACGTCCAGTGAGGCGCAGTGATCCCAGGGGAGCGTTTTAAATCAGAGCCGGCCGGCTGCCGGAGTCTGATGCGCGCAGCCGCGTTTCAAAGAAGTGCTAATAATGGAGACCCAAGGTGTTGGATATTAAATGTAGTAGAGCATTCCTGAATGAATAATCCTATTCATCAATGCAGACAAGGTGCATTATCACCATGAAATTGTATTTCAATCAGCTTCCGTCTTTTCAAGGTACTTTTTAACGGCCTTTTAAAAAAAGAAAAGATGACATGAAATACAAAGCAAAGTAAAAAAAATGACTAGCAATAAATGCTTACATCACAACTAAAAGAAAGCTTCACAATAACGGCCTGAAGTTTGAAACTGTATTCAATAATGCAACTGTTTAATGCCTCTATTTGTTTAATATTAAACGCTTTGGTACTCCTTTCTACATACAAACCATCGCTCATTTTATTCAAGTGTTATGAAGTAAATCCATCCTCATCGGGTGTATCTGCTGAACTGCATTATTGCAGGGTGGGATTTATGGCTCCATGGCTATTTGACAGGACTGTGTGCGTGTCCGTGTGTGTGTGTGTGAGAGAGATACAATAAATGTGATGGTGTGTGTGTGTGTGTGTGTGTGTGTGCGTGTGCGTGATTGTCCGTTTTAACAGAGGTCATAGTTCATTGAACACAGAAAGCCTAAAACTCCCCAATTAAAGCTACAGAGTAAAAATATAACTATCATTTTGTTTGTTATGGCCAAAGACAACAGACTATTTTATAAAGAAGTTCATGTGATGAGTTTTCACAGTCAGGTCTGAGGATTATCCAAAGTAACCCGGACGTGATGTCACTAAACAGATGTTGCTTCTGGATTTTTTTTTTCAAACATGAAATCCTGCCAGAATAAAAGCAAAACTCTCTGCATGACTAAATGCCACCAGAGGTCAAAGAGAAAATACCCACTGGTGTTTCCCTATAATAACCGTGCTGAAATCACAATCTTAGGACTTAATTTAACCACGAATGAGCATAAACACAGGCTTTGGGGGTTGGTTGGTTAAGACAGCACATATCGGTGAGTGAAGGAGGGGGAGGAGTGTGAGGAGATGGGGGAAGGGGAGTATCGACTTTTTAAATTCTGCATGAGGCGGGCGGGGTTGTGTTCCGGACAAGGCGCCCTTATTCTCGCTGCAAGGAGTCATTTGAGAGCATTAGCAGACTGTCCTAAGAAAGGAAGCACGTGTTTCACTCCATTTCAACCCCGGCAGAGCATCCAGATGTGTTGAGTAGCACTAAAACCTGAGTTTATGGGGACAGATGTGCTTGGTAGACTGTTAGAAGTGGACGTACTTCTTTACCCTCTGACCTCTTTATATGAAGCCGGTGTGACGACCTGACTGATGTTGTTGAGCTGCCAAGACTGTTTCTTTTAAATAAATCAAAAATATTTTGTGGCCTTAAGATGTAAAACTCGTGAGAACCCTTTATCCGAAAAAATACTATGCATTTCTTTTGGTTGTTGAAACCACAGATCTAATATATAAATATGTGTAACGTTGTGTACCGGCTGTTGATCCAGCCTGGTGTCTTGTGAGTGGTGCCTTGTGAGTGATGATCCTTTTTGACTGATGTGCCTTGATTGTGCTGCCTCCTGGTGGTTTGAACACGTGGTGCATTCACTGATTTCTCCCTCGTCTTCTCATCACCATTTTAATGAACTGATGTATTTAAAAGGAAGGAACACATTGGACATCTGTCCACGTCGGTGAAATAAGCGTATTTGTGGCACAGTGCCGCTTTGACTTCAGAAACTGTTAATGCCGCCTCTTCGATTACTACTGGTGAGATGTTGACATCTCCAGCTTTTCAATGAGGAAATTGAGAAGCAGCCTTCATTTCAGTCTCCAGCGTCAGATGACAAAGGATCTGATGTTTACTCTGTCACTGTCAACGAGACTGAAACGGCGCGTTTATTTGCTGGTTAGCGCTTCACATGCTGCTTCGCAACAGTCGTCTTGTGTTAAATGTTTATGGTGAAGGGAAACGAGAGATTTCCTTTTTCAGTCACACATCATTCTTTATTCAGAGAGATCTATTTTTCCATTGGACAAAAGGTCTGTACTTTTTCTAAAAATCTAATGAAACATTCTGTTCAGGTGTTTTTGTTTGGGGAAATATTAAAATAAATGATAAACATCCCGTCTGTCATTTGGTTTGTGAAACACTAGTGGCTTCTAAAGTAATGTGAGGTGTTTATTTACAGGCCGTGAAACAGTTGACCACAGCGCATCATTAATTGGGCCCAAAAGCCACAACTAAACTAAATTCCTTTAAAAAAAAAAAATTTTACATATAAATTTACATATAAACAGACAACGCTGCGTTTTTAAACAAAATAACTGAGAACCATGAATGAATTATTCTGTATTTATATCATTGCCAACAAAAACCAGTAAAGTTAATTTTCTCCGACAGAAGGAAATGGTGTTTTTGTAACAGGTGCTTTTTGTTATCAGGATCAAGTCATTTGTTTTAGCGTTTGCATGCCATTACTTTTTTGCCGTCGCTACATAGATCCAAATAAATATAAGCCACAATGTCACTATGGTACCGCTTGTAAAGTTTAATACATCACTATACAGTTGTCTTAATGCGACAAATTAAACCATTAGAAAAGGAAATCAAAAGTACAATACTCAGCATTTTGTAGACATGTGACTCATCAGAACCCAGACTTGTGTTAAAATATATAAATGCACGGTATATATTTAATATCGTTATGGAGGTCTGTACAGAGGGAATCAGGCTACAAATCATAACTTTAATAGTTTTCCTTTTTTAATTATATCAATAACAGGCCACAGTGGAAATGTAGACATCATACAGTCAAGTCTTGTGTGTGTGGCCCAGTCAAAAGGCTTAAAGCAACATGTTACATGCTTTGGCTGAAAGAAAAAAAAAAAACATGGTTTCAAGTTCAATAATTACACGCAAAGAAAATTGTACATCATGTGCTTGGTATCCTGCCAGACTTTTGTTAGGAGATCCAAAGAGAGCGCTTCACATTCTCCTGTTCTACGACTATTCAAGATCGACCTCTTCAACGGTGTGAAGGCACAACGCTCCACCAGTCGTGAAGGTACTTTTTTTTTTACAAACAGCAGCGAGAGTAGCGGGCGGAAAGGGGAGGTGTGCAAGACAAAGCAAAACAAAATACCCTCATTCATGACCTTTTATTGGCTCTTGGTTCGGATCCTCCCGTCACTCACAGTTTCGCACTCACTCACTCAGCAACACTCAGCATCGCGGTTCTTTGTTCAAGTAAAATACCAGACAGCTCATTTAATTTCACAGGTTATCGCAAGCACAAGGAGTTAGTTGGACCTGCACTAGAATCATCATCATCATCATAAAGAGAAACTTAATATTTGGAAAGAAAGAAAAAAAAAGAAACCATAAAATTAAAAAAAAAAAAAAAACGCGCTAAAAGAAGAAACGAAGGCTGCTCAGAGTTCCCCAGGAAGCACGATTGAACTCACAAAAACAGTGAGTATCACTTTCTTTCGCTCAATTGCAGCACAATCTGTGACAAAGCGAGAGTTTCGTAAAAACATGGTGAGTAAAGCCTTAATATTTTGATCATTCGGAATGAATAAATAAGAAGCAGGTCACAGAGATGCAGGATTTTCTCTACTCGGTGGGTCCGGCAGACGTCTTTGCAGGCGAAAGAAAACCGCAATAACGAATGATTAAGCTATTATAGCATCAACAAACCTTCGGAATCACACACACACTAGTTTGTTCCAATGTTATCAAACTCTGCACTGTGCAACTTGGAGAGAAAAACAAATCTGAATACAGCGTTTGCCGCAGTGGGAAAGACTCGTTACGAGAAAAAAGGGGGAAACAGGTCAGAGATCTGCACTATTGAGGAGAACTTGGGGTCCTAGTGGTTGTCAATAAGTCAAGTAAGGCAACACGTTGACACAAGATGACGGAACGGATGTGGATTGAGGAGGGGGCGGTGAGGGGGTTCAATTCTGACCGTCACGTGGGTCTTTCTACTGGCACCGGGAAGCGGAGCATCATGGGTAAAAGCTTTGCTCTGAAACCTACACTATAGTCAACGAAAACTGCTAAATACCAAAAGCACACAAGTTCCATTTTTGGGATCGAATGACTTTGCCGAGGCAGCGGCCGTGTTGCGCTGATGAACGAGAGCGCAAGCTCGCATCGACGTAGCGCTTCAGAGCGAGAAGCCACCTGGCGGCCCGACCTCCTATGTAAACGGTTTCACAACGGCGCTGGCTGCGTGGTTCAGAGCGGGTGATTGGCAAAGAAAAATACTAGCAAGTGCAGTGTGGCGGAGGAAGTGGTAAAGCGGTTGTGTTTGGCAGTTTTACTGACATTCAGTGCTTAAATATATTTTTGTTTTGTGTTTGACAGAACATTTTGGCAGAAAGCGTACGACCAGCAAATTCCTTGTTAACACGAATCCTCCTGCCCGATGTATTTACACGGCGCCGCCTCTCCCAGACCAGATTGTCCATTTGTTTTGTCGTACTTCACCAGGGTCAGAGATCACATTAGTAGTGCTACAGGGAGCCACAGGGCGTCGCAGTTTTTTGAGCCGTCGTCTTTTACCTCGTCCGAAGCGCAGCCCGGACGCGAGTCCATGCCGCATCTCTCAGGCGGATCAAGTGGGGAGGTTGCTTCGTCCAGCAGATGCTGCTGGAGGCCGTGTGGATGAGGGACCACGCTACGCCTTTTTCTTCTCATTCAGTTCCCCCCAATTCCCCCCCCCCCCCCCCCCCCCCTTCATCCACAACATCCCCCTGTGATGGTCTCAGGTAAAAATGTCCGTGCGGTTTCCTGCGTCCGTGAACAGATGAGGGCTTCCTGTGTGATCATGTAGCTCCCGTTCGTTTGTGCAAATGGGGGAGCGCAAGTGAGGTCCACCCACCCCCACCCACTCTATCCATCCCACTCATCTGCAGAGACACTGAAGGAGAACAAAAAGGCATTATCAAGTTGCATTCAAACCCTGAAGTTGCCAACTCTCCTGATCGAAGGTGCCGTTCTCCTGCGATCTGGGTTTGATCAAAAAAAAAAAAAAAAGAGTGATGTCGAGTTTGGGGAAGCAGGAGCAGCACAGACTTAGAAATAGAGGACAAAAATGTGGACAGTTATGGCGGGTGGGGTCAGTGCAGCTTTGGGACTAACGCCCCCTCCCTCTCCCTCTCTCCCCCCCAGACTACAACTAATGAATCCCCCACAGCTTGAGACGTATGAAAAAGGTAAAGGAGGAGCAAAAGAGCAGGAGAGTGGGGTGTTGGGTGGGGGTGGGGGGGCGGCGAGGAGGCACTTACTTGTCCTCTGCGTGGTCGGGGATGCCAGCGGCGGCCAGCGCGGCTCGGTACTGCAGCAGCACGCCCCGGACGCTCTTCACAAAGCCCTTCGACAGCGGGAAGAGCGGGAAGCCGATGTCCGGGTAGCCGCCGCCCTCTGGGAGGAAACTCCGGTAACTCTTTCTCCGTTTCTTTGGTCGCACCACCGGCTGGCTCCCCGCGGGGCCCGCCCCGCCTCCGCTTACCACCACTGGACCCGATTCGGGCAGCCCGCCGCGCCCCGCAGAGCCCCGTCGGTTCTCGCCGCTCCCCTGGGTGCTGTCGCAGTCAGAGTTCTGGCTCAGCTCTGGCTGAGAGAGCGCCGTGGTGGAGGGACTCAGCCCTGAGTCCTCCAGCTCCTCCTCCATAATACTCCCGACCCCCGCTCCCGTGACCCCGTCCTCCCCGGGCTTACCGGGGCTGCTGTGAGCCACCGCCACGAGGCCCTCCTCGTCCAGAGGCGCCGCGGCCGAGGCCCGGTCCCTCAAGTGATGAGGCCGGGAGGACGCGTGCGCCGCCTGGCAGCGCTCGGCGCCCTCGTTCAGCTCGAGCCACGCCTCCAGGCGGTGGACGAGCCGCCAGCCGCTGGAGGCAAAGTGCTCCTGGATCTCCTGCTTGAAGACCTCCACGGGGTTCTGGAGGAGCAGCGTCATGGACTGGACCATCTTGATCAGGGCCATCTCGTTGTAGCAGCGGCTGTTCTCGTAGCCTTCCTGCAGGCCGCGGTCGCTGTCGAAGCCCGCCTCGTTGTAGTACGGCTCGTTGACGAGGATGAGGCCTGCAGGGAGACGCACAAGTGCGTTTGTGCGACGGACAGAAGCAGCAGTTGTGAATGGCACCAAAAATCTGGCAAGGACGCGGCAACGTTTTACACTACAAGTGAATGACTGGACTTTATTTGTCCCGCCAGACTGCACATAAGTCCGATGGAAGTGGCGTCATGTCTCACTGTGTGAAGCAGATGGTCAGAGTGAGAAGCTGCACTACAACTACAGGAGCTTCTGAGCTAATGAGCAAATGAATAAAACATTTTAGTGCTGCAGTGAAGAGAAGGGGGTGTGCTAACCTTGTATGGAGATGAGGACCTGCAGCAGACTGGACTTGCTGGTCCATCTCTCATTGCCCTGTGGACGACATCAAGAGACAAGTTTCATTATGGATTCCTACTTGATTTCAAACGTGATATTCCAAAGACTCCTTAGCGGTTACGGCGTGTTGAACCCGGCGCTCACCTTGCCGATCCAGGTGCCCAGCAGGCTGACGCAGACCTTGCCGTTGTCGTAGAGGTTGGGATTGAGGCGGCCGCTGCACTGCGACAGGTAGCGGAACAGGGGCGGGACAGACGGGTAGATGTTGGGCAGCTGGATGTCAAACAGGAAGAGGCCGTCCTCGTAGGGCGTACGAGTCGGCCCTTTGATCTGAGCTGAGAACAGGTCCTGTGTCCAAAGAAAGCAAAATACTTTTTGTGATGCAGTCACATTACAGACAAATGATGGTGCCACTTTTTCACCACACAGAAACAGATTCTTTTTTTTTTTTTTAAACATTAAAAAGGAAACCCACCATGCGATCTTCAAACGTCTTGACCATGATGCCGTCCGGCAGTGAGGTTGCGAGTAGAACCATTTCTTTCCTCACTGTGCTGAAGAACTTCTTGGCCTCCGCTGGCTGGAACTCCATTTTCTTAAAAGAGTGAGTGTCTAAAGAAAATTGAGTGGAAAGACAGATGATTAAATAGCAACACAGAAAGGAAAATAGATACACAAGCTAAGCTGTTCGAGCAGAGGACGGACTGTGGACACGCGTGTTTTACCCACCTGGAGCCCACTCCAGCACAGAGAATACCTCTCCCTTTGCGCTGGTGAAAGTGACGCCGGGCTTGCCACCGCTCTGTTGGCAAAGTACCGGCGTGTCGCTGAGAAACTCACTGGGCCACTCTTGCCCGCCGACCGGTGTCTGCGGCTCCTGCGGGTGCTTCTCCTCCCCGGCTCGCTCTACCTGAACAGCAACGGACCAGCGAGTAAGACGCGTGTTCACTGCTCATTAAATTGCCTTGTTCAACACCCACCTCTGTCCCTGCTCCTCCACTGCCCCCTGCCTCCACCACAGCCTCCATCTTCTCCTCCCCCACGATGGCCACGTTGTCCAGCGTCTTCCTCAGGTTCTCCTGCAGCTTCTTGATGTCGTCCAGGAAGCGCTTCTCCTTGGTCGGTTTCTCCGGGGCCGCGGGCGTCACTGAGCTTGCTACGCTCGTCGCCGAGACGGGTTCAACGGAGGTCGGGGAGGTCGGGGAACGGCCGGTCCAGAGCTGCTCCACGGTCATGTTGCTCAGGCTCTGCAGGATCTTCAGCGCCTCTTTCAAGTCCTTGAAGCTTAGCGAGGCACCATCTTTACTGGGCTTCTCTGCGCCATTGACTGCTCCTGGAGTGGTTCCTAAGTGCAGAGAACAAGTACGATGAGAAATGTCGAACTGGACACAGAACGTCTTCTGTGAATAAACGCATTAAGTGGAGTTTGCATCCCCAGTCTGTCCTAGTTATCAGAGATTATTGTCTGAGCCCCACAATGTCAGAATAAAAGCTCCCCACCTCCTCCAGAAGCAGGGCTGCAAGCGGCCATAGAGGCTTCTCCATCCTCTCCAGGGCCTCCTCTAGTGGGGCTGGTGACCCCAGCTTTGCTGCCCTCTTGGGACGGGATGATAGACGGCGTGGATCCTGTGGGGGTTGGAGTCAGGGTCGCCGTCTCCGCTTCATCCGCATTCTGGACGTGGCTGTCGTCCTCCGTGGTGAGGCCGTTGTCCGTCTCCCAGCTGTCGCTCTCGTCCTCCCACTCCTCAGTGGACAGGACGCTGCTCGTCTCCTCCACCGAGTCGTAGTCCGTCTCCTCGATCTCGGACTCCACGTTGTAGAGGTGCTGCCGTGTGCGATTGTTGG
This sequence comes from Apeltes quadracus, assembly GCA_021346845.1. Taxonomy (NCBI): domain Eukaryota; kingdom Metazoa; phylum Chordata; class Actinopteri; order Perciformes; family Gasterosteidae; genus Apeltes; species Apeltes quadracus. The sequence continues at coordinate 6,577,636 of CM037925.1, forward strand.
GAGACCATCAGAGTCTCCCTCCTAATGCCACGAATGTCCTTCAGTGTCACACTCACCTGTGGCAGGACGATGGTCATGGAGTTATCCGCCCACACCACCTCAACTTTGCTGCTCACATCCACCCTGGACACCTGGCCGACCGACGTCTGAGGGAAAGGTGGATGTGAAGATACAACAATCATCAACAGCCAGCAACAAGACTAAAAAGGGCTCCAAGGGGAGAATGTATTATAATTGGAAGAACAATCTGTGCAACACACAAACACCTCACTAGTAGACCCTGATGGCTGTGTTTTTTTTTACTTGCTTTGCCAGGACGACATTAAAATGAGTCCATACGCGCTTTACAATTCATTATTTGTGGGCTGAGAAGATGTGTCGGCCCGATGTTCATAAAGAACACCTGAATGAGTGTCGATTTGCATGAACACACTCCACTAACACACACGCCACCTTCAGAAATGTTTGTTTTTGTTTCAAACCGTTTTGAAGTGTTTCTAATCAATTTGTCCACCTCATCCACATCAATGAGAGTAGAGCAAATATGCCACCGGTTCTCACCTCGTTTTCGCAGTCATTGTTTCCGTTCTCAGAGTTCCATATTTTGATGACTATGTCCGTGGTGCGGAAGTGGAAGTCCGGATGATCTGCGATGTCGTACACGCTGACATCCTCCTCCAGACCAAAAACCTAGATCAAATGAAAAAAAAAAAATAATATGGACTCCTGGGTCGAGTCATGTACAGCGGCGATAAATAACTAGAGTCCATCTGCTGACCGTGTGTGAACGAGTGTAGTCTGGTTGCTTTAGTTAACACAACTTGATTTTCCCTCTCTTCCACATAAATGTTTTTCCCACTCTTTAAAACAAAAATACCCGTTTTTTAAGACCGACCTCAACGTCGTCACTGGCAGAGTTGAGTTTGATCCACTTGACGACACAAGTTCTTCCTTTGTGGTCTCCAGACTGGATCACACCGTACACTCCCGGGTCCTGGAGGGCTTGGGCTGAGAGAGAGCGAGAGGGAGAGCGAGAGAAAACACGGACGCAGTTGAGAAAATAAAACTGAACTGAATAAAACAGAATTCACCGTAAAACGTTGTAATCAAACTTCTGTTCCTCACGTCGCTTGTCCACTACAAAGTCCCCGGGACAAAACTCATGGCCGTCAAGGTGCTGGATGGGGATGAGGTCGTTTGATCGGATGCCTTTCTCCACCCGCCCGTCCTTCCACATCACATCAGCTGTGGTCTTTGTCGACACGACTTCCACTGCAACCCTGCACAGTAAAACAAAAAAGGTAACTTTACTTCATCATATGAAGGATTTTTTAAATTAATCGTTAACTACAGTTCATCCGGAAAGTATTCAGAGCACTTCACTTCTTTTCCACTTTGTTGTTTTACAGCCTTATTCTAAAATGGATGGAATTGATTTATTCCTAAAATTGGTCAACACAAATCGCTAATCAGCATGGCCGCAAGTCAACGCATTCAGCCGTGGTCAAGACAACTTGCTGAGGTTCAAACGAGGCACCAGAATGTGGAAGAAAGGAGATTTAAGTGACGTGGTTGTTGGTGCCAGACAGGCTGGTCTGAGTACGTCGATCTACTGGGATTTTTACGCACAACCATCTCTAGGGTTTACAGAAAATAATCCATTGAGCGGCAGTTGTGTGGACAAAAACAACTGTGGCTGCTGTGGAGCTCCAGTGTCCCCGTCAGAAGGATGGAGACAGGAGTCTTTTGACAAACGAGCGAGAGGTTGCAGCAGTACACCAACACTGCGTCGTCAGCTTGACAGGAAAAGCAGAGACGATGTCACTGGTCTGGTGTTCGCAATAAAAGTCTTGATTCAGTTGCGAAGGGGGAATTCAATGCTTATGGATTTGTCAAATTTCAAAACGGTTGTTCTGGAGTGGAAAAAAAAAGGACACAGGATCAAAGGTCCCTTTTGAGAAAGTGGAGTTCAGACACTGAATCGACAGAAATCAGTACGACAGACGCAGTGGGGAAGGAAGAGCGTATCAACGGATAAAAACGAGGCAGCCTGAATACAAAGTAAAGAAGCATCGCTCGCTGCCGTTTAACCCACCGGTCTCCAGGCTTGAACTCGCGGGAAAACTTGGTCCTCTTCTTCTTGTGCTTCCTCTTCAGATTGCGGATGGAAAGTGGGATGCTCTTCTTGCGGTTGGTTCCCGGGCCGCCGCTTTGAGAGGAGGCCGTGGAGCTGGCCGATGACGTCAGCGAGCTGCCACCACGAGAACGGTCACAGGTCAAACGTCTCCGTTACAGACTTACAAATACAGTAATGTCTACACCTTGCATTTTCAGGTTAAACAGACTGCAGACTCAAGACTCAAATTGACAAAACTTATTTCCATCTCTATGTGATGGAATATTACGCTTGTTAAAATATTACAGTAGGCACACAGTACGTCTTTGTGAATCCGTTAAATGTTAATCGGACCTGGTGTCGTCCGTGTCGTCTGCAGCCTCGTCGTCAGCGTCCGGCTCCCCGCGTTCAGCCGAGGGCTCGTTAGCTTTGTGGGGGTTCGGAGGGTTCTGGGGGGGGCCGTTGTTGGGATGAGACAAGTCCGTCTGCTCCGATTTGCTGTCCCCTGGGAGGAGGCAAGAGTAAACATTACGATTTTGATTTAAAGGCATTTCAATTCAAACGAGATTAAAAGGGGTAAAAAAATAAAATAAAAAACAACATTTTAGAAGCAAAACCACGTTTGATTTCTTTATCAGTCGTTGCAGCAAATCAATGAAAACTGGAAAAAACGTTGAGCTCAGAGTTTTATTTTGCCATTTCCCTGTTTCGTGGATGTTTGACAGATGCAGTATTTTTTTCGCAGCATAAGTGTGCAGCACTTAAACGCAATTTCCATTTAATGTGTTCCCCGATGTCTCACAGGAACTTTATATGATTCCAACTCTGCCTTGCATGGGGACACTTCTCTGCTACTTTAGGGAGGATGCGAGAAAAATATTGCACACCATTAAAGCGTGCGTGCGTGCGTGTGTGGGCGGAGGGGAAAGGGTATAATTATTGCACTTATCAGTTCACATTTAAATGGTATAAAACCCTAATTCATCTGCTCTCCCTTCAGCAGCCAAGGGTGATGGCCACCGCGGCAGCATTTACACATAAAGACATTAGTTGGAACGGAGTGTTACAAGACGAATTCATCCTCAAACTAAATAGTCAATTCTGCCTTTTCGAGTGGAGAAGTCAAAGTTCAAATCTAAGAACAATATCAGCTGATATTTGAGAGCTTTTCCCCGCATAACGAGCAAAACTCTTCCAAAGAATATTACCCAGCCGAGTCATCAGTCATGATCCATCTGTGCAGCATATGTCTATTTTTAGGTTACTGAAATCCATCTACATCATAGTCTTGCCGAGTTCATAATAGAGGCATTAGTGACGACATAGCAGAAGAGAGTGAGAGTGTGGGTGAGTGTCTGGATATTGCGTTCTCTGCAGTGTTGCTTGGAACCTTGTGCGTCTGCGCTCTCCGTCTTTTTCCCCAAATCCTTCTTGAACATCCTTTTCAACTGCATGAGACACAAAAACAACCCGTGTGAGAGTTTGAAAACAATAATAGTAATAAAAAAATACTCTGAAATGCAGGTATTATTACCTTCCTGGCCACAGGGTCTTCAGGCAGGACGGGGGCGCCCTCGGGGCCTTCGCAGGTGATGCGCGTGGCATCGCCCTTGGCAGGGAAAATATACAGGGCCCGCTCCCCCAGCTGCCTCTGGGTGTGGTCGTAGTATCCCAGACGCTTCACCCTAAACCCGGCCGGAGCAGCAACAAGATGGAGTTTCAGTTCGCATCCGTTCTGCAAACACTTATGACGAAGAGCTGAATATTCAAGCTGACCTGCAGAGGTCTTCCTGCGTGATGGTGGCGGCTGGTGGGTAAACGCTGTCTGAACCTTTGGGCGAGAAGCTCTTTGTGATCCATGTCACCTTCAGTTCGACCACTTTCACCTGGGGAGAGGATGCCGTGTGGAGAAGACGCACGATTCCATGTAAAACTAACGAATCTATTCACGTATACGACCCAAATACAGGTGGCTATGAGCGTGGAGAAAAAGGAGGGCCATCGTCTCACCTCCTCTACCACCACCCTGAACTTGCACTTCCTGCTGAGGACGGGTTTGACCCCCGACAGCCACTGGACGTTAGTAAACACCTTGGCCGGACCGATCAGGACCTGGCCTGGGTAGAAACCGTACGCCTCGTCAAAGAACAGACCCTGAAGAACCAACACAGCAAAAACACACATCACTTATAACAGGGAACAACAAACACAAAGTACTTTCACGTTAAGCACATTCAGTTTAAATGGAGTTCATTTTAAGCTACTACTGGGAACTGTAGCAGTAACAGCGAGTCTGTGATTTAGCCGATTTTGTGGAGGATCCAACCAAGTGGCACTGATGAAAGGCATCAAGAATAACTGATGATATATGCAATCTAGCTTGAATTCCTTGTACGGAAATTTTTATCAATTGGGGAAAAGTTGGACTAAGCGGCTCCTGCTGTGCGGTCAGGTGACGGGGAAGAGCCAGTGGCCACGTACCGAATCGCTGACATGTGGACAGACGTCGTAAAGCTTGGCGGCGTCCTCCACACTCATGGAGCACCTGGAGGGAGGCAGAGAGACCACCGGTTGACCTTCACTGGATGCGGCGCGTTGCCGACTGACTCCAACATGGTTACAGCGCACACTGACACACACGCACATGCACATGCACACGCACTGTACCTGGCACCGTTGGAGAGCTTGAGGATAATGTGATTAGTCAGGTCGTACACTTTCCCCAGCCAGAAGTCGTAGGCGATGTAGTCGCCATACATAAACGACTAGAGAACACAACAACAACAAAAAACAGTTATTTACCAAGTATCTTCTGGTTCACAGTCATGAGGGAGCAGAGTAATCCTTGAACCACGTTGTTTCATGCAAAGGTTGATCCCGTCTCAGAGTGCGACGTCGCTGAAAAGTCTTACCCAGATGTGCTGCAGGTCTTTGCTGTCAACTGGATACAAAACACAGTTTGTTCCCACCAGTTTCACCGCACACTCAATGTCAATGTTGGTCACAATACCACACTGGTTGTCCTGTAACAAAACAATTTTAGAAATTAGCTAAACAAGCGCCACTGCTACAACACAACACGTTTTAGGGGGTTTATTCAGGTGCTTTGATATTCCACTCGTGTCTGTAGCAGCAAACGGAACGCAGCAGAAAACAGTGGCATGACTGACACACAGAGACGTGATGGAAAGACGGCTAAAAGGAGACCGAATGAAGAGCAGCACTATGGACAAAAAAGAAAATCTTTACTTACATTAGAATCATTTCTCCGCACAATGTCTCTAATGAGAATGGATCGATCTTGAAGCCTCAGCTGTAAAAGAAAAGATGAGCAGGTTTGTAAAATGGTGGCTCAACAAGACAATCTGCTGCTGAAAATGGATTTGAACAGCTTTTCCCCCCATCGACAACCCCGTGACGAGCTCGGGATCGAGCTCCCCGAGGGCTTCACCCACGTGGCGCCACGGCCATGAAGACGCCAACGGGCGCCGTCAGAAGAGCTGCGCCGCCGCGGAGAACACATTGAATTATTTAGCCAACCGGACAGAGACAGATTCCACTGGGCCGGCTGGCTGACACGGAAGGAGTTGCCATCAATGAGGCGCTAAAGTTGAGCTCGGCGCCCGGAGTCGCGGTGTGGGAAACGGTGCGTCTCCTGTGAGACGCATTTTGCTGCGTCACGCCACGCCCGCCATCAGGAATCTACGCCTAAAATAGCCCCAAGTAACACAGCGTTGGTGGGGCCGGCCCCCAGCGAGATGATTAAATACGATCCAGGAAGGACAGTTTTAGCAACGGATCAATTAAGGTTAAAAAAAACACTAGAACGGGACTTTATAACTAGTTTAAAACAGGATTGGAAAACACATCTTTCCAGTTGGCTTCATGCTAAAAAAAGGGGCTCAGACATGGAAACACCGTTTTCTGCCACAGCTACTGTTATAATTTAATCAATCTAATCTGATCCACACAAACAGTCCATCCACAACCTTCAGCTTTCTAATCTCTAGAAGTGAAGAACCCCCCCTCTCCTTAACCTGAACCACTTGAACGATGGTCACACGACAGCATTGCTTCTCTAACGAAGAGCCGGGCACCAAATGGAGCGAGGGGCCAAAGCCTTTCCAAAACGTTGCGGGGTGTGAATACGATTTCATGAACTGCCGGATTTAGCCTTTCAAAGAACAGCTTCCATAAGTTTTATGGAGCACAGACAAGACATTTGCGCCACTATGATGCATTTACTATTCAGGGCTGCTGGTCTTAATTCCTCACAGCATCTCTGCAACTCCTCGGCTCATGTTTCCAGTGTTTACCGAGGGAATAAATCAGAAGAAGTAATTATTTTCTCAGACTTCTTTTTAACATCCCACCCCTTAGTGGCTTTACTTTTGCTTTGAAAACCGGCCAACTTTAAAACACCCACTGAAACTTCTTCCGATGAAATCGTTCAGAAACCAAAAATTGTAGGTTTCACTTTATGTCATTGACTAAACTAAGAAAGGCATCTTCAAACACTGGCAAAACACGGAGTCAGCCAATGGTAACATGTCTATGTTACACCTGTGATCTGAATGCATAAACAGGCAGCCGGAGCCTCTGGGAGAAGGGGAAGGAGGGGGGGTGGTGGGGGAAGAGGGGAAGAGGAGAAAGCAATTAGAGTGAGGAGCGTAAAACGGAGGCCTGCCGCATCTTGATGACTGCAGGGAGAGTCGCTTCCTTCTGGAGTTTGGTTCATTGAATTTGGACCGATAGTGGAGGAAAACGGTAACTCAAGCATTTAAGCATTTGAATTGTGGTTTGTGTCGAGTAACATTGGGCAGTTTGAGATAATCATCCGGCTTTATAAGAACTGAGGAGATCAAACTCCTGTGACTAAAGTTTATGCACCTTGCCAATACTTCTAACGTCTACGTTTTCTCAGATGGAAAACGGATTATAAGCTTTAGACCATTAGCACTGCAAAGTGAGCTGACTATGTCATGAATAAGTTATAATGGCTTTTGGTATAAATCAGGAAGAATTCCTTCACTGACATGCGTGTTTATACATGGCAATAAATACAGATCAATGAAAAGGGATTAGATACAAAATATATATTGTACTGTACTATGCTTGTGACGGGTAATTCGTTCTATGCCGCTTCTTATGAAATATTCAACACAATATCCAATTTTTGATTTGCAATCACAAATATCCTGAGCACAACCAAAAGTGACAGCGAGAGAGGTCTTGAGAGCTGTGGCCAACGACACTGAAGTTCAGTGTCGTATTCTCACAAATACTTAACAGAATTTCCCTTTTGAGTGAGATCAAATCAAAAAATGGAACCGGTCTATATTTTCTATGACTGTCTTCTTTCCTACGCGTCAAGATTTCCTAAATCCTGAAGACAGGAGTGCCAGCACAAGTGCACACACTTCACACTCTGTGTGTGTGTGTGTGTGTTCCTTTGTAATCTATTACACAGCAGCCTGTCTGCTCCCCACGTCTCTGCTGCTGGGGGTTAGAACACACGCGTCTTTGGGCCACCAAAGGAGACCAAAAGAAATAGTTCAGAATTTCCACCGCATTTCCCTCCAGGGAGACGACTGTCCTCGTCGGCTCCCTGAACAAGCGACATCAGCCGTGAGCGGCTGCAGGTACGCCAGCGTCCCGCTTTAGCCTCAGCATCATAAACATTGACGGGATAGTAACACAGCTGCAGCCGGGCAGCGGCCAATAGACAACGACCAGTTGAGTTTCCAGGGTGTCCAAGTTTGTGTCGTTATGTTGTTCGTTTTATTTCCATGCACAGATGTACAACTAATAGCTGTTCCGCAATTGAACTCAAGTTCTAGCAATCAGACCAATTAAAACCTGCTCTATGGAACGCGTGCAGTTTAACTCAACCCATTATGCTGCTTACGTGCGTTTTCACCATTAATCGTTTACCAAATTGGGAGACAAATCTTCGCTTTAATCCAATTTGTTTAGACGTCAAAAAATATATAGGTAATATGAAAAAAAAGTTAGAGTGACCAACAGTCATCATTTTATCAAGTCTGAAAACAGATGGCGGCTGTCTGCAGGGGAGGGAGGTGGGAACCTTGATAGCGGCTCCTCCTCTGGCTGACACGCAGAGGCCGTGGACCCGTAGTACTGACGGAAGCATTTCAGCGACGTGCCTGCTTTTCTAATTAAAGGCCGTTCCTTCTCTCCTTTCTACAGAGTCGCCGACCGGGTTTTGAGCCAACAAATACTGCAGAAAACGAGACCGCCAGGTTAAAAAAAAAAAAAAACCTGCCTCCTGTTGCTGTGGCGTCAGTGAGGAGGAGTGAGGCTGTAGGAAGCCGGTAGACTCAGACAAAAAGGGCGAGGTGCTTGTTTGCACAGGCGGATTAACACGCGGGTGGTGGTGGGAGTCTGAAGAGAAGAGAACCTTGGCCGCCTCCATCGTGTCGGACGAGGCAGAAGGGAGCGGATTGATTACAGGGATCGATGGAGGACGCGGTTTGCTTTGACTTCCCGGCCTAATTAACACGAGTCATTATTCAGGTGCCGCGCGAGGAGGAGAAGGAGGGGGGGGGGGGAGACACTGCAGAGGACTGCAGCTTGCGGGAGGGGGAGGGGGGGGGGGGGGGCGCACGCCTGTTCTCCACCTTGACGGACAGTTCTCTGCACCAGTCTCGCCTTTCGGGTTAATCTCGGTACCGGCGAGAAAAAACACAAATCAGCGGTTAGTAGTAACAGGTGCACAGAGTGCATTTCTCTCCACAGAACACACTGGAATTCACAGATCCTGTCGAGTATTGATCTGCAAAATCCAAAAAGGTGCAGTCATGGTCACACTGCGTCCAACCCCCCCTACTGGAAAGCCTAACAAAAAGGCCATGCGGACATCAGCTTCATGGACTAGTGGGATGATTTAAACAGGTTTAAAAAGGGCCTGAAAAGCCCTGAAAATAGGACATGATGTCACAACCGTGGGGTGGCCGTCAGACACTGTGTGCTGCCAGTCGGGTAGTTAAGTGTCTATTAAACCAAAAGGTGAACGCTGAACTGGAGGTAGATGGAGGACCGGCCAAAACAAACTCACACAATCCCAAAGTGAAGCGGATGGGAGATTGAGCTAAAAAAATAAAAATAAAAAAATCAATAAAATGGGGTGCAGTGTGCGGTATGTAGAGCACTGCAGCAAACCGCTATGGGGGGCTGATGTGTACCTGAGCAGTTTGTCAACGTTGAGGCACTGGCTCGCTCACTCGGCCCTGCAGCTGTAGCTTGCACCGTTGGCGCTCCTAATGTCAGGTAGCGTGAATGCAGAGTCCAAAACATCCATAGAAATCCATCCAGCAGTGCCGCACAACAATCCACTTTGCAGTTGTGCATCCGTTTCGCAGGACTCTTCACACTTTCAAAAGTGATGCGTTTAAACACCTGACAGCTACTTCATTACTCTGTGGGAGTTGTGCGCTGGTTTGCGCCCCGCTGTCCCACCGGTCAGGAGAACTGCTTTGTCCCTCATTGGCCAACAAAGCACAATACATACGAAACAGACTGCAGAATTACGTTATAAAGATAAATTACCAAAATAAGCCTAACGTCCCGTCTTGCTAACAACCAAAAACATTGTTGTACTGAAATCATTGATCAACCTTCCTCTCGCTGCTGCCGGACGGTGCTTTCTGACTATTGATTGAGACACACTGAAAGGCTGCACAGCTCTATTAAGGAGAGGAGAGGAGAACAGGGCCTTTTACCCACCGGACCACGAGGGAATGACTACAGGCTTAATAGCACACTGCATCTTTAACGGAGCAATCTTCCTACGCTGTTCGTTTTACCGTTGAAGTGGGGAAAAATATATATGAAAAAAGGTGGGGAAGCACAAAGGGAAGAAGGAGGAAAGTGAGCGTGGCTCACAAAAGCGGCAGAGAATGCAAGACGGCGACACCGTGGGAGATGAAGGGTAGGAAGGAGAATACAATGAAAGAAAGAAAGTCAGTCACGGCGATGAGGAAACAGATGGTCGGATGGGGAAGATGGCTGAGGAGAGGAGGGTCAGATGAGGAAGAGGGCTGAGGAGAGGAGGGTCAGATGAGGAAGAGGGCTGAGGAGAGGAGGGTGCGAGGAGCGGTGGGCCGGGTGCGTGGTATGAGGGCGAGCAACAGGCCCGAACAAGCGGGAGATTGGGAACAATCCCGAGGGAAAAGAAAAAGTGAGGGAGGGAAAGAGAAAGAAAAGGGCCAGAAATAGACAAAAAGCAAATCGAATGCAGCAGGAGGGGAAAGAGAGGAAGACAGTTTCCCCACCAGGAAGCCAATACTGCAGAGAGAGGGGGAGTATGAGTAGAAGAGGGAGGAGGACTGGGTGAAATCAGAGATGGAGGAAAGAGGGCTGGATGCAGCTAAGCAAGTTACTTCAAAGTATCCCTTTGTGCGCTTGCTCGGTCTGTGCAAAGAAAGAGAGGATCAAATGAGACCCATTATCTCAAGGCAGGAGCTGGACGACAATCCAGTCAGCAGCACATTACGTCAACATTCTCCAACACTGGTCTGTTGGGACGCTGAGGGAGGAGAGTGCAGGGGAGGCCGGGTGGAGATGATGATGCTTCAAAATGATGATCCTAAAGGGTGGGGTGCTCTGGACGGTTATGTTGTGATCAGATTTCCTGTAAATACAAGCTGCTGACATCATCCCACGCCCCCCCACCCACCCTCCTCCCCAGGTGGTAACCAGTAGTGGGGCCAATGCAAATGACTTGGATTTGTCACGACGTGGTGCCGCAGATGAGCATCAATCAACACGTTGCATGAAAAAAAAAAAAAAAAAAAAAAACAGACCAGTGATCGGGGTGCACACGCAGAAAATATGCACGGGGTGTGAGAAATCCTGCACGCGTTAGTCTGTGTTCATGCCTGGCGCCGGCTCAAAGCCGCAACTACAGCCCGTAACTACAGCCCGTCCCTCCACAGCGTTGCCGGATGGGCCTCGGCACAAATACATTTCCTAAGAGCTGGGATGCCTGGATGGGAGTGAAAACTATGACCTTGAGCAGAGGATTGATGGGAGCCAAGCTGTATAATCTGTGCCGTCCCCTGATTTCGCTCTCTTGTATTTCTAATAAAAAAAATAATTCTATACTCAATTATTATCATCAGCAGATTAATTAGTACGGATTAATTAATACGAATGCAAGAGGTTGCACCAGTGTGACGAGTGCAAAGTGATGGAAGGCTGACTTGATATGGTTAGAGAAAGGAAGGGGTGTTGACTTTACAATGTATGCAACCCTTCTGCTACTACAGATGTCAAGATACCAGCCAAGCAAAAGCAACGTCTTCAAGTTCTTTGGCTGCACACACGCAGCTAAAATACGACTAGTTGCGGTGTGGTCAAAATTTAATTAAATTAGCCCAATGAAAAAGTATTTTGAAAACCTCTTTCAAAAAATAAATAAATAAATAAATAAATACCACGCACACAAATAAACTTGCATTGGCATTAAGGCTGGTACGGCCGGAAATCTATCCAAAGTGTTCGGTCACGTTTAAATCACAACCATCTTATTTTAGCTTTTGGTCCAGATGGGACGGCTTCTGGGTCCAGTTAGTGACCTTTGACCTAGGGGGAACACTTATGTCAGATTTTCCCCAACCGATATATTGGTAAATATTGGTATATTGGGGGCCACTTCAAAAATGAAGTGACCCCCTTGGCACACCCCTCCCACACTGAAAATGAGCACTCACCAGTGAGAAAAAAGAATGATCAAAATTTTAAAACGGTTGCCACGGTAACCACCACCCTGCGCCACTGAATAGTATAACAAAATCCTTCACATAACATTTGACACTAGTCCCGTCACCTCAAGCTCGTAAACAAGTTGTCTGCACTCATTAGAGGATTTACATGTGATTAAGAGAGTGGAATCAAATGCACAACAACATGCCTTCAATCTCAGCTTTGGGGTGAACGGCGTAAATTAGTGTGGGTAACGACGGCTACAGGTCTTCAACTGGCCTGCAGTTCCAAGTAAAAGGTGGAATAATCGTCTGAAATCCGGAATGAAGCAGACGGGTTTGTGCATCTGTTAGTAGCACCGTCATATTGAAACAGAGGCTCAGATCTAAATCGAGTAGCTGTGGTTTGTGTGCGGTTGCAGCAGGAGGTGAAGGCAAAAAGTCAGCAAATCACAAAGCAAACTAGTGTACTGGGAGGTCGTGGGGGGGACAAAAAAGGCTCTTGACGTTCGAACAGGCAAGTCCGCCGTGTTCCCGACTGAAGCAGTGTGGCTGACAACACCTAATGAGGTGTCCCCATTAAAGCCTGCACCGAGACACAGAGCCAAGCCCCATCACCTCCTATGAATTCATAAAAATAAAAAAAAACACACTCTTTAAAAGCAGCTGGCCTGAGAGTCGATGGCCGAGTCCTGAGGAAGTGACCATCAAGTACTTTATCTGATAATGAAGTAGTTCATTGAGTACAACGCTGTGTAGTCGTTTTTTTGTTTCTTCATAGGGGTGAGTCTGAGCAATCCAGGCGCACAGCATTTGTTTTGAGGTTAAATTTCTTTCACACATTTGTTGGAGAGAGCGAATCCGATAATGTCTGCCATGTGGTAGATGTGGATAACCCAACAAGAAAGCAACAACCTAAAACATAAACAAGAGCGAGACGGAGAGGAAGCCATGCATGCGCGTGCACACACTAGCACACACCAGATCCTTTGGCGCTCGTAATGACACAGCATCCACGGCCTGGGAGTTGTGTCAACAATGTTTACCAGAGCGTTTGTTTTTTTCGTGACAAGAGGTTGAATGCCACCCGGAACAGAGCTTTACTCATTTGGCACAAAAGACAAAAGCCGGGCAACGGTGGGTCATGAAATGAGTTTCTTCTGGCCTCGTCCATCAGCCCTCATGTGAGCCGGTATCCAGAGCAGTCCTCTTTTAAACCATGTGACTCTTTTTCCACGAGGCCCCGGGAGAAAAGTAGAGAAGCCCTGGTGAATAGAGAAGACGGCAGATTTCTCCACATCATCTATAGAACTTTTTGGTTGAAGAATGGGGCGTGGTCTCAATGAAACGTCAATGGACAACAGATGTATATCCAAATGGATCTATAGGGGGAACACGGCCCGGAAGATGGTGCCTTTTACCAGCAATACCTGAAAACCTTTCCACAGTCTTGATAATCAACGCATGTCATGTTCATTTCGTTATTAAAACTCAATTTGCTGGGATCGCAGTGTCTAAACGGGTTTAGCAAATAGCTTCATAATAAGGTAAAACCACATGTTTATAGTACACATTTGAGGGTTTCTTCTGAGTTTCACTTAGTTACCTTAATAACTAGCAGCGTGTGCACGATAAACCCACAAATATACCACCACCGTCACCTGCAATTTGTAAAGAATACAGACCAAAAAATAAAGAAAGTACTCGTTCCAGCTCTTAAAATCTGCTAATAAAGTAAAATACACATTTTGTGCTTGTGTCCCTCTGGAGACCGAGGGCGTCTTCCAGGTGACACGCTGGGACATTATGGATATTTGACGACGCTTGGTCTCAACGAGCCCGCTGAACACCAGCTGAGTGTGAGGCTACGCGCTAAACTGCTAGCTAGCGAGCGTGAGTGCTAAGCTAGCTAGCGAGCCGGGCTACGCGGTTCATCGGCAGGTGGATTGAGTGAACCTCGGCCCGGCCAGGAAGTCCACTCGTGTCACTGAGTTCGGGACAATGCCGCCCTCGTGTCACGCTGGGGGGGGGGCGCGAGCCTCAGTGTAAACAGCTTGCACGTTAGCTAGCTACTGACGTGAGGGGGTACCTTTGTCTCCTTGATGTCCTGCTTTCCTCCTTCAGGGTACCACTGGACGCGCACAAATCCCCGACTGACGGGCCGACTGGGGGTGTCCGCGGCGCTCTCGGTGTCCGAACCACACTGGACTCGCCCTTCTCCTTCTCCTCCTCCACCGGCACCGCCTCCCCCTCCTCCAGCGCCTCTCCCTCCGCCGTCGTCGAGGTCCGAGTCAGAGTTAAAATCCTCCTCGCCGTGGATCATCCGTACGAGGCCAAACCGGACTGAGCCGCGGTACCAGCCGGAGACCAGGTCGTGGGAGAAGAGGAGTCGCTGCGAGCCGTCTGCTGTGGGAGACAGAGCCGTGGACGGAGGCTCAGAGCCCGGGCTCGCTAAGGGAGATAAGTCCGGGGTCGGGGATGTCGCCGCATCCGATGCTACGGGCTCCGCCATCGCTGCTGTTGTCAGGGAGTGATGCTACACGGCGAGGATGACGGTGGAATGAGAAAGATGTAACCTAAAAAGCAGGGAAGTGCACGTGTTTACGTCGCTACGGAGAGCTGCGTGAACTAGCGCAGTGTGTGCGCGTCATCACGCTGTGCCCGCTAAACCAGTTCACTTCAACGCATTCATTAAAACTAACCACAAACTATACGAGTTCATGAATGATTATAAACACTTGTGAGGTGAGTTCCTGAACGATTATATATACGGTTATGCTTTGCTTTTTATTATAAAGTGTAATGTTTTATTGTATTAATAAAACAATAATTTGTATTATTAAATACATTTGTTTTAATATGTGGCATCACTCATGTACTGTTTTTTTTCTTCCTTTTTTTCGGTGATGTTTGTTGATGTTGTGAAATATATAAAAGTAAAAAGACAAGTAAAAAGTATTTATCAAATCAAGTCTAATTTGAATACTATGTTTAGATTTTAGTTGAAGTTGTTTGGTATATTTTGCACTAATATATTTGGTGTGTTGAATATTCTATCAATATCGATCCATCTACATGACATTCCGTAAAACATGAAGTTACTTATTCACATAATCTGATTTTATTTTACTATATTTACTTATGTTCAACGGTTGACTAACCGAGATATGTGACATTAAAGGTGAAATTGGGAATCCCACAATTTAATTTTAAAATCACAGTAAGCTACCAACTATTTAAGTAAACTTATTTTATTTTTTTGTCTTTAAACATGGTTTAGACCCTAACAAAACGTAAGGACATGTTGGGAGTCGTGATAAAACATCGAAAGAATATTCGAAACGTTAAATCTTAAAATATGTATAATATATACTATAAATATAAAAGTGTGCATGATAAAGCTCGGCTCGCATCCAGCTCTGTGGAGATGGAGATTATTTTCAGCCTTGTGACCCAAAAAGGAATTTACCTGCTCCTGGTGTCAGTTCGTGTTAATCAGACCTCTCCTTAAAACAAAACACCATTTGTAAAGCACTGGACTCTGTGGCCTCTTTTCTTAAATCTCTCGCGTTGAGCAGATGCGTGAGGGACGTGGCTTTTGCTTCTTGAAATTCTTGACAGTTTATTTGCCACCGAAAAGGTGATAAACAACCCTACGATACGCCCCGTAATCCTCTTAGAAAATTCTGGAAAATAATAAAACGTGCGCACTGCGCAGAATCGTGAGCTCAATTTAACGGGACAATGGAAAGTCTGCCTCCGAGAAGTCACATGAAGAGTGGTAAATCGATTCCTTAAAATGGCCCGCTGGGCTACAAGCGCCATTCAATCCTCTCAGCTTGAACACAATACGTTCAATTCAACTTTATTTAGTACAGCTCAAAGTCCCCGATTTGCACAAGGAAACCCCAAATAAACCAGAACAACACAAGAGAGAGCCCTCTAGAAGTGGTTGTAACATTACAACTGAGATAATAACAGCAGATATGGTAAATTAAGCAATCGCATAGCTCGTACCTTTCTAATTGTATATCTGCACCACGTGTCCCACAGGTGGGACTGTTCCACCTGATGGTTATAAATGTAACGCGTTGGTGTGAGACTACAACACATGATCGGTAAGCACCAAATCTGCAGGGTGGGGGTGTTGGTGGCATGATTAGGATAATTAGCCCTCCTGACCTCAACTAAACATGTTTACCGTTCAATTTACTCACGGGGAATCGATCATCCAGCTGGCTTTGGGATTATAAACCGAGCGCCGCCTGCAGTGCAGGCAGGTATAAATACCACCGCTCAGTGTTTGCGCGCACGTGCCGTTACGCGCGAATCAAGTTCGACAACATCCGAGCATGTCGGCGGTGAGCGCGGTGTCCTTCATGCCGCAGGGCCGCCGACACACGCTGCCGGCCAGCGAGTTCCGCTCCCTCAGCCCGGAGGATGCCATCAGCGTGTTCGAGATCGAGAGGGAAGGTGAGCTGACTTTTCATGTTTTACCTAAAGAGGCACTTACAGGCACTTGAGTTTTCCTTCATTTAAAATCGGAATTTCGGAAACAGCTGCAGCCTCGGTTTACATTTTCACTGGAATAAACTTCCAGGTACTAATGATAACTCTATAGGAATGACGACCTCCATAATCAACACGTATTACATTTACAAAAGCGAATATACATTTATCTTTTCAAAATTTTTCATACATTGTGTGGCACTACAAATCGTAAATTGAACAGCTTGTGCGTCCTGGGGTCTGTAACCTGGTCAACCCCCAAGCACTGAAACAGTGTCTCCCGTTCACAATCCAATAATAATCAGAACAGTAGGAAGTGTCAAGTGCACCTTCCACGCATCCAGGTGTCATTGTGTCTGTCCTCCTCCTCCTCCTCCTCACAGCCTTCATCTCAGTGTCCGGTGAGTGTCCTCTCCATCTGGACGAGGTGCGTCACTTCCTCACCCTGTGCCCTGAGCTGTCTCTTGGCTGGTTCGAGGAGGGACGTCTGGTGGCTTTCGTCATCGGCTCTCTGTGGGACCAAGAGAGGCTTACTATGGTAAAACAGAGCACGGGACACCTGGACAGTAATTTATCTCGGGGCAAGAGAAATGCTACAGGTTTAAGTCAGATTAACAGGAGAGATTGGGAAAGATTTATAGGCATCCTCAAAGTGTGATCGTTGTGGGATAATACATGTTCCACAGATCCAAAGGGTAGGACAAGCTTCAGCAGTCATGGTCTCCGAATACCACCTGGAATTAGATAAAGGGCCCTTAAGAACATGTTACGCATTTTATAAATCTACAAACCTAAAATTGTTTAATGTCTCCCACGCTAGTTCATTTAAATGCAGGGCATTAGTCTCTGCAATAAATAATTATACTTACAAATGGAATTATGGGTTAAAACATGGTGGATTTATTTCAGTACATACAAATCATAATATCACAGTTGTAAGGCAAATGTGCAAGGAAATGCAAAGGATAAGCCGAAGGCAGTTAAACCAATGACATAAAGGTCAGAGGTCACAGTGAATAGACAATTACAATTCCATTCATTTTCCTGAGATTCCTTCCTGAGATCTGTGAGTCAACTTTTTTGCCTTAATTTCATAAATGTGATTCTGCGGGCTAAAGCAGCAACGAGAGCTTAAAGGGAGAGCTTTGCTGAACAGTGGAGTCACTGTAGGATGACAAAGAACACAACAATAAAGTAGAAAAGCCGCCGATTTGATTGGCAGTTACTTAACCAGCACGAGTGAAAAACCATCTGACCTCGGAACATGGAGAAACAGTTGGACTCAAGTTTTTTTTTTTAATCCCCTTGGTGGTTCAAACATGCCATCAGAAGCCCAACAATAAGCAGCATTTACCTGAAGCTCTTCCCTCCCCTCTCCTCTCCTCTCCTTCCCCCAGGATGCCCTCACCCTCCATAAGCCTCACGGCACCACCGTCCACATCCACGTCCTGGCCGTCCATTGGACCTTCCGGCAGCAGGGCAAAGGCTCCATCCTGATGTGGCGCTATCTGCAGCACCTGCGCTGCCTGCCCTACGTCCGCCGCGCCGTGCTCATGTGCGAAGACGTCCTGGTTCCCTTCTACCGGAAGTGTGGTTTCAAGGTGCAGGGCCCCAGCAAGATCACAGTGGGGCCCCTCGCCTTCATCGAGATGCTGCACCGGGTCGGGGGCCACGCCTTCATGCGACGCAACAGCGGCTCTTAAAGGACGGGAGGAATGTCTTCCTGGCGTCCCAGCGGACGTGGGACCGCAGCCCTCTTCATTTGGGGACGTCTGAGCAGCTTTGTGTTATGCCGGCGACCGGCGCGGTGCGGGCAAGAGCGCTTCTTCAGGCGGCGAGGAGGGCGCCCGGACCGCCGGAGTCGGAGGACAGCCGAGAACAAAGAGCTGCCATCCAGCTGTTGCTGACAACTAGATGGAAAAGTGCTAGCAGACTACAAATGTAGTTATCTGTAAAAATTTCAGATTTACATTGACGGATACTTGTTTCTTTAAAGAAAAAGTATTATTGTATTGATTAGAACACAGCTGCCTTCTTTCTTTGTCCCCCCCCTCTCATAAAACATATATTTGTTACTTAACCAATCTGGCTTTTCTATGATGCCCATTTATTAGTAGAATAATCTGTATCGGTCCAGTATGCAGTGTGTCCTGTAAAGTTCTGTATAAACAGCATGCCTAGAGGATTACGGTTACACTTTGTCACACACTTTCTGTAGCTATGATGATGATGATACAACTATGAAGTAAGATGCCAAAGTGAACAGCTAGCCTTCAAGGACTGTGGGATGAGAATAGAACGTGAAGGAAATCAGCAATCCAACATCAGACTAAATGTTGATGCTGTAGGTACACAGATATATATTTAGTGTGTCAGCATGTTTCCTAAATACAAAAAAAAAAATCTCCTAGTTTCCTTCCGCCTTTGCCCTTGTAGGAAATCACCACCTCGGCCTCCCAAAATGTCAAATAAAGACAGGTATGTTCTGCATATTTCATATTTGTTCTTCAAACGATACGAATTCTATTTTCAAGCATGTGCGATGTGTCTGTCCATCAGTTTAACAGGTGCACCACAGGGTGCGTTTAATGGCTCTTTAGTACTTTTTATCAAATCACATGATTTTGACTTTGTTTCTGGAATTTCTGCTTATTGTTATTTCTAATTTAGATCCATTAAAATTACAATGTGCAGTTAGTACAAAAAATGTAGAAAATTTATACAACTCTACACATATTATTACTGGAGGGGCATTCAAAACTGTTAATGAAAGTACATTTTAACATATATACTGACCAGAAATGTATTTGAAACATTCCCTTTTTATTCCAATAAATAGCAAAAAGTGAAATGATTTGGTCCTAATGCAAACTCAGCAGTGACACTGCAGCATGAACAATCCTGACTGTAGAAATGGCTTCAGATCAAACCCTTGCATGTCAGAAGGCACAGAATAAAGTTTTTTTTATAAAGAGCTCACACTTACTATAACCCAAGCGCTGGGATCCTTGATTTGTAGCAGTGGCATACAGAAAACGGGAGTGATTGGCAAGGACAACATGCGCATGTGTGGCTGCTTTGTATTCATCACAAGCTTTATGTTAAAATGTAAAATGAGGCATCTTTGTAAAAGGGCATAGTCTGTTTAAGGCAGCTTGGCTTACTTAACCACAGCCGTTTCACTTGAAGTATTTCAGCTGTTCACCTCGCGTAAGATTTTACTGCGAATAACATCGACATCCACCACCGCTCAAACAGACGGAAGCAGCAGGACTGAATGGCAGCGGCTGTAGTGTTGAACCCAGTGTTACTGACCGTGCAAATTAGTGGTAGGAGGCATCGGGCGTTACTCAGATCACTGGGCCCCCGAAAACTCAATGACGTACCACAGCATCAGTCCTCGTATTCATTTCAGCTGTTGTCGTCCACACGGTTAACGGGAAACCCCACTGTGGCCCGATGCGATTCATTTGGCCTCTTTAGATTTATGGGACTTTAAGCTGAAGGAGCCTGCAAGTCTCTTGCTATGTAGATCATTTTCTTCATCTCCAACTATCTTTTTGCAGCGTTGACGTCCTGAGTAAATGGAAATGCTTGCGGGTGCCAGACTTTGACCGAGTATCGTTTCATCGAGGTGAGGTTGAGCAGAAGAGACAGATTCAGCTTCATTCACGTAGACTTTGATCAGGTCCTTTGATAAGCAAATAATACAAATGCATTCTTAAATTCTTAAAAGGCCACTGAGTTGACCTGGAACCAGCTGACCTGGTCACTGGCAGGAAGACAGCAGCTCAGTAATGCGCTCATCAGTAGCCTCAAGATTAGTGCACCACATCGTTGATGTCGTGGTCTATGTCGTACTGTTCACAGAACTTGTTTGTGAAGGGCAGGCAGGTGAGATGCTCCAGCCAGTACCAGTTAATCGGGTAGATGTAAAACCAAACGATGAGCGAGGAGAACAGCCCGACGTAGGCCAACATCGAGACAGCGATGAGGATGCGCTTCCTATACTTGTCAAAGGTCCCGAAGGTGACGTAGGGTAGGAAGGCGAAAGAGAGCAGCAAGCCGCTGAGGAAGCCAAAGATGTGGGCGATGTTGTCGATCCACGGCAGGAGGCCGCACAGGAAGAGGAAGAGGACGATGCCAGACAGCTTGAGGAAGGCTTTCCATGGCTTCTGCAGCATCTGCCAACCTTGAAACAGCTCGACAAACAGGCAAGCGAGGAGGCCGAACTGAGAGCCAGCTGGACCCACCTGGAGGGAGAGAGCAAGAGAAGGAGACATGTTAAATACTATCCCACAATTCAGGAAAAGGAAGCCTCCGTCCCGACAAAAAGACTACTCGCATAGACGATGTGCTGCACAAGAACCGGGCCGGGCATCAAAGTGACGCGAGGGCCGGGTTTGGAGGCGCGGCCTGGTCAAGGGCAGATGGGTAATCTGATCAGAGAAGGTGCCTGGTACCGCGCCACGTGCACATGCCACGCCCACACAGCCTGCTGATGGGATGTTAATGCCTACACCATTCCTCTTGTGTGTGAAAAGGTTTTAGTTTTCTGCACAGGCTCAGCCACTGAAGTTGAAAAGATTTTTTCCTGGAAGAACGGGTTTAGCCAAATTAGATTTGAATCAGGTTTATTAACAAGTTACCCACTCAAAGCTACTTTCTTTACCGATACAGAACAATAAAAAGCACATGGAGGTAACTTGTATTTGGTGTCCACAACCTAAAACCCAGTGCTCTTAACACTCCTCTCTTCATAGGAAAGCAGTCTCCCAAAGTGTTATCCACTCACACTAAGCTCAGTTTCTCCAGCCGCTTGCACAGTTAACAGGACGAGGTGGTTCCTGTGCTAAATGAGGGCAGTCCGCTCCAATAATCTCTAGTATGAAGTCGCCTGCAGTAAGTGAGCCAGGGTAAACTGAGCTAAGCCAGTAAGTGGGAATAGCAGGCAAAACAGCTACAGCTACAACTGTCGGGGGACAATTTGTTAAGATCATGAGTTTCTCATTAACTGAGTGTGTGACCTTTGTTGAGAGACTCATGACCTCACCTTCACAATGGCACCCTGTCTTGTTGATGATATCTCTTTGCATGCGTGTGTTCATATGAAGGACTCACCTCAGCTCTGTACGGAAGGAACAGGGCGGAGGCGAGGTTTCCAGTGATACCACTGAGGACATAGATGATGGAGATCCGCACCCAACCAGCCAGCTTCTCCAGGTCTCTCATGATAGTCATCTGGAATATGACCGACACCAGACAGTGCAACAACCTACACGGATACACCAGTAAAAAGAATTAACCATGTGCATTGTCTGCAGGTATTTCAACCAGTGGATGGGCCTTTTTTCTATAAGGCCACATTGGATTCTTTGCATAGCTAAAGGGATTTCTACTCGTGCCGAGTATTAGCACTAAGTATCAGTATTCATGTGAGTGAGCAGCCTATGAGCACTGGGGCCTCATTTAGAAAAATTTCATTATGATTCAATCCCAGAGGATGCTGACAATGAAACCGCGCTTAGCTATCATACATAGCACACGACTAAAACGGGTGACTGACTGAGCGTAATAGGCTTAACGCTTTGCCAATGCCATATTAACCGTTCTCTCAATGCTATTTAGCAGTTATAAAGAATTACTTTTTCAGTGGCTACATCTGTGCTTCAATTGACTCTGCTGAAACGCAGCAAACAAGCAGACAAGAAAAAAGAACAAATGAGGAAATTAAGAGTTTGTCTAAGGGGGTTTGTGATTCTTACCCAGCATGGAGGAAGAGAGACAGCCAGAGACGGTAGAACTGATCAGGAACATCTGGGTTAAGGAACGGCAACAAGCCGCACACCTCATCCAGACAGTGGACCTGTGCAAGAGTAGTGCATGTTTTCAAGAAATGTCCAAACACACAAACACACACACACACACACACACACACACACACACACACACACACAAAACCTTACACAATACCTGTGAGCAGAGTGTGGCCTCCTCGTGGAAGTAGCCATGCATGAAAGAGCAATACTCTCTGGTTGTGATCTCACATCTACGGGAAGTACAGAAAAAATCAAATCCAAACTCTTAAAAGAGTAGATCAGTAGTATCTACATGCCTTGAAGTCAGTATACAGAACACATGTCTCACCTGCCCTTAGTTCCTATGCAGCACGGCCGTCCCTTGATGTTACAGTCCATGTGTCTGTAACCTGTGTGGTTCGACTTCTTGGGAAAGGTACACACCTGGAGATACAGAGTAAAGTTCCTCGTAGTGACATTTAATGAAGGTGTAGAAGAGAAGTAGGAAGAAGTGTCCCCTTACCGGCCAGTGGGTGATGTCATCCGGCCATATATGAGGCTCGGCAGAGGCAGGTTCTTCACACACTCTAGTCACAACATGCAACACACAGGGACAAAATAACTTTTTGAATGAAAAGGAATTTGGGCACTTGATTCTCTAACAAAATGATAATGACAATCTGAAGATCTTGTGGCACAATGATTCCATTCACATTCTCACCTGGGATCCTGGTGACAGACGGAACCGGAGGACCTGTTGGTGTCCACATGCTCATTCGTCCATTTAATAAAGGTGGCCAGCCTCGCCTGCATTCAGTTATTATTGCAATCAATTTTATAAAGCAAGATTTTTTTGTGACAAACTAATTTGCAGGATGGATTGCTTACGGAGCAGTCGAAGCTGAGGGTCTGCACGCATCCCGAGTTGTCATTCTGAACGCAGCAGCCGGACTCTCTCTCAAGGTCTTTGGCCCTCTGGATCAGACTGACTATTTGTGAGTCCTTACGAATGCACGGGGAGAACTTGGCCCCCAAGTGGATTAGGTCATCCTGAGAGGTGGAGGAAATACTGATAAGTAAAAGATACAGAAACCTGGCCTCTCACGCATAGAGAAGTAAAAAGAAGAAAAACTAAAACAAATATATCCCTCATATGCGTTACATTAAATAACATTTTTGGGGAAGTTACAGAGTGTTACTGAAGTCAGAGCTTGATGAGAGGAACAGTGTGTGACAGGAAATTAAGTAAGTGATGAAGTCACACACTAAGGAGGGTGTAACCTTAATACAACAGGGAATGCAAACAGTGCCCACTATCAATCATGTCAATGATATGTCAGGCAGTGAAATTGTAGAAAATAGTAAACATGTATTTGTTTCACAATCATGATGCAGAGGTCCTTATAGGGAGCACTGCAAGTGTCCGTCGAGGTGATAAAACATGCAGTAGAGTAACGCAGGAGGGGACTCACAGAGCTAGGACCAATCCAGAAGTTCTCTTGTTGGATATGCTTGACACTCTCATAAATACCTTTATTCTTCAGCACCTACAGAGGGAGACAGAGAGACATGGTTTTCAAAGGATCTGATCAGTGTACAACAGAGAACCTGAATAACTTTGTCTCTTGCATATACCTTTTTGTGGGTGAATTCGAATTGACTGAATAAATAAAGCTTTTGTCATTTCATTTCTCATACTTTAGGGCGGGAATTGATTGAGCAGATTATCGAAGTGCATTCAGATTCAGATTCCTACACAAAAAACAATAACATGACATTTTGGTACTACCGCTTGCCGCATGTTTTTGTCCTCTTTGTAGTAAAATGATGTAACCAATCATGTAAAAAAAATTAAATCAGTACGTTTTCAGCTTACTCACCAGCTCAGTCGTAGAATGTTGTGCAAACCCGACAGGGGCAAAACCATATGTGCAACAGGCCAGCAAAGTGATTACTACATGGACAAACGTGATCCAGTAGGAAAAGTAGGGCCTAAAATAGACAGCAGAGAACCACTGTAAATCAGTTGAAGACCATAACTAACTAAACAACACATACTGTGGGGAAGAGTGTGGGGGCGTGGGGTCTTAATTAAAAATCTCCTTAAAGCTCCTCTTACTGCTGTAACAATTACAATAACTTGTATATTAGTTGTGTCTCTCCAGATGATGAATGTCACTTTTTGTATTTAAAATCAACCCAAAACAGAAGCATCGTCTTATTGGTAACCTGTGGCTGTGGAAGTCGTCTAGCTGCTTTTGGACGTTGCTGCTCAGACTGCGTCTGTAGTTGCGGTTCAGCCACTTCCCCACGACGCCCATGCCGTACTGGCGCTTGCGTTTGTCGAATGCAAAGTGCTTGACTTGGGAGGCGATGCGACCGCCCCGGCGGGGATTGCTCTTCTCTGGCCCTGCTGCTGGTGTCCTCGGCGTTCGACAGACGTCCTTACTGGGATCGGGAGAAGAAGTAAATGGGAAAAGGTTGAGAGGAGGCAGAAAGGGGGAGGTAAGATGGAGAATAATAAGGAAGAATAAATAAGAAGAATAATTAACATGTACAAATTTGGCCACCGGATGGAACTGTGATGAAGAAATAAAGAAATCCTTTTCAGTGATGGAATGGTGTGTAGTTGAATAAGGATCATAGAATATTCTTGCTCTGTAGACAGTGACTTTCTAAATGTTTTGGTTATGTATTTACTAGGGGTGTAACGATCCATCTGTTACATTGATGTATCGCTTCATATTCCTCCGATCCAACTACATCGATCTGTGCTCGGCGAGTTGGCCTTATGGACGACATATATCGATTTAACATCGTTTTAAAATGTAATAAATCGATTGTATCGATACTAGGAAATAACCCATTGGATTTAAGCACGCCAGACTTATATGGATGTTTTTTCTTAGCACTTTAAATGACTGAGCCGCAACGTGCTCACGTAGTGTGCAGGTAACCCACCGCCGTCCCAGGCCCGATTCAACTTCCGGGTTTCACGGCAAAGCCGATGGGATGTTCTACAGGGGTTGAAATAGAGGTGTTTTCCGGGGGTTGGTAGGGGGAAACCATTATTGCAGGGGTATTTTTTGTGTATATCACTAATACGGGTATTTTTCTGCCACACTGCTACAGCAGTGTTTGCACTTTATTCAAATAAAATGTGAATGGATTTGCCATTCATTGTTGTTTACTTGTTTATTTATGTTCATAATTAATTGATACCTGATTCCATTGCAAGAAACAACAGGAATCTAGGAAATTTATTTCAGGTACACTGGTTGAATTTTGGGCTAAAAAGTTACTGAATCGATTTCAAGTCACTGAATCGTTTCGGATCGTATTGTTTTAAATGAACCAATATCGTCCTTGAATCGTATCGACAACCACGAATCGTGATACAAATCGAATCATTGTTAAAACTAATCGTTACTCCCCTAGTATTTACTCACAGGCTTGGGAACTTCTGGTCAGGCTGCTCGCTGGGAGCAAAAGTTGCAGACATTGGCGGCGATTCAAACACGTCATCAGCCATTGAGTACAACTCATCATGGGCATCAACCTATGCAGGAGAGGTCATCGAGAGGAAACATGATAAATGAAGAGTGTCTGTTCAGACAATAGGTACCTGTTGTAGCAGACATTATGTGTATCTATATACAGATCAGCTAAGATCATTTATGATAGATATATGTATGGATATAGATAAAGAGAGACATTCGAACATTTGAATGAATAATGAATTTGAATGAAGTAGTGTAGAAGGTTATAAATGTTCACAGAATGCTTGACAAATACATAGGTATTAGCAGGGTGCGATTTGACAAAAAAGCAGAGGGGGGGATGTTTTTTTTTTTCATAGACAAGAACATTGGACGTTTAGCTTGCATAACTAGGGAGAAGAATGCAAAGGGTAGACAGGCCCTTTTTCGGGTCTGTGGATTAGTCCCCATCACAACATGGCAACACTTTGAATGTTCATTTAAACTAAAGTTCAAGAGCTGGTTCCTGTTCTTTGCTAAGGAGAGCCCCCCCCTCAGCGCAATTAAAGTTTACCCCGATGGGATCCAAAGTCCAACAGGCTTGATGCTCACTTTTACGCGCACGGACGGTTTGGCTACGAGGAGGAAGCAGAAGAGGGGAAACCGATCCGCGGCACGAGCGCACGTGCACCCCTGCAAAGTTCCCGCACTAAAATGTTACATTGTGTTTGGGTTGGGTGACGTTCAGAAATATGCGCCAGTCTGCCATAAGGCTATTATCAGCTACTCTGATGTATCGACACTGAAGATCGTCAGATTTCAAGAGTTTAAGTAGGCTAGCAGCATTCATCGCTATCAAGGGGGGGAAATCCTTGTTCCCCCGGAGATAAAAAATTATTTAGCAGAAGGGGGGGATAGGAAAAACAGAGGGGGGGAAATCCCCCCGATCCCACCCATCCCCCACCACAAATCGCACCCTGGGTATTAGATATGGCTGTATGAAAGGGGGAAGGATGAATAAGAGGAAGATGGTAGTAGCTGAAGAAAGGAGCCTGATGAGAGACTAGCAGTGAAAATTGAAGTGTGACTGCTGACAGAGGCAGAGTGCAAAAGGAAGTAAAAAAAAGCCTAAGAAAGTTGCAGCAAAGATTTGAAATTGCTGCAACAGCACTGACAGGAGGGTAGAGAGAGGGAAGCAGACCTTGCTGAAGAAGAGCGACTTGGAAGTGTCGGCCGAGTCCACGGTGTCCTCGTCCATCCAGCTGGGCCGGGCGAAGCTCCTCTTGGGGAAACTGCGCCCAGTCTGGGACCCTGCCAGGCTGCTACGGCCCTGAACAACCAAAGTAGAGCATGACACTGCCAAAATTAGACCTTCACGAAGGTTCTGAGATCAGCTCTGCTCTACTTTGAAATAGGATTACAATTATTTAAACATACAAGTAAAGTTAAGGCTGCAGAATGAGTGAAACAACAGTCTCCTTCCTTTCTACAATACATCCTATCCTAGTTTTTCTGGAACCAGACCCACCCGCAGCAAGTTGGATGCAGCTCGGATGCTCATGCGGGCAACGGACTCCCTCTTACGCTTGGGGAAGCGGGTGTATCCGGAGCGTTGGCTGGTGAAGGAGCTGAGCGAGGTGAAACCCGGTGTGAAGGGCCCACCTTCGGCGGTGTGTGGCGTCCTGGGAGAGCGGCCGTCCATGTCATCGGGACAACGGAAGGCCCGCCCCCGTGCCAGGGGATCTACTATCTACCGAAAACACAGAGTAGTTTCTCACAATATTTTCACCATGATATTAACATACAATGTGACAAAAAAAATGTCTAAACATTTTGCGTTTGACACTTTAAGAGTTTTAGGTGTGGAAATGTCTCAAGTGTGAAGAAGAAGAAAAAACATGGGCAGTAATGAAATAAAAAAGATAACAGAAATAAAATAATCCATGGTGACTAGATGAGTAGAACTGCCTGAACTGAAGGGAGTGACATGCGTCCACTGAAACTGTATTAATTCCTTCGATCCTCAACTCCTTCCCTTACAGAGAAGCCGGTCGCTGTCACCATTAAGGTTGGACAATTATCGACATTCTAAGTCATTGCTCGTTTGCTAGTAGTGAAATTGAGCTGAGAGGGCGAAGACAACATGACTGCTGCTGAGCCTGCTGTGTCTCATCCCGTTTTTTCCCCCTGTCTTTGGTACTTATTTCCATGGGAGGATACTGTTTTACGCACACTTTATTTTTGTATTCAATTCAGGATATTCGTACGGCTAAATAAATAAATAAAAACAAAACCTTTATCAGGCTGTGACTTAGCGGCTGCATTATCCCACAGGGATAACCCTCTCTGTCGATAGACTACCTTGGGCATCTTGTGTGCTGCTGGTGAGTCCGGGCCCTGGTCCAGGCTGGAGGCCGTTTCGGGCTCTCTATACTGGGCCTTCAGCTTGCCGTAGCGCTGGCTGCAATGGCGGCAGGCTCTTCCTCTGCCATACCTGCTGCTTAGTCTCACAGTTCTCCCCCACGCCAAACCACTGGGCTGTATTCCTAGTAGTGCAGAAAGAGGAGGGTGGCGTCACTATCACGGCGTACTATTGAATAGCATCTGATCCTGGATCGGGATATGTTGCTGATGAACACAAACTAGATAGACGTATGTTGTCCGATGATTAAAGGGATTCTGACCTAAATGCTAACAAAGTGTGGATACCAGAGCACAAGACTCATTAGAGTGTTTGACGAGTAGAGAGCAATGTTTTTGGTGTTTTTTCTTCTGTGTGGCCTCATGACCCAGCTGACTATTCATGAATCCACATGCACAAATAAATAACAACGACTCAAGCAACACTTGCCTGCGGATGCTTTGCGAGAGTGACGCTTGTCTTCCTAGCTTTGCCCTCCTGTCTCGGAACGGGAAGCCTCCATCTCCTGCTCCTTCTTTGGCTCCAAACGGGCTTTCGGCCGCAGAACTGGTAGCTTGACCGCTTTTTTTTAGGGACGGCCGTAGGGGCTGACCGGAGGAGAGAAATCAGTGTTACTAGCACAGTAACTAACTAAAGTAGTGTTGTATGATACGATTAATAGTGCCTACACACACTGGAAAATAGATATATTATTAAAGGGGTTTTGGTTGTAGGAATATCACAATAACCCGAATGAAACCTAGATGAAAGAAATAAAAATAATTGCAATAGTTGCATTATTGCAACTCCGCAGGGAGAACCTCACAAAATATTTAAAATCGAATTTCTTATGGTCATTATTGTAATGACCTTAACAATCAGGATAACTGGTGAGAGTAAAATCCCAGTAATGACATATTTGGATAAAGTGCACATTTAGTGTGAATCAGTCAATATGTTGTACACACGATTTCCAGGACACTTTAATAAGGATTTTTGCTTTTAATGTTTCTACGGGCAGAAAACAGCCTCGATTAACATTAGATATTAGTGTTTGTTAATCAACAACTGATGAAACAATAGAAGTTGTAGTTAGTTTTTTACACACAAAAGGAATGTACCTCTGAACCGAGGTTATCAAGAGTTCAAGTACAGTTAGAACTACAGCACACAAAGTTGCAAAGCATTTCCACATGTAGTGTTACTCAAACAGTGTCTTGGCGGTGGAAATATCCACTTTTAGAACGTGTGGCCTCATGCTTCTTCTTTTCTGTCCTTGTATTACATGTAATTTAGCTGACGCTTTTATTCAAAGTGACTTACAATAAGCCAATACAATTTAAGTGCTGCAATTTGTTAGTGTTTAGTTAAGGTACAGTCTGAAAAGGTGCGTCTTTAGTTTTCGGCGAGTTTGTTCCACCATTTCGGAGCAAGGACAGCAAAGAGTCTTGATCTTGTTGAGTGTTTTGCTCTCTTGTAAAAGCAAAGCTGCTTTAAACGACTGAGCTCAAACTTTATTTGCATGTTTATTACACACTTTAGGAACAGTTTAACTGCAGCCTGCTCCATTGCCCTCTAACGGCGTACTTTTTTGTATAGCTGCTTAGGAACGGGGTCCACGAGGGGAAATGGGAGGGGGGGGAAAAAGACACACTACCCTCATTAAGTTTTGTTTTATCCTCATTTTGTTCTTTCCATGTATATACAATGGTGGAGTCAAATAATGGGGCACGGCATCTACTTGCTAAAGTCCATCAGCCTGACTAAGCTGAATTTTGGATGCCAAGAAAACCATCAAGATGTTTGTCTGCAACCAAAAGAATAAAGCTTTTCACCGGCAATGTAAATACATAACTATTTTTCTTGTTAATTCCTAATATCTGACAGAAAAAGAATCTTGCATGATACAGAACACACCCCAAAGGTAATTAAAGACAAACAAATCGTTGATGAATTGCAGCACTTAAATTGAATTGGCTTGTAAATTGTACCTATAATGGCTCTTATCTATGAAAAGTTGTAAATCGGCTGTTTTGTTGAAAGAGCCCTTTCTTGGTTCTTGTTCTTTGAGTTTTTATCCCTATGTTTGAAATGCACTTATGGTAAGTCACTTTGGATAAAAGCGTCAGCTAAATGACATGTGACATGTGATTATAACGATACAAGAGAAAGTATTTTTTCTTTTTTGTTTCAAAAAGGCTTCTAAATGACATCTGCCTGAGAGTCACACAGGGTCAGCCCACCTGTTTAGATGGGTCGTGGGACATCATCTCCTCCTGAGGTGGGATGGCGATTACAAGGCTGGGCGGCTTCTTGCTCTTCAGACGGCTATCTGATCGACCTCCGTTTAGGGGAGGCTCCTCCCCCTCCTGTGATGCCATCCGGATTGCTGGACATGGGAAAATCATAATGAAGTAATTTAAAACCACAAATGAAACATATTTGTATTATCAATTATTAAATACAATATGACACTTTTAATACACAATACAGCATACACAACATTTCGGAAAATTAGACCTATGCTGTCACTATTATCCATATTAATGATGCTTGTAAATACTTCAACAAAAATGTGACACCATAAATACTGCAAAAACCCATAGACTATCGTGTAGGTATTAGATAACTAATGCTGTGTCGACTGGGTCACATTGCAAATGTTTCAAATGTCTTAAGTGATCCTTATAAAGCCGGAATTCACTTATAGCCGATGAGAAGCGGTATAACATCATTGATAGCGATTGTGTCTTGCTGCCCAGCATAAAGGTTAATTGATTTAAGTAAATACACAAGGGGAGCCCGGAGGGCATGATGGACCATATGCGTTTCGCTGTAAATGTGAGCTCTGAAATTAAATAAACAAAGCAGGCTAAATAAATATAAACTAAACAATATCACATTTCTGCCATTACCACAAAAAAATTGTATGGTAACCAGAGTGCATTTTTTGTCTAATTCATTTGAATGTATTGACATATAATATAGTTTGCATTAAGTTAATTGTATTTGAAAGCGTCATGTAAAGGTTTATTTGTCGGAGAAATTATTGAGGATGCTAACCGAGGGACTCGTAGTATTATGTATTAAATGTGATATATTCTTTTAGTTATTATTACGATTGAAAAAGCAGTACTGCTCATTAATTTGCCTTCAGGTAGCATCCACAGCATTAGACAAACAGGCCAATCTCTCCACTGAGTTCATCACAATTCTGCTGAGCCCAATAAAAACACTGACAAAAGTTAATAATAAACTCAATTTAAAATTTGAAATGAATTTGAGGGAACTGCTTGACCAACTAAATCAATAAGAAATCCATTCTGCAGCCCCTACCATACGTACTAGCAACCGATACAGCAGCTGTTAAGCAATCAGGAGTTACAATGACATCACTTGTGATCAATAGTGCTCTCAAATCATCCTCCAAGTGGTTGATAATCCATATCCTTCTACTCGGATTGAACCGAAGAATCGCCCTCAAAATAATTTTATCTGACTGCATATGATGATGGCGATGTAATTGTTGAAGCTTCTTTTGTATTCATTTAAAGTTGCTCCGAATAAGATCACCGGTTAACGTCTTAGCGGTTAATGTCAACTTTGCTGTCATGCAATCAGTTTTATAATATTGTGACATGAACACATAATCAACAAACTTTATCACGTGTGTCAAATACGCAAACACATGAATCCCATCTGCATGCTGGTCACTTAACCATAAACGTGGTACGATTCACAACCCGTCACTCTGTCTTATCAGGGACTACATATTGATTTCAAACTTACTGATCCCAGTCTTCCCACCATCACGGTCAACAGCGAAACAGCCAGCCAGTCTATTCCTGGCGCTCTGAATGCCTTGCTGCATGGCACTGAATATTTACCGAGAGCACAAAGGCGTTGCAGACAAACAAACCTACAGCATCACAGGCGTCAGCCGAGACATCCATTATGTCATCACACCGCTGAAAATCCTTGGAGATGTCCTGGAGTCGCGGTTTAGAAAATCAATGCAAGGCCCTCTGTGTGTGTGGCAGGAAAGAGAAATCTGACACCATCCCAGCCAATATGGAGCAGACTAGGCTTTACACTACTGCCCCCCACCCCCCAAAAAAGGCTGCATTTCCTATAATGCTTCATTCTAATAGGGGTGTCTATTTCAATTCTTCATTTAGGCAAGATAAATATTTAGATAAAAGCCCAATTCATTTCTCCTGAGACTGAGAGGAGGCGTGTGGTTTGGTGGAGTAGTGGGTGCAGGAAAGACACTCCCGCCCCCCACTTAGATAATGAAATAGCTAGGAATTAGGCTAATGCACAGAGTGCTCAAATGGCAGGGAGACTGCTGCTGAACATAAGCTTTGTATGTAGACAGGCAATGGACCACAACAGGCATCTCCACACGGAAGACAACAGGGATAAAAAGCTACAGGATATAAAACGTGGAATGTTGTCATGGTATATTCTATTAAGATTTGACCAACAGATGTACACATGTTGATACTTAGCCCTCTTAAAGTTAGACATTTTAGACAATGTTCATTACATTTTTTTTTCTTGCAGTAAAAAATGTTTCCCTGGCATGTTCGTAAAGCCTTTTTATTGTCACATGTAGCTACTAGAAACTAATACTGTGATCAGGCTCATCGTTTTAATAAATCATTTATTCTTCATTGAGATGAAACAGCCTGCGTCATGTCTTATCTGCAAAGACAAAGCGGCCGTGCTTTCACGATCTCAAGTGGCACAGCTCTACCAAAAATACAGAGTTAGCTATGAGGGGTGGGGGGGGGATCTACTGATGTATGGCACCATGCTAGGTAAGACCATTCCACTAAAGGACTTTGCTTTAAATTGTTTAAGCTTTAGGATGCTTTTATCACTAACATTCAGCGGAACAATGGAACATTTTGGCTGAATAAATATTGTTTGGTACTAATCATTAACCCTCTGTGAACTCGCTCTCTCATCTGCTCACCACGTCCAGCTTGTGTCAGGTTTCACAAAAGGTAACCAATAGGTTTTTGGGGGAAAGTACATGCGGTATGACATGTTAAACATGCGTTTCTAGAACCATGGATGTGACTGCAACAAATAAAAGACTACATTTAAAGCTCTGAGAGGAACAGTTACGCTGAATTATATAAAAGAAAAAGAGGAGAACCTCCGGAAAATAAAATCGAGATTCCCCAATCGGCCGTTGTGACTCGCTTGCTGCTGTCTCAGACCCAAAGAGCAGGGATGACGTATGTCAAAAATGAACCCCAGCTTTCATCAAATGGAAAGTTCAGTAGTCAGTGCATCTACCTAATACAATTCACGGTTTCATCCCAATGCTGCATGGCGTGACCTTTGATACTCAGTGGGAACTGGGTGCTGTCACTGCGTGTTTCTTGAAGAGTGCATCGCCATGGTTTAGTTCCCCCCACCCCTCTTCCCCTTTAATCACTGTTTCTTTGTTTGGTAGTATTCCGGTTTGACTCCTGCCTCAGGCGGCGTTCTCCCGTTTGAACCCGTTCTTCCCCCGTCTTATAGGCCTGCACCACACATGACCTGAACGCAGGGCTGTGGGGAAGAGATCTTGTTACATTTAGTGCCTTCCTTGCCCTACACAGCAGCTGAGCGTCTTCAGAGTGGCCAAACACACTCACAATGACTTATGGGAAGTGTAGCCAGCCCCTGGCAAGGGTACGAGGGGGCTCGGCTTCACCGGCCTATTAACATGAGCTTAAACACGGGTGTGTTTGTTTAACAATTAGTAAGTAAGTAATACGTTTGTAGTAGTCTGATAATAGTAGTAAATGGAATAAGTTTGAGTCAGGCAGTGACAGCGGTGGCCTTTTTTCAGACATTGGTGGTATTGTGCGATAGTGAAGACAACATAACGTCCTTCCTTTTGTCACAGAAACTCGCAATATTGCTTATTCACACATTCTAAAACTGCAGTAATCATGGAAAAACGTTGTATTATTATGAAACTCTTAAAAATGAGGAAATGACCATCAGACAGCTGCCTTATCAGTTACTCTTAATGGCACACACGTTTCCTCTAAAGTTCCCGAGAAGGACAGCGTGTTCATCTCTATATTCAATATTTAAACTAAATTAAGTAGTTCAAAGCTTTTAAATGATTTGAGTGCTCTTGGGGTGGATCTATAGATGCCTCTCAAAACACCAAAACAACCAATTTCAACATCCAGCAATCCATTAAAGATAACTTCACACGTACAATTACTCAGAGGCCGACAGAACAAGTGTGATTGAAATTATAAAGCATCGCTGCGCCGTGGATCAATAAGGAAGCTAGAGTACGCGTGATGATTATGTTCAGACAATTTTCACCTCCTCCCACATATGTGTGTGTACGTCTGACTGACACAGTGAGTAAGTGTGTGGGACTTGACCGCACTAACAGTGTGAGAGTTAGCTTTCAGTTCATTTTCAGAGACTGAATCAATGTCAGCTGCAAATTTAAAAAATAGCAACTTGTTAAAGGTTATTTGTAAATCTTGTTAACAATGACCTTGATGTACAATCTAAAACCTTTATTTGCCAATATCTTGTACAATGGCAATGTTTTGCACGTGTCTCTGGACCAAACACTGGCCAGTCTGCCGTGCAATTTGTATAGATAGATCATCCTCTGGAGCTGATGACTAAGAAGTCAACATTATTCTTTAGATCTGCACTTAACCTAAATGAATTATAATATCCTGTTGATTCTCTGGTCCATATGCAGCCGCCATCACCAGTCCAACATGTTTGCTTCCCAATTTCCATGTTGTTGTTTCCATTCCATTTTTGGCCCAGTGCAGGTCATAGAGTAGGTCGTTTTTCATTCATTTGGAATGCCAACCCAGCCTGAGGGCAACGCAGTAACAACAGTTACCACGACGTCTGCTTTGTGCCTCATCTCATACATTTCTAATGAAGTATAAAACATATACGACATATACTCTCTTTATTCCTCACAAAGCTATTTGACTAGCAATGTATTTACAACCACGTTCCTTTATGTGAATACGGCATTATGTTAGAGAATAATCAGCTGTACTGTCCTTATGGCTTTCTCTCATTTCAGTACTCACATTTTCAAATATGAATGTGTGGGGTACTCATCATGACTGAGCAAACTGTAATCAGTTGATCAGTTGAATGTTACTCAAGGCGTAGGAGAGTGTGTGCGCGTGCCTGTGTGTGGGTTCGTGTGCACTGCCAACACTGAAACAATCCAGACTGCCCCCTCATTCCTCACTTCCAACCACAAACTCATGATGATGTCTTTGTAAACAAAACCTTGTTCCTTCACGTATCCCAGTATACCCATCTCTAGCCGACGATATAACGCCTTGGTGCTCACACAAATCGATAGTTCCATTTCAAAGCTATTTTCAGTTCACTGTCGAGGCGTTTAGCCGGAAAGCAGCCATGGTTTTAACTGCTCCAGTGACAGTTTTGAATGGTGCACCATTTTCCAAGAGCCTGCGTGCCTAAACCTGCATACTAAAGGCATGCCTGAGCCGTCTTCCCAGTTGAACAGTTCCTCACAATCCGCAACACGTAACCCGAATAACTAGACTAGTGTCCAAACAGCCGCTGTACACGTAAACAAAGGTACTGCTACCCTGTTGTGCTTATTGCTCTGTCATCGCAACAAAAGAGTGTGCACATACTTGTGTATGTAGCCATGTGTTGCCCAAATAGCTCACTGCTTAGGGGTTTTTGTCAGAGAAACGCTTGCCAACCGGCACAGCTTGGCTGTTAAAACGGAGAGGGACAAAGTGGTGTAATCTCCCTCGCTGTCACGAGTTAAATGCGGTGCCAGAAAATGCAAGTAAAGGCACCAGCATGAAGGGAAATGAGCAGTTTAGGTGCAACTTGTTGATTCAGCAAACTTTCTGCATTTCTAAAAGCTTCTTGGCAAAGCCAGAGAATCCAAAAGAGTCTCACTGTTTCAAAGCATTTCCGGAAGGCCCCTATATTCCGAGATAACGAGTCCGGTTGGCATGGGAACGCAGCGAATAATAATAATAATAATAATGTGTAAACTCTTGTTCACACTAAGACACAGTCAGTTAAGTCAGTCAGTAACAGGTGGCAGCTGGTGCAAACCCTGTGCCAGTTAAACCCTGCAGATGCAGCCGTTGCTCGCTGTAAAGCATCGACCCTGCCTTCCGTGCTCTGAAGAGTCCCGCGTTTTCTGCACAGACCTCACAGCTGCAGAAGGTCACTATGATGCGCTAAAGACGGCGAACAGTCCCGTCAAGCTGAATATTTATTTGATTTTTGGTTGTTAGTTAAATTTGCAATCCTCATGAATAAGTATAACAGCAGAGAGGGCTGCCAGACCTTTTAAAATACTTAATATAACATTTACTGTTGTGTATTAACTGAGCTGCATACACAATAATGCCTCAGTACACAGTCTATGTTTGACATGATGTAGTTATTCAACAAGACATGGCTCTTGTCCATTTCCACTTCTTAGGCCAGCAGTACTTCGTGATGGATAAGCCACGTATTGTTTGGCACCAACACATCCGCATAACATGCCAGCGTAAGACAAGTGTCAGTAAAGAAACGGAGTGACACTGACTCACACTTGACAATTCCAGAAATCTAAAGAATTCAGACCAAACATCCAAACATCAGAGTGTTTTCCTGGTCACAGCCTGGTACGACCGGATGTGACGGTGCTCTCAGCAGGAACAGCGGTGACTTAAACCTCACGGACACATGTCGTACCTACAGTAAGTGGCTTATATACCATCGACTGTGTAACTCAATAACAAATAAACACTATATGCATGTTTTAAGCTTAGTTAAGTTACACCTTCATTGAACGTTTGTACTTGGTTTATTACCCCCCCCCCCCATTATTTCAGTTATTAGTCCTCGTTAATTAAAACAACGTGTGAACACTGCAACGTGCTTTGGAAAACAAATGGGAGGGGCGCAACAACAAATGCCCGTGTCGGCACATGGCGACTAAAGGGAAGGTCTCCACCGGGGGAGATTGGGTGTGAGTTCTGGTGTTTGGGGTTTGTATCTGTCCCGGGTGGCGGAGCAACAAAGGGCTTGTCGGGGCTTGCCTTCAGGGCTCCGACGGACGGGAACGACCGTTGGAAGCCGACAAGATGAACTGTGAATGAGGGCTTTCGTCCCCAAAGTAAAGCTTTGTTCACATACTGAAAACATACGTGTTCGTTTACACATTCGATATGTTTTCATTTGAAAAACTCGACAAGGGCTGTTTACTCAAAAACTTAACGTTTTTAAACGGCTTTAACCCTCCAAAAATGAACGTAAAGGCCAAAGAGTTGTACTTGTACTCACCTCCAAGAAGAAAAAAGTGGGTCGTTATTCATTAGCGGGGGGTACCGTTTAATGTGCGAAGAACAACGCTACTGTAGCTACTGTCCTCCCGTGTGTCACTGACATTACTTCCCTCTTTCTCTCTCCCAACGTCCTAGACGCGGTTCCACGGAGCAGCAGGAGGCGGAGCTGCGACGAACCGTGTCAACGGAGGAGCAGGGGCGGAGCTATGACAGACCGTGTCTACGTAATAGCAGGGGGCGGGGCTACGAAGTAAAAATAATTTAAAATGCTATAGTCAACTATAGCAAAGTCCTTTTCATATATAGTCTCTGACTATAGTCAAGAAAACTTCCATAATGTGAAGTGTAACCACTACAGAATGTTATGATTTGGCAGGGAGTGGAAGAGCTGTTTTAGATAAACAGAGAAATACTCACAACTAATACACAAACAGATCATTTAGATATTATGCTTTTGTGGGTGCTCCGCTCCGCTTCCCCCACAGTGTAAAGCTTTCGTAAGCTGGGCTTTGAAAAAATATATAATAAGATAATAAAACAGTACATTGCAAGTACTGTGTAAACTAGTCATAGTTACTTCTCAAAATTCTCAATGTTTTTCTCATATTGTCATTCAGAATATTATAATCATTTTAATAAATAAATATATCTATATACAGATGTGTATATATATACATCTGTATATCGATATATTTATTTGTCTGTCTATATATATATATATTTAGCACTACAGCTTGACTTCCTGTTACTCACACACTTCACAACTGTGCAGAAATACGGAGTGCTCTTTTAAAGTCAGTTTCTGAATACGGCCTGCATTTATGTCTCGATGTCTCGACCGATTGAGTGTTTCAACAGTTACAAAGTATTAAGGCTGTATATGTAACTGCATTGTAAAATTAAAATAATTACAATTGAATTAGTTTAATATGTGGGACATTTAACTAGATACAAAATCATTGAGATAAAAACAGACACACAGTGAATAATGAATTCTCCCAACTCTGCATATGGTGTTTGGTGAGAATACTTCAGTAAAGGTGACTTTTTGTTTTTTTATGTTTATGCTTTAGGGCTTGTTTGTGGAGAATGTGAATAGATTTGATGTGCTGCTAGCTTGTGCTCAGCTGGTAAAGCAGTAGGTCAGATGGGGGACAATCATTGCATTAAAATACAATTCTTTGGCGCGCATGGTTAAACAGTGTCTTATGTATCTAAAATTCACAAGATTACAGCAACATAAACATCTGGTTCAGATGACACTTTACAAGCACTCTTCGTGAAGAACATTGTCCGTTTAACATTCAGATGAAGGCAGGAATTTGTAAGAAATTTAGTTATGTTTGTCATTGCCAATGTGAGTTTAAGTGCAAATTTGATCTTTGTTAAACATAACTGTGTTTATTTAATTTATTATACACTAAGTGTACTTCATGTTCCAAGATGGTTTACATTGGGTGACAGAGAGATTCAAATCAATAAACACTCTGTCTAGTTTTTTATTAATGTAACTTGCATGTATTTACCTGTAGAATCATATTGTTTAAAAGCATCAATATTGGAATCACCACAAGGACACAAATATGGTTAATAAAGATCTTGGTTACATATTGATAATCATGCCCTTTTGGCAGATATTGACAGATCATAAAATAAAAAGCATTCAGAGTGAATTTTTTCTCCACATCATTGTGTCATTGGAGTAATAATAAAAAATGTAAAAAACATCCCCCAATTTTATTGGAGTTGTTTTGTCCACCAGATTGTTGAATTCAGTTACAAAAATAAACCTCTGCCCACTGAGATTAACCAAAAGCACAAATCTTTAAATTCAAATTCTAAATATTGTATACTTTATTACAGTTTTGTCAAACTGTTAAGAGTTCAATAAACGATGAATGAATCATAAAAATGTAAATGAAGGTGAAGTTGGCAGATATTTCATCATATATGAAGCAGAATTACTCAGTCAGCAGGATTTAAACACTGAAGCATATTAACAACGGTGTTAATTAAAGTGTGTGGTTTGAAATGTGTTTTTAACTCTTCATCAACCTCACAGAGCATGAAGGGAGATCACCAATTCACATATAATAAGGCTGTGAAGCCTTATCAAACACTTGATAATGGTCATACATTTAAACAACAACCTAAACAATTTTACACATTTGAACGTTACATGAAGAATGATTTCTGTCCTCAAACGCATTCAGGAGCATGTGGACACAGAAGAGTCATTAATTCCAAAGGTAAAACACTTGACAGAGCTCACAGCTCAGAAATTGAGGCATTTAGAACAAATGATTGCAAAGTGATTGATTTCATGTCTAGTAAATCAGGTAAATAAGCCCACTTTCTCGCAATCGTAGTGTCTTGACGAGCACTCTTCTCTCTATGGAGCGCCACTTCTGTCAAAGTACAGTAAAGTGTGCAACATACACGTCGGTATCGGTAAAGTGGATCATTAGAGAATGATGGGGCTCAGCACAAAGGCAAATTGTTTTACCACAACGATTTTAAATGTAACACCGCTGTGACTGAATTCAAGCTGACCCCAGGAGCCGGTCTCTACAAAAGGAAGCCCAAAAGAGAGATCATTTCATTCTTAAACGCATACACTTTAACCGATTTATAGACTTAAAACTGTGAGGAACAGTTGATTCAATGTTGGGCAGAGAAACTTAAGGCATCTTACATTCTTACTGCTCAAGAGAACAGCTAGTTCAACCTAATATTTTTGTCACAGTATTTTAGACGGGACATTTTATACCTTCACTTGATGTTACGTAGATTAGATGTTAGTTTCAGTGGTTTGCCAAAGACAAAAGGTTGTGGATTTATCGACTGCCTCTTTAATGATGATGATGATGATGAATAGCAATGAATAGTGTCCAATCCGATAAAATGTCAAGTCTTCTCGTTGTCAAGGGAAACAAATCTTGGATGTTGCTGTTAGTTTGTTCCCAATATAAAGTACCAATATGTGATATGTAATGTTATGTTCCTGTTAGAAAAAGAAGGCATTTCCATCTCGGCTTGCTCACAATGAGGATCCATCAGGCACGCAGCAGAAAAAGACGGGGAAAATGGGGGAAAAAAACAACTTCTACAATGGAATTTATTTACAGGAACAATGATCAAAAAGTGCAAATACGTGATTCTTTTTTTCTCCCAGTAAGCTTACAGCTTCTGATGTAAGCTTACTAGATTTTTCATTCCCGTTTTTACTTCTATTCTCCCAATTATGAGACTGTCTTTAGATTATTTATGTCCACCCTGATTAGAGCCCATTATGAAGAGATCAGTGTCGATGGCTCCAACGCGTTACAGATCGCCTTTAGAGTGGCTGAGAATACTGATCCACATATCGCAAAAAAAGGCTTAATTACTGCAAACCGGCAAATAACATTAATTATATTAGGTGTGTGGTAAGGTTGTGCTTGTGTATGAAGAGTTGATGGATTTCAGCCAGGAATCTGAGGTGTCGGAGCTCAGCTCACAGTTTGGCCCGCAGGGGCTTCAGGTACTTGTGGAAGGATTCATGGACCTGGGAAAAAAAAAAAAAAAAAAAGAAGACATTTGTTCAGCTTAAATAACAATCGCCGCAACTTCTTCCTCTGATGCCAAATGATTATTGTTGGCCCTACGGGTAACTAACGCGTTACCCGTAGGGCAACTAACTCTTTAATGTGTTAAAGAGACAGAAAAAATAAAAAAAATAAGACCTAACAAACTACATTCATGTCAGTCCCTCCTGTGCCTCAACCTTTCCTTTCTGGACCCGACTGACCTCTGTGGCGTTTAGCGGGGAGCGGCGTGCCCACTCAAACAAGTTCTCATAGACGTTGCCATCGTATCGACCGAGGACCGACTTCAGCCTCTTGTCGTGGAAATCGAAGGCATCGACCAGAGCCACAGCGTTGGGCCTCAGCTGAGACAGCAGCTCTTTGATTCTATTAGAAATCTGCAGCGACTGCGGCGCGTTCAGCAGTCCAGCCTGAAATAAAACAGAGAGAGGGACACAGCGGTACTAAATAACAGCGCACGGAGCATGCAAACAAATGGTGCAGCTTTGCCTAATATGTTTGTATCAGGTATCAGAGTTACGGTGAATGTGGACCATGTTGTTTCTGTGTGTTGGGATTTTGTTTACCTGTAGGAAGTCTCCAGAGTTCTTTGTGATGCCATGCAGAGCGTACAGCAGAGCAAGGGTCGATATCACAGAGTGTATCGCGGTGTCACTGACCTCTCCAAGCTTGTCGGTAAAAAGCTTCACTACAACATAGTGGCAGTGGGCCTGGAGACAAAATAAACAAGGGGGGCAGATAGATAAAGGAGAAAAAAGGACAGAAAAAGAGATGGACAAAAGCAAGAATTTAGTGCGACTCCAAGTTGCATCACAACCAACAACATATTGGCTTGAGAGCTGGCCATGAATCTTTACAACTACCCATAAGTCCAAGCCACATCTTTGAATCCCAAGCTATAAAAGGGCATTCAACTGTGCAAAGATCACACAGAACTGAGCTCAACTTACATCAGAGGCTCTGACCAGGTCAATGGCACTGTTGTTCCAGGCATCCTCCTGGCTCTTGCTGTGACGCAACTCGTGCTGGATGCTCTTAGCTGCCAGCTCAACTAGACTACGAATACACAGATTATCTGAATTACCCAAAGATGTCATGAATGTACATTAATTAAAAACCGCAAGACACTTTTTAACCTTCTGAGTTTTAACAACATTGTAACTGTCACGGTTCGGTCTTGTCTTATTGTGAAGTTGCATGTGTCTGGTGTCCCTGGGGTAACTTCACTTCCTGCCTCGTCCTGTCTGCCCTCGTCAGTGTCTGATTGTCCCCACCCGTTTCCAATCACCTGCACCTCCCGTCTGTATTTAAGCCCTCTGTGTTTGTTAGTCCTTTGTCAGGTCTTGTTGAACGTTGTAAGTGTGAACCTTGTGTGAAATAAAGCTCGTGTTTTACTTGCAACCCTGCTCCTGCGTCTTCCGTCGGCGCTGAAGCCGCTCGCTCGTGACAGTAACCCTATTTATCTTTGGGTTTTAACATGGCTATTCAATTTAAATTTGAAAAATACGCTGAATGTGAAATGTGAAATGATAAACGGCATTAAATGACTTAAAATAGCTCACGTAACTATATCTAATCCCTTACATGGCAGCTCGCTGTTTGTAGACCTCCACCAGGCTGGCCAGGTCATTTATGTCCACCAGAGCGGGTCGGCCAGCAGCAGGCTGGGGCTGGACCCTCTGATGCTTTGGGTCATTCAGATATGACACGATGCCGCTCAGCTGCTGTCCTGCTTGAGCCTGCCGGTAGCTCTTCACCAGGTATCTGCGCAGACAGAAATCCAAGAGGCCCACAGGTGACGGTTAAACAACTGAAACATGGATGCACAAGCTGACTCCTGCATTGTGTCCATTCACAAAACCTTTTTGTGTGTACTT
The DNA here is from genome assembly GCA_021346845.1 of Apeltes quadracus. NCBI lineage: Eukaryota > Metazoa > Chordata > Actinopteri > Perciformes > Gasterosteidae > Apeltes > Apeltes quadracus. The sequence continues at coordinate 6,620,469 of CM037925.1, forward strand.
CATTCTCAGTTATTGTCATTCGATTCTGTGTGACCTGTTACCTGGCGGTCTGTAGCATCATGACGGTGTTCTCTCCTTCGTAGGTGCACGTAGGGGTGAACTCGACGTAAATATCCGGCAAGCCGCTGCTACGTGAGTAGCCGTGGCCGCCACAGGACATGCGGCACACCTCAATGGCAGAGTTTGTCGCCCAGGTAGTGAAGGCCTTGAGACCCGCAGACAGGGCATGGAGCTGGAGATTTGAAGGCAAAGAGATGGAAAAGAGCTTCATGGAGGCCTAAGCACTATGTGAAAACTATAAACACATTTCAAATCAATTGTTTGTACTAGATTTCGCCCGGTTGGTCTATTGGCCAAAATAGAATATGAGAAGCAGTAAGTCAAGGGACATCGTCCTCTGTACTTATCAAAAGCAGAGCACATCTTCCATGTCCAGCCAGTACCTCAGGCAGCTCACTGAAGTCCCCCTCGTTGATGTCTCCATTGATGCGGTGGTAGGTCTGTCTCATGTACTGGCCAACAAAAGTGAAGGCGTAGGCCATGGCCAGCAAAGGCAGCAACTTGTGCTGCTGTGTCTGGTAATCAAGGATCTGAGGCTCAGGGTCTCTGTGGGACACAAACACGCAGGTTGGAGCTTTCAGGATTTGATATGAAATGTACGATTTCTTCGGGTATTTTGGGAATGTTGGAAATGGAATCATATAAAACAGTGCTAATTCCATCTCCTGTTTGAATTATGTCACCGCTCCTGAACCTCTGACCTTGATAGCTAGACTGTCGTAAAATTCTGGTGAAAACCGAAGCAAACACTTTTATCACAACCATAAGCATGCGTTTCCTTGAGACTTGAGTGAGAAATGAAACGTTTGAGCAGCGGTCTCCTGAAGTGCACCAATTGGTGAAGACTAACCCCGGACGGATTTCAGACTGATGTCGAACAGAACTGTAGCGGATGGCGATGGTGCAGGATTTGGCGAGGGCCCGCGCTGACTCCCCTACTATCAAGGAGCGGATGAACACCATGGTGCCATAGGTCAGCTTGGCGCTCGGTGGCTTCAGATAGGTCCCATCTGCCTCCACCTAGTGGGTGGAAATCATTATTTCGTATCTTTAAGTCATGGAAAATGCAACACTGAAAATGCAAAATGTTAACTACATTTAAAAAAAACCTCACTCTATACTTAACTAAGGCCCCATAATGACATCATCAAACCACAACGTTGAATCAAAAGAGATGATAGACAAAGAAAGACTAGACATTAACAAAGGTCCTCCTTTCTTATTTGGCGGCAAAACGCAGCCCTGCATTTGAGTTCTTACAAGTTTTAGTCTCCATGGTGGCAAACAGTAGGGGAACTGCGTCGCCCCGGTTCTCCGAGTAGCACTGACTGAGTGTCTCACATGGAAGGATTGTCTGGGACTAAGAACGCCAGTGTAAAGAAGGGTGGAGAACCATCCCTTATAAGAGGGCTTAAAAGAACCCTGGATCGGTGTGCAGATATTACAGGGCTGTCCTATTCTCCTCATGCGTGTATCTACACACAGATACTACGGGCCTCCCAATCCTGATTATCAATCCCACCTGTTACGCACATAACAGTATGACCACTATGCCAGCAGCTGAGAAGAAATGGAAAGAAATCCAAACACCCTGATGACCCGTTAGTTTATCAATCTCAAGTCTCCTCTTTCTGTGCTTCTATTTCTGAAGCCAAAAGCTCCTTTCACCAAGTTCCAGCCTCATTCTCCAACTGCGAAAAGCTCTTCTCCATCAACTATTTTAACAAAAAAAGATAAATGATATACGCTTTTCGTTTTCTAATTCTCCCTCTGTGTCTACATTTCCATCCCCTTCATCTTCATCCCCTTCGCTTTCCTCTTTCAACCCCTCTCTTCCGACCAAGTTCCCACTTTGGTAAGACGTCCTGGGTCCCATCCTCCTCCCTCTTGACACCAACTCTAATGGCCATCCACTCACATAGCTTTTCCTACCATAGCTCTTCTGATTACACCCAACTAATCCTAGTCTTTCCCAAATTTCCCATCCCTGACTGCCATGAATCTCGGTGTGACGGTTAAACTTTCCCTCACCGCAACACGTTCCTGAAGATTCACAGTAACTGCATTTCTGTCCTTTAGGACACTTATCAATTGAAACAATGTGACGTCACCTTGGCGAACTTCATCAGCATGTTCCCTCGTGGGATTCGCACATTCTCTAATTTCAGGAAGCCGTTGTCAACTTCACTGAAGCCAAACTTGGGGCCGATATCTCCGACCACAATGCCTGAAAAAGAAGGAGAAAGAAGACAGGGAGGTAAATAAGAAGTGACATCACCACAAATCCAGAGATGTATATGGAGGGAGTTTACCTGGCAGGGGAACGTGTGTATCCAAGTCACGGATGGGCACAATAAAAGCATGCAGGCCGTGGCAGTTTCCCTGTGTATACAGCTGGGCCAGAACTATTGCATGGTTGGAGGTCTTTCCAACTAGAAACAGAGGGAGCGAGACGATGAGAGATGTGTCTGTTCTGAAGGGCAAGGTTTTCTCAGCCTTCAAGAAAAACAACAACATTTACATAAAACAAAACATACTCAATACAGGAATTTTGGTATAAATCCTATCACAGGCTGCTAAAGAGTTCTAGGTCCAGTACTGGAGAGTCAATGATCCAAGTATACTTACGTCCTCCTGGCCACCATTTGATGGAGCTGACTGTGGGACTGTTCAAGACAAACTCCTGCGTGGCTGGGTCGTATGTGGCGGTGGTCTCAAGCCCCCTGAGGTGTGTGCCTGGAGAGACATTGCATCAAAGCCCACACACACAAACACACACAACTGAAAAGCCCAAATGAAATGATGGAACATTAAAAGTCTGATAATTAATCAATGATTTATATACTACTTAAGCGTCAATCATAAAAAGATCGATTCAAAACATCAAATAGGATAATGGGTAAAGACATGTTTAGTCCAATTTAAATATGCAACTTTAGGTATCTGAACTCTTTATGAAGAAAATACATTGGTTAAAACCAATAGAAAAGGAGCAAAACAGTGCACGTTGTAGATGTTTGACAGATCAAACCACCCAAGCAGCCATTATGGTTTGAGGTAATTCGTCAATGTCATGCCATATGCTTGAGGTCCTCGGAGTTTGATTCCAAAAGAAACCAAATAGGTATGGTTGGTGTAATCAAACTGGAATCTGTGTTGCTATATACAACCTAAGATTGTGAGTAAAGGACACATCCGTCATAAACGCATGAGAAGAGTAAGAGACGGAGTTTATCAGGGAACCAAATACCTTTTCTCTTTTTGTGGCATGCAGGTAAAACCCAAATATATATACACACATTTCTTTTTACAAACTTGAGATACTTTTGTACTTCTCAGTGGTCGGTACAAATGTTGAACCGTATCCAATATTTGACCTTTTGGTTGGGTTTATCATCAAGTTAACTTGTAGCAGCCTAAAAAATGACTTTAAAAAAGGTGGGTTAATAACGTTTCTTCCCACTCGAGTGAATTCATTTAATTATTATTATATATACACACAATACAATACAAAATCCCTGTCTGCTGAACGGGCTAAAGGGGGCTGACATTTTGGCCTGCTCGGTTCTTTTTACCGTGGCCCATCTCAGTCTGTGCGTAGGTGCCGATGATCTCGAGGTTCCAGGCGGGCATGAAGAAACGGTCCATCTGCTCTGGGGTGGCCTGGTTGAGCAGTGTGGGCAGGAACATCCCCAGATGGAGATCAAAGGGTTCTGGGCGGTCCGGGTGCACACAGCTGGGGCCACGCAGGACAGGGGCACAGGAGAGAAGCAGGTGGAGAGGACCATGGGAGTAATGTGGGAAGTTTGAATGGTAGAAGAGCAGAAGGATGTGGGAGACGGAGATGGATTACGTTTTTTTTTAATGCACAAGAGGGATTTGGGGCAAGAGGTGATATGGTTCAGATGAAGACAAAGGAATGGAATAAAAAGACAGAGGTTGTGCAGAAAGGAAGTGAAGACAGCAGTGATACAGAAAAATTAAATCAGATTTTGTGCACATCATGTATATTGATTTTATAACAATTTGGCTTGGAAATCCGCCTATTTAAATTAGTCTCTGGTAGCTGCACCAAAAAAAGTTTACCCTTCTACCAGATGTCAGCTGAGGTTCTGCTTGTCAGTTTCTGAGCATAAATCAAAGCATAGAGGTTCAGAGAACACTCTACTAATTTAGCTGCCTCTTGCATTTCTTTAGCGCAGGGGTGTCAAACGTACGGCCCGCGGGCCGGAAACGGCCCACAAGGTGGTTCAGTCTGGCCCGCGGGATAAATCTGTATTATTAAAAAAAAAATAAGAATACATTTCATTTTCTATAAAATCAGCAGTTCCTATATTGTCCGCTAGTGGCGCTGTTTCACGTCTATCGCTTTACCCGCATTTTCTGTTGACCCTGGCACCCTCTTCAGTGAAATGTCTTTGTCAAAAAAGAGAAAAGTGGACACAGTGTCGGATTTTTCAAGAAAAATGGACCTCTTCCTACATGTTCATGGAGGTGAATCACAATCACTGTCATCAGTTTTTATGCATAATGCACTTAAATACATGTTAAACTGGGTGAAAGTGTTGTTGAAATTGCACATTACTTTTCTTAAAAACTTGATAATATTAAACCACTTTTCCAGCAAGGCAACAAACAATAGCTGGCACGGCCAACATTCTCTCTCCGGCTACAAAGGGATGATGAGAAGCTAATGCTCAGCCTCATTATGGGATTCCTCCACATACTGTCCAGAATAGTACCTACTGATTTACACAAAGCAATACATTGTAGTTATCAGTCGAATACAAGACAGATTGGATGATTATGAATAAATTACTGATTCAAATCAATTGAGTTTGTCAAGAGATGGAAAATAATCAAGTCAAAGGAATCCGAAGGCACAGCAGATTCCCCATTAGTGCGTTTTCATGACATAAATATGAGTGTTGTGAGTAGAAAAGTTAAACCACGCAATGTAGATGGGAATACATTTTGGAAAAGACGGGAAAAAACTAATTTATCTTCTTTTGAGCAAGTACTATCCATGAAGATGTACTAAACCACTAGGGAAGCGCTGTTAGTAACAAAGCTACAGCACATGTACTCAACTAGCCCCAATCAATCACATCTTGTTAGAACAAAATGTGACGTATGCGATTTTATGGACACGAGTGCAACTACATTTGAATTTTCTACATGATTTGGATCTGTCAAACACGTACAAGAAATCACCAGAACTGCTCTGGAAACTCAACCGTCTCCGAGACCTGTGGCCAAAGGCCTCATTGAAAAACACAAATTTTATAAAGCGCACGAGGAAGTTGTGTCTGAGGGACTTCAACATCAACGAGCAAGTGAACAAGTTGCGGGCTGAATCCAGGACTAACCGTGCCCCATTTCCGTTTGGGCATATGTGCCCACAGCCTGGAAGGACTCTGCCAGAGGTAACCACTTCCTGGCCTGCTGAGGGTCACACTGGCTGTACAGGGTCGGGAGGAACATGACAAAGTGCAGCCCCATGGCCTCGTGGTGGTGGCCAAGAACCATACTGGGTGAAGGGAAGGTATAGGACACACAGCTTCAGTTCAGCCCGGCTGTTATTCCAACATTGTGTAATTGATTGTACTTGCTCACATGTTCCGCAGAAGCACCTTGATCTCTATGGGTTCGGTCAAGTTTATCTCACACCCAACTATAAGTAACAAGTTCGGTATCTGGCGTCTCGCGTACAAAATAAATGTATACATGATATCAGCTGACATAAAACCTGCGAGTGCAAACTGAGAATACTGATAAAAAAAATCTCCACTGCATTATATTGTGCAGAGTGGAAGCTGGATCTTTGCATGCTGTACCCTCTGACACAATTTTAATCTTATCTTACATTTGCTCAAACTGAATTCATTGGAATTGAGGTCTGAAAACAGCCACATAGATTGCTCTGGTGAACGTTAAAAAATTTCCTCTGGAAATTTCTAAACTATTTAGCTGTTAAGTTTATGTACACAAGATAGGACAATTAGGCAACTAGTGGCAAAAACAACTTCAAATGATTGACCACAGTCCTCACATCACGGCACCCCATCTGCACCGTGGCTTTGTGAAAGAACCTTTGAAACCAATACAGGGTCAAAGGTTTGCTTGACATTAAACACACGTTGTCAGTATACGGATATTACCATATTGTGTTTGGAAAAATGTAATGTATGTTTCTGACTTGAGTATTCATTTGAATTGAATTGAAAGACTACTAAGTACACAGCAGAACAGTGTCAGCAGTGTCATTTAAACACGGTTACATCAATGTTCACGAGGAAACAATTAATTATAATAATTGGATTGTTGTATTAGGTGCACATGGAGCACATTGCAACACCTGCACCCTTTCACGGGCTTTTTGTTTTTCGACCTCTCCTGGCAGCAGATGCACCAGTGTCACAGCTGCTTTCACGTCATTCCCCACAAAGCCCTTTCTGGATCTACAGTATGTATGTACACCGGATAAATGCTGTCCTCGCGCGCCGACTCGTTTACCACATACTTCTTGTAGCAGTAGATTTCCTCCGGGTCTGCAATGCCATACTCTCTGAGCTTCAGGATCATTTGGGCACTTTTTTTAACAGCCTGGTCGTATCGCTCACTGCGGGACAGGAAGTTTGGGTCCTCTTCCTTAAAGTCTGGGTCGCTGAAAACCATTGCCTCTGTAGAAGATGGTGGAAATGAAATGGACAAAGTACCTTTTAGTTATACAGCTCCTCAAGTCTACACAATACGCATGTTGCATGTTAAGTGGACATTTTTAAAAGTCTATTAAGGTGTAGTGTCATATTCAGAGGCACGGTTACATAATAGGACACATTTTATCACCCAACGTTATTTTCTCTCAATGCCCATTTTACCTAAGGGATCAACCAAATCACCCGTACATAAGTAACATTAACTTAATTTACTCGTATATCCCATTAAGTTGGTATTACGTTGAGAAAGTTTGGTCGTATTCCGGACGATTGGAGCGCTGCCCAGCGGCCGGAGACAAATGAGCTGTTAGCAAAGGCTCGCATTGGATGTATGCTAACAGCTAGCGCTCGTATTGTCCGTATCGTGCTTTCTGGGTAATGTCCTCACCGTCATCATTAAACGAAGATGCCCATGTCGGAAGTAACGAGCGGAATAACTCCTGGCACCATCGGGCTAGCGAGACCTCTCAAACTCACCGATTTCTCGCCTTCTCTTGGTCTTTTCATTCCCCCCGTCCAGAATGTGGGTCAGTTTCTCGACGTCAAAGGTGGCCTTTTGGCGTTCTCTCGTGATATCCGGATTCATCTTTGCGTTTCGAACTGCAAACGAGATCTAAAAAACGTATAATAGCAAGTGTATTTTATAACCTCAACCTGACTAGTGCCCTCGATTCCCCGGCCTCCTACTGACGTAGTCGCAGAGGGGCGGATACAAGTCACGTGACACACACCCGGAAGAAGCTACTGACTGAGTAACGTTGGCTAGTATCTAGCTAGTTAGCTAGTTGCTAGATCTGCAACCCATTGGTTTCTCCTTACTTTTCGGAAAATCATAAGATAACATGTTTGGGCAGTAGGGCAGTTTTTGTCATCTTGGACTCTGGGAAACTGCGATGGACATGTTTTTATTTTCCCATTTTTGGGGACATGTTACAGACTGAAACAATTGAGAAAATACTAAATTAATTGATAATGAAAAAATATATTATTTGACTTTGCTTTCATCCCGAGGAGTCCAGGGCAACGCTGTCAGCTCAGCATGCTTCCAAAGAGCACGGTGTGGCTGTCCATACTTTGTTTGTGTAACCTTTTAACCCAATAATTGGGGCCCAGAATTTAGTTCTTGGTGAGATTGAAAATACAGAGGGATAGGAGGGATCTTTTGTGGCGTGGAATTGCGGAATCATTTATTACTGCTTGTTCTTCTTGGGTCCACATAATGATCAAAGCAGAAGTTGACTGTCTAAAGTAAAGTCTAATATATACAGTACGTGTCAAACGTTTGGAAACATGTTGTTATTCAATTCAATGAGAAAATGTGTCCAAACATTTGACTGATAACTGTATTCACTTACATTTATTCATATATATATTAGTACAACATATATTAAACATTATGCATTATTTGAATTGATACAACAATGAAAAAAGTGAGCCAAATAGGCATTTTTGTCATGTAAATTCTCATTAATGAATTAGTTGATGGAGAGAAAATGAATAAGAAACTCAATAATTTATTAATCAATTAAGCAGGGGTGTCAAAAAATGTTTAGGTTATGTTCAAGCAAGCTCTCAGTGTTTCCCATGGACATTACTCATACAGTGCGACCCCCGGTGGACTGTGTTTTTCCTCGAAAACCTGATAAACTGGTTGTTCAGTGGAACGATTTATCTAACGGAATAACGAACAAACCAATGGACAGAAAAATGATTAGAGAAACTTGAAACTTGAGTAGTAAAATTAAATGAAATCATGGAAAATTATTAATATGAAATAATCCTGAGAAACAAATAAGCACATACCAAATCATGTATTATTCCCCGCTGTCCTTGGTTCCACATACTAATTAAAAGACAAATTGACGGGCTATCGGAAAGTATATATGACTATACAGAAATACATGTACATATAAATAATATGCAATATCAAATAATCATAGGGTTTCTCGACGGCAAAGCTGCAGTTTTCTCATAATGTCTGGATTTATAGTTCTGTATCTTACGTCATTACACAGAAGTGTAACAATACGGACACAACTCAACTGGTCCCGATCATCCCGACGTCCTCCTCCTCTTCCTCCTCCCCTTCCACCCCCTCCTCCTCCTGACGCAGCAGCTGACGGGCGTGGAGAGGCGGAGACAAATCACGTGACACATAACCCGGTAGTAGCCCAAACCAGCGGTAGAAAATGTGTTTTCAAAAGTCGTTTTTCACCACTCACTGCAGTTGAATTATTTTGGTTTTTTTCTCCACCATTGACGCCATGCTTCCCGCAGCCGCAGTGTTTCATTTCCCCTGGGAAGTAAACTCCGGAGAGGTGCAGGAGGGCGAATCAGTGAGGGTGTTTGGCAGGTTGGTCATTTGATTAGTTTCTGGTGATCTGAATGGAAAACATCCCTGTGTGTGTTTCTATGTCGCAGGAGTTTGTTTGGTACAAGTCCATGTTGCATCATATTGCATATAGTGAATAGGGGCTGAAGTAGCTTTCCAGTCTGTCATCAATAAAAATGGGTTTCGCAACAGTCTTTGAACTGTTTTCAGTGTCAACCTGTTAATCTAGTCCAGGTCTAATGCAATGTGTTTTAATGTGGTCTGATTGGAGAACTAACAATGCGTTTATTCTGCTTTTCAAACGCGTCACAGATCTGAGACTCCTCAGACATATTCAGGGTTGACAAATCTAGGTACTTTGAACTACATCTTATCTGCGTCTTATGTTATTTAAATGAGAAACAGTGTATCAATTTCCAAATATCTTGTCCTGACCTGATCAACTGAAGATAAGGACATTAAAAGTTAATATAATGTTTAAGCAGCTGACCGGCCCCTCACATAATTTTATCACTATACGTAATATTATTGTATCATCAATATGATTGCAGCATTTTAATGTTGTAACTGGTCGAACTGGTGCTGATTGTTAGCGACTCTGTGAGGTGTATTCTGTACAATTGCATCGTCTGACTGATACATTAAACCCTTGTGTTTATTTTTCCAGACTTGTCTGCTATCAGCCTGAGGAGTCCAAGGCAACGCTGTCAGCTCAGCGTGCTTCCAAAGAGCACCGTGTGGCTGTCCACACTCTGTTTGTGGAGCCTTTTAACCCAATAATTGGGGCCCAGTATTTAGTTCTGGGGGAGATTGAAAATGCAGAGGGTAAGGAAGGATCTATATATATATATATATATATATATATATATTTTAGGTTTTCTTGTTTGTATGTTTGGAAAGTTGAAAGACTGTCACTCTGGTCTTCTTCAACCCTACCATTACCGTATAATACCGTTTTCATGCCTCTCTTTAACTTCCCGACCAACGGTCTCCTGTAAACACACCCATGACTCTCAGGCTTCTATTGACTGTCATTCCATCTGCACCGTCTCCTCTCACAGGCGCTGGTGCAATGATCCGTGCCCGTGTGCTGAACTGCGTTGACGGAGTCAACGTTGCCCTTCTACAGAACGCCATCAACGAGCAAAGGAGGTTCTTCATGGAGAGGGAGCAAACAAGTGACGGTGCAGATGCAACCTCAACCGGCGGCTCGTGAGCATCAAGACTGCTGCTCGGTCTCTGCGGCTGTTTGCTGAGCTGCAATGAAGTGATATGTGACCTTTAAGAGCGTTTTGTTGACTATAGAAGATAGTTGACTATGTTGTCTATATCTGACCATTACAGTTAATCAGTCTCCGGGTTTTCTATTTTAAAGTTATAGCTACAACTGAGTATTACCAGCCTTAGTTTTTGGTCCCATATCATTCAAAAACGCTTTAAAAGGGGAACAAAAGTAATGTATGGCCCAGAGGCTTTTAATAAAAGCACAACAATGGACATGTGAATTGAAATGCAACCCTTTTGAGTTATTTGTACCCTGTGGAGATATATCTGTTATGTCATCTACTGGATAATGCAAGACTGGTTCTAACCAGATTAATTCAAATGAAAGATTCTATGCCTCTATCCAATACAAGTAACAACCATAAAATGAATAAACACCAATGGATCTTTGGTCCATATTCTGTGTTTAATGTTCTGAACACAGTTTGAATTCTATTTGAACAGTAAGGACTGCACGATCTAATCACTGATCTATGAAGGTCCACACTGGGCTGATGATAGCTGATGCCTGACCGGTGCACAAATACTGAAGCTGTTGCAAAAGTCCCAAAGATTTCATGTTTTTACTGGGTTCTTAAAATAAGATTGTGCTCACGTGCTTGAAAGTAAATGTTGAGAAGGATATTTGTTTTATTGAAAAAAGACTGCACAGCTGTGAAAGTGAGAATCAAGATTGAGTCTACAGTGTCAAGGATAGCCCATGAGTAATACAGAATAAATCAATCTTTGTAAATAGTATTGCACCTTTTTCCAGTGTCCCTAATAAAACAATAACCTCAAAGATACATTGCATTTATATTCTGTTTTTAAATTAAATGAAAAAAACATTTGCCCACTCCGACATGTTTGGTAAACAAGAGCAACACAGCAGCAATCACTTTGGGTACAGAAAGCACTGCAGTAGAAGACTTTTCCTGAGGCATAACGTACATGTACATTTATGTGTGGATTGTGGATCGGAATATTTAGCACATGAGTCAGCAGACCAGATAACTATGTCGTAAACATGTCTAGAACTTTGCGTATCTATTAGAGAAGTAACCAGACTCTTTGGAGGAGGCAGGCAGCATTGGTAAGCCGGACACCGGGTCTTTCTTACAGCGATCCAGAGCTTGTTTGTAGCTGATCTTCTCCTTCGTGATGGGGTCTACAATATCCTTGGCGTAGGTCGACTCGGACTGCAGCTCTCTCATCATCGAGCTGTCGATCATCTTGGACCCCATGGCGTCGAAGATGCTCACCTTTTGGCCGGTGTTGACGTTGATCAGCCCTCCCGTCAGGTGCTGTGCCTCCAGATAGGCGATGGCGGTGTCCTTCGGCATCCAGCCCTTCTGAGCCGCTTCTCCCACAGACAGGCGCTCTCTGGTCATGGGGTCTTCAAAGCCAGTGAAGGCCTTTTGTGCATTGAGCAGCCTCTGGAGGTGACTGTCCTCAACGAGGCCTCTGGACGCTGCCTTGTTGACTGTGTAACGCTGACTGTTGCTGATGTCGATGATTCCGCCTGTTGACGCCTGCGCCTCCAGGAGTTTTTGGGCGGTGGTCGGGTCAATCAGTTTGTTAATGGTGGCGTTGCGTACTGTATAGCAGGTGTCAGTGCTTGTGTCCATTATCCCAGCGACTGGGAAGATTTTTTGGGCAGTATGGAGGTCCGAGGGGGTTGAGTTCAGTGGGTTTGTGGTGAACTGGCGGATTGAGTTCGTCTGAGGTTGCTTGTTATTGTCCCCTGCGACCAGCAAGGCAAACTCTGAGATGGGAATCTTGCCTGTTTTGTACTGTTGCAATTCATTTTCTGTCAGCCGACCCTCCCTCAAGGCATCTTTGATGGAGTACTGCTTTCCGCTCTTGCGATCCTGCAGTACAGACGTCTCCCCCTCGGGTCCCAGGGAAGTAATCTCCTCCCAGTCGCACTCAAGCTCCTGCAGGTGAACGTACTGCTGACGATCGATCAGGCCCTGCAGGTAGGCATTGTACGGGGACATGTCTTTGCCGGTTTCTGGGTCCAGGATGGTGATTTTGGTGGAGACATTGGTCTCTTTGGTCCTTGTCTCTGCATGCTCCTCTTTCTGCACATTCTGCAGAAGCTCCCGGATGAGGCTGTCTCGCTGATGGATCTTGTCTTTCTCGTCCAGGATCTCCCGCTCCAGGCGCTGAGTGTCAGAGCCCATCATCATGCTTCTCTTCCTGCTCATCTGGGTTCTCTCGCTCATCAGCTTGCTCTGCTGCTGGAAAGACAGGCCGATGTCGTGTTTTGAGGCCCCGAGTGTCCTGAGCTCCCGGGTGAGGTTGTCCCTCTCCCTCTGCGCTTCATCTCTTTGCATAATCAGGGCGGTCTCCTCTCTGGAAGCGCTGGATTTGTTGCTCATCAGAAAGTTGATTTTGTCAGTGAGGCGTTTGATTTGAACCTCCGTGTCCTGTCTGGCAAATTTCTGCTGAGACACCTGCACCCTCAGGCGATCCCTCTCGGCTTCGACGACCTGGTCTTTCTCCACGCGTACAATCTCTTTGTAGACGGTCTTCTCGCCTGACTTCTCCCTCTGCAGGATCTCAAGCCTCAGGGTGATGTTACGGATTTCTCTCTGGCAACGCAGAATGTCGCTGGTTACCTTGTCCATGTCTGACCGAAGGCCCGATGTCAATCTCTCCAATTTTGGGTCTTTTTCCACCTTCAATACCTGCTCGACAATGATATTTTCCTCAACAGGAGGTGGGGCATTTTCCAGCTGCGTGATGCGTAGACGGATCTCTCTGAGCTCAGACTCGGCTTGAACCCTCTTTTGGTGTTCAGTGCTCTCCCTGAGGATCCTTTCCATGTCTTCCACTTTTGTCCTTAGCTGCTGCACCTCCAGATCTATCTGACGGCGAGCCTTTACTTCTTCATCCAGGTTCCTGCCGAGCTTCTCGTGCTCCATCTGCTGCCTGGGGTCCTTCTGTAAACGCAAAACCTCCTGCACCACCACTTTCTCCTCCGGCTTCTGCCTCTCCAGCAAAATGTATTTGTTTTGCAGGTCAAATACCATCTCTTCAGTGGTTCGCCGCACCTGCGCCTCCTCCCGCACAACTCGTCTCAAGCGGTCAGCTTCTTTCTCCAACAGAGGATCAGGTTCGTACTTGATGACCTCTCTGGTGAGGACCTTTGTCTCAATCTTGGACTTCTCAGCCTTCCATTGATCTCTATCTTGTCTGAGAAGTCTCAACTGGTCCATGAGGGAGGTGTACGTGGTGTGCAAATGGTTCACCTGGTCATTTAGCTTCTGGATCTCTCTCTCGTTTTCCGGGCTCCTTTCCTCCTTAACCACCTCTTGGAATATTTCCTTTGTCTCTATCTTGGGCTTCTCAGACCGCAGGATGGTCACATTGGTGGTGATCTGGGTGATCTCCCTCTCCAGATCGGAGCGCTGCTTGCTTAAGTCTTGTAGGTCTTTCCTGAGGCGGATTATCTCCACCTCCGTGCTGGGGTCTATCCGGTAGATCTCATTGACGATTTCCTTCATCTCGACTTTTGTCTTCCAGCTTTGAACTTCTCGGAAGCGATTCTGGAGCTCCATCACCTCTTTGGATAAGGAGTTGTTTTCAACCCTCTCTTCCTCCAAGCTGGCTGCGAGACGCTTAGATTCAATGATGACCTCAGGGTCTTTCTCAATTTTTTTCAGTTCCTTAGTGATGACCTTTGGTTTGATGTTAGGAATCAGTCTCTCCAGTGCGTTAATCTGGCTCCTCGTCTGGAAGATTTCATCATTAATGAGCTTCATCTTATTGTTTTCCTCAGAGATTTCCATCTCAAATGTCCGCACCGCTCTCAACATCTGCGGGTCCTGTTCCACTTTTAGCACTTCCTTCTTAACCACCTTCTCTTTGATGATCGGTTTCTTCTGCTGAAGAATCGTGACCTCTGTCTTCATCTGAACGTGTTCCCCCTCTGTCACTCGAACTTCATCTCTCATCCTCGCTATCTCCTCTCTCACTTTAGCCGCATCTACGTCCAGCTGAGGATCTCTCTCAAACTCGGTCACCTCTCTGGTCAACAGTTTGGACGGCGTGTTTTTGAGGGTTTCCTCCACGGTAATAATCTTCTTGTTTAACACCTCAACCTCAGAATAAATGGTGCTACGCCTGGAGGACTCTTCACGCAGTGTTTTCTGAAGGTCAGACAAATCATTCTCAAGTTTTGGGTCACGGTAGTACTGCAGTACTTCTTTTTCCTCAACACGCTCAACTCCTCTGCGACTCTTCAGCGAAATCAGCCTGTCTCTGAAGGTTCTCAGGTTCGCCTCTGCGTGAGCTTTCCTCTCCAACTCTTCCTCCAGCTCTTTAGACACGCTGCCCAGCTCAAAAGCACTCTTTTGCCGGCTTTCAAGCTGCACTTGTTGATGTGCCACTAGTTGGACTTTCTCTTCATTCTGCAGCAGGAAAAGAAGATTAATTGGACGCCGGTAACGTGTCAATTGATTTGATGTCGCTAACAGGAAACGTTTTTATGTACTGAAGACGCGACCAGCTTTCTTACTTGTGCAATGAGATTCTTTGCCAACCCCATCTGTTTTTGCCGTTGGCTGTTTTCTGCTATTGCCTCAGCATATTGGTTGACCAGATCCCTTTCCTGCAATAACCAAATAACAAACATATATTATATCGTTCCCTCCAGGAAAACATGTTATGTAAACATAGTTCTTAGTGAGTGCAAATTAAACATGAAATAAATATACCTGAGAACAAGTTTGGCATAATAACCAAAGAAATGCATGAAAATATTATGTAGATTGTTACCTGTCTTTGAACAGAATCAGCCAGTGTGACGGTAACAGGTTTTTGGGCGCCAGTGTCCTTCAGTGTACTGTTGTATTTGTCAACATTGACCTCGTAGTCCTGCATAGGTAACAAGAATCAGGCTTAGAGTATGCTCACTTTGCCATTTTTCTTTCAAAGACTACGAATTAGAAAGTTCATACAATTGTGTCATCAGTGATGATAATAATCGGGATATTTTTGTTTCATATCACCGATTTAAATCCTTGTCAATATCATTCACTGCAATGTGTTGCACTTTATTTGAGTATTACATTGAGGAGACTCTGTAGGTCTTGAGACAGGTCAGTCACTCTGTCGATATCATCTCCCTTCCTCTTCAGGTCATCCATCACCCTCTGTGGTAAAGAGTTTGACACAAGTTATTTGTATCATCTATCATGTACTCATAGCTGATTTAACAGATTGTTTTTAAATGGACAGAAGCATGGGTGTAAATAAATTCCAGCCTTACCTTTTGGGAGTTTTCCTTGTCGGTGATCTGAGACAGACTGTCGTTGTAGTTTATTGTGTTCTCCGGCAGGTTTTCCAGGAAAGACTTCACGGATTGGGATTTACTTTGAAACTCCTGCTTCTTGGGTCCAGCTTCTTGCAAGATGTTTTCTCTGAAATAATTCATGACAGAAAATAAATTGAAAGCGGTGCTTTGTAGTACTTTCTAATTCAAAGATTTTGCTTTCTTTTTCATTTCTTTCTTATCTAAGGTACAATTACTTTAATCCTTAGCGTTGTCCATTTTGCAGCTTTCTTTATGTGGTT
This sequence comes from Apeltes quadracus, assembly GCA_021346845.1. Taxonomy (NCBI): domain Eukaryota; kingdom Metazoa; phylum Chordata; class Actinopteri; order Perciformes; family Gasterosteidae; genus Apeltes; species Apeltes quadracus. Next base: position 6,636,426 of record CM037925.1, read on the forward strand.
TAAGTATGATAGAGGTTGGGGCCACTAGTGACAAACAAAGCTGACAGCATTGCCGACCCCGTACTTATAGCCCGAGACATGATTAGGGGGTTCATTTGGATAACGACTAAATGGAACTACTGGTACGAGCACTGTTTCTGATTTTCACCTCTCCTTCAGCTGGTTTTCCACGTTGGCGTAGCGGGACTGCACCTTCTTGACCTCGGTTCTCTGCCGCTGGATGTCGGGGCAGTACTCCTGGTAGCCCTGCTGCAGAGAGCTGCACAGCTGCTCTGTGGCCTCCAGATCCTTACTCAGCTTCTTCATGTCGTCCTGAGCCGCCGTCACAGATCTTCTCTGGTCCTGAATAGCAAAGGAGCAAAGGCGACACGCAATTTATAATTGGTCAATTCTAAGATGATGTAAAAGAGAACCGCCTTAGATATGGAAGAGGTAAGATTTCCTCACCCGGATGTCCTCGGTGCGGGCTTGGATTACACTTGGCACATCAGGGATCGGACCATCGGCACTCAGCCTTTTCTCAAACCCGGAGACGAGGCCGTCCGTCCGCTTAATCTGATTCTCCAACTCGAGGGAAGCCTTAGCTCTGAAAAGAAGGACGAATGCATTGGCGAGTGTAGGTGCAGTGAGATTATCTGGTACGGTAGCACACCTCTACAAAGATGTAAATACCATAGAGTGTTAAAAAGGGATAAAAACTGATTTTCACTGGAGACAAATCCCCTTCGCCGTCTCACTGCAAACATGCAACTTCTTAAAGCAAACATGCACTCACTTCTTGGTGTAGAGGTCAGCGAGTGCTGTGATGCTGTTATGCTTGTTGTTGGCATCGCTCAGCTTGAGTGGCAGTTGGGCGGAGGTGCTGCTGGCATCTTTGGACAGCAGGGGTTTCAGGTCGGCCTGAGCTGCCTGCTTCTGCTGCTCCAGAGACTTCAGGACCCTGGCAGCTTCCTGTCCAGGACAAACATCAATACGTCAGATGCTTGCACTCATGAACTGTGGGGCAGCCATCGCACATCAGACGTCATCCAGAGAATGAAGGTGAATTCAGCCGTCTCACCTCTTGTTCCCTCAGCCTCTTGGTCAGATCTGCGGGTGGGTCGGAGCGGTTCAGCGGGGCTCGCAGGCGACTCAGCATGCTCTCCTCAGCGCTGGTCAGGTCGCCGTCCAGCTTGTCCAGCTGCTGGGACAGCACTTTCACTTTGGGATCCAGCGGGGCAGCGGACACCGGGGCTGGGTGACAAAACGGGGACACTTATTACTTGCCTGTTTGATTGCACCATCATCGTGGTTTAAAGAGGAAACGATTCCTCATATGAGAATGTTTCAGTATTTAACTGATATATAATTACCTGATTTTTGGGACTTGGAGGCGTCGTATTTGTGATTCTTCAGCGATGCCGCCAGAGCAGCTCTCCTCTTCTTGATGTCTGTCAATTCACTACCCAACCTATTGAAATGTAAAAAGGATTTAATAGCCACTGTATTACACACTGATATATTTTTTGCATTCTTTGTTGTAGATGCATGAGGAATACAAGCGTGCATTACTCACAAGACTACTTTGTCGATGGCCTCTGGATCAGGTGGAGGGATCTGAAAGCAAACCCCAGGGAAGGTTTTTGTTACCCCGCTGGTGGAGGTCACGGCCCAGTTTTCGTCCGAGTTAGATTTCAAGGAGAACTTCTCGCCTCTTTCCACGGAGTCCTGCATGGTAACATCAAATCAAAACACACACACACAAACACACACATTTTAGCCAGAAATGAGCAAACGCCGGAATTCAACCGTCTCAGCTGTGGATATTTGCGGTGCTTTCTGCAGGATCGAGGAGCTCCACCTTATCCGTCTCCCAGTCACACAGCGATTCCACGGTGATGGATCGGTTGGGGGTGTTGCGTCGGAGCTTCAGCGGAGCGATGGTTGTGCTGCGTCTCCTCAGATCGGCCAGCAGTTTCTCACTATTCTGTACCGCGTTTTCCTCGGCCTGGTGGAAAACAAGAGATACACAGAGATGTCTCATTAATACCTATCTGAGGGTAGAGGGTCCAAAATGTTGGACGGTTTCTGTTGGAATGGACTGGGGGAGAAAACCATCAGGGTGGAGTTTTTACCCCTAAAATTGTGGGGAAGGTGTGCGATTGACAGCTAAATAGGAGCAAATAGTATCCAAGCTTTTATAAAACAAGAGTATGACTTCAATTATTGATGGATGTGTAATGTACTATTTGTGCATATTTGCAAAGTTCCGTATATAGAATTTGTTTTATTAATTTTACCTTTTTTAATATCTGACAAGAAACCACAAATAGCACTTTTCTTTTTACTTTTTGAATTTTTGAAGTGTTAATTTAATCCCTTAGAAAATAAAAGCATAACAATATACATACGTCAGGTAGGTAGATAGATATAAAAAAAGCAAGCAATGGTTAACAAGTTGATTCCCAACGTGTACGTTTACACTTCTTTGGATAACTAAGTGGGTGTTGCAAGTTGTTGTATTTTGTTAAGTTTAATTAAGTTTAATTTGTTATATGCGAAACTCAAGAGTCCTTGGTTCTCAGTACCTGGAGCAGCATCGATGTCTCCACTGTGCTCTTTTTGCTGATGGTATTGGGGTCCACGCTCTTGCTGAGTTTGGTCAGCGTCTCTGAAAGCTGCTCAGTCTCCATTTGGTACTGTAGAAAAGAACAAATACATGTTTCTTAAAACCTGAAAAGGTCTCCCTTTAATGCCTTCGCACAAAAACGCAGTGCAGATCCTTGTGAAGTTGTGGTGGACAAAGTTCCACAGTTCCCATATTTACCTTTTTGTATTCCTCCACACTATCCAAGTGTGTCTCCTGACAAATGCAGAGATTGAGGAATTTCTGCCACTCGTTTCGAACAGCGTCTCTGTGAGCCTGGAGATGCAACGTCACATTATGAGTATTTTACCTCGTAAATGTAAAGTGGCAATAAAGACTTTTGGCCCTCAAAGTATAGCCGTTGCTTTGGAAAGCGTTGCCTTCTGGGTAATGAGACCTACTTTTATAGTGTCGCTGGCTGGGTGCTTCAGCTCAATGAGTCTTTCTCCATCGTCCTGCAGTTGGTTCACCTTGCTCTCGTGGGACAGCAGGCTGTTGTTCTTGAAGTTCTGATTGAGGTCAAATCAGTGCGGTTGTTCAGAAGTCTGGTTATCTAAGTACAGCAGAAATAACATGGCCAATTATTTAGGCCGCTTCACTGACCTCGTACTGCCTTCGGACATCAGGTGGGTCCACCATGCGGTCACTCCAGTCCTGCTTTTTGATCTTATCTTGCTCTTCTCCAAGGAACACCAGTTCTTTGTTGCAGCTGTTCATGTATTCGTACAGGCTGTTCAGGTAGTGGCGACGCCACTTGGAGTTTTCCTGAAGCAAAATTAAAGGACACTCAATGAAGTATTAAAATGTCGAAATGAAACTTCTATATACAAGATGATATGGAGAAGGAATGCATAGGAAGAGAAGATAAAACACATGTCTTAAACGTCAAAAAGGAAATATTATTTGTGTTGCATCTTGTTCACACATTGACTTTATAGTCAACTTAAATGTAAATATCAAAATATCTGTTCACCTGTAGATTGGTGTACTGCTTTTTCAGCTCATCGTATTTCTCCTAATAAAAAGACACAACAGAAAACCCCATCAGCTGCTAGAAACACTTAACCAACGATTTTGTCGCCGGCGTTGTGAGTGAGCGCACGAGAAGTGAAGACACTCCTTCACCTTGCTGCCGGCCGAGCTGACGCAGAGCTGGGAGCTGTAGGCCTCGACCTCTTTGTGCAGGATGTTGTGAGCGGCAAGTTGCTTCTCCACGTCTGCCAAGTTGGGGCCGTACTCCTCCACGTTCACCGCTTTCTGAGAGCACGGCAGACAAACACAGCCGATGGTGAGTGCACAGATATTACCAGCAGGTCTGAACGGCCGAATAATCTTAATTAGTTAGTAAATGTGTAAGTACATTTGTTGGTGACTGTTTTCGTAATGGAAAGACGTAACATTTGCTTTGTGAATAGGAATTTACAGCAACTGGAACACGTTTTTAGGGTTGATTTAAAATAAATTACACTTCCTAAGAAATCACCATTGGGCTCAGTGACATACATAAAAATATGTGTATTTGTACTCGTATACACTTTTACAGAACATGTGAGTATATATAACACCATCATTATATCATCATTATGTCATCATGTGATTAGTTCACAATGACAAACAAATAACATACCACAAACTTTACACTTTAAGATCAAACTCATCATCAATCCCTCATCTTTTAATGATTTAGACCGACCGGCTGCAGGGTTCAACGTTATCATACGTACTTGCTTCTCATTGAAAACAGGCCCCCAGTCGATTCTGGGCATCCGCGACACGTCTTCCACCTGCTCGTAGAGGTCTCTGTAGACTCCAGAGTCCTTCAGCCAGCGTGCGTGGAGGTTGAGGATACTGGAGTCATCAAAAGGTAGAAGCGATGCAGAGAAACAAACAAGTTTGTGTTAGTTGAGTGAAGTCTGAAATGCATCGTGAAAATAATCATACAAAAAAATAGATACATTTCTTCACAATAACAATGACAAAAGATGAGGAAAAAACTGAAATTTGCATTAAACAATACCTCACTTGCATATTTAAACATAACATTTCAGAACATTTGTACTAAACATCAACATTTGTACTAAAGTAATCAACAGGTGAAGTTTCGTGGCAACATCTTTTACTCCAATGACTCAGTGTCTCCCCTTGAACCATCAGCAAAGGCCTGAGGGGGCGCCACACTCGCCGCACAGTGTTGCGATTGCGTGCATCTATTCCCTCACTCTACTCACTCGCTCTCCATCTCTGTGGCCTGAGGATACTTGGCCTTCTTGACTTTGCCGACGTCCAGGAAGAGCTTTTCCATCAAGGCCTCAACCACGCCTAGCTGGTTGGAATTCTCAGTCTGGTGCTGAAGGGGCCGGTCATTCTTGTCATTCTCCAGATCCTGGTGGAAGTAGACAACAGTTATTTATTTTGGGGAGGGCTGCAGGTAAAAGCGATTGGTTTGCGTTTGCCTTTAGATGTGTGTTCTCACCACACCCAGTAGGTTCTCAGACTTGAGCAAGTTTTCAACCACTACGTCGGCATCCTTTTGTATCTCCTTGACCAGCACTTCCAAGGGGCTGAGCTGGTTCCTGCAGGGTGAGGAGGAGGAGGAGGAGGAGGGGGAGGAGGAGGAGGACACAGATGAAACACATTCTAGGAATTCCAAGATGGAAGCTACTTGTGTCCACTACCTCACCTTGGCACTGCTGGTCAAGTCACTCTCACAGCAACCTCAAAGTAAAGTACTATTTAGCAGAGCACCTCAATCAAAGCCGCTTTGACAAAGGCCTCCCTGTTCCTGCAAACTCTGCAGGAGACCAGTGTGTGTCACACACACGCGCACACACACACATACACAAAGGTAAACGACATAGGTTCTGTGTTTAACAAGGTAAACGGCAGCTTCCGATGACAAAGAATACACATAAATATAGATAATAAAATCGCTTAAAATAGATTGCAATCATGAGTGGCGAGCAGATACGGCTGATTTGACGGATAATTAGCTAAACTGCATAAGAGAAGGGCCTGCCTGCATTTTTTAGTTAGTTGGAACATAACTAAACTAAACAGCACAAAGCAATCCCTAATTTAGAGACATTTTTTTAATTCACCTCCCATCTCCCAGTTTTAGACATTTGTCTTGAATTTTGAGCTTGAAAAGGTAAAAGACCAGCACGAAGCGGTAGTTACTCTCAGCAGGTGCACATCAGGGAGCCATTTCATTTAATTGGAATATGCCAATTAAAAGCTCTGCCTTGCCCATCAATTACCCACAGAGAGAGAGTTGATCTTGAATCATGACAGTCCTCAAGAGAAAAGATAATTCCACTGGCACGAAACCAACAAAACCAGCTATCGATTCATGTTTCATGTCAGTGACAATCTGTCTGTCAACAGACTGTTTATTCTTCATGTGAATATAGGACATTTGTTGGATTTATTGTGTTTCTCATTTTCTATAATTCCAATTTCATTATTAATATAAATATTAATAACTGAATTGGGGCTCTGGGAAATTGCGCTGTGGATTTGTTGGCAAAACATTACGAAACAATCATCTGAAACAACAATTCCAAATATGAATATACAACAGCTCTCCTCGGTTTATCAACGTCTTCACTGGTTTAATCGGTAATGAAAATCTGTTGAGGGCTGAATGGAGTGAGCTACATGTCCTCTGCTGCACCGTGACGTACGGTTATTAAGAACCAACGCCCTCCCGAGAGAAAGAAACCAGCTGAGCAGCAGACGGCCCAGCCCACGTCCCATTCGTACGAGCAAGGTGAAACCAGCTGGTCACCAACTGCCCGCCAAACCATGTCAGTATTGTGACATCAAACAGGGACAAAAGATGAGGAATGTGTGACTCATTTTGAATGTGTCTCCCCGTCCGTCAGGCGTCAAGCGGGCGGTCTTGCCTTAAACGTTTATGTTTTGCCGTTATGATAATTAACTTACAAACTTAAGTGACCAACTTTACAAATGACAATGAATGAACATCTGTCTGCTGGCCGTCTGCGTCTCCTCACATTTTTACACATGAAGGGGACGTTTCACACATTTAACATCAAGTACAACATTTTTTAGCAACTTAGCAACAAATCTTCTCGCCCCACCAAACTATTTTATGATAACTTTTATCTTCTCATTGAAAATATTCACCAACAACAACAACAACAACAATGCTTTACTACCCTTCTTGGGTAAAGTGTCAGTCTCAACTGAGATTTGGTAAGAAACAAACAGCTCTGATTTCCACCTGCAGCCATTCTTCCGAGTTCCACCACTCATTTTTTTAGCACAACGTCCCACCTCGTGTTTGCAGAGCCAACCGGACCCCAGGGCCCCCCAAACACCCCCAGCGGACTTCTCTGGAAGCTTCCCTTATCATTAAGGATTAACACCTCGGCTCAGCGCAGCACTTCAACTCAGTGAAAAACGGACAGACTTCCATCACGGCCGCAATGCAAAAGGAGGCACAGGAAACATGACACAGGAGGGGTGACCCCCCCGAGTTACAGGGTCACCACACTCATACATCCAGACATGCATCGCAACAACAGAGTCCTATAAGGGGAAAAAACTTACGCGGCCGTCTTGCTCAAGGACTTGAGCGTCCCATCCTTTTTCTCCTTTTTCTTAAACATCCTGGAGGTTGAGTGGAGTCAGGGAAAGTAAATTCTCTCTCTCTCTCTCTCTCTGTCTCTCTCTCTTACTCCTTCTTGGTGCCTGTCTTCCTCACGTTGTGGATCCCACTGGTCTCTCCCCTCTCTTTGGTGCCTCTCGGACACACTCGCGTCAGCACAGGATCTGGCGCTGGCGGCTCCTCCCAGACAGGTTAGCAGGTGTGTCACCGCCCAGACACCCACCCCGCAAAAGAAGACTGGACAGACCTGTTCCCTGCGCTGCCTCTCTCTCTTCCTCCCGCAGCCCTGCCCTTCCTTTTCATCTGGGCCCTGGGACACTTAAAATATCTCAAAAGCAAGGCCCTAATAGTGACCCTTTTAATTCTCCCCGTTATAATATTCATTCCCAATAATACATAATCCATGCAGGTTTCTTTCTCTCTCTCTCTCTCTCCTCATAGCATGTCAGATCTGTTTCACAAAGTGGCCCACAAACATACTCTACATAAGCAGCGGCCTTAACCACCATTCACCTCACCAATTGGTTGTGTTGAGCAATTCTGTTGTGCAGACAAAATAAGAAATCCCCCCTAACGTCTATTGTGCGTAACCTCCCATCTCTCCATGATCTGGTGCGTTTCTAACATGGGTCAAGGAAAAATGGAGAGGAGAATTCACGAGGAGTTAGGAAAAGCCGTAATAAATCAAGTCGGGTCATTTTCTCACATTTCTATTCAATCAGAGTGCTTTTTACAACTAGAGTAGTCGCCCCCCTCGACGGCCCTTAGAAAGAACACAAGAGAAACGGCCTGATGTTTATCAGTTATCTTTGTGGCAACTTTCATACATCCTCATTCTTTTGTCGAAGTCTAATTGCGTTTGGGAAGAGTTGGATTGTTGAGGCGTTTTCATTATTATTTTCAACCCAATGCAAGAGGGTTCTTCACACCCATCTTCACACTGACAGATAAAAGTTGTTGCTGCGAACACAAACGCACAATGTATACAGTCAACAAAGGAAATGAGCCTGACAGCGTGAGGGCTGTAGGCTGGTTACGTTGTACCTTCATATAAAAGGCCATGTGAAATGTTGATAAGAGATGTCTCCATACATTGCAAAGTGTCATCTGGAGACGTGCTTGTCATTCAGGATCAGGGCGTCTCTGCAGCGTATCAACGAAAGGCAATCACGGCAAAGAATGCAGCTGGGCAGCTTTTCTCGCAGCAAAGTGGGGAACAGTGCACATCCTTCATCACGCCGGTCATCTAGTGTCTCGGGGTGTGTCCAACCTGTCTAAAAGAACTGACTCTTTCTTTTGCTCAGATATGTGGAGTCACAAAACGGCTTCTTATAAAACATTTCAGATATTTTGGGCAAGATCTGGGCTACTGCACATGGAAAAGGAGGCCATCTTTTCAGAGCGTTGGATTGGCTCAACATGGATTCAAAGTGTTCCGCTCGTCAATTCCAAGGTTTTGTCATTAGTTACATTTTTGGTCATAACACAAAGTACTGGAGAAAGTGAGTAGTTGACCTGATGCATTCTGCACAGAACCGGCCCATGTTGAACGCATAGAAGCAAACAGCAGCCAGACACAGAGACAAAGCCAACTGGGATGAATGTCAACAGAATGTAAAATGTTCTTTACATTTTAATTGACTGGACAAAAGAAAGGTGGAAACAGGTGAGGGTTTGTCGGCGCAGCAGAGAAACAGCACGTGGTCTGGCTGAAAAAGAAAATCTTACGAATCCACGAATATGAACTTCTATATATTTCCCCGTTTCACTTGAATACATTTATAGATTTATGGGAGCAGTGGTTGAAAATAAAATGTTTTCAGTGACTCCATGCAGAGCACGTTAGTGTTCCTTAAGTGAAAAAGGCCGGTATGTGTTGAAAAGGTACGAGTTATATAGAGAAGCTGTGTGTGCGCAGTTTTTTTTAATCAAATATTCTTGTGTATTTGATGCCGATATGTGGGAATAAAGCCATTCGGGTGCTTGAGTATCAATCACACCTATCATTATTCTATAATGAAAAGGCCATCATATGTGCAAAGCAAACCTAAAACACAATCACACCCCGCTCAGGCATCCAACACACTCCCAACACACCCACACACACGAAACAGGCGACAGGCGACAGGCACACGCCCCTTCACTCCCTTCAGGCATTTTTGTGGTTACGGCATTGGATTTTGTAAAAGTAATTCTAACAAAACGTACAGATCACATGACAAGTTATTTCTTCCCTCTTCTTACATGATCCCTCTTTCAATCACAATACGAGATGAAATTAATTTTGAGGAAACAAATGAACAAAGGTACTCAACAACCAAGTCTTTGGTGAAAATTTAGTTTAATCACACGTCAGGAAATGAGCTCAAATTATACATTTCCATCAATTCAATTCTCTTTCCACTTATGGCTCCAACAGATATTGATCATAACGGTTTACATTTCCAGGCAAAATCAAAGTAAAGAGCTGGAACAACACCAGCACTAACAAAAAAAACAAAATCAATCCAAACCAAAGACATTGATGAAAATAAGTAAGTAGTAGTTAAACGTTCAAAATGAGACACTGAGCGGATCCTCCAGCTCACGGTCAGCCAGCTATCACCAGCAAACAAGGGCCGTTCAGGATCCAATAAAAGGAACAGCTTTGATGTGGATATGATGACAAACAATATCCCACTGAAGGTTTCTATAGGTACAGAATATCCATTGAGACGTCACTGTTGATGAAAGTAAGTCCTACTCATGACAAACAGCCTGCTAAGACTCCCTGCATTCACCAATGACCACTGCTTCCCTACGACATGGAGTCTGACGAAATGAAAACGGCTAAAAGAGACATAACATTAATTGATTCGAGTCTGAAGAGCTGGAGCCATACAGCCCACAAGGAGCCCGCCCTTCAGTGAAGGGTGTTAAAATGGCGACAAGCACTTGGCGGGTCCAAGCAGTTGGACGCTTATTTAACATAACGGCACTTTTAGTGCCTATTGTCTTACAGGACAACATATGTTATAACCCGTGTAAGTTGTAATTAACAAATAAACTATGGTGGTGGAGGGAAGAATTGGATCCCAGCAGAAACCTTCTGAAAAACTGAGATAATAGCTTGTTTGTTGAACACATTTCACAGAATATGGTGTTCAATAAGCACTACGCAGTTTGTTTTTAAGTTAAAGTTGTTGCAGTAACAAAACGTTTAATGTAAAAAAAGATGCTGAAAACCCCACAAAAGTCTTAACAGAATGACATGAAGGCGCTTACATGACAAAGAAGAAAAAAAAGGCAAAATGCCCAAGCGGTTTTGTTTGCTCTGACTTGACAACGGACACGGCCTGGTTACCTGTAAAACCTGCATGACAGACGCCTCCATAGCTCGAGTGAAGGAGGAAACCCGTATGCCAAGAAGCCTGATGTTTGTACTAAAGGTGAACTAGCAGGTGAACTTGCGTCATATTGCTACTCCGAGCTAATCGGATCCCTTCCATGCCTTCTACAGGGCTGCAAACTTCTTCCGTCATGCACTTAGGCGCACAGCAGCAGAAAAAAAAGAATCAAAACTAAAATTATTCTAACTAACAACTGAGCCAAGTTTGGTTGTTTTTAGTGGACTCTGTTGAATCCACAGCCTGGGTGTTGGATTTAGCTGCCAAAGCCAAAGATACCCTTGATGTAGCCGGTGAGGCCACCTTTGCCCTTCTGCTCCACCTTGTCATCCAGGGCTGGGAAGGCCACATGGTTGAGAGCCAGGTCGAAGAACAGCGGCTTGCAGGGAATTGGCTGGAAGTCGGGAGGGAACTGGACCAAATTGGGCTGCTTTCCCACGAGGGCCGGTTCCAGGCGGAAAGTCTCCAGGCGGTTGCAGAGGGGCTGCATCAATGAGAAGAGGTGCACGCTTTGATCAATAAATCAGTTACCCAGCACAAGAGCTGCCTGCACCAAACACAAAGCCTTGCTGTACTCGTCATGATTTTTCACCTAATTTGCATCGTTCAGGGCAGAGAGGGGGAGTGGCTTGGAAAGCATTATCTGCTAATCCATTAGGACGAAATAACTACAGATAAATGCTGAATGGCAAATAGTGTTCATTCATGTTTAAAGTAAAAAACAATTACTTTTTACATGACTTGTTTTCTCAAAGAGCTCAGATCGATCGGTGCTGGGCTTTGTTACTTTATGGAAGATGCATCAACACTCAAAATAATGTCAGAGGCGTCAATTGTTCACCGTTTGTCCCATGTGGTTTGTACACACACACACACACTTATATACAGTAGTGGTGAAAAAAAAAGGATGAACTTGAAAAGGCACCCAAACTTTGATCACGTTGTTGTGGTGTTTCTCTGGCTTTGTGGTCTTACCGTGTTGTCTTTGACCTGCTGCTGAGAGGGAACTTCAGCAGTCTCATCCGTGTCTGAAACACAAACACATTTCTGAAGGGTTGTACACCGAAGGAGTCAGAACAAAGAGGTCGGACCCAGTGGGTTCTTATACGACGACAACAACAACTAATGAGCAGGCTAGAAATATTAAAGGGGCTCTCACCCAAGATAGCAGCAGCTTGAAGGGAGTATTTCTCAGCATTGACCTCAGCAATGAGCTCTTGGACATCAGGGAGATCCTGCAGAAACACAGAGACAACAGTGATGATGCTGGTAAGAGAACAGATGGTTACTGTTATTTATTTTACAAGAGAATCTTTCAGACTCAGAAAAGACTACATGTATTTTGCTGCGTTCGTGTCAAAACATGCAGGAGCGGTGAATTATGCATTTATAAAAGTGAGGAACTATGAGATTGCTTGTTTTCTTGGTTAACATCACCAACCTTGAGGCTGTTGTTGAGATTCTTGGTCTTAGACTGGACCTCCTTGGCATATTTCAGCACCCTCTCATAGAGCACCAACGCCTCACTCCACTTCTTCACCAGCACATACGACTGAGCTATGAAGAAACACCTGCAAGGGGACGAAGATATCAAAAACACACATATGGAAAGTGACAACAAAGAGTCATGAACACAGGAGGCCAGAACCGGAGAAAAGAGTAAATACATGGTGGGCTCTAAGGCTGCCGGGTTAAAAACTGTATCGGACCTGTTGGCTTTGTAGACCAGCGTCTTGAGGGACACCTCCTTCTGGAAGGTGTGGTCATCCTCGAGGCCCTGCAGGGTCGAGAGCTCAGCCAGACTCTGGAGAGACGGACCGACAGCGGATGGTCAGTTAGGCGATGGGGGAAACAAAAGGCGCGTTAACACTGAGAAGGAGGTGAGATGGTGTGAAAACCAAACATGGCAAAACAAAACAAAAAAACAAGAACAAATCTTTAACTTGTACCAACTAAAATATATGCTGCCATTTTGGAGAATTAATGTATTTTAAAAGGCAGCAGCCTATGATTATGAACCACGTTTTCATCTTTTCAATTGATTAGAATGCATTGAATGTCCAGAAGTGTACCTGCAGGATGATGTCGTAGAGGCGGATAAGATCCTGTGGACGAGGCCCTCTCTTGCTCTCGTCTGCATCAGGTTCCTTCAGTTTGGCCTGCAGAGTGCGGGCCATGCTCTCATTCCTCTTCACCAGCGTACACAGCTTGATGTAGGACAGGTAACTGCAAGGTGAGACCGACAGGAAATGTATCATTTGCTTAATCAGGATATAATCGTAAGTATCTATACTTTGGCTTGGCTATTTTACTGTACATTTCTTTGCAATGTATGACAGACAACATGAATATCTTTTAAATCAATGTTTCAGTTCACACCTCCTTCGAGCGTACAATTATACGTTTCTGGGCGGAACTTCTCCTTGTGAGATCCAGTATTAATCAAATCAATCCAGGTAGTCTGCGTGCGGCGGGCAAAGACTGCTCAGCACAAATGATGTTTTAAGCACATTTTCTTTTTACCTGTGCAGGAACTGCAGGTTGGACACTTTGCTGTTGTCTCCGTCAGTGCTCCTCTCTCGCTGCTTCTACAAAGACAAGCAATAATTCAATTAAGTAGGTTGAAATCACCTCCTCACATTTAACTTAGCTATTTGGTAAAACAAACGGGTGACTGAGCTGTCCCACTCTGACAACTGTCAACATTTTTAAGCTGCAGTATCTTACCATCTCGCTCTTGAGTTCCTCTCTCACAGCCTGGATTGTGTCTCTGCACTCGGCCAGCAGGGTCTCATAAAGATGCTCTTTGGTCTCCTCGTTAGCCGTCTGACCGTCACAAACAATGAGCGGGATCAGAATGGGGAACATCGTATAATTATATCGTATTCGTATTGTATTATTATAACGTATAATTATAATATTGCTTTGACATTCAAATGCATTTACTATTAAAACACATGCAGAAAAGGCTCCTTGTTACCTTATTGACTGATAAGCTCTTTTCATTAAAAGCAGCAACAGCATTGATTCTAAAATACCAGATGTAATTAGCTAATCCCCAAACGGGTAAAAACATGTATGGGCAATCAGTCTGTTTTATTAAGCCAAGGTGATATTCTTACAGTGGAAGGACAAAATATTTGAGGTAGAACAATACATCTTGGTTCCATGTCCACGGGTAAGGGAACAAATCTTTATAAACTGAGGAAACAATTTACATTATACAAACAGAAGTGAGTCGTAGTTTGTTGCGTTAACCCCCACAGTGAATTGCATCCCTCGCCTTGCACATTCAGCTATCGGCCACGCACAAATTAATTACATTACTTAAAATGTTTTATCCAGGAACCCTTTACCAGGAAGGCCGCTTTTTGTGTTGGTAAATATCGTTACAAAACAAGCAGCCATTGCAGTTTCAATAAGAAACGTGGCTTACACGACTTTTATGGGTGTAGTGACTTATTTATATAAATATTTTATACAAAAAACAATATTTTAAATTGACAATGTTTGCCTAATGTATGGCTCATTTGAAAAAAAAACTGTCGTTGCACAAGTGTGCATTTTTTTCTTCTTAAATAAGGTCCCATGGTGGTGCAAAGGAAGGACTTTACGTTTTATTTAAAGACTCCAAATAGAACGGCATATTCTTCAAGGAATAATTACTCAATATATGAACTCTGACTCGATCACAACTACCTTTCACCTGATTCAAATGGCACTTAACAAAAATTAAACCGTGCAAACACAACCATTTAATCCATTTAGAAGTTGTAGTTGTTTCAGTAAAGATGTGAACGTGGCAGAGTGGGGGAAAGGATGAAGGCATGTGGCCCGGCAGGCTGGAGGTACATTCCTGCACATTACTCATCTGCTGTCATCTCTCTGGAGTTTCAGGGTTCAAATCTTTGCAGGACTGGTTTTCACCCCCACGTTCTTTCATTGACACACTCACACTAAAAGCCTTTGTTAATCTACAATAGTCAATGTTGTACAATGTTCATACACCGAACTGTAGGACAATGACGCCATGATGATACAGTATCTTTATTTATATTCAACCGTGAGCAAAAATTGTTCGATACCTTTTTGGCTGACAAAAAAAAAAAAAAAAAAGAGTGGGGCGTTAACCTATTTCTTACGAGGACATTCCTCGTAGTGATAACACACAAATCACAGGGCCGCTCTCATCCACCCAGGAGGCTGATGTTTTTTAGAAGCACTCACTCGTGTTAACACCCTGGCAACGCCTAGCATGACCAGCTCAACCCGTCAGGCATCCTCTCGGATAAACCGATTACAAGTAGGGAGGAGTGGGCAGAGCTCCTTCACTGGGACTGGTGTATGGCCCTATATGGCGTTTCCTGTCCCCAGTTGAAATACTCAACATTCTATTGAGCAGTCTAGGAGAAACAGCGCACCAAGACATTCATTCGGTCACTCATGGACAGGTAGAGTATTTTTGATAAAAAGGACTTCATTTGTGTTGATTAGACCTTTGACACAAGTACAGGTTCCAGGAGGGTCCTGTTGTGGGCGTCGCTCTGTATTCATGTGTGGACGGAAATGCACAGAATGCAGTCGTGCTAGAGAGAGGCAGCATGCCACAGACCTGAGTGGATGAAGGTGTGACAGGTATGTCTGCAGGCCGTGCTCAACCTTCCGCATTGAGGACAAAAGGAGCCGTGGCGGCAGATATGGCATAGAGAGACTGTAAAGAGGAGAGGGCCATCTACTGAAGGTTTAGGGAACTGCATAGACGTGTTTTTAAAACTTACGCCATAAGCCCCTTTGGAACGTTTTAGCTGAAGTCAAGTATAACAGACACCAAAACGACACAAAGGCACCACAGTGGAAGGAATGTTGAGGACACGTGGAAGCGGAAGGCTGTTTGAATTACAGTTCTTACGTTGAATCCTTGAATTATGATCGTTTGAGCGAGTTAGCGACAAGAAAAACAGTTCTTATTTGTGTCATACATTTGATGGAACCTGTAAAATAGCTTCATACATCTTAATTTGGCTGCTGTTATTTGATAATAATGTATAAATAGGGAAGCTAGCAACCCTTTTGCGGCAACGGAGAGGCAACTAGCGAATAGCTCATCCCAGAATCCCATAGCTGCACCTGCTGTTAAGTTCAACAGGGAAAGAGGCACGCCTCCCAAAACTGTCAGCAAAATAACAAGGTACCCCACCAAACCCCAAATTGACATGGAACAAAAAGGAACCGATGAATCTCTCCTCCCAATGCTTGGTCTGTTTACTTGTAGCTACGTAAAAAATCACTTCTACAAAATAAACAACTTCAATGGTTGTCAGTGTGCTGCAGGCACCACAAACAAAAACAGCACCATCCTACCAACATGGCGAAATTGGAATAAAGCTAATTTTTCCCAACAAACGATAGCAATGTATTCTGCACTATTGTTTTCTGGCGTGTACGGGCCACACGATTATGTGACAATATTAAGAGCTGCCAAGAACGGGTTCAACAGCAGGGCGGTGCTATTTTCATCCCCACCAAAGCAGCATCTAAATATACTGACCTGAGCGATAGCGGCTTCATTGTCAGCCAGACCCAACAGGAAGACGCGGGCCTTGTCGATCTTCACGGGCACCGTCCGCCCTCGCCACTCCACCTCGCTCATGGTGGCCGCCTGCTTGGTTCTTGCCTGAGTTATCAGAGCCTGAGGAGAACAAAAAATATGAAACATTTTTACAAGACACAAGATTATCTGAGACAGGGGTTCGCCACCTTTTAGTTCATGGTAATTGGGCCCCCCCCCTTCCCAGCGCCACCCCCACTACACCACCTTGCATAGATAGATGGATAGATAGATAGATAGATAGATAGATGGATAGATAGATAGATAGATAGATAGGCTATTGCTATACAATTTTGAGGTTACATGCTTTATTGTTGGTATCATCATATTAATTATTATTATCATCACCATCATTATCATTACAGGCCTATTATCATTACTAGGCTATAATAAGAGGGGGGGGGGGGACGGCTGCAACCGCTGCTCATTGAGAACAGTAACTGCAGAGTGATACGTGCTTTTGCGTCTCCAAACATCACAAAACATTTTTCGACATCTTATTAATCACTAAATTCACAATTTGCTTCAAGTTTTCATTTTACATTTACGCATTTAATCTGTAGCCTACTGGCTACAGATTGGGAAAGTGTCCCACCGGTTGAGAACCACTGCGCAAAGACATTTTAGGATTAAGTCAATATCTTTTTTTCAAATCCTTCAATTTTGTTTAAAATTAAAACACATTTTTTTCTTCTAATAGATACTTGAGTAGCAAATGTGTGTGTTGGCCGGACCCTGACACAATCTTAGGACATCACGGACACAAAAACATAACTGACAGAATAAACAACTGGTGTTTGTTCACCTCCAGTTTCTCTGCCATCATGCCTCCTCCTCCTCCAGTCAGTCTCATCTGCATCAAGTCATTGATGGCATTCTGGTCGCCTGCAATAGGACAGTGGATGTCACATGTGTACAGACTGTAAAGCCCCCTGAGGCAAATTTGTATTTCTATATAAAATAAAATCAGTTGAATCCAGTTGTGTGTGTGTGTGTGTCTCTGGCAGGTATCAGTTATGTTGAGAGGTATCAGAGTGCACGCGTTACTCACCAATGTTGTAAGCACAGTAGCGGATGTTAGGCGATATCTCGTCTACACGCTGGCGATACAGAAGAGCCAGCTCCTCTGTGAAAGCACTGGCCAGCTTCTCGTAGATGGTCCTACAGGAACAAAATGGGGTCGTTTAAAATTTCCAAAATGTCACACAAATTCAAACGTGGCAAACAAACAATTATTCTTCCAAAGTATGGAGGATGTTAACTCACTTGCACTTGTTGAAGGCCTCCATGGCAAGCTTCCACTCCTGCAATTCAAACTCCACCATACCAGTGAGGTATGAAGTGTAGGCCTGAAAAGAAATGCACAAACCATTATTAGTGGCTGTAGGGAGGATAATGTGATTGCTGCTCACTGGATCACAACTTTAAATGATACATTCTATGGATCTGGTACTGAGACAAAAGGCTGATGTGATGCCAGTTAAATGCCCTTTTAGACAGGTGAGGGGCTCCAATCTCACAGCACACGTACACCCCTTATTCTTGACACGTGTGCTTAAAGCAGGTTGAAGGTAACTTTGTCCTGTGTACCTGCGCTTCCAGTTTGGTCTTGGCATCAACGCGTGGGCTCTCACAGAGCTTCTCCAGTTTCTCGCTGTGTTTGGCAGCCTTGCGTAGTCGTGCCAGCAAGTGGAAGCGCTTACGTGGCTCTGTGTTAGCCTCCTGCTTCAGCTGCATGGCGTAGCTCCACGCACGCTCAGCCTCCATTAAAACCAGCAACAGATACCTGAGGAAGGGGAGTTAGATGCATTAGTTCCTTAGACAAAGTCAATCAGCAATTTATCTTGAGCAAATACATTATTTACAAGGTTGACTTTATTTTCTAGGTGCACTTTGGTCCCTTTAGTACCACTTGAGCATTGTTTAAATCCCACAGACTACTCAAGTATTGTGGCTGACCATGTCCATCCCTTTATGACCACAGTGTACCACCTTCTCATGGCTACTTGCAGCAGGATAATGCACCATGTCACTAAGCTCATATCATCTCAAAACTGGTTTCTGGAACATGACGATGAGTTCACTGTACTCCAATGGCTTCCAGTCATCAGATCTCAATCCAATAGAGCACCTTTGGGATGTGTTGGAAGATTTTGCATCATAGATGTGCATTCGAAGACAAACGCGTTTTTACTGTTAGCTAAACACATAAGGAGTAGGAATAGGTTTCGAAATGGAAATTGCAGATTTGCAATCAAAAGTGTGCTTTAAGTTACAAAAAGGTTAAAAACCTGTTATATAGATAATGAGCACAACATTGTAAGAGAACCTGGACCAACTCTGGTATGATGACCTGCCCATGACATGACCCGTCAGGTTCAGACTTTCCATTGCTTACCTGCTGTCAGAAAGCATTTCCACAGTTATTTTTTTCCCAATGAACTTGTGTCGGTTGCCCATCCTGAAACCAAGAGCCTTGCGCAGGCGACGCAGTCTCCGGGAGCAGTAACCCCTGCACAAAGTTAGTCATTTACATTAAACTAATAACACACACTGTGTGTTTAGTTCCATCTTGTTTTTTTTACTCAAATGGACAAGACAACCACACAGAAAACGTACACATAATATAAACTTTAAGCTACAAGTAGCAGACAGTAAACAATCAAATCTATGTATTTGACTGTAGATGGTAGAAGTGTAGTTAATGCATTGCTAATAGGAGACAGTTGTACACCGGTCTCACGCGAGCCATATGGTAGCAAACGTTTCCATGTGAAGGTTCCTCTCGGTGCATGCAACCAGGGATTTGGTCTCCAGAATATCTGTGGCTTTTGATCGTGAAATAAACTGCGCACCTCCATGTGAACGGAATTACAGTACTGGACATTTATCCGCAGACATCCATAGTTACAACTACGGTCCAGTCAAAAGAGTATCACGAGGGGGTGTTCGTGCACAGCTCACCGGTATCTCTGGTAGTCTCCGTGTCTGAGACCATGCTGCTGCTGGGACTCCTTGATTATTTGCAAAACTGCGGATCAATGTTAAGGGACAACTCATTATCACACATGTTTATCCATTTGTCATTCATATTCAAGTCTGCGGGTGACAGCAATGCCAGCAGCGGGCTTACAGAACCAGAAAGGCTGTGATAATTTTCTGTAAACATAACTTAAGCTAACATAACTCAAGAGCATTCTTGGTTTGTTCACCACCATCGGAATCGTAAAACAAAGTTTGAGACATGTCAAGTAGCATTAAATCAGCTTTCCCGGATAGCCACCGACAAGAGTGCTTCAGTATGACACGTAGCCCAATGACGCTAGCTGCCGTTAAAGTACAACCAAGCTAGCTAGCAAGCGACCGTTAGCTTCAGAGCTTGTAACAGGTACAACTGCAGCAAAAACCAAAATTGCGGCTGCACGTCTAGTCCTGTGAAGGATACTTTCGAGTCCAAGTCCTCCATCCGAGGAATTTTCTTTGTTTTCATCCATGGGGGACAATTTAGCGTCGTTTTGCTTCTCTGATGCCATCTCTAAATGCTAACAGCTAACGGCGCATTCACATGCTCAGTAAACTGTAGAAGCACGGACCAGTGACGGTGGTGGGAGGGGCAAGGTTATCGTCAACTCTCGCGAGATTTAGCGGACAGTGCATGGCGTATTCCTAGCAGTAACCTGCAGTGCAATATTTCCAATGAAGCAATCCATAACTTTTGATGGAAGCATAAATATTACAGGCTGCCACTGAAATAACAACCCTTTTCTTCAATATATTACACAGAATAGAGCTATGATAATACGCATATCATCCGTTATGACAAACATCTCAGTGACAACGAATAACAACACAGAAGGAAATCGACTATGTGTTTGGTGTGACTACAGATTAGTTCTGGCTGCATAGTTTAAATATGTATTAATAAGGGAAATAGGATGAACATCATGTAGTTTTATTCAATGTGCATGAACCGCTACAAAACAGACCTTGAAGCAGTCAAGAATGATCTTTGACCCTAAAGAGGAACATTGATAATCTAAAAAAACTAAGGTGAGTGGTACACTCCAAGTCACACTCAATTAAAAACCGGGAGTACAGATCCCACGTTTGTCCACATAAACATTGAGCAAAATTTGCACACATTCTATTTCAAAATGGTTCTTTAGCCTTTTAAAAATTAAGTTCAGAATTCCCACCAATTTATGAAATATACCCAATCAAGCTAGGTCACAATGAGTTAAAAGAGATTCCATGCCATGCTGTGAAGACATGATCCTCACAAGAGATGCTAAATGTGCAGCACAATATTTACACATTCCCTTTTAGTTGCCAAAAGAGAAAGTCCATTCACAAGTTGTCGGCAGCAGAAATGTATCTGGAGAGAAAGTTCTTGATCTCAGAGATGTGCTTGGTCTCCCGGATGGTGGTGTCTCTGCTGCGAACTTGAAGGAGGCCGCTTTCCAGCGTGTTCTCACTAACCACCACAGCGAACAGCACTCCCATCTCATCATACCTACAACGCCTCGACACAGAGACATACGTCAGTCCACAGCAAGAGGTGATATACCTCTAATGGGGAACTTTGCTTCAATTGCAACACTGAACACTTTACTTTGCGTTCAGCTGCTCCATTGACGTTGGCAGAGTTTCGAGATACCCAGGCCACGCAGAGATCCTAGCCTCCATGAACTCCTGCTGCAGCCCTTCACAGACCTACAACGCAATCAAATACTATTTAATCTACTGGCTGAATCTATCACAGACAACAAAAATAACTCATTTTTTAGATATGCATTCAGGAGGTTCAATCAAGATTTTACAAAAATCAATAAATACATTATGTTTACAGATGGTTTCTTACCTGCCTCAGCTCCATATTGGCTCCCCTGCCAATGTCTAAAGCCACTTTGATCGGAGCCAACACAGGATGCAGCTTCAGGACCTGAAATCAACAGCGAACACACTGGAGTGAAACTTGTGACAGACGACCACAAAGAAAGAGGCCGACTGTCCAGTGAGACAGTGGAATATAAATGGGTCATTACCTTTCTCCTCAGCAGCTTCTGCTTGCCGTCTTCTTTCTTGAGCTGCTGGAGTGAGTTGGACAGAAAGGCCATCACACCCCGGTCCATGTTCCCGGTTACCGAGACAACATGAGGAACAGACTTACGACCATCTCGACACTGAAATTGTGTAAAGAATCGGCATGTGATCACAATGAAGAAAGGCAATAACGGAAGTGAATCAGCGCTTAGAATCCTTAGAACATGCCTGAAGTTTTGGTTGTGGACATTTTTCTGATTGAGATAGAGAGGTAGATAAAGTTTTCAAGTTAAAATGCTTCGACACCATCCATGTGACTATTTGGTAGTGGCAGCTTGACGGATAAGAAACTGAATGCAGACATGGAGACAGTAGACAAATGAAGACAGGCAGACTGACCTGCAGTTTGGAATGGACTCCCTTGTGTGTCTGCAGCAGCTCTGTGTGTCCTCTGCTCCACAGCGTCTCCAGGGGCTGCTGTCCCCATGGGAAGCTGTATACGATCCTCACGCCGCGAGACGTCGCCTCCTCGAGTTCCTCCGCTGGGACGTCAATACTGCTGAAGTCCGATGGAGACAGGGCAAACTGGAGAGACATGGGTTTGTTCCGATTTCACGTGACTGAAGTTATATTGATGTTGTAATGATTTAAAGATACCCAAAGTCTCCTCCTCCATACATGTTTTAACATCAGTTGCACTCTGGGGAGAACCCAGTGTATATTTAAGTATTAAAAATAAATATCAATCATGGGAAGTCATAAGATTGCACTCATTTCATGTGATATTGTTATCCAACCAAAATCTTCAAAAAAACATAAGAATCTTTTCAACATCCTGTTTTCTCAACCTGTGATATGTCAGCAATCTGTTTTCCGGTTTCATCATCATCATTCATTTTTGTATCTAACCATACTCACTTTCCTCCACCACTTCAGTCTCTGTTGCGCCCAGTGATCCAGCCATTGTGAGGAGGTACGAGGAGAGCAGAACCACGCCAGTGACGTCTGGGTGACTTCAGCTGGGCTGGCAGGAACAGAACCATTACCATATATTTACAGCGGCACCAATATCTTTTCCTTTTTTTTGCAAATTGCTGTATTTCAATATCAATGTTTTGTTATGAAATATAGTGACGCTATTATTCTCAAAGCCCAAACATGTATTGTATTAGAAGGGCGGGGCCAGCTCGGCCTCCAGTGGTTCATTTACAACAACAACATGGAGGCAAACGGTTATTTATATTGTTCATATCCAAGATCACAAAGGTTTGTATGGCTGACCAGAGGCTTTGTGCTGTGGTCCAATCCGTGGCAGAGTGAAATGGTTTTGTTTGAAGAAGTGCAAACGATTAAAAGGGTAATAGGTGGTCACTCGACTCTACACTGACCCTTTATTTTTTTTAAAGTGTTGTTTTTGTTGGAAATGGCCACTAAAAGCGAATAGATTCTTACATTATTGATACATATGAAACTTTAAAAAGTTCATACTAATGGATCACTTAATAGGATTAGCAGTCAGTGAGTTGGGAATATTGCTAGCATCACATGGCTGAGGAGTGGGTTGAAAAGTGTATTATTTTTGCTAGAAAAATCCCAGATTACTTTATTACTGTAGCCAGATAGAGAGAATACAGTTCATTCACAAGAGCCTACACTAGCCAACAAACGGTAGATGGGGCCTCACCAGCCAGAGCCGTCTGAGGGCAGGAAACATGGACCAAACTCGGCCAGGCCAAAGGGCAGCTTTCTGTTCACCAGATCCAACGAGGGGACAAATTGCTCCAACGCCCCTGAGAATAAAACAAGTCGTAAAAGCTGTTAATTTGCCATTGAAACCATTTTTATTTTTTGCTCCAAACAAAGGTAACTTAATTATTAGTAATTACAAAGGTAATTAGGTCAAATAAAAATAAACCGTTTTGTTACAAGTTGAGGATTGGTGTAATCATGCTGTTCCAAAAGAGTGATGTTCCGTCCTTTAGTCCCTCAATTAATTTAGGTGCAATATTAGATACTAAAATGTGGCTTACAGTATTATATATGACCTGTACCGTAAATGTAATATTTGATACGTGGAAATTTAACTAGGATAGACTCAACCAAGGCCAATCACGTCCCTCAAAACTAACAGCTATTTATCATTGTATTGCATCATAATGGTTGCTTCTGAACAGAGGAGGTTCTCTATATAATCATTGTAGAGTATAGTGCAAGCACCAATGTCACAACCATAAACCTCTCATTAATGTGCAGCACTCTACCTTGTAGAAAGTCTGTCCTCAGAGAGTGGGACCTGTGGATGAGCTTCTCCATCTCCTGGATGAGCTGCTCCTTGCTCAGTTCTTGCTTTTCGAGTATGTCTTTTATGTAGCGAGAATCAACAACCCCCAGTTTCCCCCTGCCACCTGTTGCTGTGTCCTTGCTTCTGCACAGCGTGTTGATCCCAAACACCTGAGCCGAGGACCTGGTCACCGAGTGCCACCACTGCTCCAGCAGGTTTCTCCTCAGCTCCGTGCCCAGAGGCCCATAGACGCAGTTCACGCCACATTGAAACCGCTCGGTATTAGCCTGACCAGGTGAGACATAGTGTCTGTCCACACACAGCTGCATAAACCCGCTGACCCCATGCGGATCGTCACTTGACGATGCGCTGCGGTGTCTCCTGCAGGGCTGCAGAGCCCGTGTTCCTCTGCACGGTGGCTTCAGTGTGCGCAGGACGCTTCTGACACAGCGAGGAAACATGATGAGGCGCTAGAGAAAAGTAAATCCAAAGATCGTCTAATAAAGTGACTCATGAGTAAAACCTACGTTCAAACGTAATATAAACTAATAAATGACAGTTAAGGGTTAGCGGGGCCTTAATCGAGGAACTAATCTTACTAGAAGCGAAACAAAGTTATAAACATAACGAGTATTTATGCTAACGTTTAACGTTTCGTCTAATCCCAGATCATACAGCGGCATTTAAAACAGAACGCACTCGCCTGTGCCGTTTGTCAGTCACAGTTAATGTTCAATGCGCTGGACGTTCAGTTTGAATCCACAGGATTTATGGACCATGTGACGGATGACCCGGAAGTGGTCTCTGCACATCCGAGTCACAAGTTAATCTGTCGGGTGTTCAGTCACAACAGAGAAATTCTAATTAGAGGGCTCTGGTCACAATCGAAATCTTATGTTCAGTCATGTGAAGCGACCACGCATCGGAGAAATTAATCTTTTTTTACTTTTCGAATAGAAAATGTCACATGCTCTATTAAAATTAAAAAAGTATATATATTTTTACAACAAATGTCATTAGTTATGAAAAGCAATAACATTTTACACATTAGTATTTTTTGTGTGTTTTCCCTGTAAGCTCAATGAAGTGAAACCATTCACAAGAAAATAGTGTTATTTGTGCTTAAAAGTTATAGGCTATTTTATGATGCTCAATAATATTTTTGAATAGTGGTGCATTGCTTCTTATAAATCTCAATATTGGTATACTGACACAAATAAATACTGCCTTTATTTCATCCTCCTGTATGTACAATCTAAGGTGACATCACAAGTTTGTTCAGGCCTTTGGTTTTGAATGAAGCATAACTGACTGCCATGTTCATTCGTGTGTGTGTGTGTGTGTATGTACAGTCACCAAGATTGACATCAGAACAATCAGTTCTATAATTAATTCTTAATTAAAAGCCAAACACATGCATCCCATTTTCTTATTTTTTATTCAAAAAGGGCCTCACGCACCCTTTTTGATTCGTAACATCACTTCAAACTTCAATACAAACTGAAAACATTGCATCACCTAGTAAAAATAAATTGCTGAGGAATGTTCCCAAAAAGAAAAAAAAAGTAGAGGAAAAAGTGCAGCAGTCATAATTGCACAAGGAGACTTGTCTATGACACCATTTAATGCTGTGGGTTTACTTAATGATACCAACCCTGCGGTAAGCAAAGCAAAAGTTAAACAGTACAAATAATAATAGACCTGTAATATTTCAAGACTAAACCAAAATCATGTTGATTCCATATATTGTGCGTATATCATGTCTACTGTGGGAAGGGTGGTGGCATGGGGTAGGGCACCATTGGGGGCGGAGGTGGTGGCTGCTGAGCCTGTGGTGGTGGCGGCTGAGAGTTGAATGAGAATGGTGGCTGGTTCATGCCATTCTGACCAGCCCTCTGCATCGCCCCGAATGGAGGGGGCCCCTGGAAGCTCTGGTTACCAAAAGCACCAACCTGATTTGCCGGAGCACCAAAATTACCCTGGCCATTGCTGTAATTGTTGTTGCCATAGCTACCACTTGAATTACCACAGTTACCTCCATAGCTGCCACCATTTTGAGCCTTATTGCCACCGAAGGCAGTCTTCGGCCCATTGCCAAACCCTCTCTCACTTTCCCTGTAGCTACTACCGCCAAAATTGCTCCTCCCACCCCCAGAATACCTATCCCGACGGTCATCCTTGTAGCCACCTCTTCCCCCCCTTCCGCGACCTGCATGATATGAAGACAGAACAGAGACAAAAGGGGGGAAAAAAAACATGTAAAGAGGCATGTCTAAAAACTGACTTTGAGACAAATATTATACAATTTAAATCATATTAATAATTCAGTCACAAAAACAAATAAATCCACAGGGGGAATTGATGTTATGTGCAAGTATCAAATTGATTGACTACAAAAAACTGCTTCTCCCTTACAAACCATGATGAATGTCAATAAGGGTCAGACTTTACCTCCTCTGTCATCTGCCATTTGGATCAGTTTGGGATTAATGGCCTGATTGGCCTCACGGAGCACAGAGATGAGGTCACTGGCTTGTTTCATGTTGTTGGGGGTGAAGAAGGTGTAGGCTGTGCCCGTTTTTTGACTTCGGGCTGTGCGTCCAATGCGATGGATATAATCCTCGGAGGAGTTAGGGTAGTCATAATTGATGACAAATTTCACATCCTCCACATCTGTGAAAGTGTTGCAGTGTGGCAAAACAAAACATGGAGGCCACACAGGATTTTGCACACCACAACAGCCAGATCAAAGGGGAAATGTTAGCAACTGTGGAGGCCGAGGGAAGAAAATGGTCATTAGGCTGTGGAGTAAAACTTGTTAAAACAACATAAGATTGTGTACACATCTACTCCATGGGAATACTACTGTGGGAAGAGAGAAACGATGCACACTCCAATTGCTTACCATAATCAAAAAGATCCAAACGACATTTCCCCTCCCTTTTGTTAACCAAGGGAGAAAAAAAAAATGTATTCGTCTTACCATAATGGAGTATGCATTCACTAGTCCTTTCCCAATGCAGCGAAATCCCGCACAAATTGTCAAGTGACATCCAGGAGCTTCTACGCAGGTGGGCCACGATATGCACTGGGGCCTCCTCAGGTGCCAATATAGGACCATTCAGGGGTACATTTTTGCAGGTCCGTTTTTCCCAGTACACTCTCAAAAGAAGCTTGATATTAAAGGCCGCACTGCACGTCTTGCCAAGACAAAATCGACAAAGTGCTAATTTGAACAGGGCCCCCTTCAAAAAGAAAAATAGGAAAAAGAAGGAAAAAAAAGGTAAAGGCCTAAAACATGAACCGTGAGGCATGACCGAGCACGGGACATTTTCCCCTACCCACTTCATCAGTCTCATCAAGGCAAGATCTTCTGAGAAGCCAGTGTTCACTTGATAAAATGTCTCTCGTTGGCAGGTCTCGACATGACTTTAAAACGCAGGCGAGGGAGGAACTTTGGTTTGAGTTGTCTCACTCTCTTTCTCTTCTCACTAGGTGTTCCCACTACCCCCTAAACACATGTGCCAGGTCTCGTCAATTTTCTGAGACGAATAACAGATTTCAAACTGCTTTCTCCATATCAAGAAATCCAGCACTTTGACGGAAAAGAAAATGACTGAAAGCCCAAACTGGCTCTCAAGCACGTGATACAAGCTCCGAAAAGGTAACAATTGATCCAAATCTCAAACAAGTGACTTGCAATACAGCGCCCTCTAACACAACAGCATGCAAGGCAAAAGTCACAACATCAAGCATGTATAGATTGTTTTCCCCCTCTTTTTTTTTTTTAAACGTTTGAGTTGGAATCAGCTGGATGGTGTTTTTCAGGTGAAATCCAAGGACAGAGAACAGATGTGTGTGTATTTCACCGACATATCAGAGACAAAGGCTTAGCCACACAGCCCTTTGAAGATCCCTGGCACACAAGCGCTTTCACCTCTCTAGGCCCACTGGGTGGCAAGCCAGTTGAGCACTTCCAATATGTCATCCTTCTCCCTCTCGAGGCCTGGGACTGTCATGCCTAGCGCCTGCCACAAAGACTCCACCTTAAGGTGAGAAAAACTCAGAAAATGCATAGAAAAGTTAAAGAAAGCAAACCCACTTTCTTTAAAGTAAGTGTAACACTGATAAGAAAGTGGTGATACTTTGGATGGCATACTGACCCAAGCCACGGGAGGCCACATCTGTAGCAATGAGGATTGGAGCTTTGCCATATCGGAACTCTGAAGGGAGATGTACAGTATTTTACTCAATAATAGAGCAGCATTTGAAACTGCTACATAAACCTTTTAAATCATTAAGTGGGACTTATCAAATCTAACCGTTAAGGACCCAGTCCCTCTCCTGTTGGCTCTTGTCCCCATGAATTCCCATCGCTGGCCACCTGTGACAGACATATTGAACAATAAACACTATTGCAAACACAAGTAGAATGTAGTCGTAGTCATGTAATTTAATGTAGTCGGAATTTTAACTTTAACTTTTGAGATCAGCATAAGTCTAAAATAAAACGGGGAAGAAAGGAGAACCTTACCCATCTCTTCTCATCCTCCTTGTGATCTCATCACAACGCCTTTTGGTCTCAACAAAAATAATGGTCTTATTCTCCTTCTCACTCATTATCTCCTCCAGCAAACGGATCAGTCTAACGGAAAAGAGGCATAGAGGGGATCGAGAGAAAAACCAGTTGATGAAATGTGAAATTGTTGGGACAAAAGAATGTCAGTCTGTGACTGCAACAGATATTTCAGGGTTCAACGTTAATGATATATTTCAGATATTTACGTCAACTGGGCTTGCTCCTACATCGACTGCTTTATTTATTTGCAGGTTTCAAATTACAACAACTAAAGCTTGATTCCGTATTGTTATTTATGGTAAATCAAAACAATCTTTTGCAACCGCCATCATGAGCTACTGAAAAAAAGGTGAATTTAATCATTTGGGGTTTCTTTTTGCAAAAGGCCTTTTTGTCAAATCCTGCCCTCATGTTTCTAAAAATGCAAGTATAGTAAATAAATACACAATCTGTTCTGGCCAGGAATATTCTACTCACTTGTCTTCCTTCTCCATATCATTGCAAACATCGACTATCTGAAGGATGTTGTGGTTGGCACTGAGCTGCAGTGCGCCTACATTGATCTGGACGTAGTCCTTCAGGAAGTCCTCAGCCAGCTGGCGGACTTCCTTAGGCCAGGTGGCGCTCCACATCAGAGTCTGACGGTCTGGCTGGTGAGGACAAACGAGGAGGCTTTTAACCGTGTTTAACTTGTTTCACTTCTTTGGGGTGGGGGGGTGACACAACATACCCGAATTTGTTCCACTATCTTGCGAATCTGCGGTTCAAATCCCATATCCAACATGCGGTCTGCTTCATCCAGCACAAGATAGGTGCAGCGACGTAAATTAGTCTTTCCACACTCAAGGAAGTCAATGAGACGACCCGGGGTAGCAATGCAAATCTCAACACCTAAAGACATATTTAACGTTAAAAACAAACAATCAAACCGTTAAACAAATCCCCAAAGGTCAAGTTGAATGAACGAAGCAATGTATTTATATAGTCAGAATAACAAAAGCATGCATGCCTCTCTCCAGGTCCCTGATCTGGGGTCCTTTGGGGGCACCGCCGTAGATGCAGGTGCTCTTGAGACGGGATGCCCTGCCGTACTCAGCAGCCACTTGCTGCACCTGCTGAGCCAGTTCACGGGTCGGCGCCAGCACCAAGCACTAAAGACAGACGGATATAAACGATCAAAGTCATAATTATTTTGTATAGCATCCTTAACAGGAAATAAATTGATTGAACATGTAAATGATGTGTTTATATTTATTTTACACACACACACACACACACACTCTCTCTCTTTGGGCCTCTGGTTGTAAAATGGTAATGAAAAACAAACTGGTCAATAAGTGTCGCGTGCAATTAGGTGATTACACTTTAGGAAAATGAATTTCAAGATATACTTACAATTGGTCCATCTCCATGCTCCAAGAATGGCTGATGTTGGATGTGCACAATTGCAGGCAGAAGATACTAAAGAAAGAAAAATTAAGGACGGAGTTGCAGCAAACAGGTTAATTAATCGCACACACGCTCAGTGAGCCAAAGAGCTCCAGCTGCCTGGTAGCCATTAACTTCCATAAAATAGCAGGACATTTTTTCTTCCATTACGTGTTGCAATGTTATGTAGTTACAGTATTCACATAATATAAATACGGAATATGTTCAACCAATTCTAATTGGTCTATGTATACGTGGTGTTGTAACAGGTACAAGTGTTATTTCTTGATTACCAAAATGTGACAAAAAATTCATCTCGTATGACTTTTGTGTAGAACTGGTATGGAAAAATCACTCAACTTACTGCAAGGGTTTTCCCAGAACCAGTTTGAGCAATGCCAACCATGTCTTTGCCGCTCAGGGCACATGGCCACCCCTGAGACTGAATTGGAGTTGGATCAGCCCAGTTTTGTTTGGCGATAACTTCCATGACATAGCCTGCAAAAGTAAGATGATGCAAGATTAACTCTTCAACTTCAAAACATCAGTCAATGACACAAATACTAATATTATTATTATTATTATTATTAATAATAATAATAATAAATCTAGGTACGTTTGTTTAGTCAAGCATATTTCTCTACTCACTTGGAAATGCAGCTTCGTGGAATTTTATAATTGGTTTGGGGAGATCTCTGCCTTTGACCGTAACTTCTTTGGTTCTTCGGTACAGTTCAACCTCTTGCTGGAATTGGGGTACACAGTCAATACACTTGCAACACCACATGAATTAAAACTGGTTAGAGAGAGAAAAGACAAAAAGTGAATCGTACAAGGGTTCTGCGTGTTGCATCTGGATGCTCCTGGTAGAAGTTCTTTTGAAACTTTGGAAGCTCATCAAGGTTCCAGTGCTTCTTTCGCAGCTTCTCACCAGGGTTGCCAAACTTTCCTGGAGAAGGTCCGCTCCTGTTACCTCCACCACCGCCACCGAAACGAGGAGGTCCTCCACCATACCTTGTAGAAGTGCAGTATGCATTTAAAAAAAGAAGCATGGTCTGACACGGCGCTTATCATTATATAGGATAGCACATGGGAAGCACTCTGGGACTCAGCTTTACCGCCTGTAGGAAACATTACAGGGTTACGGTTGTAGAAAACGAAAACAAGAAGACTAAATTGCCTCTAATGTGCATTCCTGTGAAGAGACACCACTGCGTCACATGATAACAACATGCAAGCTGCTCAAATGCCGACACAGAGCCGTCGCAAGCGGGGGAACAGAGACCACAGCGCAAGAAGGCTTTGCCTTATGACAACGGTGTTGCTATTTTCAGTAACCCAAATGAGTACAGTACCAAATAGCGGCGACACAAACTAACGCAACGGCTTTGTTTTGAGAACACGGCCATGACAGCGGGCTCGCTAGCAACGGTATGCTAACGGCTAACATCAGCTGTTAACGGTAAGAAACCCAAGGCTGACTCTTGACTTACCCTCTATCTCTGCCACGATCTCGGTCTGAAAATCCGGGCATTGTGCAGCCAACTACAGTGATAGAAGCAGACTTTGCTTGTATTCGTACGGCAGGTCAACAACACAGGAGTTTAATCTAAGAGCTAAAGTCGGCACAGGCAAAACAAAAAGAAAATGCCGGCAGACAAAAATCTGTCAAGAGGGACGGATGTGACGTCAGACTGGGCGGATAACATTGTATCAATGCGCATCGCACCGTGGCACACTCCTTGTACTATTTTGTGACCGCACACTAGCGACGTTATTAGTGTAGGTATATCATATATACACACGCGCACACACACATACAGGACTGTCTCAGAAAATTAGAATATTGTGATAAAGTTCTTTATTTTCTGTAATGCAATTAAAAAAAAAAAATGTCATGCATTCTGGATTCATTACAAATCAACTGAAATACTGCAAGCCTTTTATTTTTTTTAATATTGCTGATTATGGCTTACAGCTTAAGAAAACTCAAATATCCTATCTCTAAATATTAGAATATTATGAACGGAAGAAGCGTCTGACTTGGGCTATGGAAAAGAAGCACTGGACAGTTGCAGAGTGGTCCAAAGTCCTCTTTTCAGACGAAAGCAAGTGTTGTATTTCATTTGGAAGTCAAGGCGCCAGAGTCTGGAGAAAGGCTGGAGAGGCGCAAAATCCAAGTTGCTTGAAATCCAGTGTGAAGTTCCCACAGTCAGTGATGGTTTGGGGAGCCATGTCAGCTGCTGGTGTTGGTCCACTGTGTTTCATCAAGTCCAGAGTAAATGCAGCTGTGTACCAAGAGATTTTAGAGCACTACATGCTTCCGTCTGCTGAAAAGCTCTATGGAGATGAGGATTTCATTTTCCAGCATGATCTGGCACCTGCCCACAGTGCCAAAACCACTAGTAACTGGTGTACTGACCATGGCATTACTGTCCTCGATTGGCCTGCCAATTCCCCTGACCTGAACCCCATAGAGAATTTGTGGGGTATTGTGAAGAAGAAGCTGAAAGACACCAGACCCAACAATGCAAATGAGCTAAAGGCCGCTATTGAAGCATCCTGGGCATCCATAAAACCTCAGCAATGCCACAGGCTGATTGCCTCCATGCCACGCCACATTGATGCAGTAATCCGTGCAAAAGGATTCCCAACCAAGTACTGAGTACATTAATGGACATTTTCAAATGCTTGATTTTTTTTTGCTGTTATAAATCTTTTTTTTTTACTTGGTCTGAGGAAATATTCTAATATTTAGAGATAGGATATTTGAGTTTTCTTAAGCTGTAAGCCATAATCAGCAATATTAAAAAAATAAAAGGCTTGCAATATTTCAGTTGATTTGTAATGAATCCAGAATGCATGACATTTTTGTTTTTTTAATTGCATTACAGAAAATAAAGAACTTTATCACAACATTCTAATTTTCTGAGACAGTCCTGTACATTATTTTTATACATATACATACATTAATATACATACATATATAAATAATGTAGACTCTATTTTCATAGAGTGACATTTACACTACTTCCACCACCATGTAATATGTCACATACTGTGTGGTAACGTGTTGTATTTAGCTCCCCTTTCCTTCTTATCTTCCTCACATTGTTCTGCAGCTGTGCAAAAGTCAATGTAGACTTTCTGTTCCCTTTTCGTATATGAAACAAACCTCTTTTTTGGGACTTGCCTTTTGTTTTTTACCGCTTCCCCCTTTTGAAAAGGCCCAATGCTTACATTTGTCCACTGGAAAGTGGACATTTGGTTTCTCACAGCAAAAATAGATTGGTTTTGCATGTATTTTTCTGATTAAAATGTTATATTTTAGAAACGGTCGCTATAACACTATCATTTAAGGATAAATCTTAATTGAATTAATTTGGGAAGAGAAGCATCTTTTGTACACTGCCCGGCCGAAAAAAAAGTTGCCACCTGGATTTAACTAAACAAATAGGTATGAGCCTCGTATTGGATAACAGTATGTGCCAGCTGACTACCTGAATATACATAATGACCAGGCAAGATTTTTAAAGAACCTGTTGCCATCATTCCAGTTTTCCAATGAGGTGGATATTAAATACCAGCTATTACCAAACATTTTCCATTTATTGGAACAGCAAACTGATGTACATGCTGCTGTCGTTTCTCTCCTTTACTTAAGCCTCCTCTGGAGTAGCTCAGCTTCACTCTATCAACGGTATTTTCTATGATTACTGTCCTCAGGCGATTCTCAAACTAAGTTTTTTTTTGTGCCATACCTAGCTGCAATACTTTTGCACGTATATAAATATACTGTACATCCCAATTACATCCCAATTTTTTGATTTTTGAAGTGGTGAAAACGCCACTTATGCATCATTATCTAATTTATCTACAAATAATTGTTCAACTATTAATTAAAAGCTTGTAGATTCACCAACTTCTCCTCTCTGGCTATGTCCAACTAAAACAGAGTTATGGTCTTCCTTGTTTTTCAGTATATTAGAAATATAGAACACGTCATAAGCAAAAATCTACAGTTCCCTTAAGTAAAAAGTACCTACCCATCCATCTTGCCATATATCTTTAATTTTACCAGCACAAGTGTTTGGGCACTTATTTACTAGTTCTTAGCAGTGATGATTTTAGATTTCCACCATGCACCTGAAAGGCTAAATAAGTCATCCAACCACCTTGCAGTTTCTCTTGGCAGTGACCTCAGCACCGCATACGTGAACGGTGTGCTGCCATCTGTGTTTCTGGCTTTGTTTGAGTACTTCTCAAAACATTCATTTTTTTCGTACCAGAAGCACACTCTCAAGACATGTTCAGCTGTGCAGTCAACACAGATGAACACCATGGCTCAACTGAACAACATCTATGACAATGTAGAGGACCTATTAGGCAAAAGAACGAGTATATCCAAAAGCTCTGAAAGTGTTTATGAAAATGTCAACACTCTGAAGCCAAGCAGAAATGGACCGTCACCCTCAGGTAATTAACACAATTTAGGAAAGTTGACTTTAGCTTCACATTCATGTTTTATATTGAAGCTAATAAACTCAAGGATTTCAGCTAAATGGAAGCAATATTGTCACTGCACAGCATATATATATATATACTGTATATGTATATAAAAGATAGAATTCAATCAATCTTCAGTCATCACAGTTAACATGTTGACTTGTCGGAGCGGACAGAGAAGCACAGCTGGACCTAATCACATTAAAAACAGCTCTGTTCCATTAATGCAAGCTACTGTTTCAGTTTGTTTGTTTGAGTAAGTTATTACGCACCATTCCAGTGAGCGAAATTCACTCATCATTGATGATATTGCAAATACATCAGTGTATTTCCATTAAGTTGACTGAGAGGTTGTCTGGCCTCGACATCCAGGTGTTGGAGATGTGGATAAGAGTTCCTTCAAAGCCGTTGCAGTGATTCTGGGCCTCCTGAGTGTCTTCCTTCTGACTGGACTCATAACCTCGGCTTGCCTGTGTGAGTACTAGTGTAAGTGTGAATGCCGATGAAGCCCCGAGATGAGAGTACTGGTTGACCGTCTATCTTTATTATGCATATTTTTTTTATTATGGTTTGTTTATATGTCAAACACAGTCACCAAAGGCATCTCTGAGAGGGAAATGGAGATGCTCCAGTTACAGACCAGTAACACCAACCTGACTAGAGAAAGAGACCAGTTACAGACCAGTAACACAAACCTGACTAAAGAAAGAGACCACCTCCTGAAAGCACTTCAATCTTTGGGAAGTGAACTAAATAATTGTCAGAAAAATGCACAAGGTAAGTGTGTATTTCTTAATTCGTGCAGCCCAAACGATTACCTTAAACCCCACCTACTGTTATCACTCTTCTTCGTGATCAAAGAGTAACTTTACCTCTTAGTCCCTTTTTTCAGCTTAAAACCAGTATTTAGTATTGTTGTTTATGTATTCAGATCAAATTGTTAATGTTTGAGTGCAACGCTTTTTAATCCTACTTCAACCAAAACTGTCGGGTTCAGTAACTTTCTAAGAAAAAAGACGTCTAAACGCACGGCTTTTCAAGCATGTCCATAGTTTTCAGACTTAACCAGGGGCCACCGTAGGTTTTGAGGAGCGAAGCCAAAGCAGTAGTGTCTTAAGCTTGCATTATTTCTACTGACCAGCAGGCGGAGACTCCTGTGCTTCCAAAATTAAGTCAAGCACTGATGAGAAAATGATCCTACTTCTCACTTAATTTAGTACCGTAGTAAACATCGTCTCAATTGCTAGTTTCAAATCTTCTTAAATATTGGTATTGTAATTTTGTGTATTTCATTAAAACATTTAGAGTAATATAGAACATAAAGGGGGATTATGCTTTAGAGCAACTTTGACTGAAAGGTCGACAAAGTCCGTATTGTAAGATGGCAATGTCAATGGCAATTGCGGAAATTAAAGATGTGACATTAATTTTATAACCAAATTCCTCTGGAATTCAACATCAGTGTTTTTTCTTTTACGGCTCATGGATATTGTAAATTCTCCTTCAACCAAATGTTGACAGTTTCAACGCAAACCAATACTTTTTCAAGACTTTTGTCCAAACTTCCTTTCCTAACTACCTGGCTATTGTTTTTCCCCCCAATTTAAAGAAATTGCGTCTTGCAACCAAAGACGGTTTTATACCAGCGGAGTTCGGAATCGGAAAAGAAGAGATGGAAATGAGTGGATGCGACTCCGCTGACCAAAAGGCGAACGACTTGACTCATCTGTTTGATAAAGCTTTCTAACATTTTTGTCATTTTCAAATCAACCTTTCTGACATTTTTTTCACTCCCATAAAAACGACATGATACATCTCAAAATGTTAACCGTGAAATGCTGTATATTAACTACTACTTTCTTAACTACCTGGCATACGGAGCCTAATGGACATTGGTTAAAAGATGATGATTGTATAGAAAAGCACAGCAGTTAATTGGAAAACAGCTAAAATGATGACCAGTTTGACTGTTGTGGATCGCCCTCCTCTAGGTCGCTGTGACTGGCGGAACTCGGGCATCGGTCGTCAGTGGGGCAGAGGACGGGGGCCAATCGGCAGCCGGTTGTTGCCTGCTCCATGAAGCAATTCTTTGTGCGCTACAGTCTGATTGATACGTGTTTTTGTTTATGTCCTGTATTTCCTTTCTACCTTTTTCTTTGGTTAGGGGTAGGTCTAGGTAGGGGTGTTTTGGTTCTTTCAGTTGGCGCCACTTACCGTCTTTCCCCAGTATATTCATTTATGGGTGTCTGTTTCTATCTGTTTTCTGCACTGTACATAGCGCACGAGCCTTTGTATCGACTGGGCTCAGTGGCTTCGGCCCGTGGAAACAATAAAATCCCAGTCAAGCCTCACCCAGAAACTGCCTGCCCTGTCTCCTTTCATCTCTCCCTCACCCCCGTGATACATTAACAGTATTAGTGTTACGGTTATCCCTGGACCGACTAACATCGTAACATTGATCATAAAGCACTTTGGAGAAGACGATGCCTTCACAACTCCAAACCAAGCATTCAAACTAACAAAACAAGGAAATGCTCAAAATTGGGTTCTCTGGTTTAAGCGGAAGTTGACAGGGCAGTTTAAACATAATGCTAAACTATTCTATAGGTAAAGTGTCCAAATAAGTGTAAATTATCTAAATTTGAATATGAATATCCAGTTCTGTGCTTCCTTTGAAACATTGAATATGATGAGTATTACTATTGACAACTCACCTAAAGTATCTTTGGGTTGAATATAGTTTTGACTCGGTTCTTTAATTATTTTAATTAAATATTTAGTTTCATTCGTCACTTAAATAGATTTTTACATATTCGCTTTATTATATGTTTAGTATTTCAGAAATTTTAAATTGAATATTCCAAATGACCATTTAGAAAATATCAACTTGTACAGATTTCTTGTTATTATTGGAAAAAAGGGAACGTATTTCCCTCCAGCTCATACCTTTACAAACAGACACATATAACAGACGAAGGTTTTGCAAATATACTGTGCTGAGTGGACAAATATATAAATGCCATAACTGGCATTTGACAAGGTTGCGGGTCCCGTTGCTTGAGCACAATTCAAGGAGTGTTATTTTACAGTTCATTTACAATAGAATGTGCCTATGCCTAATACACTGTGTTTCTGCCTAAGACATGGTCGCTCATTGACATGATCCACTGCCTCCATTTGCTGCCTTCATCTCGTTTCCTTTGTTTTTTATGTGTCTTCGCTCTTTCGGTCCCTGTCTTTGTCAAGCATGAGCTGATAGACCCCCCAATTCAATAAATTCAGAGGAGGTCAAATAGGGAAGGAAACAGTTATGCTGAACACACTTAAACTTTAGTGACAGAAACCTATTACTCATTTTAGGAAATGCATTATAACGGTTGGTACATGCCATAACCTCATCTTCCCTTTACCTTTGACAAAATAGTTATTAAATATTATATACATATAAAAAGGGAAAACGCTACAAGTACAAGTACAATTGCGATTAGCTTTCATCAAATCACTCTGAACTGTAGGTGCATTTTATTAATAAACGAGAAGTGTAAACGCGAGTGCAGGAAGTTGTGTGTTTTCCTGGTTGTGGGTTGTTTGCACATCCAGACGCGGCGGAAAACATTTACCCGCGAAAGCCACCGAATATCAGGTCAGATGAATCAGTTAAACAGCTGTTGCCACTATATGTTACTGTGCCCAGAGTGAATGTACTACTTATTTCAGTAAGTATTTCAGTAACTGAGACTTATGGAGATAAAGATTGAAAAGAGCTTCATCTTCATATTAGACAACAACTTGACTGATATTTTTGTAAGAGATATTTCACACTGTTGCGGCACACTTCTGCTTTGTATGAAGAAACCAGTTTGTTTCCATGGCGGGCAGCAATGTTGAAAGTATGGATTTGTCACTTGTGACGACATTTGGTGTTTCAAGATTGCACACAATGTTGAAATTCTGGATCTAAATTCCTCACAGTGGCCCAGAGAGGACATGAGTTATTGTCTTTCCATCTGGTTTTTACATTGGAATATGACTTCCATTCAATGACAAACACAATGTTTAATCAGACATTGTAATTTGGCAACACATCCTTCATTTCTTTTGTATGATCAGTTGGGAAACATTTGAAGATTGAAAGGTTTAGGCTTCAAACTTTGCCAGATGTAATTTGTATTTAATGACATGCAATTATTAACAAACTGAACTGACTGCTCGTAAAGTATCAGCAAGAATTGCAGTCATTTCTGCTGTTAAAAAACAAAAAGGTGTTGGTAGATAGATAGAGTGAACGAAGGAAATGCAAGAAATGGTTAACTTAGCAAGCTAATCACTAATATTGACAATACTATAGCCTATCTCCACAGTAGGCCTATTCTAAAACAATATAAATCCCCATAGAATGAGCGGACAGATGGCATTTAAGTCATTGCTTATAGAATAACAAAGTCTGGCCTGAGTAAATTACCTCATGCAGCTTTGATGTGTCTAAAAGCGAACATTACAGGGACTTTTGCTGAACAGTGTAGAAATGGAAGAGGATATGTCTATCACGTTTTTCTTGTTAACATCTTGGTTTCTTAACTGGTTATTGACATAAGTGTAGCTGTAGAGTGCAAAGATTATGCAAAAGCAAGTTACAAATACCCTGCCTGGGGGCTAAGCCCCCCTTGTCTTTCAATCCTAGTGACGTCCCTGATTCTAGTCAAAAAAAGAAGCTGTTTAAGTGGAGGAGAAAAAAAGGACGAACCGAGACTTAGATTACACAAGTAGATTACACATCATTGTCTTTGTTTAAAAAACCCATCCAGCACTTTTCAGCACATCTCCAGCACCTCTCTAGTCAGCGAGTAAAAATGGCCAAATGTATTCATAGAGAGGAATCCGGGATTTCCAGAGACTATGTGAATTTACCCGAGCCAAAGAGTGATGCCCAACAGCATGATGGAGGGACTGATGCAGTGCCTGGTGAGACAGAAGAACTACACTTTTATAAAGAAATCAGAATTTCAATAACATTTTGCTGTGGAAGAACAGAGGAAAAATCATTCACATGTAAAAATGTATATGCATATTATTGGTCGGCTTCTAAGTGTGGTAGGTTTATTAAGACATTTTATGCTGAAGGCCTTATTATATACAATATTTATTTAATATAAGTATATAATGATTTATAGAGCTGTATGTCTGTCCTCACAGACAATCCTGACAAAATGCCAACAAAGCTCATATTATCCTTATAACTAGCAGGCTAAAAGGCTTCTGTTGTGTGCATGTCTGTTTGATACCTAAACACAGGAGGAAAACTCTTCAAGCTCGTTGCTGTGAGCTTCGGACTTCTTTGTATTGTACAAGCTGCTCTCAACATTTCCCTGCGTCTTGTGCCCTGTGAGTCATTTTAAACTTCAGCACTCTGCTAGCCACTAGTTCAATAATTGCATTGACAAGACATGATACTTTCTCTGAGCAGTTTAGTGTTTTTGTCTAAATGTCCCTCTTTAGATCAATTGATAAATGGTAGCACAGCAAAGCTTCATTATATCTTCATGTCGTTGCTCTATGATTCTCTGCAAGTCATTGATTTTCAATTACAAAAGTTTGATAAAGTTTATGATTGGAAACCTGCATGCAGTTTATTATATTCAGATTAAGCAAAAAGAGGAAGGGACTTTTTATTCCTATTTTTTACTTCACTAAACCCAGGCAGAGCGTTCAGCCTGTGAACTTCCCTATAAGTGTAGATTACATCACACAGTGTCACAATCTCGTTCCGCTCTCGTGACAAAAGATCCTTGAGCAAGATGCTGCAGCACAAATTGGCCCCTGTGCATGTTAGATACGGGTTAGTTAAAAATGGATGTTCACATGAATTCTCGAAAATAATGTTTTGGCTCTTTTCAGTCTTAGTAGGGAGACACACAAATCTTACTGAGGAAACCAACGGGCTGAAGAGAGAACTGCTCCCCTTTGGTCAGTATGAGAATCAGACCTGTCATACCGACAATGTGAGCTTTCATTTTGGGTCAAGCTGGGTATTTCTCATGTTCTATGTTTAAATTTGCATTATATTTACGTACATTCCAGGGATATATACACCAGGGGAATGCATCAGTCTTTTGCTTTTCTGGCTTGTTCCTGAAAAAAGATGAAGTGTAAAGCTTTGTAGCACGAATATACACTCACCGGCCACTTTGACAGGTCCACCTGTCCAACTACTCGTTCACGCAAATTTCTAATCAGCCAATCACATGGCAGCAACTTAATGCATTTAGGCATTTAGACTGCTGCAGTTCAAACCAAGCATCAGAATGGGGAAGAAAGGTGATTTAAGTGACTTTGAGCGTGGCATGGTTGTTGGTGCCAGACGGGCTGGTCTGAGTATTTCAGAAAGAGTGTAATATAGATAGGTAAAACAAATCTCCACCACAGTGTCATTTATTATGTTATGTTTTGTAAATTTTATATTGTATTATGTTGTTTAAGACTTTGAGCTTCATCATACCAAACCAATTCCAACTTTAAATTCAGTACATTGCTCATAGCCTTGTATGTTCATTTCTATTAGGTTCATTTATAAGATTGTCTTTGATGTTATAACAGATCGCTATTTCCAAGAAGGATGGGTGTATGTACGTCCTAGTTTCTATTACATTTCGTCTTCCAAGAAACCCTGGCTAGAGAGCAGGAATGACTGTCTGAAAAGAGGTGCAGACCTGGTGGTTATCAACAGCAAAAATGAGCAGGTATTTATGTTTGAATAATTTTGAGCTTAAGAGACACTTTTAATGAATGTGATCCTACTGTAGCGAGGTGGATTTAAATTGCCTCCATTTGTATTATAACTAATTTTTCTTGTTAAAGGATTTCGCAAGAAAGTTTGTGTTGCAGTTCACATGGATTGGACTGACAAGTGGAGAAACCAATAACTGTTGGATCTGGGTGGATGGCTCTCCACTGAGCAAAAGGTTCACACTTTATTCCAGTGGAAAACCTGCTCACATCACATTGCATTCTTCTTGGATTGTATTCAACTATTCTTTGTTTTTTGTTTCAGCTACTGGGCTCCTGGGGAGCCAAACGATTTTCTAGGCTCAAGTTCAAGAAATGAAAGATGTGTAGAAATAAGGTTACATGAAAATGTGGACAACTGGAATGATGTAAATTGTGACGCTCAAAACTACTGGATCTGTGAAAAGATGATAGCGTTATAACTCAGGGCTTGACAAAAATGTTTTATTTCAGATAAGGGAATTTGACTGTGCCGTGGCTTTTAATGGAGGAATAATGTAATGACTTAAGAGGTGGAAAATTCTTTTGGTGATCTTCTGCTTAAGTCTGATCCAGCCTACAACTCATATCAGAGTGGTGTGTGTGTGTGTGTGTGTGTGTTATATTTGTTATTTCTGCATCCAGTGGCAGTTTGTCACAGTTACCTACCGCCATGTGATACACAACTGAATGTAATGTACTGTTCATCCGCACCCTTTTGAAGTAGCAATGTTCTCCTTTTCTGTCTGGAATATGTTGTAATATCTATATAAGAGGTAGGAAATGTACCCAAAACATTTGTCGCACTGTGTTCATGCTACATAATAACTTCCAAATGGAAAGCAGCACTCCAATGATGTGACCATTGTCAACCAATTATGTCTTCTTGTTTCAGCCTATTCCTGTATGTCTAAAACCCTCCTAGGCAGTTGACAGTGTTGTTTAATGGTGGTGCTGTATTTTACTGAAGCATCACAGTTGCTTATTTGTATGCAAGTTAAGCAATGCAAGTAAAGTTTATCCGATATCAATAACTTGAGCTTGATGTATGTTGGATACCAATAGAATATCCAATGGGTTAATAAAATTAATTAACCAATATATTCATGTCTTATAATTAACCCTCTGTCTTTTATAATGAGAGCTGATTGCCTGGCATAAAGCAAAAGAACAATCCTAAAAAGATCAAATGTAGCCTCTGAATCAATAATAACTAAGCCATCATGCACAATTCAGATGTAAGAATTTCGGCTTTTAATCATAATGAAAATGCACTGGGAGCTTCCATGGAGCTATACATCAGTTATTTGTGTTTGCTTTACTTAGATGTGTGGAAAAGCAAAACATTAAACACATTAAAAATAGTAATTCATTGATAAAGTCAGTGCTGCAGCAGAATACCCGCCTTTAGACCAATGTATCTTTCAGTGGACAGACAGATGGATATTTACATTCACCCAAACCAAAATGTACCATCATGCACCTGCAACTAATAGACCAAATGGGAAAAGTAGGTACCACCACCACTGTTTCCTGATGATGTGAGAAACACATCAAGAACACTGCCTCCTTTAGAAGTCTCTCTCTGCGCGATTTAGAACACACACATTTCAAAAGCCTGCTGTGCAGACTAACTGCATATCATGGATGATGAAATGACATGGAATGTAATGCAAGAGGATCTGAACATAAATGATTAATGTAGAGGGACTATCAGGACATCCCAGCCAGAGGGAAATATCTGAAAACATTTATGGAAATGTGTTGATTCAAACTCTGGGGCCAAACAGAAGATGATCTGCATTCTCAGGTAACCAACATACTGTATTACATCTACTTTT
Source organism: Apeltes quadracus (assembly GCA_021346845.1). NCBI lineage: Eukaryota > Metazoa > Chordata > Actinopteri > Perciformes > Gasterosteidae > Apeltes > Apeltes quadracus. The sequence continues at coordinate 6,679,119 of CM037925.1, forward strand.
CTTCTTTTGCACACACAGAAAACAAAGAGTAAAATAATCTTAAAGGAATACCAAACCATGGGGAAAGAGTCAAGCAACAAGGGGCTTAATTAATGCTCATTGCATGGAGAAAACCCACACACGTCTTTGAAAACATTTGCTTGAATATTCATTATGTCAACTTATAACCCCCCCCCAAAAAAGGAAGGTTCTGGGCTTTCACGTATCACTTTTGCATTGTTGCATTTCAATAAGTAACTTTTAACATACACAACAATACAAATCCCACAGCTATCTAGGCATTGTCACAACTGGGTCGAGGTGGAGCGGAAGAGGGGCAAGACGCAGACGCAGGGCTTGATGAACAAAAAGGGGTTTAATACTTAACAGGGCAAACATAGACGAGGCTCGGGGGCAGGGACGGGGGCGGGGGGGCAGGGGCAGGCACCACGTAAGACTGCACCGCAAGACACTCAACCATAGACAATGACACGAGAAGGTATAACATACTCACAGGGCTTAAACACACAAGGGAGGTGCAGGTGATTGGACACAGGTAGAATCAATCAGACAATCACAAGGGAAGACAGGACAAAAGAAGGAAGTGAAATTACCCCAGGGAGACCAGAGACATGAAACTACAGATATAAGACAGGAATGGGGCGAAAACCGTGACAGGCACACCTTTTAGGTTTGTGTGATGTATTAGGAGTAGTAACAATAAGTGACCTGACTTTATTTAACTCAACAAGCATTGCATGGAGTTTTCAGGCGTTGAAAATGTGAGGAAGAATTCCTTCAGAGCGGCTGCGGTGATTCTTAGCCTCCTGACTTTCTTCCTTCTGACTGGACTCATGACTTCGGTTTGCCTTTGTGAGTATTTTGTCAGAATGATGACGAAGTCCTGAGATGAGAGTACTGGTCTTTATTAGTTTGTTTTTGTCAAACACAGGCACCAAAGGCAACTCGGAGAGGGAAATTGAGATGGCCCTGTTACATACCAGTAACACCAACCTGACAAGAGAAAGAGACCAGTTACAGACCAGTAACACCAACCTGACTAGAGAAAGAGACCAGTTACAGACCAGTAACACCAACCTGACTAGAGAAAGAGACCAGTTACAGACCAGTAACACCAACCTGACTAGAGAAAGAGACCAGTTACAGACCAGTAACACCAACCTGACTAGAGAGTTGGGTAATCAGGGAAACTTTTATTAAACATATATTATATTATATATATATATAAGAGAGAAATGCAATAATGCCTCACAATTAGAACAGTGACAGCATGTGGAAACTAGTTGTGTTCAGTAAATTCTTCTGGCAAACAACGTTTAAACATCCCACTGATCTACATCCTAATCATGTTGCCTTTCTATCATAAGATTCATTAATCTGGTCCCGTAAACCGAGGCCCTGTTTGCATCCAGGATGTCCGCTCTGACATCACCCAGCTAAATGAAAGAAATCAACAACAACTTAAACACGTACTTCTCTTTGATCAGGACGAAACCAATTCCAGTTCTTTCCACATCAGGAATCCTCCAGATGTTTACATTTACAGGGGCTGGGGTTCTGTGTTTCAAAGGGAGACACCATCGTATTTTACTGTGTTTTTTGCTGTTGTAAAACTCAAAAGCCAAATACTAAATGTTGCAGGGATTAGAGACCTGAGTAATTACAAGTTACTAACCGAGCCTGCAATAACTGAGTTGTTACTAACATGCTTTTTCAATTTCTCCTCATCTTAACGACTTCACCTCAGTGAGCTTCACCGCAACCTAATACATAGGAAACACAACACATACACAACACAACTTCACAACCACACCAGCACATCTATACATCTGGGGTCAGATGTTGAAAGATCTTCGTTATGGCTAAAAACATCCGGGACACTTTTATGTTCTGGTCTAATCTCCAACAACAGCGCTAGCTGATCATAAAGGGATTTTAACATCCAGTCCTAGAAAGCATACTCACTTTAGTGAAGGAGGAAAAAGTAAAGCATAATATTTGAATAAACATTGTCATTTATTAGTTATTCACTATTGTGTTTTGGTTATTTGTTCACATATCAGCGCACCACAATTTTTAGCTGTGACCATTGTGTCCCCTTTATTAGAATTGTCATGTGACAAATAACCTCTTATTGAAATTGCGAATACAATTTTACTTACTGCAAAACTTTCTCCAGTAGTCAGGAGTTCCATTTTATCCGTGTTATTGGCTGTTAACTCTGCATTTATTTTCCTGAGAGTGCTGTTATCTGCAGCAAACTGGTCTCTGTCTCTTCTGGTTTGGTCTTTATTCACTATTATAGCGAGGGGAGCAACAGAACACCAATGGAACTCTCCCATTAGTTATCATACTTTCACCACCATGTGAAGTGTATTTATTTAACGTTTCTGTTACACAAAAACAGAATGAGGAAAAACTCACTTTGGACCCCGAGACAAATGATCACGGCCAGGAGGAGAAGACATAGCAGACCGAGAAACACTGAATCAGTTCTGATGTGATTCCTCTTCCCGACGTTTTCAACGATGGCTGACAAAAACAAAGCAGACTTTTTTAGCCCTACAAAACAAAAAGCTGTAATGAATAAAACAAAAAGGGAAATCTAAATTGAACTCCTCTCCAGAATTAAATCAACAGGGGAAATCCAACCAAACTGCGCTGAAACTAAATACTGAATTTGAATTGAAACATTAAAAAAGTGAATACAATCTGTTAGCACACACAGACACACGCACACACACACACACACACACACACACACACACAAACACAGTTGTTGGTTATGATTGTTATTTCCGTACCTTGGTGCTGAGCCTCTGCAGGTGGTGTATTTGGGGATGTGACCTCCACCCACGGGTTGTCATACACTCTCAGGCTTTCAGCGCTGACGTAGATGTTCACTCTGGTCTCCTTATCGCGCTGATCGCAGTAAACATGTTTTTCGGTGCCGGGCTGAGCGCACAGGTCCCCCGACATGCTCGCATTCATATAACTTAATGATTGCTGCCAGAGACTGTTTCAAATATCAACACAATAGTTTTGTCGGTTTTCTGAACGAGGATTCATCCAAAGTGATGTTGCCAAAAGGGGAAGATCACAAGAACAATACGTTTTTATTGTGGCTTTGTGCTTGTTCCTCCTAAATTCCCCTGGTCGTCAGAGACCTTTGACTTTGTATTTCTTGTCCCATAACCAGAAATATTGCTTAAGTTTCTGTGACCACTTAACTGAAAAGCAAACTTCAAGTAAATTAACCAAAACATGGACACAGTCCTCTGTGATTGAAAGGAGGCTGGGACAAGGGACAAAAACTTCTTCACGCATAAATACATATATGATATACACAATATATATGTATTTTTTGAACAGTTTGCTTTCTCATATGGGCGGCTGTGAGTGAGTGGGGAGCATAGACATCCTCCAATCAGAAGGTTTATGGTTCGATCCCAGGCCCGGCTCACCTCCATGTCGATGCGTTTTTGTGCAGGACACTTAACTACATTGCTCCTGAGTGGTGAGAGGTCAGAAGTGTCACAGTTTGATCGCTTTCCTGTTTTATTTTGTAGTTGCATGTCTCTGGTTTCTCTGGTGTAACTTCACTTCCTGCCTTGTCCTGTCGTCCCTTGTGATTGTCTGATTGATTCCACCTGTTTCCAATCACCTGCACCTCCCTTGTGTATTTAAGCCCTGTGTGGATGCTGTCTGTTGTCGTGTCATTGTCTCTTGTTGGAGTGGCGGTCGAGTTCCTGTCCTGACCAGTGGTTTGCCCCTCGTGGTGTTTTGAGTTTGCCCTTTTGACTATTAAAGTCCTCTTGATTTGAAAGTCTGTATCTGCGTCTCACCTCCTTCCTCTCCACCTAGACCGATCCCTGACAAGAAGACTAGAAAAGCACTGTACAGTCCATTTACCATTTGACAGCCTCTTTCACAGATTGTCCCTGTAGACTCTCCCACACACTGTCTCGCATAATGTCCCACAAAAGACATTACAGACTTTCTCACAGACTGTACAGTGTTGTGATGAGGAGAAGATCGGGAAAGCCGCTGAATATCATGCTCTTCGTAAAGTTTATTTTGCGCTTTAGAAATTTATGGTTGTTCAATGTTTCACAGATTCAATTGAAATTCAGTTGAATTTCTGAAGGAGTTGAGATAACGTTTATTATTTCAGCCAGTAAGATTTCATTGGATGATGATGATGCATTCCATGAGGCCGACTACCAGCAGGCACCTTTAAAGAAATATAATGTGATTGATTGAGGTGATGAGGCACTTAATAACTTAGTAAAATATATAGGCTGATTAGACTACATATTTTACTATTGCTTGCGTATTTATCTTGTCTGCCATATTTTGACATTCTTCTTGTCCAGCCTCACAGTGGCAGCGTTGGAAGATTTTACCATGAGTATTTAATTCAACAGTTTCTTTAGTGCAAATCCTAACCTCAGGGAGCTTTACAGTCTGTATACACAAAGGCAAAATGAAAAAGTAGAAGAGATAACAATCGCTGTTCGTGACAAGTTTGCCCCGATAACCAGATTCTTGTTCCCCCAAAGAAGAAGAAGGAGGAGCAGCATAAAGATCTGTGCCGTCGCTACACTTCTTTGTCAAACATTTTGAAGTTTGAGGAGAGCGAGATGGCTTCGAGGGCTTCATCCAGGAGTAAGTAACTTTAATGTTGTCTGAAAACGTCATACTTTCTGCATCTTATTTTCTTGGTGTGCAGTTTTGTTTATATATATATATATATATATATATATATTTGGGCGGGTGTTGACGCCTGATAACGATGTTCCATGTCTCTTTCTGATTTTGGCACAAAGAGGAAAAACTCTACAGGCTGGTTGGTGTCAGCGTTGGACTCCTCTGTATGCTGCAGGCCGCAGCAAACATTGGATTGCGTCTTTCTCTTTGTGAGTGATTGTACATTTCATCTCTTACTTTACCCTGTGCTTCACGCCCCCAAACAGAAGCTACGTTAATACCTTGAGTGTTTTCTTTTAGTAGATTGATTAGACCTCAATCATGTCGATGGTCCTGAACATTATATGACACAAGGCTGATAGTATATGATTAATTCAGATCAAGTAAGAATTGGATTAAGCTTTCCACTCATGAGTCACAAAGTACTACTGAACTCCACTCACGTGTTTTTGTCAGAGAATATGTAGAAAGTTTAGTATGTTTGTAATCTAGTGCAGGTTTAGCTTTAATTTTATAAAGAATATACTGTTTGTATGTGTTTGCTGTCCATGCCCATTGTTTTTACATTATTTGATCGAAAAACAAATGACATCCTCAAATTACGCACTTTTTAAGATAAGATAGTCCTTTATTTATCTCACAATGGAGAAATTTAGTGTTACAGCAGCAGAGTCAACAGAAGAAATAAAAGCAAAAGCACAAAGTTTTGCACAAAGTGCAAAATAAAAAATAAAAATGTTATTGCACAATAGTCAAATAAATTATTGTTGTAGTTAAAAAAAAAGATAATGATGACATATTATTATTATTATTGCACAAGAGGAAGAGAAAAAAAGGAGAAATGGCCGGTTTGTGTGTGTGTTCTGCTGGGAGCAGGCTTGGTTGAACAGTCTAACTGCAGCAGGAAGGAAGGACCTGCGATATCTCTCCGTCAGGCACCATGGGTGGCGAAGGCTGCCGTTGAAGGAGGCAGGCTTTGCTTCCTGTGTTATGTTCCCCGAAAATAATCTCATACAGGAGCTGTGAAACTACGTCTTTGCTTCTGTTATTGAGAAATCGATGTTTATGTGTGCGAAACATCACATTATGCTGCTTCAAATTTTCAACTATATTTCCCTTTACGTCAAAAAGAATGTATCTTGCAAGTTTTTCTTATCAGAATCAGAATAAGCTTTATTGGCCATGAATGCTTACGCATAGATGAAATTTGGTGCATTTTTTCTTTATTTTTCACATAGAGTAACTGTATAAATGAAATGTGAATTATCATTTTGAATCCATGTCACTATAACTATTATCCACCATCAAAGGATTTGAACATGCCCGATAATAATGTTGCATGTCTCATGATGAATAACAATAATAATATACAGTGAACCCTCGTTTTTCGCGGGGGTTACGTTCCAAAAATATATTTTTTTTTACAATTATTATACAATAAAATACTCCATAATACATTAAAACCAAAGAACAAAACCTTTTTACAGGCCCAAGCATTTGTTTAACAAATAAAAGTACTGTATCAATGTTTTTTTTATTTAAATAATAATTTTAATCAATACGAACTGGAGGCTTCAAATTGCGGAGATCAGCACCGCCCCACTGCGACCCGAGTCATCTGATTAGAACGGGAGAAAATGAAAAATGATTATGAAAAAAATACACTGTACAGTACTACAAATAGTAGGGGTGGCACGGTACATGAAGAAACATCCGAACCGTTCGGTTCGCGTGTCTCGGTTCGGTTCACGAACCTCAGACAGAGTTGTGTTGACTCGCAAATAGACATTAAAAGTGGCGTAAGGAGTGCTGCAGCTCACGTCACGTGTAGAAATGGCGAGTGAGAGAGATAAAGGAAGGCTGCGCGGGGTTGGAGGATATAAGTCCGGTGTGTGGGAACATTTTGGACTTCTTGTTATCTACGATGACAACGGAAATAAAACCGTTGATAGTGTGTGCAAGCATTGTGCAAAATGCTTTCAATATGCTACTGGTAACACGTCTAACATGTCAGTTCATATGAGACATGACGCCAATGTGTCGGTAGACAGCGTCAGCAGGAGAGAGCCAGTTAGGAAACAACTTCTACTGTCCGCAGCATTAAGCAACCTCTCAGTGATCAGTCGGACTGATAAATAAAGCAACGGGGATGTTTATAGCCAAAGATATGCAACCTTACAGCGTGATTGAGTGTGAAGGGTTTCGTCAGCTGATGAAAGTACTCGAGCTGCGTTATAATATTCCGTTTCTGCACCACTGTAATTCCAAAACTGTATGACGAGACACGATAAGAAATCGTTAAAGAATTGTCCCACACAGTAGCTCTTATGTAAAAGACAGAGCTTTAAGAGTTCCTCTTTTTCTTTTAAAGGATACCATTTTTTGTAAGAGCTACGCTGAAGTTGGCAGTTTGATTAAGTTAATTTGAAGTGTGCTAAAAGGCATAAGTTCCTGTTGAGATTTCATCAATGTCTTCTCTCTTGCTGCATCAAAATCTAATCTAGTTTCCCCCAGAGATGGTCTCAATAATGCGCTGGAGTCAAATTCAGTTTATACATAATTGCAAGATATAACAATTTATTAAATACTGTATCTTAAATTTTGGATAGTTAAGCTATATATCATATACATTTTGGAGTGTAAAAGATAAAATAAAAAATACCGTACAGAACCGAAAACCGTGACCCTAAAACCGTGATACGAACAGAACCGTGCGTTTTGTGAACCGTGCCACTCGCGTGTATTTCACTGCTCTTCTGACTGAGCCGCTGCATCCTGACTCCGCACTGTAGCGTTTCTTTCCGCGGTGCAGGTGTGTTTTTCGAGAGAAGAACATTGTTGTCAGTAGTTGTTGTCGCTCTTTTTTCTTCTGTTTTACGTACGTGTACATATTAAACCGCAACGTTATTGACACGCGTAGAGGAGAAGCGGAGAGACTGTTAAGCCAATCAGAATGCAGAACACAATGCACGACGCAAATCCGCGAAGCAGCGAGACCGCGAAAGGTGAACCGCGATACAGCGAGGGTTCACTGTATACATATTTTACATAGTTGTTAATAGAAAGTAATTCTCTCTGCCCTCTTAGATTTTTCCGCTGTGAGTAAGCCAGATTTGGAGGCTGTTATCAAGAATTTGACTGAAGAGGGAGAAGTTTTAAAAGGGAAGCTGAGTAACGTTGGTGAGTATGAAGATTAAACTGAAACAATATTGATGACATTGAAAGAAAAACATCCAGCAACACTATCAAAATGTTTTCTATAACTACTTTTCCCTGCCTAAAAGTTTTTTATTTTTTTTATTTTTTCCCTCAACAGATCACTACCTCAAACAGGGATGGGTGTATTTTAAGCACAGTTTCTATTACATTTCTTCTTCTCAAATGACCTGGCAAGACAGCAGAGATTACTGTCTGCAAAGAGATGCTGACCTGATAATAATCAACAACAAAGAAGAGCAGGTGTGTAAAGTGAAATCTGACCGTCAGAGAAAAAGTGTGAGATCAGATCAATGAATAGATGGATGTGGCAGAAATCGGGTCAGTTTTGTTTACTAATGTTTTTCTTTTACTGTAATCAAGAACTTTGTGAGACAATTCAAACAACGCACCTGGATTGGACTGACTGACGCAGAGACAGAAGGGACATGGAAGTGGGTCGATGGGACTGAATCGAAAGAAAGGTTGTTGCAGCTTTTGGCCGTTTTGTGGTTTCTTTGGTTGTAGTATCTATAAAAAATGTATTATCTGTTTATTTTCAGATACTGGCAAACTGGGGAGCCCAACAACAGCCAAGGGGACACTGAAGACTGTGTCGAAATTTGGTTCGCTGACAAACAATATAACTGGAACGATAACCGATGTAACTTCACAAACTCCTGGATCTGTGAAAAGGCTTTGGCTCTATAACTTTTTATCCAAACCCACCGAGTCATAAAAATTATTAATCCATATGTTGTTTATGGTCTTGGAAGAATGTAACCTATCCCAGTATGAAAAAAATAAAAAATGTATACCGTATTTTCCGGACTATAAGTAGCAGTTTTTTTCAGAGTTTGGCCGGGGTGCGACGTATACTCTGGAGCGACTTATGTGTAAAATGTTTCGAACATATCATGTAATTTCACATTTTCACACTAAACCGCAAGAGGGCGCTCTAGGCCTGTGTTGATAATTTCCACATCGGCGGTAATTTATATCCGTATATATCAGTAACCTATATCCTCAAAAGCGCTCGCGTTTCCGAGTCCGGGGTGTCCTTAAGTGCAGACGGCCTCGGGACCCCCGTGCCCCGTCGCGGACCGGGCTGCCGGTGGACTACTCGTCTCACTCGCGCTGACAGGGCTACGCGTGGCTCTCGTGCGGATGGCGCGCCTCGCCGCGCGGGCTACCGGCACATCGGTTTGTGAGCCTCCGTCCGCGGAGCCACGCCACAACTCATCCGACTACGACCTCAGATCAGACGAGACAACCCGCTGAATTAAAGCATATTAGCCTACTAAGCGGAGGAAAATAAAGTAACAAGGATTCTCTCTGTAGCGGCAAGCGAAGAGGGAAGGGCCCAGCGCCGAATCCCCGCCCAGCGGTTGGCGAATACAACGTATAGACCAGTGCAATTTATTTATGTATTTTTCTTCTTTATTATGCATTTTATGGCTGGTGCAACTCATACTCCGGAGCGACATATAGTCTGGAAAATACGGTATATGTATGTGCGTGTTACAGTGTAGGGGGGGGGGGGGCGGGGGCGGGGGGGGGGTTGTTGGTGTCAGCATCGGCTGTGTGATACAGTCTGATGGCCGTGAGCACAAATGAGCATCTCAAGCGCCTTTTTCCGGCACCTGGAATGAGCCGATGGCTAAATGAGCTGCCCGGCTCCCCATGAAGTGGGTGAGAGGGATGCTCCACCATGGCCCTCATCTTTCGCAGTGTGTGGTTTGATCTGATTGATTGAGGTGTTGAGGCACTTAATAACTTTATAAGTTTTATTCTTCACGCATGAATACGTATATGATATACACAATGTATATGTATTTTTTGAACAGTTTGCTTTCCCATATGGGCGGCTGTGAGTGAGTGGAGAGCACAGTCATCCTCCAATCAGAAGGTTTGTGGTTCGATCCGAGACCCGGCTCACCTGCATGTCGATGTGTCCTTGTGCAGGACACTTAACTACATTGCTCCTGAGTGGTGAGAGGTCGGAAGACTAGAAAAGCACCGTATAGTCCATTTACCATTTCACAGACTGTCCCTGTAGACTCTCCCACACTGTCTCACATACTGTCCCACATACTATCCTGTCCCACAAAAGACCTTACAGACTCTCTCAGACTGTACAGTGTTGTGATGAGGAGAAGATCGGGAAAGCCGCTGAATATCATGCTCTTCGTAAAGTTTATTTTGCGCTTTAGAAATTTATGGTTGTTCAATGTTTCACAGATTCAATTGAAATTCAGTTGAATTTCTGATTATGAATAATACAAACCGACCCGCCAATACGCATATTCGCTCACGCTTATTCAGAAGGAGTTGAGATAACGTTTATTATTTCGCCAGTAAGATTTCATTGGATGATGATGATGCATTCCATGAGGCCGACTACCAGCAGGCACATTTAAAGAAATATAATGTGATTGATTGAGGTGATGAGGCACTCAAGGCCGGCGCATGCTTCTGCGTCGGCGTCTCAGTTGCGTTTGCGTGTTGCGTATTTCAATTCATAGTTCAAAAAGGCTTGCGTGTGTTGCAAAGCAATTCACCGCCAGAACACCAGGCGGAGTAACGTTTATTGTCGAAGACGACCTGAGTGCCGTCTTTGCGAGTGGAAGTCAGTGGTTTGTTTATTAATTTATCAGAGACTTTTTTTCGCCGTGCATCAACACTGCTGCTTTTCTTCGTCTCTTTTCACGGACATATTTGTCCAGTATTTCCTACACAACTTTAACCCCCCCTCGACCGCGGAGCCCCCCCTTTTCGGAGATCTACCTCCATGAATTGGAGCCCATCCGGGCGTCTTTATAGTCCGCCAATGACGCGTGTGTTTCTAAGTGGTCATATTTACGGATTTCTTCAGACAAAAGCTCTTAGATCTGATTCATTCTCTCGTCAAATATATTCGTTTTAATAATGGCGGAATCACGCTATGAAACCGGAAATCCGAGACTCTGGCAAGGATGTAGTAAGCAGACCAATCACAGCCCTGCAGCTTGCGTTTCCTTGCGGAGCTTGCGTCTCCGTAGACGCAAGGGTTGGAAAAAAATGTAATAACTTTTAGTAAAATATATAGGCTGATTAGACTACATATTTTACTATTTCTTGCGTATTTATCTTGTCAGCCATATTTTGACATGTCCAGCCTCACAGTGGCGGCGGTGGAAGATTTTTACATTAATATTTAATTCAACTGATAATAGTTTCTTTAGTGCAAATCCGAACCTCAGGGGGGCTTTACAGTCTGTACACATAAAGGCAAAATGAAGAAGTAGGAGAGATAACAATCGCTGTTCGTGACAAGTTTTCTGTGGTAACCAGGTTCTTGTTCCCCCAAAGAAGAGGAAGGAGGAGCAGCATAAAGATCTGTGCCGTCGCTACACTTATTTATCAAACATTTTGAAGTTTGAGGAGAGCGAGATGGCTTTGAGGGCTTCATCCAAGAGTAAGTAACTTTAATGTTGTCTGAAAGCGTCATACTTTCTGCATCTTATTTTCTTGGTGTGCAGTTTTGTTTTTTATATATATATCAGATTTGGGTGGGTGTTGACGCCTGATAACGATGTTCCATGTCTCTTTCTGATTTTGGCACAAAGAGGAAAAACTCTACAGGCTGGTTGGTGTCAGCGTTGGACTCCTCTGTATGCTGCAGGCCGCAGCAAACATTGGATTGCGTCTTTCTCTTTGTGAGTGATTGTACATTTCATCTCTTACTTTACCCTGTGCTTCACGCCCCCAAACAGAAGCTACGTTAATACCTTGAGTGTTTTCTTTTAGTAGATTGAGTAGACCTCAATCATGTCGATGGTCCTGAACATTATATGACACAAGGCTGATAGTATATGATTAATTCAGATCAAGTAAAAATTGGATTAAGCTTTCCACTCATGAGTCACAAAGTACTACTGAACTCCACTCACGTGTTTTTGTCAGAGAATATGTAGAAAGTTTAGTATGTTTGTAATCTAGTGCAGGTTTAGCTTTAATTTTATAAAGAATATACTGTTTGTATGTGTTTGCTGTCCATGCCCATTGTTTTTACATTATTTGATCGAAAAACAAATGACATCCTCAAATTACGCACTTTTTAAGATAAGATAGTCCTTTATTTATCTCACAATAGAGAAATTTAGTGTTACAGCAGCAGAGTCAACAGAAGAAATAAAAGCAATAAAAAGCACAAAGTGCAAAATAAAAATAAAAATGTTATTGCACAATAGTCAAATAAATTATTGTTGTAGTTAAAAAAAAGATAATGATGACATATTATTATTATTGCACAAGAGGTAGAGAAAAAAAGAAGAAATGGCCGGTTTGTGTGTGTGTTCTGCTGGGAGCAGGCTTGGTTGAACAGTCTAACTGCAGCAGGAAGGAAGGACCTGCGATATCTCTCCGTCAGGCACCATGGGTGGCGAAGGCTGCCGTTGAAGGAGGCAGGCTTTGCTTCCTGTGTTATGTTCCCCAAAAATAATGTGAAACTACGTCTTTGCTTCTGTTATTGAGAAATCAATGTTTATGTGTGGGGTCAATATCACTGTAGGGTGCCTTTGAGACTTCCCCACCCCCCTCCCCCCCCAAAAAAAATCTGAGATCTTCCATTGAACTTTATAGTCATTGTACTAAGTATATGTTATGCTGTTAGAAATGCATATTGGTCAAGCTCCCACACTTTTTATAAATTAAATGCAAGCAGAAAATTTACAGCAAAATATGTCCACCCTGTCATGGACAATTTCTAAACAGAATAAATACATTGTAATTACATAGTGACTATAAAATGTACATTTTCAGAAAAGTATTTAGTCCCTTTCTTAACAATACATTTTAGTTAATGGCAAATATATTTGGATAAGTAATGACAGGGTGGACAGAGACAGAGTGGACATGTTGTGGAATGTCATTGAATGGCCCCATAAATGCAAGGAACAATGCAAGCAAATTGTGTAAAAAATGCCTTTTCCCATGTAGGGGGAAGTTACCAGTCTAACAGACTAGTTTTGATCCAATCTACCTGCATGCAGCATGTCCTTCCTGTCATGAACCATGTCCAGGCTGGCATGGCTCGAAGGCTGACAGGGTGGACATTTTTGGCTAATGTTAGCATGTAATGAGGACATGGTGGACCTTCACTTAGAAACATGGTACAGTCAGCAAGCTGACTATGTACTGTTTCACAAATATATTTCAAAGTTCTGATATTCTTTTTTATCAATTGATATTTTACTATGACAGGATGGACATGTTAAGCTTGACAACATCCAACTACACACATAATATGATGAAAATTAGGAAACATAAGTGTAAATACTTATTTTGCAACTCGCCACTGCTTCAGCTCCATTAAAGAAAGAAAAAATGCTCATGGTGATGTCATTAAAAACATCAGTGGGTTTCTTAAAGGGACAGTTACCCCATGATGACAGGGTCGACAGCAATTTCAGAGACCCATGCAAAATGTTCAATATGATTATGAAAATACATTATACATAAACATTACTTGTTTTATCAAATAACTTATTGTGGACAATAAAACCATGTAAAAAGTTCTTTGATTTAGTATCATTTAACCACTTATTACAGACACTGTAGTTAGCCGAGCAGTGTGTGGGACATGCCAAAATCACGTACATACAATGAAAAGAAATTGTACAAAATGAAGGAAACAAATTTTAAGAGACGTATCATTGTACTGATATGTGTGCAAGTGTTGGGCCACTTATAATAAGACCTCAGACTTTCATTATTCTGCTACATTTTCATGATAACTGAGTGAGTCTGATGAGGACACCAAAGGAAACTATATTTCCCTTTAGGCCAAAAAGAATGTATCTTGCAAGTTTTTCTTATCAGAATCAGAATAAGCTTTATTGGCCATGAATGCTTACGCATAGATGAAATTTGGCGTATTTTTTCTTTATTTTTTACATAGAGTAACTGTATAAATGAAATGTGAATTATCATTTTGAATCCATGTCACTATAACTATTATCCACCATCAAAGGATTTGAACATGCCCGATAATAATGTTGCATGTCTCTTGATCAATAACAATAATAATATATATATATATTACATGATATTGTTACCTAGTTGTTAATAGGTGACAGAAAGTGATTCTCTCTGCACTCTTAGATTTTTCCGCTGTGAGTAAGCCAGATTTGGAGGCTGTTATCAAGAATTTGACTGAAGAGGGAGAAGTTTTAAAAGGGAAGCTGAGTAACGTTGGTGAGTATGAAGATTAAACTGAAACAATATTGATGACATTGAAAGAAAAACATCCAGCAACACTATCAAAAGGTTTTCTATAACTACTTTTCTCTGCCTAAAAGTTTTAATTTTTTTATTTTTTCCCTCAACAGATCACTACCTCAAACAGGAATGGGTGTATTTAAACACAGTTTCTATTACATTTCTTCTTCTCAAATGACCTGGCAAGACAGCAGAGATTACTGTCTGCAAAGAGATGCTGACCTGATAATAATCAACAACAAAGAAGAGCAGGTGTGTAAAGTGAAATCTGACCGTCAGAGAAAAAGTGTGAGATCAGATCAATGAATAGATGGATGTGGCAGAAATCGGGTCAGTTTTGTTTACTAATGTTTTTCTTTTACTGTAATCAAGAACTTTGCGAGACAATTCAAAAAACGCACCTGGATTGGACTGACTGACGCAGAGACAGAAGGGACATGGAAGTGGGTCGATGGGACTGAACCGAAAGAAAGGTTGCTGCAGCTTTTGGCCGTTTTGTGGTTTCTTTGGTTGTATTATCTATAAAAAAATGTATTAACTGTTTATTTTCAGATACTGGCAAACTGGGGAGCCCAACAGCTACCAAAATGGCAATGAAGACTGTGCAGAAATTAGGTTCTATAAACAACAAGATAACTGGAATGATGAATCATGTAATTTCAGAAACTTCTGGATCTGTGAAAAGGCTTTGGCTCTTTAACTTTTTATCCAAACCCACCCGAGTCATAAAAATCATTAATCCATATGTTTTGTTAATTGTTTATGGTCTTGGAAGGATGTAACCTATCCCAGTATGAAAAAATACATGTATATGCGTATTACAGTGTTTTTGTGGAGGGGGGGTGGTTGGTGTCACAGTCTGATGGCCGTGAGCACAAATGAGAATCTCAAGCGCTTTTTCCAGCACTTGGAATGAGCCGATGGCTAAATGAGCTGCCCAGCTGCCACAGTTCCCCATAAAGTGGGGAGAGGGATGCTCCACCATGGCCCTCATCTTCTGCTCACCAACTGACCGTCTCCAGACCCTCCACCGAGCTGGCTTTTTTTCCTCACTGCAACGTTGCGTCGATTTAAACTGCAGTGCGTGGTTTTGGTATGAGTGTGTGTGTGTGTGTGTGTATGTGTGTGTGTGTGTGTGTGTGTATGAGTGTGTGTGTGTGTGTGTGTGTGTGTGTGTGGGGAGAGAGATGACTCCCCGCTCTCCAACTTAGGTTTGCGGCGGATGGAGGAGATAATCAACCTGATTAAAATGAATGCTGGTGTCGGCAGGCGGGCTGACGGGGGGTGTGGGGGGGGATGTCGACCGCCGCACCTCCGCGGATACGCGCACATGTATTATGTTCGCGGAATTTTCCCGGGCGGGCCGCACGTACTGTGCCAGGGGGCCGCATGCGGCCCGCGGTAGTAGTTTGGGGACCTCTGGTTTAAGATGTGTATGAAGCCTGCTGCCTTCTTCTACAGATTGGGTCGATGTGGCGAATGAGCTACTCAGCAAGTGTCCCATAAAACTCAGGCTGAGGAAACGGACTGTAATGCAAATGTCTTCATTGCTCTGTATGAAAACATCTTGGGGGAGAAAGCTCCTGGTAAGATTACACTGCGGACCGGCTAAATAAACAGTTTCATGTGATTTTGTAGGCTATTTAATTTAAAGAGCCCAATGTCCTCCATATCCAGCTTCTCAGTTGTAATGTTTTTCACTTTTTTTCTGGGTTTTGTGAGATGTGGGTTTCTGTTTGTGTGTTTTTTTATAATCTTTTGACTTGTAGAAAAGATGGTGTGACTGGATGAGACCATATAAGGCAGACAATGTGAATTGTGGAAGGGAGAGCACAGGAAAAATGAAGATAAAATATTATCTGAGATTTTCTGAGCGCACGTGTGGCCGAAGGGAGAGCCAGTTTGAACCCATTTTCAGGGCAAGGCCGAAGGCTACGTGAAGGAGTACCAGGCACTCAATGTTCGGGGAAGGCAGAATGTTACAGAAGGATGAAGCGTGTTTCAGGTCTCCAGGTATACCTGCGGAGGATTGCTCATGTAGCACTTTATCTCTTCTAAATGCCGTATTGGATTCTTCTCATCAACCAACTTGGGGGATAGAAATCCCAACAGTTTCTTTTGTCAAATGTGATAAGCAGACTATCCGAAGATTAAAATGGTATTAGACGGAGTAATTTACCTCACACCAAATTCAAATCCAAGTGCCAAAACCACTGAAGCTATCCAAGATGGCGTAACTATGCAGGCGTGTTTTGTATCTGCCCCTATGTTTTGTTAGCCTGGCTAACGTCATACCCTGATCTCAAATGAGACGGGGTCTGGAAACCACATGTTCATTTCCTCGTATTTGAGGCGTGGTTTACGAATGCCCGGAGCCATTTATTGGGCGCTACGAATGTCTGTCACATGCGCCTGTTCCTAGCTCATAGCCAATCATTTCAATTATACCCGATGACGTTGTAGAGCGGCATAATTTCATAATTTCTACGTGGAAGAAGGCGATCGGTCAGAGAGTTATGTGTACAAGATCCTTCGCGGATACGCATAAAGTCCGCGGAAGTTTGCCGGCAGGCCGTAGTTTGGGGACCCCTAGTATATATGGCCACTCTACAGACATGTTTTTATCGAAAAAAACATGAGTTTATCCGAGAGGTTAGCGTTGTTAGGGGTGACAGTCGCACAGGGCAATCAACAAGATCGTGCCAGCGCATATTCAACGTCATCGTCTTGCTGCACCCTCCCCGCTCTGTGATTGGTTCCCTATCTCGGGGGCAAATTTGCTTCATGGTATCCAGGCTGCCTTGCAGCACGAAATAAATTGTGCGCGCAAGGCAGCATGGGAAAACCCAGGCTAATGTTTTGTATCTGTTCCATGTAAATAGCCCTGTTTTTTTCTTTTGTTTGTCCTGCCTACGCTCCTCCCGATTGAGCTCAGAAATTACTTTGTCTCTCTGACATTTCATTTTCACATCTACCTGGTATTTTTGTATTTTTTGTTTTTCCCTCCGCTTTGTTTATCAAAGGAACCCGTGTAAGCAAGCCGATTACCTAGCTACGGTTCGCGGCCTGCCCTGTTCTCTTTGAGCAAGCCTGAGCAAGCCGGATAGCCTTCTCCCCCGGATTTGCTTGCTAATCCGTGCTACACAACGCCATCAGCCCAGCGGCCTCAGGATTAATACACCTTCGACCTCATATTGGGAATGACTATTCTCCCAATGTTCGACTTTGGCGATGTCATCTATAGAACGGCCTCAAACTCTCTGCTGAAGAAATTGGATGCGATTTACCATAGCGTCATATGTTTTGGAACAAATGCCCCTTACAACACCCACCACTGCAAGCTTTATGCCTTAGTCGGCTGGCCGTCATTAACCACTCAGCGTCTAACGCATTGGTATCAACTTATTTACAAGTCTCTGATTGGCAAAGTCCCGCTGTATTTAAGCTGTCTAGTTACCTTTGCTTTAGCCACTCGCAGCCTACGCTCAAGTAGGTACATTGCATTAGAGACCCCGAAAGCCTGCACAACATTCAGCTGCCAACCATCCAATTCGCAGCCGCCAACGACTGGAATGATTTACAAAAATCCTTAAAACTGGCCGTTTTGTGGTTTCTTTGGTTGTATTATCTATAAAAAAATGTATTAACTGTTTATTTTCAGATACTGGCAAACTGGGGAGCCCAACAGCTACAAAAAGGCTAATGAAGACTGTGTCTAAATTAAGTTCTATGACAGACAAGATAACTGGAACGATCACCCATGTAAATCCAGAAACTTCTGGATCTGTGAAAAGGCTTTGGCTCTATAACTTTTTGTGTCCCTGGGTAACTTCACTTCCTGCCTTGTCCTGTCTTCCACCTGTGTCCAATCACTTGCACCTCCCTTTCTTGATGCTTCATGTGCACACGAAACCACCTACTGGCCAAGTGTATAATTACAGGCAGCTGTAACTGAACCACATAATTTGATCAGAGACTATAAACTACATGTAGTTTTTATGCCCCGATGACCCGTGAAAGTGCAGTTCTGCCCATTGATTGAGATAGGAGGTTGGTCTTGTTAGAGCGAAAATAGCTGCCCAGAGGCGTTGCCAAGATGGCGGCGAGTGGCATGACTTGCCTAAAAGGACTTTGATTTGATGCATTGAATTTTTGTGGCTGTTATGGGAATGACTGAATTGCAAAAATGTATGACCAAATAATTTCTGTACATAAATGATCACATATGTGCATAATAAAATAGTTTTTGAATGTATTCTGTCTGTAAATGTTCCCAAAATGGTAGTATCGCAGGTTGTGTAATAATGTTATTCTGTCACTTTAGGAAAATGGCATAGGCTTAAGCAGGCAGAGGACAGTGAAAGTGGAAGTAGGAAGAGGTGACTGAATATGCTTGTGTAACTTGGACAATGATGTACAGGACAGGGGACATTTTTATTCAGAAATAATAGTTTCTCAACAGTTTTTGGTTTTAAGCGATTCCTCTTTTTTTACACAACCTTTCCCCCTTTGAAAACACCCCTCATAAGGTACAGAAGATGCTGGCGTGCACAAAAACGCAAGAGCAAGTCTATATACATTTTGATCCAGCTCTCGTGGTTCTTTCTGGTGTCTGGTTAAAAGAGAATAAATACAGTGTCTGTTACCGGTCTTCATTTCCACAATAAACAAAAGTGAACAGGGGAAAATTGTGATGGTGCATTTGTAATATTGTCTTGACTTACCTTGGCTGGGTGAAGCTGCAGTTTCCTCATTATCATGCAAGGCACGGTAATGCCTTTGCATGGATGGGGTGTTGTTATTGTACCCAAACTCCTTGGAGCACAATAAACACCTCACCTTTGAATAAAATAAGAAACTGTGAAAAATACAGTTCTTGATAAGCAAACCTAATGTGTCTGAAATATAGTTAGATTTAACTTACCTTATTAGTTAGTGATGTTACGAGATGTGCCGACGAAAGTGTTTCCACACAGGGGAAATCCTCCTCTTCCTAGCTAGCTCCATCTTTTACCTATCCTTCTCTCCTCGCTCTCCTCACTCTCCTAACTCTCCACCAACAACCTACATTTTGAATGGAGCCTGAGGGGTTTATATTGCTGCCAAACCTCCCGGCGAAATCTGAAGCAGTCACGTGGTAGAGCCGGGCAGCGAGGCCAGAGCCCTCTAAGGAGAGCCTTGGCACTCCCTATTCAAACCATTGTGTCGATCTTGGTTGCAGTTCCGTTAAATTCCACTGGAGGTGATCGCAGGCGAGTGCAGATCGTATGGGACTCTATGAAGCTAGATGGCTAAATTTAGCTCTTTCTCCTGCTTGTCGTTGAATCAACGTAGATTTTATTGTTAATTCCGCAAGTTCAATATGGATTATAGGCCAAAAGTCGAATGAACGACCAGAGTCTGATGGCAGCTGAAGCTAAAGCAGAATCAGAAATATAAAGTTTAGGAGGACTTTCTGTCGAAGTTTAACTCAAATAGCAGCTGGTGTTATCGTTGTCGATCATGTTGGTGATGCCATGAGAAAGGAAGCCATGATTCGGGAGTGCCGAAGAGATCGCCGAAGAAATGGCCGTAAAGCAGCACCTCCGGCAGCATGCAAATATGTGACGTCATCACATTTTTTAACAGATTTTTAGAACAGATGAGTGAACTTAAAAATTCAATTTTCAGCTGAGTGTATTATTCTTGCCCCCCCTTTTGAATGCAAGTTTCAAATTGTTTGCAAACAATTATATCCTGAGAAAAGGGGACTTTATGGGGTTATATTGTTATATAAATGATATTGTCTGTTGAGTTGACAAAAACAACGTATTTGATGCCCCGATGCAGACTATAGCCTGCGTTATGTACAATAACCAGCAGGGGGCGGTAACCACCATCCAAAGGGGACACCCGGAAGCAAAGAACGAGTCTCACGTCCAATCAAAAAATACTTCAATTTTAAATGAGAAACGGTAGTTCCTTCTCCCAGAAACCCACAACAAACAACAAAACGTACCCCAGCTGTGAGGTCGGCCTCCGGGTTACACGACACTCGTTTCCAGCGAACCTAATCAACACCGTTTGAGCGCCAACCGTCCCTCGTCAACAGCTGTTTCATGGGAACCCAGGAGGGAGAGAGAGGTGAGGGATCCCGTTCCGGATGGAGCCAGCGACACGTAACGTTAACGCTAACTTACAGCTAACGTTAGCTGCCCGCTAGCTGTTGCTTTCAACGAGCCTGTCGTTCACTTCACGTACACATGCCACACTTTAGAGATGCGTTTTCGTTTAAAGGTTAGGTTAGACTCTCGCCGTGACGTTCCGATAGTGTTTCCAGCGGCAGACACACGGAAGCTAATGCTAGCTACTTTTGAGTCAACTAAAGCCGTTAAAGTTGAGGGGAAACTCGTCAGAGGGGATTTGAAAGCGGCTGCTGACGGAGGACCTTTTGTTTTGTTTTTGTTTTAACAGCCAACGCCACCAGAATCCTCTGTTTAGAACTAATTATAAACTCTACATTCTTAAAAACGTACGTGTGTGTGTGGGGGGGAGAGGGGGGCGACGACGACGACGACTCAAGAGTGAAGAGAGATGACTCAACCTGACTTGTGATTAAAATGAAAACAAACAGGGAATTCCATCATTATAAAAGTAAAATCTTTCCTACACGTATCTCTCAATCATTCAGGAAGCATTCTCTTTGACCATTTCATGCCTCTCAATTTGTCTTTATTCTGCGGAAATTCTTATTCATATAAAAGAAGAACTTTACTGTTTAAGATGTGTATAAAGACTGCTGCCCTCTTCTACAGATTGGGTCGATGTGGCGAATGATCTACTCAGCAAGTGTCCCATAAAGCTCAGGCTGAGGAAACTGACGGACTGTAATGCAAATGTCTTCATTGCTCTGTATGAAAACATCTTGGGGGAGAAAGTTCCTGGTAAGATTACACTGCAGACCGGCTAAATAAATAGTTTCATGTGATTTTGTAGGCTATTTAATTTAAAGAGCGAAACGTCCTCCATATCCAGCTTCTCGGTTGTAATGTTTTTCACTTTTTTTCTGGGTTTCTTTTTGTCAAATGTAATAAGCAGACTATCTAAAGATTAAAATGGTAGTAGACGGAGTAATTCACCTCCTACCTCATTTGTACCCCCAACAAGGCCATTCAAATTCAAATCCAAGTGCCAAAACCACTGAAGGTTAACAAACTGCAGGACTTTATTTTAGCATGCTCTCCTGTGTGTGCTTTGTACGTCAGGAATGTTTCCTAAGACCATTGAACATGCAATCATGCGACTGTTAAGGTCGCTGTGCTCTTTAATACATTGTTTTGTTCTAAAATGAAGGCCCACTGTGTTCAACCAAGTGTAAATGTGAAAGCCTAATTGACTGAAAGGTGGAGCGTTTTATGCGTTTCTGTGGCGTGATACATTTTTTGGTCATTTGGTGTGTTTTGTTAAGATTACATTGCCGTGCCATGCAGTCAAGAGGATAACGTGCACAACGTTCAGTCTGTGATTGATTCACTTTCCCTGGATTACCTCCAGATCAGTCTCTCACACATTACAGGTATGTTAAACATCACTCTTCACAACAACATTGAATTATTTCCATGAATATCATGAAGGAGACTGCAGAAGCATGATGATTCCAGTACAAATGTTCTACAGCAATAAAACGGATGAGTCCTGAAAATAACACAGAGAATGGCTTTGTGTTTGCAGGAGAAAATGTTGTTGGTGGCGACAAAGATTCCATCAAGAACCTCCTGGAAATCTTTGATGGCCTCCTGGAATATCTCAAGGAGGAGATAAGCGAGGAGTCACACAACGGTGGTAGGCAATTTTTATTTATCTTTTGGTCTATTTTCCTTCTTCCATCGAACGGATGTGTTTTTATTTCTAAGCTATTGCACACAAAATTGCTTTATTTTGTCAGGTATTGTGCCATTTTTGTTTGACATTTAAGAACTTGCTTGATTTGTTTTTTTTTGTGAAAATTCTTAGCTATAGGTATTCAAAAAGCCTAATCGACCCATGGATTGAACCATTAATGATCAGAATTTTGATCAAATCAAGCAAACAAATGCATACTATAAAACATATTCAAATCTCATCATGATTTGCAGAGCAGTGAATAAGAGCCATTTTCATGGCAGCCTTTCGCATCGACAGTTCTTGCCCAAAACCTCTCCTCATACTCACTGAGACATTGTTTCAGTTTAGGAGAGAATGGTTGTTTGTCCTTCAGCATGAATAGGATATAATGTGTCCCAAACCCAGTTTTGAACTATTACTTTATACTTTGAACTTTTTTAAACAGTCACCCCTCTTTATGTGCCAGAACTGAGCATGCCTTTGTATTAGTAGCGAATGACTGTCGGCACGTACTACTGATCCAAATTCCTAAAAGGCCTTAGCGTCCTGGACATGTGGTACCTGAATACAGTGTAGCAAACCGCCATCTGTGTACTGCAATGTTGTTGGGGGCTGATATAAATATGAATCTGCGCTGTGTGGATATTGGTACAGTCTTATTTAGTGTTGAACAATGACGAGTTGTGCTGTGTTTTGCTTTTTGGCTTTAAATTTGTACTCTTCGTAAAGGCAAAATTGGAGTAAATTCTATGTATGGGTGAGCGTAAGAATACAAAGATTTTCAGCTGATTCTGATTAGGTGTTTTTTTTTTTTTTTTTAGGATTTTCACAGCAGTGTTCCTCCTTTAAATTCTATGAAGGTCATTAAATGTTTTGATTTACACGTATTTCTTTCTCATTGTCCCTGAGTGAGTTGTGTTTATTTCTATATGTAACTTTTTCATTTCCTCTTTCTCTCTTGGTTATTTGTTCATCTTTTTTTCCACAAAAGAGCTGAATGACCGTGTGAATGACGACGTACCCGATGAAACCAAGGAAGCACCAAGCTGCAATGGCACACAACAGAAGTGGACTAAACTGGATGGAGAGTCTTTGTCTTGCAGCGGAGAGTAAGATCTTCTCCTAATCATACTCCCCCAAACATTAGGATGAGTGAAGTTTAAAAAAAAAAAAAAAGACTTGTTATCATGGGTCTTTCTAACATTTATTTATCTGAAAACGACATTGGATGTATTTATTTATTATATCCTAACTTTTTGAAGTAGGTTATTCTAACACCGAATTATATGCATATTAGAATATCTATTCTTGAACCATCAATATTATTTTATATAATTTAAAATACATGTTCTATATAAAGTCTTTGTTGAATTATTAAGTTTGTCACATTGAAACTTTGGGACATAACAGTTAAAAACCCTCTGCGCTTTACAAAGAAATGGCAGACCAGGAATTAATACACTTCTATAAGTAATAAAAGACACACCTTTCCGTTTGGTTTAAGGTGTCCTAGAAACAAAATATTGCTGACAGGCGGCTTTGTTCCTTGTGTCCATGTTTTCCAGCTCTAGGACAGATATCCTGTACATCCTGTATGCACAACAGGCACTTAGCAAACCGTATCCATCAGTGTAAATATTAAGAGGGGGATGGGCCAACTATTTGGTGCAATACGGAGCAAAAGAACACGGTAGTTTTTGTTTTGCGCGCTGCCTGGCCGCCTGCAGAGCTACAAGCTGAAGTATGCTGTGGTTCTTATTCCATTAACTATGTTACTGCAACGTCGAATGGCTGCGCTGGAACGAGAAGGGCTCTGATGCAATTTAAGACGAGACCCATCATAGTTAAAACAACCTACACTGATGACTTTTTTATATCTTCTGCACTATCTATAATATTATATAGTACTTGTGTGACCTTCGGTTAAAAAAATACCCTGCCCAAACATTCAGGTCCGCTGATTCCAATAAAGATTCCCTCCATACTTGGAATGCTGAGGAGACGGGATCAACGAGTGAGCTCATCGGGCTGGGAGTCTCTGCACGCACATTCACAGCCAAACCAGAAGGTAAGACGTGTGTGTGTTTTTGTTTTTTAAATATAGGGTGTCATTAAATATTTCTCAAATGCCCTTTCATTGCGGTTTGAAACTGTTGTAGACATTTAAGGGAGAGCACACATAGTCATAGTATACTGTAAATACCTAACCGGTAGGTTAGGCGGCTTCACTGCAAACTTAAGCCTAACGTTTCGAAAACCAAAATATTAACAGACATTGCTACCTCCAGATATCATAGACTACTTTTTTAAGGAAACTCCACAACTTTTTTGTGTGTCAAATTGACTGTAATTCGTGTGAATGAGTGATGTTTTGTCAGAAGCAAGACGTTGTCGTCACACTAACAATTCCCCGACCAGGGCACTTCATTATTAAGACTTTGTTTGGCAGCTGTGGCAACTATCAATAAATAGCTTGATTAATCTGCGAGTACTGGCCGTGGCTCCCCAAACCTCAGATGCAGCCCCCCTCTCTGGTCCTCTGGATGCTGCACTGACTGAACCGCTGCCCTCGGCCATCGCTCTGCAGCCTCCCTCTCAGAGCAACACCCCCCACCGGCACCACGCAGACCCGCACGCTGCTGCTGCCCTCACACGAGGCCCGGTAGAAGTTTCTGCACAGGTAGCCGTGTTCCATTCATTACACGGCCGTTCAATTGTGTTTAGCTCATTTTCAGGCAGTGAAAGGACATGAATGTCAAAATGTCCGTCCGTAGAGTTATACACCAAGTTTAAAGGTGTGTTTTGGGAGTTGTAAGTCCTTTCCAAAATGCTGAATGCCACGCGTGTGTTTTGGATCAGGCTCTTTGAGCGGTTTTGTTTTGTATTTGTTCACTGATCATTAAAAACCTTTTGGTAGAATCAAAGAAAGGACTACAACAAAATCAAGATCAATATAATAACTCGACTGTCAAAAAAAACTACTACCAACACACCCATTCACCAGCTTACTTATGGCTTTAATGTTTCCCTCACATTTCTTTGTAGTCATGTGACTCGTTACAAGGGTCTTTAGGTTATATATGTCTCTGGGGATCAACTGTTTTGCTAATGGATAATTTTAGAAAAATCCCCTTTTTTTTAGGTGTATTATGTGTCCAGCACAAAGCTTTGTCCCTTTTTGTAGTTAAACTGTAATGGCCTCCAGTGGATTTTTACAGAGACCTTTCCTTTTGGCTTTGTTTCCCGATCCTTCTCACACAGAGCTCTAAACCGCCTGCTGAGACCAATGGACTACACTCTCCTCCACAGTCTCCAGGTGAGTAAAATAAACATACCTAAACATTTTGAATCGTATCAAACATCATGGGATTTGAGCCTAGTGCCCGGTTGGATTGTCTCCAGGGCCTCGAGCACACTGTACTGTTCATCTGCTATGGCGGCGAGACTACTGACGAGTGTGACTTTGTTCTTGATGTTTTGCTCCAATTCCAGGTGCGAAGGAGAAGTCGTTGTCCAGTCCGCAAAGAGCGGGCACAGAAGTAGCGGGGGAGACACTAGAGGTAAGAGAGTAGCTTCACCTGTACAGCAACCTCCAAAAACACACATGAACACGTTTGGATAGTTATTGTTGAAGTATTCTTATCTCAAGCGACCTGTGTTGCTCTGTGAACACATCTTTTTTCAGTGGCTCAATTACTACTCCTAAAGTGACTCATTTAAAAATATTTCTTGAGCATAAATCATAATTTAACGAAAAAGGAAATCTCAATTTGGTAACCCGGATGAAAGTGACCATATTTTTGTCGAATTTCAGCCGACTGACAAGGGTCCCAGGAGGGTTTTATTCCACACCCAGCCCGATGTGCTCTTCCTCACTCTGGATGATCAGAGGACGGTCACAAGCCCTCCTCTGCCAGATGATGAGTATGAAGGTTATTCACTAAAACAACCCGTGTTGAAGGAGCCTCTGTCGTATCGCAGACAACAAAACAAGCAAGCAGAGGAGGAGCTGCAACACATTTCTGAAAACCTTTCCCATCGACTTGAGGAACTCGATCAGGTGTGTGTATCTCGTTTTGTATAAGGTACCATTTCTTCAGGATAAGTTATATTTATGAATTTTCACTTTTACATTTACAGATGCTCAAACGAGTTCTGGGGGAAACCGGAGAGTCTAGTGAAGTCAGAGAAGAAGACAAGCAGTCCCACCACAGTGACAGCATCATGGAGTGTGGCATGACTCCCAGGCAACAGACCGGTAAACATTGCGATTGTTTCTTTCAGAGCTGCTGTCACCGAAAAGGCATGTTATGAATTGTTAAATATGTTACTCACAAAAGCAGCTGACGGCGAAGCCACTCAGCGGACACGCTCCTTATCTCCCTCTCCTCCCCGGGTCCGGCGCTCCCTGCACAGACCGTTAGACGAGGCCGTGGCAGAGGCCTCGAGTCTGGACCGTGGGAGACAAACCAACATTGCAGCTCCCGATCATTCAAAGCGAGCAGAGCTACGCCAGAGACATAGGAAGGTAATACCAGCGTTACAATTTTAAAAAGCACTCAAAGAATTACAATATTGGTTATTAAATCATTTTACATATGATCTAATGTATGTTTGAAGTAAAAAGGAAATATTTCTCTTTCTGTATGTGGAGAATGAGGTCTATGAGGAGGAGCTGAAAAGATATGAAGACAAAGAACGAGCCGATCTGGACAAGGCTCGCCTGAAAGCTCAGCACGCCGTAAGTCATTAGTATGAACACGACAATGACCTCTCTGACCTCCTCCTTCCTCTATAGAGCATCCCTGTTTGAAGCGTTCCACACAGCGTAGGCCGTTTCTCATATTGATGGACGCGTCCGTCTCATGTGGTTCATTGGCAGGCGATAAGCAAGGTCTCCTATTTAGGGACATGATGTCATAGCTAAGGGAAATTTACAGGGCTAGAGCAACAGGAAGTAAAGTGCAGACGGGCATAGTAAAACAAATAATAATCTTACCTGCAAAATACTCTCCGGCAAATAAACTCTCCGGTTTATTTATAATTAACGTTGGCCTGTTGAGTGGCTCTAAGAACATTTATTTCCTTCAGTAATTTCCAGTTTTGTTAGGAGAAATTTTTCTTGTAGCAAACTATAGACATGACTGACTTGCACAGAACTAAGATGAAGTAATAATACCAGTTCCGGGGGAATAGAGCTTGAGAGGGTGTTTATGGCTGCCTGGTTCTTTTGCTCTCCCTCCCTCAAGCCACACTAGCTCCTCCTGGCTGACTGGAGGATGTCCTACTGCTCTCCCCATAGTCTCCACGTAACCCATCAACATTCTTTCTGCCTTCTTAGGAGGTGTGGCATACCGGTTCAACATGTACAATGGTTTCAAATTTCCTTACGGCATTAATTCTTCACATGCCGTAACACTCTTAGGGACAACATATTGTTCATCGCTCGAAGTCCTCCCTAAGAAAGATAAAAAGGGCCAGAGTCCCCTCCCCCACCCCCTACTGCTGTTATTTATTGGCCTCCTCTTTGTGTTGCCCTGTAAGGCACTTTGTAATCTTGTTCTTACTTTAGTTTTCCAATGTGTGTCTGTGTAGGAGCGCCAGTACAGGGAGGCCATACTAAAAGATGTCTCTGAAGAACCCAGACTGTCCCCAGCAAGAACAAGGGCCGAGCAGAGTTCTTATCGTGACGCACAGACCACAACAGGACGGAGAGTGGCCCCAAGGAAAACGTCAAGTAGGCAAAGACTTGTTTAACTTTTTTATTATCATTGGACATGATTCCAAAATTATTTTTCTCCACAACACAACTATATTACTGCTTTACTCCGACGGTGTCCCTTATTAGCAAATGAAATGTTATTAGTTTGGACTGAAGAATCAGCTGAACATACAACTTAAGTATTTCTTGTCATCATCAACCATCTCCAACGGCATGATAGTAGACACTTTGTTCGTCTGTGCCCAATTTCCGATCCATTGAAGTAATTTACGTCAAAAAGATCAAAGTTCTCTTGTCTTACTAAGCGGAGACGGCTGAGTCTTGGCTGCCTTTAACTCTGTGCAGTGAAGGTGAAAGAGAATGAACTCCTTCCTGTGCTCCTTGAGGAGTTGCCCCACCTCCACATCTCCCCCCGCGCCCTGGGTCGGATGTGGGAGCAGCAGATGCAGCAGGTGGACCGACTCCATGCCGTGTCATCCCCTCGCAGCCAGCCGCGGAGCAAACTCTCGAGTCAGGTAGGACGACGCGGCGTCTACAAGTGCGGTGAAATGCCTTTTGTATGTATGACGGATGACTATGTAAACCTCTGCTTGTGCATCAGGTGGAAGAAGCCCAGAAAAAACATGACCTGCTGGTGGAGATTGTGCGTAAAGATAAGGACCACAACAGGCGTCTGGTGAGCACAAACATTCAAAAGGACTCTTCACATTTACTAACCTTGTCAACAGGTATATTGAATGTTTAGTGTGATCATTTCAAAATACTGCCCTACATGCAGAGTTGCAAACTTGACACGCATGTCTTCCAGAGGGATTTCAAAGAGCGCATCCAACAGCAGAAATCGGCCCAGAACCGACTGAGGGAACAGAGGAAGCAGGTGGCCCGAGCCAGGAAGTATCACAGCGAATACCACGTCCAGCACCGCGCCCGCCTGATGAGGGCTCGCACCAAGGAGGAGAGGGCGAGTAGTGCAGCGAATAACATTTTGTATTCATTTAACGGCTTGTATGTAAAAAGTGTGACAGAAAAAGGCCCATTATTTCCAGGGCTTAATATGAAAGCTAGGATTTACTTGTGTTGTCTGGACCTTTTTAGGTAGTTGACTTTTTCCAACCCAAGTTCCTGTTTTAAAATATTTGTGTGTGGTTGCTTGAGTAGAATAAGTAACCATAACAGAATTTTAAAATCACAAATGTGGTTGTTTAGATGTTTCGGCAGTTGTTTGAGGAGGGTTTGGAGCTACAGAAAGTCCGGTTGAGAGAGCAGAAAGCCTACGCAAAGGAGCAGCGGCTGGAACATCAGAGACGACACCAGAACCAGATCAAGTCCATGGAGAACTACTATAAAGACCAAGTAGGACTACGAAAAACAGACGCATGAGTACCAGTAAATCATGGACTAGGAGGTGCTTGAATTGGCTTCTTCTCTTTTCAGTTTTCACTACTTGCTGAAAAACTTTCTCAAGAGCGGCAGGAGATCCAGGTCCGGAAAAAAGCTCAAGAAAAGGTTAATATTTCACAAGTCTTTATTTTGGTAACGGCTTCTGGTCCATGTAGGCTCTGTTGGCATTTCACGCGTGTGCATGCATGCGTTACATAGAAACAATTGATCTTTATTTTTGCCGCTCTCACAGGCGCTGCTGAAAATGAAGCGGGAGCTGCGCTCCAGGATGGAGCATGAAATTGGTGAACTGCAGAAGATAATCGTCCAGAACGACGAGGAGGACCATTTCCAGGACCTGGAGGTCCAGACGCTGCGCAGTCGGGTCCAGATGGCTTCCTTTCAGTACAACACCAGCTATCTGCACTGACGACGGGGGCGAGAGGGAAGAGATGCGGGGCTGTTTTAAGCTCCGCTTGATTTTTCATCATAGGAACACGCTGCAAAAGACTTGTTTCTGCTTTTCACAACTATGGGTACGACTGTTCGGCCCTCAGAGATTTGCACAAGTCCTGATGTTATTAACTGAACACACTCCACAATGTGTAGCTAAACTCCTCCCACCTCAGCTGCTATTCAAGAACTTAATGACCTCATGGACAGAGTCCTCTTCTTCCATAAGTGTTACTACTTGTTAACTAAGAATGTTTGAAATGGTTCCCTCACTGTGCAGTCTTTGTGCGCTGATTATTGTAGCAAACAACTTGTAAAATGTTCTCCCTCTTGCCAAATAGGGACTACAGGTGCAAACCTGAGTGTCCTTTTAATGCCTATTTTCCCACCTTATGTGTGCAATGTTTTCCTTCTGTAATTTAACTATGCCTGTGGATTATTTATTTTTAAGCTTTTATTTTTGATTTTTAAGTAACCTGGCGTTGTGCTGTCCGATAACCAGGGGCGATGATAATCAAGTCTTTCATGACTTTTATACCTAGTTTTTACTCTCCGTCAGAACTAAACCTTTTTAACCGATGCAAAGGGGTAGCACTGTTAAAAAACTGTCCACTAATGTATCTAATGAGCACACAAATGCGCCTTTACCATCATCCATTAAAATATGTAGAATCATAAACTAGTCCCTTGAATGACTCGGTTAAAGGTTAAGTCATTTGCATAAATACTGCAAGTATGTTAATACAATGGACAAATCCTAAAGTTAGTGAACAAATGTATAGTCAAGGTATATAGTTAAATTTACTTGCACATATGTTTTGAAATTACGCTTAAAAAAAAGGTGCTTTTGACCCAAATGATTTATGACCATTCAATGTTCTCTTACACTTAAGTTTAATATTACACCTGGGATCAACACGTTATCTGAACAGGGATACGCATATCCCAACTACAACTACTAACCCCGGCAAAGATTTGATCATAATGCACCCTACATGCATTAACCTGTTCAATATTGCTTGAAAATCGTTCTTTGAGCAGCTGTGTATTTTCTGAAAATACAGTCACAATGATGGAAATAAAGCAAAAAGATGAATGACGTATTTAAGTAAAAATTCCTTTGAAAGAAAAGCAGTCTCCAATTTTTTTTGGAACCATTTCTGCATCGGCTTATTCGAACTACGCCTTACCTGCCAATTCAAGCATTCTCCCGCCATCATTCTTTCCTTTGGTGTGCAGGTTGTAGACAGACGAATGCAGGGAACAGAGTCAGCATCTCTTTATAATCGGATGGTTCGTAGATCTGTGGGTGTAATGGCATCAGGAAATAAAGAGCATTGAGGAGGGTTGAGGACAGCGTCACGATGGTCCAGCGTAAAAATGGGAACACCTATTGCTGCTTCAACCGAATTTCAGTCCAACAACAGTCACAGCGCTGCACGAGGATTACTGCTGGGCCGAGTCGGCCTCAACATGTGCTCGGCCCTCTCCATTTATCTGCAAATCGGCTGCGTCGTTGTCCGGCAGGTTAGTCCATTTTGAGCGGCTTTTGCAGAAACCGCACACCTGGTTTACCACAAGCTTTAGTCCGTTGACACTTTTTCTAACTGTACACCGTCTGCTGCATTTGCGGCACGAGTTGAACAGCTGAAGGATGCACTCTTCATCAACGATGAACTCCGACGAGCTGAAGCGAGAAGAAATTAGGAATAAATAGCTGCAAGCTGATCGTCAAAGGATTTTGTTGATCGTATCGACCTAGGAAATCCCTAGTACGTGGGCTAAATGTCAACATTGGTATTAATCACAATGGCATACCTCCCCAAATCCACCACGTAGCGTCCGTCGCACACACTTAGTGAGGTGATGAATTCTTCTTGAATATCTGGTTATGGATCCGTTTGGAACGGTTATTACTTTATACGTCAACAATTTGCTTGCGAAGTGTAGGTTGACTCACCTCTATTTTCTAACAGGTTAGTGGTCTCAGCTTGACTCTCTGGTTTCTGACAAGCAGCATCTTTAATTCCCAACTCCTTAAAAATATGGGAAGCAATATGTCAGCCCAAGCCAAGAACAGGGAACGTAAATCCATTTAAAAAGCATGTTCAGCACTACAGCTTTAAAAGTTCTGGGTTTATTTTCTTACAGCACATCATGCATGCAACTTTTCAATGTTTTAGATTCAACTATATTGTCATTGCACAGAGTACAGGTACTGAGACAACAAAACTCAGTTTAGCATCCAACCAGAAGCGCAAGAGAGCAGATAAAGTGCATATAAATAAATGTACAGTATGAAATATACATTGAGCAGTATATACATTAAGCAGCAGGGTTGTAAATAAATGTAAATGTACAGTTTGTGTTTTGAAGACTAATTTCAGACTGGAAACGGAACGAATGAAATCAAAAATATACATTTTGCTACAAAATATTCATGTTCTGTTGTACCATGATGATCGAGTAATAAAAAAACAATGTATTAATGAGCATGCAAGGCAAAAAAACACAACCAGTTCTCTGTTGCGTAGAGGATTATTTAGGACGTGCAGTAAAGATATTTAGAAAGCTCAAACCACGGATAGTAGGCATTCATTTTCTGTGGATGAATTAAGCGACTAACTGCCAGTTAGTGAGTAGGACACGTGTGTGAGTTACATTTACCTTTCCATTCTCAAATGGCTGGCCAGAACGAGCCGTCCGCCCCACGTGATCTGGTGAACTCATCGTCAACGTCCCTGGTTTTCGTGATGCACACTGTCATCAAACAGACTCCAAATCAGAATGAGGACATGCGTTCAAGTATTCAAGTATGCACAGCGTGCAGAATCATTTCTGTAACGCATGACAAATGTAGTCAAATGAATGCAACGTCAACTCATTACAATATTCCCCTCAGATGCAGTGGAGTTGGAAGTAACTATATACGAGCAAAAAATGGAGTAAATGTGCCCAACATGTGATCGCAATACACGGCAGTAACGCTACTCGTTACCGAGTTACATGCTACCAGAGGTAATTTGTAGAACGCTGAAAGCACTTCTCAGCAGCTTAAAGAGCTCCTCTCGAGGGTCGACAGGTCGTTGACTGGCGCAGTTAGCTTGTTAGCTTAGCCGGTTAGCACCTTCGGGGAGCACGTAACGGTAAACGACACGAGACCGGTCGCACGTTTCTAATTCACATTACAGTCCGTCACAGACCTAAGATACATGTCGAGTAGTATATAAGTTGGTTTTAATGCCGCGTTGTTTCCTAACGTGTTGCCGCTTCCTCACGTCTTCTCTTAACGGAATAGTTTACGTGAGCCTAACTATACTTATCAACGGAGGCTTTGGCCAACGGTCCTTGTTTGTTTACCGCGTACAGACGTCACTTCCGGTGCTACATGAACATTTCCCCTGCAAACCAAACTGGACTTTTGGTCCCGTTCACTTTTTTCGTAAATTACAATGTTCTCAGAAAAGAAATCAAGCCTTGGAATTATTAGTCTACATAAAAATCTTTCTCTTTTTCAGTATATAAAAAGACAGCACAGTACACGTGTTTCTATAAAACATAATGCTGTGAGTCCAAACAGCAGTTTTATTGCTCAGCTTTCTGCAACAGTACAAGAAGTTTATTACTTTGCTCCTTTATTGTACTTATGCACAGGTGTCAGGAACACGCTCACAGAGCAGCTGATGTGAAAAACTATGAACGAACACAGTATACTGTAATAAATAGGAAATCAAAATAAATAAAACATGGTGCATGTTTTTTTTAATGTTTTGTACTGAATTTAATGAAGTTGCTCACGGGCAGACGCTTTGTACTTAAACTGCGGAGAGCTGAACATTATACAGCTTGTTACCAATCAATCAAACCAGCATCAAACTAAATGTGACTTAACAGGCTCTAAAATATATTTAGATCAATCAGCCTTGAAACAAATATTTTCATATGTTTTCAAAGCATTTCTCTTTCCACTTTGATAACTTGCTATAATGTCAAAAAAGTTTGACTAATTTGGCTGCTTTACAGGAAAAAAGTGTGATTTCCCAAAACGTTTGCACTGAAGACTGAACCAGCCAGAAAACGCGGTGCCCTAAAAAAGTTACAAAGAGATGGCGTGGACTGTGAGCTTGAGAACATACAAGTGTGCATATAAAGAAAATGTGTGTAAATATATATATGTGTGTGTGTGTTTTTTATCTACATGAAAAAAAACTTGATCATCCCATTAACTATTTGGTAAATAGAAGGAAGTGTCCGATTACAACTTGGAGCCCAGGTATGCATAATGTGTGCAAAAAAGTTTAATGCACCTCATTTTTGCCTCAGAGTCCAACAATTAAAACAGTAAAAATAAAACAAATCCTATTTAACTGTACAAACATGAACTTTCATGTTGTGTTTCTCCATTTTGTCTTATGACAATAATAATATCAGCCAACAAATGATTACAAATAATTGCAGGCAGTACACATACATCCGAAAGATTTCTCCAATTCAAAAAGATCTCAAAGTAACAATATTGCAAATAATAGGCTTCATCTTTTCACCGTCCATGCATGCAGAGGTTTTCTTTGGATAGAGGCTCTGGTGAGGGAGCTGCCTCTGGTTTTTAGGGACTTGTCCATTTGTTTGAACATTTTTTACCGCGTAGCACCGAGTTCAGCGACACTCAAACTCCAAATATTTGCAGCTCTGAGGGTTTGAGGCCGCCAACAGCAGTCGGTCCATTACGTTTCTTCTAAAAATCCATGTTGCAACCAGACTGCTCCTGTGCAAATGAAATAACATTGTTGCCGCGACAGACCGCCAGAGCAGCAAAGATGGCCATTCACGTTCTCCTATAAAGGTATGCTGTTAAGTGAAAGCGATTGAAAATATAACTTTAAACTGCTAACATTTAGGCTCTATCATGGGTTAAAAAGACACAGCCTCCAAAATATATTTTTCATTACAACCAGATTTTTCCCTCCTCACACACAGTAGCCTAACGTATGTAAAACATAAGATACGAACTTCCCCTGAGAATGCCAAGAGGTCTGTGACAGACACCAACATGCTTGCATTTGAAATCGAACAGAAACAAAAAGCCACCACATACAAAAGAGCATTTGTACATATATACTCAAATTACAGGTGTATAGAAACGTTTTACTCTGTATATTTCTAATGAAGTCACGTAGCAACTTAAATGTATTTCAATCTAACGGGAAGAAAGCACTCTTGCCACCACTGCTAAGTTTGTAAAGTGCTCTAAAGGGACGAGGGCAAGAGAAAGATACTTACATATTTTTAGCATCCCGTTTGGGTGATCTTAAACCTGCACCCTTCTGGACAAGTATGCCATTTAACATGATTTGACAATAAGTATGCTGGATTATTTGTAGCTGGATAAAATAAAATAAATTAAGAAAAACATGCATACTTGTAACTGTCGGAGACAAATGTGAAAGGAAAAGATGACGAACAAAGATTAAAAAATGAGGTCCAAACATCTCTGCAGCCTTCAACTATGGGATACCGTCTACCTTCCTTACACGCAAATGATTAAGCATGCAGAAACACGTTGACGAGCGCTGTGGCCAAAAAAAGAATTTACACCTTTTCCCCTTTTTTTTCTCTCTTTTTTTTAACAACCCACAGTGAGTTTGACCCAAAACACCCAAAAATATCAGACCCAAGATCCTTTAAGACAAGTTCAATAATATGGTTTTGGTTATACATGGTTACAAAAGAACTAGTATGAAAATCAGTCTAATCATGAAGCATTTTTAAAAATAACAAAAATCTGAATTTGAATGAAATTACTATCTATACCATTTTGGAATGAAACCCTTCAACCATAAATGAATTGCACAGAGGTAGGATGAATTTGTGGCAGTACTACAAGATAATGCACACCAACACTGCAGCCGCGAGGAGCAGGTGTATTGGTTGAGGTCAAGATGGCTAATAAGGGCATGAGATGGCTACCTGCAATGTTAAAGATTCAGTAGCATGATATGGATCAATCCATTACTCTCATGCCTAGCGACAGTTTGGAAAACATTTCCGCAGGATGTTGATCTGCAAGTCAATAGAATACTTTGTTTTGATAATATTTAAAGTGAGGGGCTATGTCATTTATCTGAATGCAAAAGGGGCTGTTGAAAACAAACTGCTCACGCAGCAGCAGCTCTCAACTAAACAGCCATAACTGTGCTCCTGTTTCTCACAGCGAAACAAACGCAGACAATTAAAACAATACAAATCATGTGACGGGGGAAGACTGTCGAGCAGCTCGATGAGGCAAGAATGTTGAGAGCGGGGAGAAGAGAGGAAGACTGCAGGCTCTGAGGGAGCTGGTCTGTGTGTTGGAGTAACAATAATAGTCCTGCACACAGACACACAAGTTCACACACAGGCACACTTTCAAACGGGTCTCTTATTCCACTGCGAAGCCACAGGTCTCCTCTATAGCGGTCAGCAGCTTGTCGTACAGCTTGTCATAGCTCTCGTAGGGCGGAATGTCGATTCGGTTAAAGCTGGAGAATAAAAAGAGAGCGAGAATGAGATCACGTGACTGAAGCAATGAGAGAGTGACAGGTATTGCTTTAGTGCCTGCAGGTGTACACGACACACACCAGGTATGGGCTTTGGGCAGGTTGTTGGCGTTAGCATCGATCTGATGAATGGTGAAGAGTCTGGGCCCTGCAGCGCCTGCAGTCGAAAAACACGAGGATGCAGCATCAGGTGTGGTTCAGCATTACCTTACAATGTTCAGTTACCAATCAACATTTCAGTAACTAAGACACACCCTTTTAATCCAGCCTTTGCAGCATTAGCAAAGGCAAATAGGTAAGGTGTAAGTATGCTGCAATTTTTCAATGCCAACGACTTATATTATGTAGTATTTTACCTTAGTAAAAATGACAGTCTTCTAAGATTACCAGTAAGCATAATAAGAGATACACATTTTAAAATATTGACAGAAAATAACCACTTTATCTCGGATAAGTTTTTGTTAATAATGAAAGCAGTGAAAGCAAACCAGCAGTTGGGCAGGACGCAACCGTCTTAAGTTAGGAGTGAAAAAAACAAAGACTGGAGATGGCCACTCGGCTAAGAGACCGGTTCCATACACAGAGACAGATAAGTACCCTGTAGAGCCTTGAAGCCTTGCAGCGGGACTCTGGACGAGCCGGTAACAAACTGCAGCAGACGGGCCCTCCTCTCCTCGTCAAACGACTCCACGGCTTTCCAAAACCACTTGACGATGTTGGTGTCGGGGGTGCAGTGCTTCAGACGGGTGTTGGACTTCCAGTCAGAGATGTCAATCTTTCCCAAGCCACACACGATCAGCTGAAGGTAGGGAGAAAGTTAGCAACTTAATTAGGCCTAGACAATCCTCTTATTTCAAAGACACAATATACGTTTTTGATCTTGTTACCTCCAGTTCCTTTTCATCAAAGGACTTGAGCAGGTGTTGAGGAATGACCTCATTGAAGCCTTTCTGCAGAGCCAGAAACTGAGCCTCAATGCCATGCAGGAAACGCCAGTTCACATACAACCTGTGGAGGACATGATGGAGGAGTGAGTGCAGGAAACAGAGTTAGTGTGTCAGTTTAGTCAACACTTGAGGGACTGCAAATTACAGATTTATCCCTGTGACACTGAATTCATTTTGAGACTATCTGGACTGGGGCAGAAAATCCGTATCAATGTTGATCTCTTGTGTGGGCTGAGACGAAGCTCACTTACCTAACATACTCCTTCTTGGTGTCCTCTGACACTGGCACGCTCTTGCCATTGGGCTTGAGCTCATGTTGGATGATTTCTCCGTAGGCATTGTGCTCTACACAGAAAGTGTGGTCCAGGACGCCAGTGATGTCATTGTCCCTGAAGAGGAAAGAGGGCACGTTAAAGAGAGAAGGTATGCCACAATAACAATCAGCTTCTGCAGATTTTTTTTTTTTTTATTTGTTCCAGCTTAATTAGGAAATCTGTAATTGGCAACTCAACAAGCACACTTTGCTTATATAATGGGTTTTGTTGAGATTATTTTCAGCGACTGGTTTTCACTGAGTTTGCAGCAATACAAAAGGAACACAAACCAGCAATGATGTGCATTTTAGATCAGTCATTAGCTTCCCTGGCAAAAGAGGGCGCCACAGTCAATGGCCGGCAGAATGCTCACCTGTGTTTGCATCTTACGTGTATTCCCTTCTACTTTTGGTGTGTATAAGTATGAATGTATTTCGTGTCACGATTATAACACAACCTACTTGCAAACATCTGCTTTTTGAAATAATTTAGATATCTACAAAACACCATAACAGCAGTATCAATTCAATATGTGTATCCACCAACTCAGCATTCACAAAGATGTAATGTGTTGCCTCGATTGAAAGAAGTCTTACAGGATCCAGACGAGGCTGTTGTGGAGGTCGGGGTCGACGGACTCCATATCGTCCAGCGTGATCGGTTTCCCCAGCAGCTGCTTGTAGAAGGGCAGAGTGAAGCCTCCATCGATGTAGTGGCCGTGAAACACCGCCATGCCCATGATGCGACCCACAAAGTGGAAGTACGACAGGTGCTCCTGCACATTAAAGACGGGGATATTGTTATAAAGACCATCATTCGTATGACATTATTTTGTATTATTGTATCAGATTCAGATTATACAGGTTCAGTTTTTGCACATTGCCAGAAAGTTTTACATACAGGAGAGCAAAACCACTGCTCTTTTGAAAACTCAATAGAAAAACAATTATGAAACTAATAATGAAAAATCTCTAATGAAGTTTTTTGAATCCACAAGAAAACATAATTTCATCATTTCAAAATCATTTAATTTGATTGGATTATAGTAACATCAAAACCGCTTCTGTGGAGAAATAAATGCCCCAGATCGGTCCGCATCGGATGACTGCCTGCACATACAACTTATAAGGACGCCTTACATAATCACGTCTTACATTCCTCTATGAGACCTAATAATTCCTACCGGGTTGACAGCCGAGTCAGGGTTAATCTGTAGAGTGTAGATGTCATCTCTGGAGTACTGGAAGAGGCCGTAGTAGGGGTTCAGCATTTCGTGGGACAGGAGGTATAGCCATTCCCTACCACACAAACACGGATTGAATGTAAAGAAATGTACTTCAAATTAAAACATTCTTTGTAAAAAAAAAAAAAAAAAAAACATATGGGTAAGTACCTTGCAACGCCACCATAGTCCAGTCCCTCTTCTCCTCTAAATTTGATCATCAGTCTTTTCCAGAGATCCTTTGGACGCATTTTCATCACCTGCCGATACGACTCCTACATTGACACATAAAGCAGATTAAATACAAACACATTACACAAAAGAAGAAATGTGCCATCTCAAAACATGACTGCAAAATGCAGTGGCTTTCCTATCCATGTTTACATGCTGCTGAAAAATATATAGTTACATTTACACATACACTTATGTGCATGCTTCATGTTTGGAAAAGACTCAAACCTAAAACAAAATAAGTATTACAACCAATGTTTGGAATAACGCCGTTTAAAATAACGCCGTTGGATAACAGCGTTATTTTTTCAGTAACGGGGTAATCTAACCAATTACTTTTTCCGTCGTTACAACGCCGTTACCGTTACTGGACGTTAAATGCGGTGCGTTACTATGCATTGATTGGTCAGCGGGCGGTGCCGAACCTTCGCATACACTCGTGCGACGTTAACCGTTGTGCTGTCATGCTGAAAGTGCAATACGTTTCAGAGACAGTACAGTTTTCTTTGTGGTGCGGCGTGCCGGTGTTGCGTCCCTACTGGTTTTTGAACCTACTGGTTTGCCCGCGCGTGCGTTTTTGTGCAGCGGCAAATGTTGTCTGCCTTGGTCACGTGATTCGTCACACATTCGCAAACATATTGCTGAAAATGTTCAAAATGCATCACATTTTCATTGAATCGATTTTACAAGCGAGCAGTACAATCGATGCCACGTATAAAAAAAAAATACATTGAAGAAAATATATTTAATGAAAGATCGCCACAACCTGGATTTGAACCGTGTTTAGTAAAATAACAACACGTCCCAAGCGGGTGCGCTACGCCGTCGGCCAATCAAACTTAGAAACTCCACAGAACGTGCAGGTAATGTGTACATCATGTCCAGGAGCAAAATCTTTGTCGACATCCGTGGTAAGCAACTCATTTTTTCACAGTAACGCAAATAGTTACTTTCCCTGGTAACAAGTTACTTTTATTGTAGAGTAATTCAGTTACTAACTCAGTTACTTTTTGGAACAAGTAGTGAGTAACTATAACCAATTCCTTTTTTAAAGTAACGTTCCCAACACTGATTATGACTACATCTTCCTACTAGAGGACTGATCACAGTGCATCCTGGTTATTCTGTTATTGACCCTCTTCATTTTAGGGGGCCTCCAACTCCCCCCGGCTAGTTGAATAAATAGTTGTGCATTTCCTTTTTTGCCATTTTTAGGCCTGTCCTCAGGAGTCAAAAACGGCCATGCAACAGTAAACAGTAATGCTGCCGCAGTGAACGCATGATGGAGATGCAGCATTAGGCTTTAAGATGCTTCTAAAACACATGAACATTTGCAATAGTCTAAACTCAAGTTCTACAACATATTGATGAGGAAAACATTTTTATCTCCTTAGTGTACAAAACATTAAAACAAACCACCATTGAATCCTTGATGGAAGATACACAGAGAAAATATTGTCATTTGTGTTAAATTAAATTGCACGTGTGGCAAAGAACAAATGAGAATAAATAAAACGAAGCATTTGAAGTACATGCACACATTTGCCCTCTGCCAGCGGTTAACTGCAGCACCGGGTGCAGCATGAAAACCCGAAGTGGATCGGCAGGGCCGGTTTTCACACTTAAATTTCCCTTTCCACAGCCGTCACGTTAAAGTGGGATGAAATCATATTTTTCATTGCTCAACTGGTACTTATGAAGTTATGTCTGGCCTTGAATACTTGCCCCTGCTGCCTTAGCTCCTTTCCTCCCACCCTCCCCTCTTCCCCAACTCCTTAGCTGCTGAAATCATCCAGAAAGAATGCCTCGCTTTGGTAGAACAAAATGATTGGAAGACCAAGCGAAAGAGAGGCTGAGCAGGGGGAACAACAGTAAGAGAATTTCTTTTGTGACGTTGTGTTGTTTTCTCCTGGAAAACAAAGTGGTTTTGAGTCGTGGTTCTGTGCTGCTCTGGGCACTTTTCTGGCGCACATCGTAAAAGAATGTCTGTAAAATGAAAAGATCTTAGTTTGTGAGCATTCTGCTATTGTTTTCATAGACACGTTCAGTTTGCATGTCAGCATGTGATGCTTTTTGCAAAAGCCAGATGGTAAATTCTATGAAGCCACAGTCAACGCACCCTTTAAAAAAGAATTCAAGGACAATTCTGCCTTTGCCAATATTTTATCCTCTATTCAAGTGTGCAGTGGCAGTTTTTACCTCAAATATCTCTTCCCGGCAGACCTCGATGCGGCAATGGCCGGCCTGCGGTTGCTGCTGAGAGAGTTCCTGCCGCAGGATCTTAAGCTTCTGCACCAGGTCCCTCTTGTACTTGGGCACAGTCAAGCACTCCGCCTCTTCAGGCAGCTGGGCCGGGGACAGAGCTGGCTGAGGGACGCAGGGACCACTCGGGTCCTTCGGCTGAGTCGGGTGACTGGAGGAAAAAATGGTTTACGGTCAAGGAGAGATTGGGGAGGAGAAGTGCAATCAAAACAGATGGAGGAAAATAGACACGGTGTGAAGGCACGGATAGGTGGCGAGAAAGACGGGCAAAGTAAAAAGACAGAAGGGAACAGAGTATATATAACATGTCAGTACGATTCACCAATACACAATAGGATGAAATGGTTTGACCGAGGGTGCATTTCAGCCATTTACTGTCAAACATTCATGAGTAGTAGATTTTTTTTTCATGGATGCTGATTTGACGAAAAACATGCATCCAGGGTGAAGGCGAGAAACGGCCAGTAGAGAAATCCCCAACCCCTCCATCTCAGATGTCCTCTATCTGCAGAACTAGGATGTTTTTTAAGCACTGACCCCTCTAAACAGAGCCCTAAGCCCAGAGTGGATCTGATCCAGACCTGTGAACCAGCTGGGCTTTGGAGCAGACGTTTGGTAAATATCCCCACCAGGAAAGACGAAACAAGAGAGGAAAATAAATATACAGGAGAGCGGTGCGAGAGTGGCTGGCCTCTGGCTAATTAGTGCTCTTTCAGATCAACGAATCGAACAAATCCGACTCTAGTCATTTTAATTTCTTCCGAAAACCATCTCTCTCATTTTCAGGCATAAAGAAGCTGACCGACACGGTTGATTGGACATCTCTGCCCACAAGTGGAACTTCCATCAGAC
Source organism: Apeltes quadracus (assembly GCA_021346845.1). Taxonomy (NCBI): domain Eukaryota; kingdom Metazoa; phylum Chordata; class Actinopteri; order Perciformes; family Gasterosteidae; genus Apeltes; species Apeltes quadracus. Next base: position 6,721,067 of record CM037925.1, read on the forward strand.
CACTGGAGCTGCCACCCTTCCTCATACTTTGAGGTTAAGGGACTAAAAACATTTATGGAAACTTCCAGTCCTGCTCCCGCGGATTAACACAAACACTGTAGATGCCTTCCTCTAATATAGATTTCAGCCACCGCTCTAAGTTTATGTTTGCCTGCCTTGTTTTGTAATTTTCACAAGGATAAACAGGAAGTGAACAAGTATGCCTGTTGCACAGCGGGCCGTGGAACTAAACTCAAGGAACTTAGTCCTTGACCTTTATGCCCCCCTTGGCCGTTTCAAGGCGTTTATATTCCAAAACAAATGAGACAACTATAAAATACAATCTTAGCCACAGGCGGCCACGATCAATGTTCTAGTCTCCTTCAGCACTCATTGTGGTGTTAGTGGTTGGATGCCTGGGTGGGCCTCATAAAAACATAATCCGTCCCTCCTTTCCATAGGACAGCAGCCCTCGTTCTCCCGCGGGCAGACGCTGGGCCAGCAGAGGATTTCGTTAAAGCAGGTACTGTCCTCTGCTGGGAGTGGAGTGCCGAGGCTGCCGACGGCTAAACAAAGACTGAATTGGTGTATAAAAAGGAAGCGGTACACAGCCAACTATTTATTCTGACACTTGTGCATTTGAGATCTCTGGTTCAGTCGGTTGGAAACTGCCTCAACTATTTGGGCTTTCCAAACGAAACGGGTTGCAGTGTTTCGCCAGTGTATCCCTGTATAATCAAGTCTGCTGCCTATTTATTTTATTGGCAGGCACTGGGGCTCCTAGCATGTCAAAGAAAGGGTAAGACTGAAACACAGCAGTCCTGAAAACCACTTTAGGAAGGAGGTTTTTAAGAAAAGACGGCCTTAAAACCAAATTGAATAAGTTGCTTTTGGCTGGGAGGCTGAAGAACCATATAATAAAGAATAATTTTAGCGCCCTTTTTTCCCTTTCTGAGGGCACAGTGCAATTAAAAATATGTTTTGACATAGTTTCTCGTCTCTGGTTTCCAAACAGGGCGAGCTGTGCATATTTGAGGGTAAAAACAGAAAAAAACAGCACAGCAAAGCTTAAAAAGAGAGAAACGAGTCCTATTGGTTCGACAGCTTGAGTAAAATACTACTTGAGTTGAGATATAACTTTGAGCCAAACGGTTGCTATAGTTGTTATTCCAAGGTGGAAGGAGCAGAAAAAAAAGAAGCTTAAGAAAAAGAACCGGGTCAAATGCAGAGTCACGATACTCCTTCATCCTCTTACTCCATTAGCAGGGAGGCAGAATGGCTGTGTGTGTGTGTGTGAGAGAAAGTACTTCTTGGCAATTGCAGCTGTCACAGGTGGGCTATAATGAGTGTTGAGTAGGTGTAGGGGTGTTAAAGTCACACCAACACACCCACCCAGCCTAGAGAATCAAAGGGCCCTTTGTGAGCATCAGCTGCTCGGTTGCGCTTTTATACACAGGCCAAATAGTGCGGCCAACTTTACAGAACATGAAGACAAACTAATTCATTACGTTGAGAAAGTAATAAATTATTCGGACAGTGTGTTTTGCCAGTAAGTGTGTGACCTTTAACATTCTTCCCACACACACACACACACACACAACTTCCTCTTTTGACAAAATATGTTTGACAACGATTGAACAGTTTCCAGAATGTTTACATTTCAGGGTCAATCGGCTGTACTTTGAACGCCAGTTAGCTTAAAGCAGTAAGCCCCGACTACACTGTGCAAATAAAACATAAGGATATTTCCGTTGGCACGGATTTAAGATTTCAATTAGCCAGACTAAGGCCCCGGACTCCTATACAGAATATACTTAAATACAACACATGCAGACTGATTTACCCTGCTATACAAATACACCGTTTAGATTGGCATTTACTTCACCATCAAGTTTCATGTGACGCGAGAAAAGTACAGTCAATATGCCAAATACTGAACATATTGTACGCCCACACACTCGATAATTTACACATTTATGTATAGATTCTTTCCCATGTTAAATAAAACACAAACCCATAATTTACCATGTATTATATATAATCTCTTCTAAAAACATCAATACAAATGTTGATGTAGATGTCATCGAGATTTATATCTAGGTTGGTAAAATGTCCGCCGATGCCCACTCAATCCAAATCCAGAAGCAACTAAAAATACCTTCTGCAAATACTGATGAACTGTACACACACTATGTGCTAGTGCAAATGCGGAAGCCAAGTATGTGAGAGACAGTGTGGCAGACCACAGTAATGTAGCCGTGTCTGACTGTCTGACAACTCAAGGCCTTCATTAGTTTCAGGTCTGAACCGGGACGCGACCGGGAGGATCAGTCGACTGAGGTGCAAACTGCAGACTCACCATGAGTTAATGTCAAATCTGTTCCACAGTGTCCATCTTACCAACTCACCGCAAACCGTTTCTATGGGCTCAGGGGTAAACCTGCACCCCATAAGGAAAGAAAACACTGGGTTTAGAGATGTAAAGGAAAATCCCAGTGTGTGTGTGTTACGGTCTGTCCCTTTCCAAAAACAATGTTTATCCTCTTCTGTGAATATGCGCTGTATGTGTGAACAGGCTGCTGACCTGTCCGTGCGGTCAGTGTGATTCTGCCTGCTAATGTTTTAGTTTACCGGCGTGCTCCCAGTAGGTCAGGTTTCTAGTGTTTGCCAGTAAACAATGCTGCATTAGCTCTTGGTTGTTGAGACCATTTAGCAGACATAATGAATTTGTTGGCTGCTGTGAGGCCTATTAACCGTTTTCATTAGTATTTGATCCCTTTAGACTTTGAATGCAGGATTCATTTCTCTCCAGGAGACCAAATGAGTGTATATACACTTACTTTACCAATTGTTCCTGGGTGTTTTGACATTGCACATTTAATCCTGTGGCAAGGGCTGTATACACAGTGTGTTTGAATTAGGTTTTACTTAATCACCGGGTATCACAAATTGGCTTTTCATTTTTTACCTTTTTTTTTAAAGTTCTTAAACGTTGTCTAGACTCCCTCAAATGTCTCCCAATAAGGACTCAGAGAAGCAGTTAATGATGCTGACTGGATAACATAGCTGAGCTTCAACTCACAACCAGAGGCTGTTCTGACACATATGGATACCATTTGACCAAATGTTGATTTCCCAAACATGTCTGTCGTGCCAGCTGCTGTTATTGAAGGAGGATTTTGACGAAGAATTAGCACTAAAAAAGCAAAGGGGAGAATTTGCACACATCTTTGCATTCCTCTCACTGAGTCAAAATACACAAAGAACAATCCTAGAATTCAGTTTATCATATCATGGATTTGCATTACTCACCTGCTTCTTTCATACAAATATCACAACTGGCTGGTTGTCATGTTGTCTAAACTGCTCAGTAGAAGAGCAAACACACTGGTGAAGTATCTATCCTGTGTGTGTCCGGCAAGGATATGGAAAACAACTGCTTATTTTCAGCCCCATCTGGCTGACTTTCCACTTGCCTGAGCTGCCTACAAGAGTATCATCAGTGGACCAATCAGCCAGCATGTGTGCGTGCGTGTTGTACTTGAATGAGATCTACATGAATGTCAACACTGAGGAAGGATATGCATGCATATACACAATACACGCAAGACATTACGCTGAGGAAAAGTATACGGTCAGCATATTTTCTAAAAGGCTAAATGCATGCATGTGTGTTTCTGAGAGGAGCTTTGAGTGACCTGCTGCCTGAAACGCTGAAAAAACTGCTTTAAGCTGTGTGTGTGTGTGTGTGTTTGTGTGTGAGACTCACCTTAGGTTAGTGTTTTGGCTGTCCGTGGCTACACGGGAACCATTTGGACTTGGGCTGCCCGAGGAAAACAATTTACAGTTAGTAAACTAATGCTCCATTTAGAAAGACTGATACGGTTTGCCTTTGAAAACACAAATTCAAGCCGCAGCCAAGGACGTCCGTGAAAATCTTGTCCCGAGCGCCCTTAACGCAGCGATGGTTTTAACACTTACTTGAGCACACGGTGCAGGTTAGCAGATAGTCGCGGGTCCGTGAACTGTGTCGTTCTATTGTTGTGGTCGACAAAGTAGACGCGACCCGTTGCTGTGTTTCTGATCTCCCAGCCTGGTGGCAGCGGACCCAGCTCCTCACAGTTCACATTGCTCAGGTCCCTGAACAAACACAACGGAAAATTAGAAACAATGATATACAGGTTTTTAGTGACATTCCGGTCAGGAAAACCTTACGCCCTGATCTGGGACGATGCTGAAGGAGTCCTGAGACCTGCACCTGGGAACATGTGCTCATGTGCATGTACTCTGTCCCTGCTGTGAGGACACATCACTCAGGGGCCAAAGCACATGCCTCTCTGCACTCATCACAACTTAGCGGGTCATTTTAGAGGCTCTGTCCAAAATGACCCAACCCAGAGGTTGCTGCTGGGGCCTGGATGTTAAACGCATTTGCCTCATCCCCAAGCAGCAGATTCACCACACGGCCAAAAGCGTAACGCAATAGCAGTGCCTGAAGTCTTCAGTGAATTTGCTAGAAGGCTATTGAGAGTTGGTTAAACAGTTTGATTGAATGCAGAACCGCGAGCCATTTGTGTGTCCCGCTTTCTCTGGGTACAAAGATTTTTCATCAAACTCCACGTTTGGTTCAGAGCAAATTAGTTAAGCTAAGTACATGAGCATAAAATATGATTTTGGAAAATATTTTTTGAACAAGCTTGAGAAATTAAACAACTAAAAGTTAGCTTTTGATTAGATATGTCTAGCTTTACAACAGGATTTAAATACAAGGCTGTCAGTATTTGTCAAGTGTTTTAAAAACATGTGTAGCTAAAATAAATATGCTAACTTGAACAACTTCTAATAACATTCTTAAGAATGAGTATATGGTGCTTTACAAAAATGCACTAATCTGATCTATAAACCTGGAAACCAAAAAATGATTTACCTCGGCACCCGGGGGTCATGCCAGGTGCTGACTCCAGTCTGTGTGTGGAGAAAGTAGACTTGACCCTGTTGAGTTGTTCTTTGCTCTAAAACAGAAAAGATTAATTTGAATTAAATTTTCAGACAGGCAGAAACGGCACAGAAACAGACATTTCCTCTCCACTAGGCCTCTACTGAGAGGATGGGAAGATGAAAGCGCAAGGGAAAGACTTTGAGTGTTTTTCCTTGCTGCATCCTAGTTCCCTCTTTTTGCCTTCGAGTTTGATGTGTGCTCCCTTTCAAATGCAATCTCCAGAACCGAAGGGAAAAGAAAACACCTCCACTAACTTAAAAAAAAAAAATGTAAAAACAAATGGGGGGGAGAACTCCAAAGACAACAGATCATTATTGGCTTGATGGACCTCTCGTTTTATCGGTTTTAGCTGATGGGTGAATGGCGAGTGAGTGTTGGCACAAAACAGGCGGTGTGTGTGTGTGTAAAAATGGACCTGCTAATCCATCACTGCCCATACTTCCTACTGGCGAAACTCATTTCCTACCCACATCTCCCTCACCACACCCAGCCACTGGTTCAGAGGGTTTAAGCTGAAGGAGAACAAAGCTCACTCGCTGTTGGGCATCAGTGACTCACTTTGTCCAACCTTTGCCAACCTCAGCCGACACAACAGGACATTTCAAAGAGGCCATTCAATAGTGCCATTCTAAAATCACTGGCAAAGTGAACTACTGTTAAAGTAATAATTTATTTTGTACACACTGCACTGTGGCAGCACACCTCTTCTGCATTCCAACGTTGGAGAACGTAGTTGTGTCGAATCTGAATTAATGTCCCGATGAGTTTCCTTGCCACGAGTAAAGTAATTACAGACATAAAACACTACAAATAACCTAAAGTGCCTTTTCTAAGCTAAACACAGAGCAATGAATACCCTGCTTCTCATTTTTCTCCTCACTGTTAAATTATCAGTCTGCAAATAGGTGAGGCGAGAGCAGGGAAGGAGAGAAGGAGAGGCACCAAGCAAGCGTTGATTACAGTTGTCATAATGAGGTGTTGTGGTAAGGGTAAAAGGAGATGAGGGGCTGCTAGAGAGGCTGCGTGAGCCTAAGGACAGCAGGCACACAGAAAAAGAAGGAACAAAAGGATGAAAAGGACAGAAAAAAATGTTCCCAGTATCACTTCCTCCAGGCTACAAAGAAGACACCACCAAAGAAGCAGCTCACTGTGTCTTTGATTGCACATTTCTGTGGGTTGGGTCTGGAACTTCATCTCAGCTTTCCTTATTTATATCAGTTGCACAGGTAATTAAAAGGTTCACCATGACTACAGAAAACAAAACAATCCAATGTACCAGCTCAGCTCAATGCATTCACTTAGGTGTCTCTGTGGTCATCATTTCCCTGACCCATCACCCCGACTACCAACATTTTGTAATAACATGTAAAAGGCACTAAATATGTACGGGCAATCAAACAGCAGCGACGAGGCCGAGTTCTGTTGTAACAGCGCACGTGGATAGCATCAACAACTCCCATGCTTCTGACCTTCAGCCAGCCAACACACTGAAAAAGCATCCATAAAAGACACTTCATGGTTTGAGCAGCTACATTTTGTGAAAAAAAAAAGTTTCTTTCAACAATCTCTTTCTCTGCTCCTATTGAGGGGCACAAGGAAAGAATTTATAGCGAGCAGTTTACATCTCTCCCTATTTCACAAGATTGACTACACGGCGATCAGAGTGAAGTGACGCGCGTGCTGCAGCTCGGCCTCTCACCGTAACCCTCGGGCAGGTCGGGTGGAGTATGCAGGTGTGTTCGACTCATGTAGTTGCGATGGCGCTGCGATCGGAACCCGTCTCTCCTGGATCCGCTGTTCGCCCGGGGGGCAGCTGGCCTCGGCCCCGTTGACGGGCGTCATCACTGGCGTGTTCTCGTCCACTACACAGCTCAGCGGCCGCCCCGATGGGCTGGAGTACTCCGACGCCGGCCTGCGTGAGAATAGTGAGTGGGTATGTTCAAGTAGCAGCTGGGTAATGGTAATCTAAAATAGACATTTCTACCATTTTACCATTTCTTACATCCACACCATTAAACTTCCTGCCTGACAACTTGATGAAGAAATTATTCTTAAGAGTTATATCCACAGCAGTGTTTTAATCACTGTGCTTTATAGGTGTGCTACTTGTGATGTCTAGACATACACACAGGTTAAGTGTAATTATTGAAGAACCGTATGTGTCATCCTCCCTCGAGAAGAAACTAGATGGTCATGGTTACAGTCAAGATTAAAGTCTTGAGAATGCTTATGGGTTGCATAAAAAACCCACAGGAAGTTCTCACAACACTACTTGTGTGCCACTCAACTGCAGGACCCACAAAAACCCATCTTGATATGCTAACCAATACTGGTGTGCGTGTGCGTGATCAATGTCGGGCCTTCAGGAGTTTCTCCTGCCGTGCATCCAGAACTTTGGACCCCCTCCATATACTCCTATTTCCTCCTTCTCCCCCCGATGTCCCATCTATTCCACGTCTTTCCTTTGTTTTAGAGCACTTTATGCCCAAGAGTCTGAGCAGTTTTCCGCCACATCTAAACCCACAGTGTGTCCTCAGGACCCGTGACAATGAAGAGTTGTAACAGTACAATAGTAATCTGCCTGGGACAACCCTGTAAAACTATTCATTTTTAGTATATGGTCAGTTAATATGTAAAATACTTGCTTGAGTTTGCAAACAAGGCAGAAATATTTTTTAAATTGTCTTTTTAAATGAATACATGGCATTCATTACACCTGCTGTTGAAGGAAGTGTAAAAGAAGGAATCCGTCTGCACTTCCTTTAACAGTTACTCTTGTCCTGCTGCGTTTCACTATTCTGCCTGGTGGCCACATGAGCTGTGTAGTAAGAGGGGTGAGGCGGGTCGGGTGGTGGTGTTATTTGTTTGCTTAATCACTAACGGCTCCACTCATATGGGCCGAGTAGGAAGGCAACAGTTTTTTTTTTGTTGTTGCAATGAACAGGCGCTAAGCACAGCCTGTCGGGTATATTTAGATGAATGCATACGTTTGTGAGTCTGTGTTTTTGTGTGAACATGTGTAGCGGTGGGGTGGGGTTGAGGAAAGGAAAGGAAATTCACAGCCATTAACTCGTTACCAACATTCTGTCACTGTCTGTTAAACTGCATGGAAGATTTTTTTATTTCTGGAATTGCTTGAAATGGACTTGTGATGCTTTGTTTTAAAAAGGTCCCGCTTGTTGAATTAGAAAGTTTGTGTGTGTGTGTGTGTGTGTGTGTGTGTGTGTGTGTGTGTGTGTGTGTGTGTGTGTGTGTGTGTGTGTGTGTGTGTGTAGGTGTACCTAGTAGGTCTCTCCCATTGGGTGGTGCGGGTGATGTGGTTCAGGTACTGGATCCTTCCGGAAGCTGTCCTCCTCTCTTCCCAGCTGTTTCATCGTCGAATATCAAAACGTGCAAGATGATGAACATTTTACTTTTATTAAAGCAATACACCTTAGTTGTCAAACTGCATTGTAAACGATGTATTCTTCATTTAAAAAGCAGAACAGAAAAAGGGGAATATCCTGAACCTACACATCAAGGAGTGCACAGGAAAGCATTTCTCCTCAAAAGAAATGAAATTATAATTAGTAAATATTATGTTTTTAACTAGTGTTTAATGTAGGTTTTCAGAACAGGGAAGCTGGTCCCCTGCCTTCATGCACACATTCAAACTATGGATCATTTTGCTTAAATAATTAGTCTTTGAGTTAAAGATGGCTCCATGAAAATGGGATACAGCACAATGTGTGTGCAGTTAGGATGGGTCCTTTTTGATTAAAACCTGTGGGAATACTGACCCGTCGGGTAAGTCATTGTCGAACAAACGACTGCAGTCCACCACCGGTCCTCCTGTCCCGATCCGGTCTCTGGACTGAAGACTTACTACAAAGTTAACAAAGATGAGGAAAATGATGGATCAATCTAATTATCTCATTCATTATCTGAGCAGCATAAAAATGAGTAATATTTCATATTTATCATTATGCGTTAGTTGATGGTATGTGGTTGCCCGCTTCACTGATGCTTTGGTTACATTTTGTGTTTCTTATTCCTTTTCTCATCTGACATCAAGACAAAGAACAGTACAAATAAAGAAAAGCAATAAAGTGAGTCATAGTATTGAGACCGAATTCAATGCATTGGCACAAAAAGTATTATTCTGTTTGAAGTAAATGAAATTCAAAGGAAATGTTATTCAGAGACAAACTGAATGTAAATCAGAGCATCAGGAATATGCAGTGTAGACCGATAGAAGACTGCTCAACTTTCCCACATGTCAGAATGATAGGATTTCCTATTAAGACGTATACAACTGAAACGTGAACGTATTGTGTGCGTTTGTGTGTCTTACCGACTATTTGACCCCTCACGGTATCATTGTCATTAGGGCCCAGCTTATTCATGTCCAATCTCTGATCTACGGGGGGAAAAACTAAGGATTTATTAGGCATCCAAGCAATATTGAAGAAATACAACAGTGCTCTCTGCAGAAGAGACATCGCTGAAGCAGTTTGTGTGCAAGATTTAAAACATTGGACACAAAAATTGAAGTTGAGAAACAGAATGTGTTCGCACTGCCAGACAGCACAGAAACACAACCCAGGAAGACTCATGCGATCCAGACAAAGATGCACTCAGCCCCCCTACACACACACACACACACACACAAAACCTAATCAAACCTAAGAGTGCAGTGGGAAAGGAAATAAAGAGGCAGTGAGTGAGACGAAGGGAGATTGTAAAAGTGTGTGTATGCGTCTATAGACTAAGCCGATCTAAACAACCCTAAAGCTTGTTTCCAGAGGTGTGTTTGTGCATCCGTTTCAGATATGTGTCTAGACTGAAAGGCGATGGTCTAAGCATTGCATGGCTGGAATAGCAAGCAGACTTTTTCTCTTAAATATGAGAAGGAAGAAACGCAGGAATTGAACACTTGCAGACCTTTACCCACAAGCCCTTACTGCACCACCCAATTTCTCAGACTTTGTGGGTTTAGAAGTAGGACAAAGGACTCAAAAAGGTTTGGGTCTGCGATCTTGTAGGAAGTGTAGCTCAGTGACAGCCAGACAGACTTTTAGTAAACTAGACATTCATGCCTGATCCACTTTTGGTTTGCAAGGGTTTGTGCGTGTGTGTGTGTGTGTGTGTGTGTGTTCCTGTGCCCGCATGAAGTTGAATAGGACTTCTAGAAACCAACGTAATTCCAGTAAAGTATTGTGTATTTCTATATTTATACATTTGTCTCCCTGAGTGTGTGGATCTCGGTGAGACCACAAACTGGATGTAGCATATGTGTGTGTGTGTGTGTGTGCGTGTGTGTGTGTGTGTCTGCTCACACGGGACGAAGACAGTAATGTGAGCGCCGATGTCTTGTCTTGGATCATAAACTGTCTCCCTGTCCACTTCCTGCGACTGATGAGAAAGTACACATCTATGCCAGGTTGGCTGTGCAGTAAGTGGCTGCTGTGGAGCCCGGCTGGAGCCTATGCCGTCTGTTCCTGGAAGTTACGGGTGAATGGAAGGGCAAGTCCTTTTTAGCACACAGGAGGGTAAACGCTTGGCCCCAGACGTTTGTGCCACTCAAAGTCCCTTTTTTGGGGTGGATTATGGCGTGAACATTAAAGTATCAGTTTCAAGAGTGCCATTTAGGAGCAAATAGAATCCATATTATGTATTCTTATTTAAAGCATTTCATTTTGGGGATTCGGCATAGGGGTCAGTTTCTAACTTGGTTGGCCCAAATTCAACGGACTGCATTCCTCGGAGTCTCCAAATATGCACTTTGGATAAAAAAGCATCCAACAAATAGCAATTAAATACAGCGAGACTCCTTTAGTGGTTGTGGGTTGTGACTCTAGAATGTAACACAGAGTGGTTGTTTTTTTTGGAACAGGTCAGGAACTATAAGGTAAAAGGTGAACTAAAAAGGTATTAAACTGGAGCAAATACTGTAAGATTAGCATCCTTTCGCACTTACGTTTTTATATGTTACTGGTACCTGTAGACAGAGCTAACAAGCATGTGAACATGTGGACTGCACACAGAAAATAGCTGTCAAAATAAGTTGGAAATCACAGAGCACAACACAAGAGCCGTCTGAAGAAATGCAGAGAATCTGAATTTGAGAATCCCTCTGTGCAAATTATTTGCTGTTCCCTTGCATCCCAGCGACACTACCCTGGGGTCAACACTATGATCGCACAATTATCCAGAAACACCATACTTACTCTTTCTATGCATCCTGTGCAAAATACCACAAATATGTATAACAGCAGGAATTTGATTCCAAGAAAAAAAAAAGGAGCAGCCGGCCTCAAGACAAATAAAAAAAAGGTTCCTTGAAATTAAGTTCTTGTCTATGGTTAGAGACACCGTGTGTTGTCCACATAATTGTCTATCTGACTCAGTCTGCCGAGAGTTTCCACAGATGTTTGAAGAGAAGTTGACGCATCAACCATTTTTAAGTTATTCATCAATTAGTATATATAATTAGTGTATTCCCCATAGAACCTACCTATTACACTTCACCACGGTAAAGGCCATGGCAAGCATTCAGAGGGAGCAGGAAAAGACCAGACAGCAGCACTACACAGAGTACGCAAACAACGACAACAGGGACTCACAGCCGGTGTCTTTGAGCCTGTTGATGGCGTTGGACAGGAGCCGCACACAGCCGAGGAAACCCGCGCCTTGCTTTTTGTGGATCTTCTTGTGGTTCCATACACTGATGGTTATTGAGTCTGCCTTTCCAATGTATCTGACAGAGGGAGAGAAGAAGCGAAGGAACACAGTTGGATAAGAAAAAAGAAAAAAAAGTCAGTCATAAACCCACAAGGTATGAAAAATAAAATTGTGAAGTGGAAACACTAGGGATAATTTCCAAAATAAACTAAAACACCAAAAAATATATAAATACACGCAACTGAAACTATTTTTTTGGCATCTCTTCCTACCAATTCAACCTGACAGCAAGAGAACAATGCACGCCATTGCTTTGACTCAAAGCCGCTAGGCTGCATCCTTAAGGACGCAGACGTCGACCGCATAGGTCACTTCCGCAGCGACGTGCCTGTCCCAATCCGTCGGCTTCTCCGACCGCGGCCGAGGGGCACGGCCCTCCAGCAGCCTTTGCTCCTTTTGTTTTGTGGTGTGATTATAAAACTAACTTCACATTTAGTTGTGTTTTATGGAGCCGGAGGAAGCATCAAGCTGAAGGAGAACAATTTGTGTGTATTGACATTAAGCTGCTGTAGTGTGGACATATTCTGTACTATTTTACTGTAAAAATAGCTTGTATCTGATTAAAAAGAAAAATTGTTAACTTGTACAAGTTAATAAATGTTTTTGCTGTAGTAGTTTTTATTGACATTATTGATTGAATCTCCTTTTGCCGTAAGATTGCAATATTACTTTTAATAGTAAATTGGAATAAATAACCGATTTAATTTGAATTTAAAATAACCGGAAAATGTTCTTCTTTCAGGCTGAAATACATCATACTCTGCAGAAGTGCCTTTCAAAATTAAATTAAATTAATTAAATAGGAACTTTAACTTCCTTATGTTAACTTTATGTTTTTAAGACTTTTATTGTTAAGCTCAGTAGGTTGCTAGGCAACGGGAGCAGCGGAGGTAATGCTGATGACGCAAGCAGGAAGTCCCCAGTTAGGCCAGACAGTCTCCGTTCAGTTCAGCCTTTGCGGTTGTAGGAGGACCAGCCCAGGTTTACCGCAAAGGCTGATGAAGGCTCATGTATCAGACTGCGCAATGAGGCCCATTAGCTGATTTAAAAGTGCCTGGTGTGTATGTGCTTGAGTGTTTGTGCAGATTAAGCGCAGCTGAGGCCGGTCTAGTCGTGGTTGGAGAACAGAGGAAGTCCCTGTGACCCAGGCGGCTCCCACAGTAAATATGCACAGCTCAACACCCAAGTGCAAAATCACGTGTAATTACAGCCTCGCAGCCAGCACAGATGCCATGCTCTAGATTACACTGCGTTTCCCTAACGAGAAGTGGGGTTTCCCTACCAAACACGCCAAAACGCATGTTCTTAGTACGCAAGCCAAATTTCGGAATTTGGTTAATTTTTGCACTGAAATTAAATTGCAAGCTGTGCGAGTGGTGGATCATTTTGTGTATCCAGGGCTTCAGTCAGCACGTTTCCAGTTTCTCTCTTGGCCGTTGCAGATGCGTCTAGGCCTGTGCTATGATGCTCGTGTAGATTGGGATCCATTAAAGGTTTAGTAAATTTGATATGAGGAGAAAAATGGTGAAAGAAGACAGTTTTCTGCAACTGAACTTTCTATTTTTCCCCTCAAACAAAGCTAGTTAATTGGGGAATTAAAAGATTATTTCCCAAGAAATAGAAATTTATAAAAAAGGTTCCAACCCTGTAATTTGTGACTGGTTCTGTCATAATAATATCACATTAGGAAAACTGTTTAATCTCACGCTGTTCTCTTCACACAGGGGACCTGTGAGATTAACACGGTGCAACGGTGTGGCCTGCAAGGCATTTCAGAGGCATTTTAAAAAAGAACTGAAACAGCCAACTAGACAATGGTTGAGTGTCTGAACGAAAGAACAGGTTAAACATGTTAATTGCTGGCTAAACAATGACTGTGCCAAAAGCTGCATTGAGGTACCCTGTGCTCTAACATAACATTGCAAGTTCAGAGGCCATTATTGTGACACTGTTATCGGGAGCAGATGAATACAAAACCGAGTGGGTTTCAAAACCCCAGATTAATAAATGGCCTGCAAAATACTGGTCTGTCCAACTCCGTCTCTTCTATAGGTGGTTGGTGTTGCTCTGAAACCTACAGTATGCTTGGTGTGCAAACTTTACCTAGAAAAAGGACCAACTGGACCTCATTTCTGAGCAGAACTTCTGCCCAGAGCTGCCGTACCAGTACGCACGGTGCGACGAACATCCCTTATGACCGTGTCGTCGGGGAGAAAAGTGTCCGTTTCCTTTTCAAGTTCATCCCCACCAGCCATTAGATTCATATTCTTCAACTGCTCAGGATTCAAACAGAACAGTATGTGCAGGATTTCTTGGTGTTCTTGGCTTAAATTCAATTTCCACCACTAAATCCACTTTAAAAACAACAACAAAAAACTCATTCGATGCACAACTAAATGCTGCTGGTCGAGTACAGAGACAACACAATTTAAAACAATCCCTCTATATCTCCATCACCCATGCACAGACTTCATGACGTAGTTACAGCAAAAAGAAAAGTATTATATTAGCCCTCCTAATCCTGCAGACAACAGCAGAGGGGGAAAATTCTTGGGTGAAATCCAGATTAGCTTTCCAGGACACACTAAATCCAGACTTTCACAACCTCCTGCACTTTCCCTTGCCAGGGAACCAACATTACCTTGGGATACCACACAACATTTATTTTCAGGTTCTATATACATTTCATATCAATGTTGGACAGCATTTAATTCTCAACATCTTTGTAAAACTTAAATCAGAGTGGAGATTCTACACTCATCCACATTGATCTGATTTAATTGATTTCATGCAAAGCATTCTGCCTCAATTCCCTCGTTCCCTGCTGTTACAGTGAGCTGACCATCCCATTTCACTTCTACCCCTTTAGGACACACGCTCTCACAGACCTTTCCTGTCTCATAACAGAAAATTGCAAAACACTTCAGCAATAACGTCACTAAAAAAAAAAAGGTTCTGGCTTCAATTTAGGAATGTCTGGCCTCAAGAAGGTGGCTGAACCCTTGCTGTCAGTTCAAGACTGAGAAAGCAAAAACCTAATGCATATCCAACCAAAACCAGGCCCGTTTCCTAGAACAGAGTAAACAGCTTGCGCTCTTTTAGCATTTTCCCGTGTCAACACATGCTTTTACTTTGCCAACTCACAGGAGATCGGAATGAAGTGGAAAGACAGTCGCATATGTAGCTACGGTTTAACGAATACTGAATGACCTCAAGGAAGGGTGAAATGAAATGTACATTTATATATAAAATGAAAGGACCATTTTTTTGCTGGGTACGATGTGTAGTTTAGACTGGAGGATCAAAGCTTATGTTAGCATCAAAATAGACCCCACCAACTAAAGCGGAAAGTGACTTGGCCATCAGCCAATCCCACACTCCCATCTGCTTTCTGTGGCATGTTAGCAATTTCCTGAACGAGAGGAAGGGGCCAGGAGGGAAACAAGCTCCTTCGAGACGGTTAGGGATTGAGAACCGGGTAGTGATTTATGTAAAAGAGGGGATCTGAGGTGAATGTTGACAGTCCACAGGCAGCCTTGTGAGACAGGTGGGAGTGTCCAAGTGTGGGTTTGTCCAGAAAACCATGATGCCACAGTTTGCCTGGCAAGGCCCATGTACAGTCCAGTGCCTCCCCTACTATTTTATATTCATAAAATGACCAGCCAAAAAAACTAAATCTTAAATGCATTATCTGCCAATAGACAATAGACTGATAAATTAACATTGGCTGCTCTCATCGCAACATTACTTTAGCTGCCTTTTCCTCAATGACAAAATTAAAAACTGATTATTATGTGTTTAACATAACGTAACTTCATTTTCTTTGGCAATCCCCTAGCACAATTTCCTTAATGGCTTAGTACTCTCAGGAGTACATCGGCTTGGTCGCCAGTGGGTTCTTTGGGCTGGTGTGTCGTCTCAGACATCACTTTTGGTACAATTCATAGATTTGGAATAGTAGCATATGCTGCACTCCAAATCTGTTGGCTTTTGTAAAGAAACATCTGGCTCAGAAAAGTGACAAGCCAGAAAAATCCAACAAATTACAGAGGATATTGTTTGAGTGCTACTAACTATCAAACTCCATCTTCAAGCCCCCAAAGGAAGAATCTGTCATTTGACAAAGGGATTCATATCAGTAGGTGTCACATATAAAACCGCTCAGAAGCTTTAGAGACAAGTGTCTCTGCACACAGTAAAGTGACGACTTAATCCTCATTTCTTAAACATTCGTCATGGCAGCGTCACACAGGGAACACACTAGAGAGCAAAAGCAATACTATTTCTGTGATAACAACGATTGACGCATACACACAAACACTCATTGTATTTGTTTCCAAACGAGGCATCCGTGTGTACAAAACATGTTGAGATGCCGCCTTCCAGGAGCGTCAACTTACAGATCATAGTGTTGATTCCACTTTGGGTCCAGCGTGTTTCTTACAGTGTCTGTAGAGTGACACTGTCCTGAGCCATCCACCACCACTTTGGCAAAAGGATCTGGCAACCCTAAGTAAAAAATAAAAAAAACGGCAAGCAAAAAAGGGTTTTTAGGCAACTATACAAACCTTTTAAATGAAGAAACCATGTGTGTGGCCATGTGACGTGTTCAACCTCCCGTTGTACAGATCTATAGGTAAGTATAAATGAACAGTGGCAAGTTTGCCTCCATTTATCTGATCGGTAGTAAAATTGACACATTTCAGAGAGACAAGGCAAGAAAATAACTTGTCGAGCAGTTGTAATCGGGTCTGTAAACTTGTGTTGACAGCAACCTTTTTTTCTCTGTTTTTCCTTCAAGTATCCAGGTCCGTGGAGGCGGTTTTGTTTGTGCCATTTTCTGATCAAATTAAGGTCTCACCATCATAACGGTTGCAGGCGGCTTTTTCCATTACAGCCATGTTTGGCCCGCAGGTTTACAACCAGCCTCAAAACTTTCAGCCGTTTCTCTCCCCCTCCTTTTAGCCACCAAGAGAATTCCCTTAAATTATGTATCACGGCTATTTATATCCACCATAAAGCAAAGGTGAACAATGGCACACAAGTCACGTATAAAGTACAGCGGCAGCTATCAGGGCCATCTCCCCTGATGCATCCTTCTTTATGATGGGGGATTTTTATTGATGTTCTGCAAATAAGTCCTTTAGTTTTACAAGTTACCTGCCCTACGAGACATATGGTATTGGACCTTATGGGACCATTAGAGGAGCCTGGGATTATTACTGCAAAGCTCCTCCAATCATTTAAGTTTGGTCTCCCAGACGATTCCAAAGATAGAAGACACTGAGTGCTGGGACATTCTGCGTTATTGGAGGTAGTAGTTTCCTGTGCAGTTTTAACCTCGGGGCACACAAGTCAAACCTGTTCAGTCACCCTCATGCTTTTTTAGGGACTTTTCTTTTTGTGATAAAAAATTAGCTCTATTGTTTATACGCATGACCTCCAGGTTAACCGAGCACCGAACTACTGGCTTCATACCACACCATGCAATTAAGCTCTTTTATCCTGCCAATCAAATTTAAAAGATGTGAGTCACTCAGAGGTATTATATTGTGAGAAAGGTCTCATCAGTAGACTTAAATAAGACGTCCCTTCATTAAATAATACTGGCGACAGAGGATGGCTGTCTGTCCCCATCACTTACACAGGAGGTTGAGGAGACAGCCTGCAGCTAAATGTTAAATAGTAAATTAGACGGCAGAAAGAAAACGTACATATTCGTCCTTCTACAACCTTGAACTATCAGCATTTAAATCTCTGCATGTTTGTTAGAACTTTTGTTTTATATTCCACTCTACCTATAACGCTGCAGCACTGCACATTGAGTCGCCGCGTAACGTTCTTACGACAAAAGTCTTAACTGCACAGTCCACTTTGGGTTGATTCTCATTTAATCCCCATTGAGGTTTTTTTTTCTTCTGCCCAGTTTAATTAAAGCCTTTCTAGAATCAAGTCTACAAGGTATTGCTAAATGTTTGGTTGGCGAAGCGTCCCTGTGCGTGCAAAGCCTCCTGGTGTGTGAAACAGACAGACTACTCCTGAGAGACTTCTTTTACAGCGCGGCTTCAAAGGCCAGCGAGCCGCCACTGCTGACAAAGTCCATTTTAATGCACAAGGAAGGCAATGGGACAAGAATAGCAACAAATAAAAATAGGATCTACTTACGGAAGAAGTCTTTTTTTGCCAAGTTCTTTGCACACAGGACTGGAAGGGAAGAAATACAAAGACGTTAGTGTCAGGTTAAAATTTGATGCGGGCAAACTAGATGAAAAATAGGAGATAAAAAAAGAACCAGGAAAAAAGGGCCAAGGAAGGTTTTCTCTATGTATACACAGTGTCACAACATAGTTTAAGATACGTTTTATCTTCATTTCAATAAAGGAATAATTACCAGTTGTGGAGTGTGGACGTCAGTTACATCAGTAATGTCAGTGTGCATGCGTGTGTTTAAGGAAGTGTAGGTGTTGTAAGCCAAAACAAAGTAAGCCAAAACCAAAATAACCAGCAGTAGTCGGAATTCATGCCGTGGAGAAACGCCACACCTCAAACCAGGATGCAGCAGGGCTCTTATGCCCCGCCGTCATCAGTGCCAGGGGCCGTCACAACAGCAAGCGTTCAATGGTATGTAAACTTTTCTATTGAATATGTATTCCAAGATATCATGGCGGCGATATATTTTTCCACGGTTTACACAATGTATAATGTGAACCTGCCCTGGATAAGAAACCACCACCACTCCAAAAAAAAAAGCTATGGAATGGCCTCGGAAACCAACCTTGCATAAAACCAGTTCAATGTGGACACCCTGACGGTAACCAGAATGACACCGCCAAGACAAAATCTGACAGAATCAGAACATGGGAACAGACAATCCCAAGGCAAACCAAATGACACAGATTGGCCCGCCTGGATGAACAAACAACTTGTCACGGGGAAATTGCACTACCAAAGCAGACAGTATGGGCACAGGCCAAATCAGAGGCCACCAGAAAGGCCTCCTGTGGGACAAAATGGACAGTGGTGACGGCAGACAAGACAAAAACAGGAGAGACAAAAGACCTGAAAGCTTGGCAGAACGTTTGTGAACAAAGATTCCAACTTAAGATATTTTACAAAAAATCATCCATTAAATGGGTCATCATGTTAGGCCACAGCTCTATGAGATTATATATATAAGCCTATTTTGTGCCAGGTTAATAGCAATAGAGTTTAGTGACGGATGGCACTTTGTGTATTGGTTTGGACATGTTATTTATAAAGGGGCCCTTGTAAACACAAAGGTTATGTTCACATTTAGTGTCCCAAAAATGCAGTGTGTTTATCCATGAGGTCTAACAAGCGTGTAAAGTGAACTTCCTTTCTCGTAAAACATTTGAAATGCTGCCAAAATGTATTCCCAGGCTACTAAACTACTCCATAAAAGTCTTGAACCATGTTGTGTGACAGAGATTTTTAAAGTTGAGATGACAATTCTCACAAGTAGCTAACGGGTGTGTTGAGCAATCATGCAGACCCGGCTCTCTGGTTAAATTGTTCTAATGCAGACACACTGCTGCGGGGTCTCAGCCTTGATTGCCGTAGGGGGGAAAAAGGCCTCACTCATCAATGGCTGTTAACCACTTGGCATTGACGATGACTGAATAATGACAGCTGGGTGGGGGGGGTGGAACAACTATTAATCCAAGTTTCTGCATGGAACATGATTGACACATTGGTGATAAGTGCAGCAACAAGCTATCAAAAAAGTCAGACCAAGTACTGAGAGTACCATGAATGTATGAAACCGCAACATGCAGGGGAAAACATCTGGAGTTGTGCATGCATTAGTTCAGTGTCTTTATTGCCGCAGAGCTGCATTATGAACTTTTCGTCCATGTGATCCAGAGAAAGCCTCTTCGAGGCTCCTTGGCCCTCTTCGTTCAACCTCAGGCAATTCCGCAGCACTGGGTCACTATAGAAAAAGCAAGTACAAAGTGTAATCACAAAATAAAACGTTAATTTCACCCATAAGAGGACAGAGGTCTGTCCTGTGAACAACCATGTTGACGTCACTAAGTACTCTGACAGGCTCAGAGGCCGTTGAGCTGAATGGGTTTAGAGTAATTTAGGACCGGTCATAACACAGCCGAGTCCCCCCCCACCCCCCCCGAAGTTACAATCTATCGTTTTATCCTTGGTTACACTTCCATCTTCCCTCCAGCTTAAAGACATTGATGACAATAGCCATCCTTGTAACTTTAATAAAGCCGGAGGAACTGTTCTCTATCACATATCTGGTGTGGATGTGATTCAACTTCCACGCTTAAGAGCTCACACTGAAATGCCAGTTAAGCAAAACATGCACTCTCCCAGTTTTAATCTTTTGTCTGCTGTCAGTTTTGTTAATTGTTGGTTATAGATTTTTTTTTTTAAATGTTTCAGTTAGTACAGCGAGTAATTTTGTATTTCAGAACCCTCTCTTCTCCAAACAGTTTTAATGTTTGAGGACGCATCCTCCACTAAAACTTGATGGCTCGAAAGTTGTTTCACGGTGAAATACGGAACAGCGCAGAAGCTAAAGAGGCACCAACTTGAGTTTGAATTGTTCACTAAATAATGCAGATTCGGTCATTGACCACCCAGGGTTGCACTTAACACTAAACCAAGCTGCAATAGTCATTAACGGGACAAAAGGGGGTCAACTCTGCACCATTGTTCATCCAAAGATTTATAACAGCTGCTGCTGCTCTGGGACCATTTGTAGGTGAGCCACCCTATTCCACAATGTGAAACACGCCATGAATCAAACTGTCACACTAAAACACAAGCCCATCCATCCAAGCAAGCAAGCAGCGTGCTGTGATAATGCCTTTACCACTGTCTGCTTGCTAGACATTGATCCAGACAATACTTCCTTCATTGAGGCTCCAGAGGTCAACCATAGTTTCCCAGCCACAAGGGAAGCGTTTGAGCCCACACCTTCATGGAGGCTCGCAACCAGCCTTTGAAGACATTGAAAGTAGAGAAAACTATTGATGACATTCCCCTTTTTAACAGTCAATGCACTTAAGAGATGATTCTGAAGCCTGACTCCCTGAGAAGTTGGGAGTATGCCCGCTCGCACAATCACACCACCGATTGTGCCATTTACACCGAGCCCTGAATAGCTGGCAGTCACGACATCTGTGTCTGGGCCTCTCCCACTGTGAACTGTGAAGAGGATAAGTACAGGCACTAGAGGCCTTGTGTTCATACGAGTACGCCCGACACTCCAGACGCCGTTTATAGCGGTGGACAATCGCCTGAGCCTGACCTTTAAATTGCTTCAGTCCTTACTGGCCGACCTTGTATTTTGTGAAGCCGTTCTTCTGAGGTCGTCTGTGGCCTGTACCGTCCCAGTCAGGCTCACCGCAATTTGATTTAATAGCTTGTAGTATTAAATATCCCTATGCAATAAGATCTATACTCATAACCAATGTAACATTTTGATATACATAAATCACTTCAAATAATGATAACATGTATTCCAAAAAGCAAGGGCCTTAGCTTTCAGTACAAAAAATACAAAACATGCACAATGGGACTCAGACCACAAAGGCGAGGCAGTTGGTCGGGTGGGGGCTTTGTCCGTCTGAACACAAAAGGTCAGGCTAACGGTTAGCATTAGTTCTGGCTGAGAGGTGAAAGGTCTCAAACAGTCAGAGGAAGGGGTGCCGGCTGTTTCCTCAAGGGAGTCTCCATTTGTAATGGATGCTTCACACCTCGCTTGGTGTGTTGGGAAAAGGAGGAGGCGGCAGGGTAGGTCAGTTGTTCAACTTCTCCTCTTCTTTCAACCCAAAGTCCTTTGAAAGCTGCATCACAGTTTGACGGATCAGGTCAAAATCCAAGATGTCTGTGACAATAGGTTTTAATGCATAAAAAGGAGCATAGTTCAACTGAGGATAACGCGTCGTCAAATGGCCTGAAGGTTCTAGCGTTGTGTATTCATCATACCTCATGAAATAAGTCAGTTTTGTTCGTGACGAAAAGGGGATGACAAGACAAAAGGACATGGGCTGTATTCAAGTTCACAATAGTGTATGATTTGCACTGGGCCGCCAGTATGCCTCTAGCCTCCTACACATTATCAAACCACCGAGCCGGGCTACTCTGCCCGACACACACAAGGCTTTGCGGTCAGTGGCTCCAGTAGACAGTCGCGTGATTGCGCACAGACAACTCCACTGCCAAGTGCCCCCATTTTGTGGTCCATTTGTTCAAGTGATTCTGTGACGGCGCTCCGAGAACGGGAAAGTACACCCGCAACATTCAGTTGGTAGGCTTGGTTGCTGATACCGTCAGAGACAATTCTATCATCTTTTCATTTTACACATTAGATGTGGTTCAAAGTGGTTAGCTTTTTCTTTAAAATGTTAAATAAGATTGAGCAGATGCATGCATCCTTTTTTGGAAAGACAACCACAGTTAAGTGCAACTTTTGATTCTAAATAAAGCTCAATATAAACCCTTAGACAATTTCAAGTTTTGATCCTGAAATGACATTATGGGATTATTTCATGCGTGCAGGTCTTTCACCAACACAACATTACTCCATGAAATGTGAAGTGTTGCCAAATATTAGCATGGGCGGCAGTGTGGGTGCAGGCTGTTCAACACACTCAAGTGTTGCTGTGTAGAAAGTCTATGTGAGAAGAACAGTAAGCTTTGAGTCTTGCAGAACATCCTTTTCTTTCCAAAAGACAAATTCAGAACAGGTTTAATGACCGCACACTCTGCAACAGGAACTGATAAATGACTGATCCACCAGGTTATATATTAAGCTGCGAGGTGAAACGTCAAATGTAATTCATGACCCTTTGACACATTTTACAGATCAGGTTGTGGTGTCAAGATTTATCTTTAACTAAAGATTAGAATAGAATTTAAATCTCTAACATACAAGATTGAAAAATATCAATAGGCAAAACATAAGACTTCCCGATTTTGAGACACCAATTTTTGAAGTAAAGAAAACCTTAAATATTAAATAAACACATAGCACACCCACTAAGGTCCCCTCACTCATTAGTGTCAGTCAACCAGGTTTGAAATGTAGGGCCCACGTCCTTGGCCCCTGTTATGACTCTTGCTACAGGCCCATGCTGCCTCATTCACAGCATTGTTCAACGGTCAAACAAAACACTTCCTTTTCCCGTCCTCACGCCTCCCTGGCGGGCTCGCTCCCTCACTGGAACACGTTGGAAAAATGTTCCTATGTGGCCGACCTCATACTACAGCACTGAAGTACACACTGCAAAGGAATGGACCATTATGTGGTATGAATTAGCAGTTATGAAAGGCATCCAAAACTGGGCGATGTTGCCTAAATGAGGATCTCGTTTAATTTGCACTTCCTCTAGAAAGCCATTACTACATTTCCCAACATCCCGCTCTCAGCCATCCTCCAGCCCAGTGACCGCTCAGGATGCCAATTATGTCATTCGTTGGAGAGGCCAGCCGTCTACAGCTGACACTCCCCTTCCTCTCTGCTCCCCCAGGAGACGCCAACAATCTGGAGTCTGGAGTGAAACGTAGTCACTACACAGGGGGAGGAGGTTTGGGTTTCGAGAGGGGTGAGAAGGTAAGACGAAATGTTCATCTGGAGGCATCTACGGTGGAATGGAGGAGAGGGAAGAATGTGAGGAGGGTGGAGAGGGGGTCTATCCAGGCTTGCAAATCTGAGGAATGCAGACAGTCAGGGAAGGGGGGCAAGGGTGGGAGGGCAAGGGTGAGCGGTGAAAGAAAGATCAGTTCATTTGGACAAGGGAATTTTGATGGTGATGACATTGTGGCAACAGTGGAAACACTGAGTGAGGAGTAGCAGGGACGGTGGAAAGAGGTCAGGGGGGATGAGGAGGGATACAAGAATGAGCAAAGTACACAAGACTATAGATAAGATAGTTTTCACATTTAGAATCTGTGATATTTGCATGGTTAGTTGTTTTAAAGCCTCAAAAGGGATTTGTGCAAATCTCGTTCAATCCCACGTGTTGTTTTCATGCTTTGCGTCTAGAAAAATTGGATCTATCAAGATCTATGCCTTTCTGAAATATAGGGGACGCCTTTTTTCTGTCTTTAACAAACGCTTCCATTACTGTATTTAAAAAAAGAAATGGGAGGTGCTGAACACTGGTAATAATCTTTCAAAAAGTTTTACGGAGAAGGTAAGCTGCCACATAATTAACAGATGGTGAGCTTTGATGGTAGGAACCGAAAAGATAATGGTGATATGGAGCAGAGAAAAAAGATCGAGAGGGAGGTAAAAGGAAATAAAAGAATTAAAAGGAGGAGGAAATAAGCCAGAGGGAGTCACAAAGTAAATGAAATGTGCATACAGGAATCTGAGGCTCGATATAGAGACAGTCAGGCCTAACGTGATTATTATCATCATAATAAGTTACTCATGAGGTAGGCCAACAATGTGTCAACATGGTTGGTGTTTCAGCAGTTTGTTTAGTCAGAATCAGCTGGGCCCATTGCCTGCCGTATCCATTAGTTTAAATCAGTTAAAAACATTAAATGGAGGACTAGCTATAAAAGTCATAGCGACGGGATAATCAGTTGCCCCAAGCATCCGCCAGTCCATAAACGACAAGTATGTTGGGCTCTTCATCAGGATCAACAAAGATAAGGTGTTCGGCTCGAACTGCAAACTACCACCTCCAGCTGTTTGCCTAAAAAGTCCATGCACTACATTTGTGTGTTTGTGTGTGTGTGTGTGTGTATTCCTCCCATTTGGATTCCCACATTGACTGTCTAGGAATGACCAACTAGCCCTTAGAAACTAGAGAAGGAGGACAGTTGACGAAGATGACGACCACGATATGAAGTGGAAAATAGTAGTTTCAGGTTGTACTGGGGATCTGGAGCACACCAAGCGGAGGAAAAGAGCAAAAAAGTGCTGTGATGGAAGAGAGGATAGGGACACATAAAAAGAAAAAGGGCGAGAAATGTCAGGAAAAATAAAGTGGCAAAGAGACAAGAGAAAGGAGACTTGGGTGATGCATAATCAATCAGTTAGTTATCTCTGCTTCCCTCGACTACTTTGGGAGTAAACGTGAGGGAGAAGGGGCAGTTGATGCATTGAACACTTAATTTCTACCTTAAACTCCACAAAAGCATACACACACTTAATATGTTCAGGGGCATATGTGGATTCCCACTGGCCGACATTGTAAAATATGTCGACGAAGATCTGCATAAATAATCTATTGTTCAGCGTCCCACGTATTGTCGGGGAGTTAAATATGACTTATTGCCGACATTTAATGGAGCGCCTTAAAGTTCCTTAAACTGTGAAACTCTTTGTTTTTTAAAAACAAACATTGACAACCAAGTGCTGCACTGTGGTGAGGGTGAAGTGTGTTTGTGTGCATGTGTGCACATCACAAGCTGAACAGATAAAGAAAACCAAACACACTGGAGCCACACCGGCGGACTCGTCTGTCAGCTGTCTGGTCTAGATCCGGGGGTGAGTTTGGGAGAGAGAGCGAGAGAGAGACATCCTGTTCAA
Source organism: Apeltes quadracus (assembly GCA_021346845.1). NCBI lineage: Eukaryota > Metazoa > Chordata > Actinopteri > Perciformes > Gasterosteidae > Apeltes > Apeltes quadracus. The sequence continues at coordinate 6,746,299 of CM037925.1, forward strand.
GAAAGAAAAGAGCAAGAGACAAAAAAAAAAAAAAAAAAATTGTACAGGACTCCATCAGCAGGCAGGATGCAGCGATGTGCAGGAGAAACACAGCCAAAAAACAATAACAACAGAGAAACAGTAAAACAATTACCTGCCTTTTCACATGTACATGTATAATTTCATACAACTTGAGTAGTTTTCTGAGAGGCTGTGAGATACAATGCTTTTGGCCCAAGAAAAGAAAAAGACGATATTTCTTCTCCATATTCTGCAGGAAAAACCTCCCGAAGCACTTGGAAAGTTTAATGTATTCTGCATATTGAAGACCGCCTTTCCAGTGTCAGGCTGTTATGCAATAGTGAGGTGTACAGTCTTTCCATTTTCCTCCTCAGAGGTATGCTGATGCCACCAAGTTCAAACTTAATTTGAAAAGCAGATAAAGCTGAAGGTTGACTGAAGTCTAAGAAGTTGTCAAATTATTTCTATTAAGAAACACCACATGCATGGGATATACTGTGATGTAGTAGATCGGAAACCAACATATTCCAATAAACGTGTATTCCATATTCATGTAAATTGTATTGAATGAATTTCTCTGTTGCGGTAAAGCATTAGCGGACGCTTTTCCTACGCCCAGTTTACAGTCAAATATCGGACACACAAAAAGGTTTTAGTACAGCATGTACGCTTTCTGTGTGTCGAGTGGTAAAACGCAGGTCATGAGTGGGGAACAGTAAAGCTGAGTTATGAGGCTGTCAGTGCCCTGCGACATTTCATCACCGAGTCACAGCCTCTCCTCACATGCCAAGTTCTGCTGCGTGGAGCGACACAGACGCGGCCCGAGAAATGAAACGCCAGATGGACTCTTTAACGGTAATGTTTCACAACAAATCATTACGGCCCGATCAGATATCAAGTTGAGTCAATCTTGAGTTAAAATGGAGGGAAAATAGACAAGTCAACTAAAACACATTAATCAATGAAACAAAAAGCGTATAATTCAACCAACCAGAGAGCCAGGGTTTCCCCCACTGCATGAAATATAAGCAAGGAGGAGAAACAGACGACCACAAACTCTGCCGAGCTGCGTTTCCTTCTCACTCGCACTGCATTGTGGACTATTAGCAATGCCGAACCCCCCCAAAAATAACATTACTTTCAGAAAGTAATTTGAAGATAGGGAGGGATATAATATAATAAGTTTGGTTGTTTTCACTTTCGGAGCCTGTCAAACATTTTAGAATTCATTCCCATTTGTTAATAGTAAAAAAAAAAGATCCTCCTCAAACCTCATTAGACCTTAAATGTAGAGTGGGTTTAGGTTATCTTACTGGGACAAAGTGTATAAACTCTATATTGTGGTACACCGAGATGAAAGGGGAACAAAAACATCTGTTGGGTGAAAAGTGTCCCACCAAACAAGCAAGCGAGGCAAATAGGTGCTAGACTCAGCAGGATAATGAGAAAATCAAATTTTGTACAAGATAAAGTTTACAATAAAAACAAACTCTTTGTTTAAAATGTCTCACGCTCCGCAGAGTGCTGTGCAGATTAAGAACAGTGGGTTTTGCTTGACATGTGTAGATATTTTAACATTTTCTAGGATTAACGGAGCAAAGGGAGAGAATTTTGCATGTCTCCACTACAAAGTAGACCCAACGTGCAACATCATTTTGTGTGGTCCGCTGCATCTGAAAACAGTTAACCTCTGTATTTTCCTTTCAGATGTACCGATAACAGAAAGGGTAAATAAAGCTGCAACCGGTGCATAACAACGTGAATATAAACGCTCACATATGATGAAAAGAGCCACATGAACACTGAAAGAGCGTACAGAACCTGCGTCGCGTGCATGTGTTTAGTCAATTGAAGTATTATGTGAGTGATGCAGACTAAACAGAGCGGGAGGAAGTTTGGGTATAGAGCTCTACGCTGAACTACAAAACCTAACCACAACACAGTGACCCCAAACGCTAGAGGCAGGACCGAGCAGCCATTCAGACACAAGAGCATCTTCTCTTCCTTCCAAATATTTACACTGCAGCATAATACAGCCTCCTCAGGCAGACGACTCGTCATTAACTTGCCTTATTTCTCATCCCGCAGACCAAGCATTGTCACACAGAGGCATGCATCCCATAAACCAAGACTGGCATACTTTTTATCAACCATTGCAATCTGTCTAAAATGTGCATAGACGAACATCCTTAGGTGTTCTAACATTTAAACCCATCTTTAAACTCAGCAGTCATTTTGGTCTGCACTCCCAACCTGTAACAAAATATATGTGCAGGGAATATTGGAGGGGACAAAAAATAGAAGAGGACTTAAACAAGGAGAAAAAAAAATCTCCTTGAGAATAGTATGAATACAAGACGAGCTGATTGGAATGAGGGATGAGGACTGAAGAGCTGACAGCAGCATCGAGAACTTGGAGAAAAAAAACTAGAATTTCTGCAGGGATAAGTATGTTTAAGCAGTCCTTATTGATTGGCTCATAGTTTATGTCAAACTACACTTTCTGCTCGACTCGGGCATAGCTTGTTCCTAAATGACGTTAGTGCCAGGGATACATAAAACAGAGCGCAACACCACAAACACTTCACAGAATGACTCACTTCCATTGCGAGCGGATGAATCATAATCCCCAATGCTGGTTCAAACTGTCAAAAGTGTAATAAATTACACAGCACATGCATAGTCCAAAGGCCCTTCCCTACCAGCGGATCACAATGTGTTGATTAAATGTGACCATCTATGTAATCAGCTTCCATTAAAATCTAACAGGGAGGCCAGCAGAAATATTATGACCAACTTAATCCATTCGAGGTGAGGATAAAAGGAGTCAGATGGGAGCAGTGAGACAGTTTTAAACTTAACTTAAGGAATATGTTTAACACACGTGCCAGATTAAGACAACAGAGTGCCATTAAAAAATATATATATATTTTTTTTGTTTATGTCAAGCCGTTTTACTTTTACAGAAAATCAGAAAAGGGCGGTTCATATTTAACATTTAGGTAGACAATTTATCCCAGTATACGAACAGTTGTTCCCAAACTCCTTGTGGAAACGCTTGTCTAAATGGTACTCGTTCTATGCATCATTCATTTCTCATATTCTGGGAGGCTTAATTTGGCTCAATATCGCATGCTGACTGTATATCCTGTGGAAGCTTAACTGTGTGCGTGAAACTGTGCGTTCGTCTTCTGTTTTGAGAACACACAAATTCACGCTTGAACATACAAACAAGCCGACGCAGTCAATGTGTACTTGGTCTTTGATAAAGTTCCCTGGTCTGCCCCAACACAGGCCAGAGACAGAGGCCCCATCACCATCCTGATCCCCAGCCTCGTAAGCAGCTTTCAAAATGGTAAAATAAGGGAGAAAGGGAGACACAGCATGAGACAAAGATGACAAATGTACATGTGGGCTTCCTTGCTTGCCTTTGTATCCTGCACTCACTCAACAGGACAAATCCAGAGAGGATTTTTCCAGTCATTCACCGCTTGCTTCACGCCAACGGAAGGCTTATCCAGCAAAGAGGCCATATTTGAGAAGGCGGGAGGAGAGGGGGGGGAATCCTCCCCTTGTAAGAGTTATTTCCTCCACTTTGAGGAGCTCAATATTGCATTCAAAACAAGAGTAATACACCCCGTTTCTGTATCAATCCAGTAGATCATACAAAGAGACAGGAGAAAACCAATCGTCGGTCCCCTGCAGTGTTAGGAATAACAGCTTTTGAAATCCAACATTGCTTTTACAAACTTGGCAGCAAGCTCTGGGGGAGACCCGACGACACACCGCCTACGAGCAAAGCCAGCAATGAGGTTTTATTTTTCATTATTAATTCAAGCATCAAAAAGTAGCTGTTCCAGATAAATGTTCCAGGAACAAGGAGGATAAAAGCAAAGAAGCCTTTCTGAGAAGTTACACGGTGGTATTTGACTGCAGTGTGGGAAGACCAAATTGGGGATGACTTCGGTCAAAACCCTGGAGTGGGTGTGTAAAGCCACCCTACGCAAATTAGAATCCACTGCCTCGACAAAAGGCTCCCAGTGAGGATGGCAAGCTGAAACTGTAGCACACTTTAAATTCAGCTTTGGTAAAGAGATTTCTAGAACAAAGTCAGTCTAATTGCATATCACAGCGAAGACGGCAGGATCAAAAAGAATAGAGGTATAGAAAGCATTTAAAAATATGGTACCGCTATATAAATATTAAATAAGACTAGGCGGCAGCTGGGGAAATTGGAAATAAAATGCAGGAGGCACTTGTAACTGAAATAGCAGAAGGCAAAAAAAACACAGTGTTGCGCTTGACTTGCTCCTGCTGGATATTGATTTAAGCTTTATTAATGACAGCACAGGGATTTACCTTGGCATGGTTTCTGGACAGACCTGTGGCTACATAAACAGTTGGAGAGAATCAATAGGGCTACAAACTGCGTTTTTCAGACACATTCAAATTATAATCCCACAAGTAACCAACCAGCACAACAGGTTCATACTTAAGATTCAATTCAATATGAAATAAAAATGTAAATCCTATCAGTCTGCACATTGTTTTCATTCCCCATGCCGAGGACTGCGGACCTCTCGCCAATATTTAAATATTTCTTATCAAATAAACGTCCACGAGCACAAGTCACGAGAGAGAGAGAGAGAGAGAGAGAGAGAGAGACACAGACACAAACACACACGTTCCCTTTCTCTCTTGCAAAGGACAGACAGAGGATGTGTCTAATGGGGAAAGACTCACATTTCCTCCCTGAGGTTTCACATTCCTGGGATTCCGTCTGAGAAGCACTGCAGCCCATTTAAAAACCATTCCCCATGTGGAGGAGGGGGGGACCCTCGGCTGGCAATCGGGGTGGTGTTTCTGAGCTTTCAGAGCTCATTTCTCCTTACAGTAGTACTCTGTACATTTCCAGGGTAATAAACCTGTACACCGCCATTCAGAATAATGACCCTACCAAAAATAATACCCTGATGGAAAACCTGCTATTGAATGCTGTGTGAATTCAAAATTATTCTGCACTGTATTAAGTTTTGAAAGAATATAAAAGACCCATGAATGAATAACCTTTGAAAAAAAGACAACAGGTCTTGGCTTCTCTCTTTTAGCTGAGCAGTTATACGTGGACACTTTGGATGCATCATTTGATGAGGATGCCACCAGAAGGTGATGCCTGGAAATCTGGCCCCTGCATATATTTATTCATGCCATCTTGCTCCTGGGAGGACCAGAGCTTCTCCGAGCTTTATTCCAAAATATCTATTCCGAAAATAATGTATCACAGGAGATTTCAGGAGATAAAATCATGGTCATTTGTGGTTTCATATTCACTAAAGTATAAAACCAGTTACACACAGAGGGTTTCTTACCTGCTTAAACCCTAAGGTAACAGGACCAGTCCCAATAGTGTGCGTCTTCTGTCAATGACTACTCGGATACAATTAAGTGTTAAATATATTCCCATAAATAAAGTGATGGGTAGACTTAATCACGGGTGTCAGGTGTGTAATCTAAGACACGTTTTGGCGAGAAAAACCTCAGCAAAGATACCAAGGAACGCTAACGTTAAGCCAGCCAAGCTAACGTTAGTTAAATGCAACATTAATAACGTCACTGTCACGGCTAATGTTTGCTAACGAGACAGGCTCGTTGCCGGTCTTTCCAGGCTGCATAAGCAGGAAATGGTGAGGTAACCTTACACTATGGAAGAAAACAAGTAATTACATGCGATTAATAAACAAAAAGGGCGACGAGGTGAATAGGACACATGCTCGGTAGTACCCTCAGCAGATGTTAGCCTGGTCGGCTAACAGGCTAACCATCGCTTCCCAACCGCGCAGTAGAGAGTTTACATTTGCTTACCTGTCAACCGCAGCTTCACCGGGCCATTTCTCCTAACTCCTTGACTAGACATTCCCCTTTGTGTTCCAGCTTGATGAAAATGTACAAAAAGCGTCTAATTCATGTGTTAGCGTACGGTACACGAAGAGGTATTTCCAAAAACAATCCCTCTGCTAGCTGGGGGTAGCTTGTAGTATCACCATAGCAAATCACAACGTCTGTGTGTGGAACATAATGGTATCATCGTCGCTGGAATATCACTCTTACTTGAGACACTTTTTCTTGAAAAAAATAAAATAAAAAAGCCAGCACACTATTCCTAAATAGGTCCTCTGAAGTTGAGCCCACGAGTATTGATACAAATTAACTGGACAGTTTGCCCTCCATCCAGACAGGCGTCTGCTCTCTGTGCGCTGCTTTAACTGAAGTTAGTCGCGGTGGTGAAGACCGAGCTAATGCGAGCAAGAGCACATCCGGTACAACCTTTAAAAATAAAAGCATTGCCAAAACTCTGTACTTTGTCTTCTTAATACTATATAGGACAAACATAAATACAATATAACATACATTAAAATAGTTAGAGAAAGCATAATGCACTTTGATTCTATCTAGTTAGTTTGATAGTATAGTAAAATATTTTGAGCACTTCTTTTGTCCGGCATTAACCTGGATACCTTGACATGGTTTGTATTCGACATAAACGGGCTAGACGGGTTCCTCTTAGTTGGAATATTGAAATAGATAAGTGGTTTCGAGTGTTCATAGACTATCCAGCGTGCATTAATATCACTCAGAAGTAGTGAGATTTCTTAAGATCATATTAACTCCTTCTTAGGGAATCATTTGTCCAATCATTTGACTTTTAGTCTTCCAGGTCCGGTTCCCTATATATGAGCCACAATGGCCACATAGTGTAGGTATTTTCAAACGGACTAAAACATTAATTTCATTTAAAAAAAAAAACGTGTGCAATGTACTATAAACACAACAGGGCACATACAACACGTAGGATCACAAGCATAACAAAAAACACAGTGTCACCTAGTGGTGACATGGACACATTCAACCCTCAGTCCTTAGTTAAGTAAGAATTAATGTACAGGATTTCACCCCCTGACAAATCACTTCAACAAAAACATTAAGGGAAATACCCTGTGCAAATGTTGTTTATTTCTGAAACATCCATAAAGAAAAGCAACTTGTGCATGAGTAACATTTATTTACAAATACTCATTTGAAATTGGGAGACTTAGTCTTTGTACTGTCACATACAAGGATGAAATTCCAAAAGAAGAATACAAAAATACCAACAGACATATGTACAAAGAGAGTGCTGGCTATGTTAAAACTGGAAGGTGCTTTGGTCCTTGGGGAGCTGGAAGGTAAAGTTGTCTGAAGTAGCTTCAGGAACCACAGACTCGTCAGCTTTATTCTGGAAGACAGGCGAACAAAAGGCATCACAGGATTTGCAGAGTCTTAGCATGTTTTTAGAATCATTTAAAGGTTTAAAATAGATTCCATGGATTGGGACCATTTCTGTCAGCTGAGAAATGCTCTAATGTGAAAAGTATTCAAGACAACTCATGTAAGCCAGAGTTTCTTTTAGCGCAAACTACTTCATTTTTGAACTACTTCATTTTGTACCACATTTTTCTTTGTCAAGTTGGTCAAGTATGATCTTCCACTCTGCCATGGCCATTGTGAATACATGCATCGTCACACATGAACAACATTAACATCCACCTCATGTTCGCTTTAATGTGAACAGCAATGAGGTAACAAATGATCATTCTCTTCCAGTGGGGAAGCAACCATTCGATGTTGGTGATCTTTCAGGCAGATATTGCCTCCGCGGGCAATGTGATAATCAACAACATAGTCACACTTCCTCAGCCAGCCTAAATTATTTCCATGTGTATGTTGAAAGGAGTGAATAGCATCTCAAATAAAACAAATAAATAATAATAGACTGACCTTCGACAGTCTTGGCAAATTCAGCACACAGTACAACTGATGCAGAAGAGAATTGAGTAGAAACTCAGCATTGCTCTCTACTTGGCTGGACTGTAGAAACACCTGTTAAATAGTAAAACTCACCTCTTCAGAGAAGAATCTGTCTATGATGTTTAGAGAGGACTTGTAGACGGCTTCGTTGTCATGGAACTGAAGTGCCTCAATCTTTTCCAAACCATCCAACTCCTCAATCATTATGCAGAGTTTCTCCATCTCTCCAGTTTTGTGTGCTCTCTGTAGAGAAAAAAAATTCTGTAAGACTTATAGTTCTTTTGCTGTGATCATTTTAATCTGTGACTGTCAAGAACCCATTTGCATCATTTAGACTACTATGTGATTGATTAACTTTAGTAAATCTTCCTCTTTCTAAACCTCAGTTTTAATCTCTGTTTAATCAAGGTTTAAAAGAAATGTCCGCTGCCAGAAGAATATGCTGTGTGTAACGTAAGTGTAATTTTAAAAGGCATTTTTACTTTTTTCCTGCAGTTCTAGGCAGTACTCTGCCATCTACTCTTAATTACTCGTTGCTCAACTGGCTGGTTTACATTTAGGTGCATCCAAGTTACTCCCATTAAAATGAGAGTTTAAGTGTCTATGTACGAGCACTCTGTAAATATGATTCATTGTGAAGAACGAACTCCTGAAGTTGGATCCAAAATGTGTCTTCTTGAACACTGTATCACGTCAGACATATATTTATTCATTTTAGAGATTTGCTTTGACATGAGTTTTCTAAACTATGTTTAGGAGTGGTTTACTGTAGTTTAGCACCTTTACAGCTCAATTGTTACACAATGACCTCATAAAATTGAGAAAAATGAATGGAGATGGTGATGGTATACACACTATTAACTTAATCAAGTTGAATTGAGTGCATTTAGACTTTCATTACCACCAAGATGAATGCTGGACAGGCTGTACAGTGAGCCTCACAGGTCAGCAGTCAGATTCAACTACACAGTCAAGCTAGCTGTAAGCAGCTCCAATGCAAACATTGCAACAGGCTCTAGATAATGTACCTGTAAAATATTGCAGATGGCATCCAGGATGACCAGGATGATTTTGCTGTCTTTGGCTTTCAGCAGGTTGAGCAGAGGCGCCAGAACCTCGCACTGGATCAGGAAGGCCACTTGCTCCACGGTTCCACCACTAGTGTAATTGGTGACAGCCCACACAGCCTCCTTCTGAGTCTTGTAGTCTCCCTAAAAAAAAAAAAAAGCCATGAATGGTCCGATGCACTGTTCTCAGGATTAGAGTAGGAAGCAAGCGACTGAACTGTGGCTTTCCATTTGTTCAAGGAAGTAATGTAAAATGCGACAACCTCCCCACCCCACCATAAAGCTATAAAATAGAAGTTGATTATCCATCAATAAGTCATTGTGTGATATACTGTGACCAGCAAGTAACAAAACTGCATTTGGGGGGCATATTCTTTAAATAGGCTTCTCTGCCGATTACTATTGCGTCTGCTGTTTTTAGCCGAGATTGCTATGTAGTGCAGTTTCTGTATTCTTAGATTTAATTGTCTGAAGTAGGTTTATTTTTATGTTTTGTTTTACTGAGGTGACACTCCGAAGTTAGAGTTCAAAAGTGCCATACTTTGATTTGATTCAAATTGTATTAGGGACTAAACTCTATCTTACTTACTCCCTTTGAAGGTAAATAAAGTTAATCAGTGCATAATCAGCTTTGGTATATTGCGATCTTGTGCACTGACTTGATGTAGGATGTCCACGAGGATCGGCATCAGGCCGGCATTGACCACCTCTTGGATCTGGCTGTCTTTGCCAGCAGTGATATTGGACACTGTCCAGGCTGCTTCCTTCTGGATGTTGGGCTTATGGTGACGCAGCAGACTGGGGAACATCGCCAGAGCCCCTGCGTTCAGTACACACTGCGTCTGCTCGTCTGTCCCAGTCACAATGTTGCCGAGTGAGCGCAGGACTGGAGTCTGGCAGGGCAGGGAGAGCAAGTCAACGATCTGGATTGTTCACGATTTCAGAATGATACACTGGAGAAATATTTCAACTTTATTCCCGGACACATTAGTCCATATAATTTTTTTTTTAAAAACACAAGAAAAACATGACAAAACACAACAGAGGACAGACATTTGTCCCAATGTTACAGAGCATCACTCTGAGTTGGATCAGTTAAGGCCTTCACGATTGCCTTTCGAATGAATGTCGGCAAGGACAGTAAATAAAACAACATAAAACATCGGACGACGCTGCATGCAAAAGCAGACTTAGCTTGATTTTCACTTACAAATGGTGCACATGTGCCCCAAAAGCTTTTGTAACATTAATATGTCCTAAACTAGACACACCACAGAGTGAAAAAATGCAAGAAAAGTAATGAGAGCAGTTAGGATACACAAAAAAGGGGGTTGTTGAAGAGTGATGGTATTTGTGACCGTAAAATAAGCAATACTGGATCCAAGCAACTCAGTTTCACGTTTATCAAACACCTCAATGAATTCAGAATCTGACTTTAACAGAGCGGCTTCTTCCGTGGGACGACGCACATACCACGATGGAGAGTTCCCCACAGGCTAACAGCTGCACCAGGAGGGGCACCAGGCCGGCTTGCACCACCATCTCGATCCTCTCATTGGACCCGTCGGTCAGGTAGGACACGGCCCAGCAGACATCAGCCAGGATCTCCCGGTCGTCGTGCTGCAGGAGGCGCAGCAGGGCCGGAAGCAGCTGCTGCACCGCCATCAGAGGAGGGGCCGGGTTCTTGTTTCGACACAGGTTGGACAGCGTCCAGGTGACGTTGCGCAGGTAGCAAGACTAGGAAGGTGGATTAGAAACAAAGTGTTATTTTACAACTTAGAGGTCATCGCCCTGGAAGTCTTATTGGTTGACTGAGCACCGATCGAGAGCCACATTCAATTTGAATCACTCCCAGAATGCAAAGTGTTTTGATAAACAGTGTGCATGTACATACTTAATTAGAACATTGTAGTTCTCTGCAGGGCCACAGTGCCAAACCCCCCCGGAAAAAAGCCTCTTAAAATAATTTAGAATGAAACTCACAGGGAACATGTTAAGGTCAGGGACAGCCAGCAAGGCTAGGAGTGGATTGAGCCCACCGTGTTTCATCACGAGGTCTCTGAAGTTGGGTCCATCACCTACATGTGAGCGGGGAAATACAGTAGGGTTACAACAAGAGGGAGTAGAGCATCTGAAAGGGTTGTTCAACTACCAGAATAAGTACCTGCGATGTTACCCAGGGCCCAAATGGCCTGCTCGCTGATGTGCGGGTGGGGTGACGCCACCAGACTGATGAATGCCGGGATGGCCCCACCCTCCACTACGGCGGAGGTCTGGGCTGAGGTACCGGAGGCGATGTTGGTCAAGGCCCAAGCTGCCTCAAATTGGATGGGGGGGAACTCCGATAGAGCCAGAAAACTAACAAAGCTCGGGATAAGGTTGGCAGCAATTATGCTGTCAATAGGTGGATGCGTTTCTCTCGAGATGAGCCTCCTGTGCACAAGGACAAATAGAGACGGTGGGGAGACAACAACAGCAAAGGAACTTCAAGGGAAGAGAAAGGTACAAAGTACAAGTACTTTGTTTAAAATGTCAGTTATGACTGATGGTTTGCAAGTTGAACACATTTAGGAACATCCTCTTAAATCTGGGTGTGCAAACAAGAGAAACCAGCACTTCTAGATTAAGGAGTCACACCAGACGGCTGTAGGATTCTGCAAACCAGTCAGTCAACATCCATATCCGTCCAAAATGTCTTCATTTTATCCTTTTTTTCCTATCTTTAGTCTCAAGTGTCATGGTGGGCATTCTACAATATAGGATAGCATGAAATGCAGTATTATATCTTTCCGCTGCACGCACAAACAAAAAAACTGTAGTAAAATGTTTTCATTGAAAGAGAAACAATAGCATTGCTACACTGTGTGTAAGCGTAAAATACATTGTCATGTAAAAACTGGTCGGTTAGAGGTTCTGTGAAGGGATTTTTACCTGGCAGCCTGTGTGGCCTGCAGCTGATCATCGAGATGCTGGCTGTTTATTCCTCTTACAATCTCTTCCAGAGACCAGTGCTGGGAGGGAAGAAAGAAGGAAAGACTCAGGTTATCTATCTGCCCAGTGCACCTGGGTAATAAACAACCCAAAACACGCACTGGAGCATGCGTGGTACAGGTTTAGGTCACACTTACAGGATCAAGACATTGAAGTTAAACCGTAACGAAGATTTAAACCGTGTACTTGCTGATTGTTAAGACCACTTGGTGGTGAATTTAAATATGACCATGTCGTAATCGAAACATGATAGACGGTGGCACCTCCTAAAATCAACAGCCAAGTATTTTAGATGGAGGAAAAAAGCTTCACACCGCCATCTTTTGCAGCCTTTTGTGGTTTAAACTAACTTTTTTCTCTGAGGGTATCGTTAGACATGGAGGCTGTTGCATCTCATGGATGGGGAGCTAAATTTAAACACATAGAACGTTGTGTGGACTGTTTACTCTTGAATGAAGAGGGCAGTAGAGCAGATACAGGTGGGCGGCCTCCTACCTGTGCGGTGGGACCTTCCTCTTGGAGAGGAGAGGTGGGCTCATCCATGAGGCTCTGGACGTTTCGCTTCTTTAGTATCTGATCATCCTTCTTTGCTTTCCGTAACTCCACAATTGCGTCCGCTCGTCTTCGTCTTAGCTCCTGAACAAGTCGAACAGCATTAAATCACACGCCGTGTGTTACGATGAGCCATCCCGAGAGCTCACGATTAATGAAACACCACTGTTACTTGCGGAACTTACGTTGACATCTTTCCCGTTGTTTTTGAACTGGGATAGACGAGCGCCGTTGTCGTTGCTAGCTGACATTTTCGACCGTTGAAGAGGCCGATCGAGTCCAATAGAATTTTGAAGACCCTATTAAAAGATAACAAACGTTGAGAAAAGTCAACGTTTGTACCAACGGGGGTTTTCGCTCCCTTGCTCCGGGTTAACTAACGTTAGCTAGGCGGGGAATTAGCTATGCTAGCATTTTACTGGCTTCTTGTGTTGAGGCCAAGCCGGTTATCTAACACCATGTGGCTCGTCGCACACGCAGTCTGCCTAGTAACGTTGTTGACCCCAAAGCCCGCTGATAGAACGATAACACACCAAGATGATAAGAAACAACTCTAACTATTAATGTAAATATACAGTTAATTAGAAATGAGTATGTGGTCAACAGCATGTGCGACGTCATTACCTTAGGTTTCTTGTATTTTTTTTTAACAGACGTGACGTTTATATCGCAGCCTGTTTTTCTGAATTTTGATTGGTCTGACGCTCATAAACTTCTCCCGGTGAAAAAAAAGAAGAGACGCTTTTAACAACAAAGACGTTGTCAAAGGCAACCGCTGTCGGTATCGCGAGATAAAAAATATCTGTAAAATATCGTTGTGTATTGGTTGTATTTCATTGCGGCCCATTGTAGCCATCCACGAAATACAAATTGGACCGTGAGTAACAGTTACCGTAAATAACAACGTATACTTTCATTTCTAATTCAAACATACCTTTCCCAACTATGTTTTATATTCTTTGTTTCCCACCTCTGGTTACGTATTGACCCAGTGGCCTAATGGATAAGGCATCAGCCTCCGGAGCTGGGGATTGTGGGTTCGAGTCCCATCTGGGTCGCATTTACCTCCTTTTCAGTGTTTATGAACAAGTCCGTCTTCTTTAAAATGTACGATTTAACTCATGGTATTATATTGAAAATTTGTGATTTTACTAATTCAAACCTATATTTATTATATTTCATCTAGTTTGAAGAATATATAATTAGATGAACGCACTAACGGTTTAACTTATTAAAAAAACAATGTGGTGGTCTCAGAATAACCTCTCCCGAGACTTTCCGTAAAAAAGAAGGGTGTAGTGGCAAACTGAACCTCATTTTTAATAAAATCCAGAATGTTCTCGGAAATTAATGAGTAGACTGAATATGTGAAACTGTAGTTACCGAAAGTGAGAATACAACATGAATTTTGCATTCATTCTGGTTTGAGGAAAACAATGTTGTGCTACAATAAATGTATTACCACTATATACTTGTTCGTAACCCTAGGCATTTTGGAATAATTGGTATTTATTTCCCTGTAGTGGCCACCATGGGGAACTGCAACTAAAACGTGAAATTCGTCCAACTAGAGTCCAAGCTGAAATGATAGCAAGCACTCCCACTTCCGGTAAATTAATGATCAATTATCAAAATTAAAATGATCAAAGAGCTAAAATCCTATAGCAACCATAATAAAGGCATTTAGGCCAACCTCGTCTCATTCACCACGTGTATTCACCTTTCTAGGTAGTTTTCATCAAATATTATTTATATTTTTTGCAGTGTTCAATATATGTTCTTTTTCGTGCAATACATATAAAGCCTTTACCACTGGAGAACCATAGTACTAATTTAATGGTACTTTATGATCTTATATGATTTCATCTAATCTATTGATGGGTCGCAGTTTCTCATTGCAGCCACTAGAGGGCAGTCGAGCCGCGTTTAAATTCAGCACGCTCAGGTGGCCTAAACCTGGGCGCTACGTCGCATCAAAGTACGCCAATGTTACTCGAGAAGTTGCTGGAATCAATTATCCCAAAGTTGACTGTGTGTCAGATTTTTCACCTATTTGTCTATAAAAAGGGAAGGAAAAAGATTTTCATTGTTTGCAGGTACAGAAAGAGAAACTCAGTTCACTTTTACATAAATTCTACTTGTTCAGCAAAAGAGAATACTACACAGAACTGTATTTTCTGCTGTAGACTGTAGATTCTAGAATCCATTTATGAATGAAAGGAGTGTCATGTCAAAGTGTTTACTTCTGTTTTAGGGACGTCCCACCCTCTCCTTCTCCGTCCCATCGCATGTCATTCCTAAACCGCTAGTATAAAATCTCAGGAATTCCGTCTCTGCAGCAGAAGTGTGTCCACACTGAACATCTAGGATGATGGGGATTATTCTGTTTCTCTTGTTTCTAGGGTTTCCTCTTGACACGACGGAAGAGCATGGTGTCAATGGTGAGTGTCCTCGCCTTTTCTTTTCTTATTACCCAGTAATTTGTAGGGTTTTAATGTGGTGTGGTAAAAAATTAATACATTTTACTCTCCCTCTCCCTCTGAGTTGTTGTTTACCATGTAGCCAACATCAAATGGGGTCTATTTATCCTACTAGTTATTTCCCTGCAACATGGTCTGTGGAGATGTATTTATTTCTGTACACTTGGCTCCGGATTGGCTTTGGATTATACCAACAGAATGTCACTTATTGTCGGTATTATGTCAAAAAAATATTTTAAAAAGGTGAAACATCCACACAAAACGTTTTGTCCGCATGAATCCAATGAAGAAATCTCATGTTCCAATACAAATACGTGATTTAAATGACTTACAAAGCCAGTAGGAGCTGGTCGCATTTCATTACTTTGATGGATTGGGTTTCATTATAAAACCTAATATCTGAGCTGTAGATTCTTATCAAGTTAGACATCTATGAGGCAATTATGCTCTGACCAATCAGTGTCACACTCTAGAGCCAGTTCTCACGATCCAAGTTCCTGATAAGCCTTGAGTTGTACTAACTTTGAACTTTATTAATTCATCTGAATAAATGTCCTGTAAGTAAAATGAATTGTTGCATCTTATTGAAGAAGCAGTGGCTTTGATGTCACAACAACACACCACATCAAATGGAAGGAAATGTCTAACTCAAGTACAACTTTTTTGTTTGTGTCAACCCAGAGCTGTACACTCTGATAGAAAAGGGTCAACCCATCTTTGTGGATCCAGCTGGAAACAACCAGAGCTGGGGGTTGGTGAAAGAACCCTCCCTGCCCATCAATGAGCTCCTGGAGAAGAGCAGTAAGACCGGCGAGTCCAAGTTCAGCCTGCATCCCCTTCCTTCAGCCGTCTGGCCCAAGCACAGTGACCTGGCCCCCATCCCTCGCCACCATGGCCTCCACAACAAGAGCAAAAAGGGCCCCAAGAGCGACCGTCTGGTGGAGCACAACAGCGAGAAAACCCGCGGAGAAGTCGCCTGGCTGCTCCCCAAAACCCCGCTGACCGCAGCCACGGCCGCCGTCTCCAACCGCAGCGTGCAGAGGACCAACCAGGAGACCCAGTCCAACGGCGCTCCACCTCAGCAGGCCGAAACGGACGCACACCCCAACTCGAGACCCAGGGGTCCGGCCCTCACACAGCCCCAGACTCAGCCGCACCAACCGGCCCCTTCCCCGCGCAGAGACGCCCCCAACCGACGACTGGACCAGGAGGAGAACCGGCCGGGGAAGTCCAGGCTCTACCAGTCGGGTATCGGTGCGGCGACCCGGAACAACAGCCGCCCGCCGGTTCTCCTCAACCGGCGCTCCTCCAGCCTGCTTTACCAGTTCGACGTCTTGAGGCGAGGTACAGCAGGATTAGTCGTGTCCTATTGTGTGGCCCACACACGCAGCAGCAGCTTTGATTGTTACTTTGCTGAATATTTCCAATGATTGATTCCAAATATATAATATAAATATATCCAAATGTATTATGTAAGAGTTAAGTGATCTGAAGAGTTTTCAGTGGGCTCAACATCCATACGTGTTCTAATGGAAACCCAGAACAGAAGAATGAACCTGATAATTAGCAGGATACGTCCCCTTTACGCTTTCATAATGTAAAGTGCATCTGCTGCAAAGTTAAAATGGGTTTATCTCGACGTTTCATCTCAAAAAGGCCACATTTGTTGATGCATTCTGGGGGCTTGATAAGGTTTAACAAGTTGTCCATGTCACGTCAAAAAAAAACCACACATTCATTTCAGCTTAGCGGGAGAGCGTCATGGAGTGCTATCATGTACACAGACGTCTATCGTAGAGTGATGGTTTGAACCCAACCACTGTTGCAAAGTGAGACGGCCCTGACATTGAGATTAAGATAGAAAATGTGTCTCACACAGACACACACACACACACACACACACACACACACCATCTCTTCCAGTACCATGTGCAGGAATGCAACGCCTGGGTTTTATAATGACAACCTTGTTCTTTTCTAATGACGCCGGAATGAGAGTCTGGCAGCAGACCGTCCTTTTTTTCCCTCGTCCCTTCATCCCGTCGCCTGCTCGTCTTCTTCTCCGCAGAGTCCGACTTCACACACGAGGCCTTCTGCATGAGCGACTGCAGGAAGGAGAAGGAGGAGAGAGAGTATTACTGCTACAGTGAGTTTGGTATGTACCCCACCAAAGACAAAGACAGTGTTTTGGTCCCAAATGTAGAAATAGCTTAAGAAAGTCCAAAAAGGTCAAATAATTAACACGCCTGAACATTTTGAAACACATCCCAGGCTTTATTGAGGTAGATATTAACTAACTGATCACGGTCTACTGCTTAAAAATAGATTTTGGCTAGTAAACTACTGTATGCAGGCTGTGGCAGAATAAAGTTATTTTGTTGAGTACATAGGTTATAGTTTAAAGGAATAGTTGAACATTTCTAATGTAATACAATAAGGCCTACACAATAAACATAAAGCAACAAGCAGCTGGTTAGCTTAGCACAGACTGCACAAAGGCCTGCTGCCGTCCAAACCCAACAGAAATTTGACTTCCAGCATTTATAAAGTTCACTGATCAGTTAACACTTTACATACTGTTTGTGTAATGTCATTTTGTCGCTGTTGGACAGAAACAGGCTAGCCATTTTCAGTTTTTGTGCTAAGCTAAGCTAAACAGTGGGTAGTAACCTCAGATGGTATCAATCTTATATTCCCCACAATATCAAGCAATGCCTACGGAGCTGTGCACATTCTGAAGGTAGGGCTGAGGTTGATGTTGCATGTTTTTTTTATCAGCTGTCAACGGGATTGTTTACGACATTGACGTGTTGCGTAGTGGAATACGCCTCATCACACTGATGGTGAGCAGCGACGGCTTCTACAAGATGAGTCGACTCTACGTGACCCCAGACAGCTTTTTCTTCAAAGTTCACCTCCTGGTCCTGGACATGTTCAAGTGCAGCAAGCCTTGCCCTGACATCAAGCTGGGTAAGTGTAGCAGGGTCGCTTAGAAGTCTCTTCCATAAAAACGCTGGCACCAGCAAACCTGTGTACGTGTATCTCTCAACTATAGTACGTTGTTATTCATTTAGAAGTTTAACGAAAAAACAAATCTCCCCAATCATTTCAAAACTGATTTCTTCCCAAGGAACCCGGTACATTATGATGGGCCAGATCTACCACCGGAGGCGCCACCTTCCCAGCGACCTCCTCAACCTGCTCGGGGGGAAACTGAAGCCCGGCGACGGCCTCCTGCGAAGCAACAACTACGTCGAGAGATTCAACAAACGGAGGCACCAGAAAGCCCTGGAGGCCACGCGCTCCAAGTGCAGGTGAACCCAAGATAGGACTTGCGCCCCCTGCTGCAGGGGAAGAGACACTGCAGCTCACCTGAACTGATGTGCAAGATGGAAGACACTTTGCAGAAGGCCCGGATCTATTTTTTCGTATCCAAGACGTATCCAAACCCTGGTTCCATATTTTTACTCCTCCGTAAAGTTTCCTGGAGCATGGACTAGGTCTCTCTTTGATAGAAAACACAAGCCACTTCAATTAAATGGATATTGCAGTATGGTTTTGTAATGTTTGGGGTTTCCCCACTGTCATATCGTAAAAATACCAGGTCCTCTCAAAAACTCCTCATTCATTCATGGCTGGTTCATGAAGTCGCCACATTCAAACATTATAATATTGACTCACTTTTACAGGGAATTTGGCTCATCTGAAGAACGTGATGCCACACAATTAGTTCATAGAACGGGTGTATTTTGTTATATTGATTCAGAAGTGACATGAGTGTTCTATACATTCATACTTAGTTGTTCCTGCTGAGTCCGATCCGCCTGCACAATCCTTATCCAAGCACACATTTGAGCCTACATACAGTTGACACAGTACATTTTTCTGCAGGAACCCAGAACGCACTGTCCAAATCCAACATTTCACTCTTGTTGATTCCTTTGATTTAACGATCCTCCTAAATGGATGTGAATGCAAAGTGTTGGGTAGCACCAAATACCAGGGTAGTAACCCTCGATCCCCTGCATGTCGTCACTGGTTGTTGTTGTGGGGCAGGAAATGCACTATTATTGTAACAAGGACCAAAGGGAGGGAATGAAGGCTTGAATAAGCAGCAACAAACCGCAGTGGAGGAGGAGCGGCAGCACAGCTTATTTTTCTAACTTTAATGATATGCTCATTATATAATATCTAGACTGGAACATCAGAAGGGGCCTTGCTGAATGAGGAGCGGGGTGTTTCTGCAGGGACTAAGCCGTACGTCTAATCGCAGGAATCAGATCCTCTCCCCACCTGGACACACAACTTGCATTAGTGCCTCCGCAACAGCTCCCCTTTGGGCTGGCTCTTGTTCTCCTGCTTACACACGGACACGTCCTCCTCTAGGATTCCCAGAATTCTAGTTTTTGGACAGTGTGAGGGGAAAGAGAGACTAGGGGAAGGTGGAGGAGAAAAAAAATATGGTTATCTAAGCATGAGGGGGCATGTTGGGTCGGTCTTTCTAAAGGGATAGGCTGTTTAATCAGAGATTTCTGGCTTGAGTTCCACCCTGAGCTCCTGAAAGGGGAAACTTGCACTGAACGTTTACACTGCTCACATGAACCCAATAAAAAGAAAACCTGTATCCGTTTTGTACTCAACGACCCTGTGGGGAATTTATTTGTCTTGAACCAGCCCTCCACTCAGGCTATCACACACATCTGCCCACTGACCGAAACGTTGTTCCCCGTTATCTTTCCCA
This sequence comes from Apeltes quadracus, assembly GCA_021346845.1. Classification (NCBI taxonomy): domain Eukaryota; kingdom Metazoa; phylum Chordata; class Actinopteri; order Perciformes; family Gasterosteidae; genus Apeltes; species Apeltes quadracus. Next base: position 6,765,975 of record CM037925.1, read on the forward strand.
GCGATTGCATGGGAAGGAGCCCTCCAAAGTAAGTCACTCTAATTGGAGTTCAACAACCACGTTCTGTGTCTGGCCTCCGGGAAGAGAAACCAACCCGGGGGAACTTGGACATCGAGGCAGGCGGCGCTAAGCCTCTTTTCTCCCCGTGTCCGTCTGTCAGCTGGGCCGGTCGGTTCCCAGGCGGCGGGGAGCCTCCATCTGGGATCAGCGCTGGAGGGAACACATGCAGGCAGGCAGGAAACAGGAGCCCGCTTCACATCTTGGCTACCGTCGCAGCGGGAAGACATTCCTCCTTGGAGAGGACATAGAGGAGGAGGAGGGAGGAGGTGGGAATCTCTCTCAGTTGCTTCCTGTGTGACGGCCCCCCAATCCACAAGGGGGGAGTGAGAGAGAGCGAGAGAGAGAGAGAGAGAGAGAGAGAGAGAGAGAGAGAGACGGGGGGGGGTTAAAACCACATCCGTGGCGCTCGCGGCGTCCACACAAGCCTCTGGATTCATTTAGCGGTTTGGGTTGGGGAGTTGCGAGAGGGAGGTGTGTGTGTGAGAGGAGAGAGAGAAAGGTCGACCTTTCACGTGTCATGATGGCAGTTTCATCACAGGAAGAGTTTGTAGGAGTGTGTTGGAGGTCATGACCCGGTGCTGATAATTGGCACAAGAAGGGGGTTGGAGACCCTGAGAGAACAAATAAGCGGTGGCCCCTCTGTGGCACTATTGTAGACAGTTATTAGTTTGTGGTTTCTCGAAACATTTCTTTTTCAATTAATTTGATAGAATACATCATGTAAAAATGGTCAGATATAAACTACTAATGTGAAGATAAATATCCCTCCGTTTCCCAAACAGGCCTTAAAACTAGACTGTAACTGTACTTTAACTGCCTTGTCCATGAGTCAAGGCCATGGACTCATAGCAACGGGAACACCTCATCTCATTTAATTTTCGCCTCACAATTTTATCTACATAACTACTTAAACTTCTTCTACACGTTGAACAGAAGTTATTTCTGCCACACCCAACATTGCCCCAGAGATAATGGGAGGTCTCTTTATTTTCCTGCAGTCGTTCATTGTTACTCCATCTTCACCTGACTTTGCAAAACATCCCTGTATCACTCGCAAGTTGTCCAAATTGCCGTTGACTAGATGACACAGCTGTTGATTTCGGTACGCTACCTCTACATTTCATTCAGAAACCAAATCGAGATGAGTGTGAACTTCCCTACCGTGTGTCTGTGATGAGCAGAGGCAATGAAAGAAGTCTTTGGAAAACTGGTGTCAAAAACATTACTTTATTATCTAGGATGAAATGTCCTATCAAGTACAAAAGAGAATCTCTTCAGAGTTGCAACAATCAGTTAAAAACAGAGTTTCCTTTATCAGCGGTTATATTTCCTCAAACCCAAAAGTGAACTCGTTTCATTGATATGAATAAATAATACAAGAAATGCAACGTCAATATAGAAGTTATGGGGAACTTGGTTGGTAACCTGCAAAAAAAAAAAAGGAAACCTCTTTACAAGAGTTGACGGTCACTCTACCCCATTAGATACCTGTATGCTCACAATATGCAGCAGTTTAAATATGAAGGGCAATTTCACCTCAAATGTAGAGTTCACTTCAATTAAAAGGTAGTTAAAATATACAGATGGGCTTAGATTCTGGTTCAACGACAGAAAAATAAAAATTCTTTCATCTCAACATATTTGGACAGCCAATAATATACAATAAAGATTAAAGAAAGTGGATGAAACGTAAAGTAACAGACATTTGTGTGAAAGACACAGAAGACAGTAAAGAAGACCGCAGCAACATCATCTCCAAAACTACAAAGAAACAAAACACTTTAAACTGTCTTATGACTGCTCCCCCGCCTATAAAACTGATAATCACAGATTACAAAAAGTTTCCCAAATATGATAAAAATGCCGCTATATAAAATGTTCATACAAACCCCACGGTACAAAGACTCAGTCTCCACTCAAACGTCAACTCCCAGACACGCTGTCGCAGACACAACCGAGTGGATGCCGAGTGGGAAAGTCCATTATCCAATTAATTAACCTGCTTTCAGGGCGAGTTGAGAGACACATGTGTGTTTGTGTGCGTGAGAGAATGGAGGGAAGGAACGTCGGCCTACGATTCAAACTTCAAACAAAAAGGAGAACCAAGCTTGTCAACGTTCTTTACCTCGTTTCAGAAGAACACAAAGTGGTAAACGGTGAGCAGGAAGGCAGGATGTGGTGGGAGGGACGGCTTGTCGTGGGTGTTTCCCTTCGACCACATATCAAGTGACGTCTACAGCTGTACGTGGGAAAGTTCATTCACCTCTTTGATCATTCTCACAGAAATCTAGCTTCTAATAAACCTGAAGAATCTCAGCATCAGGACACGTACAGTGAAATGAGCCACTTAATTTGACTCTGCGGGGCTGGTTGGACCTGGACGAGATGGAGTTTGGTATGAAACACGGAAAGAAAGACACTGCGCCGGAGATTGGCTGCACAGGGAGGATCTGAAATCCAATTAGCATCAATGGGGGTTACTTTTTATCTTGTGGGGGACGAAGAGTGACATCTGTTCCTACACCAACAATAACACGCTGCTTTCAGGCGTAGTCGGTAAATGGGAGATAAAGAAACTCTATGGTTGCCTGCCCTTTTGCCACTCAACACGTACATTTTTATTTTTGACCTCCTGGACAGCTCCACGTGAGGCAGGGACTAGGCTTCAATGGGATGTTTGTGTCATCAAAATGGGACAGGATGAAATGAAAGTTGCACCTCAAAAGCTGCCGATTTGCTCTACAGGACACAGAAAAATAGAAATATCAGCTACAGACGTAACACAACTTGAGATCAGTTCACTTCCAACCTAATCGACTCAATCCGCGTTTCCCATCTGGATCGTTCTTCTCGTGGATGCACTGGGGGAAAATGACGCCACCCCCCCTCCCCCGCCGTCTGACGTAAGGACTCCTGTGCCGTTCCGTCCCTGTGACACTTTGGATGAAAAGGGGCTTTTCTCCTTCTCTCGCGCCTCAGCTCTGCAAAGGAGGGGTTGGATGTTGGGCGCTTTGCCACCATAGCGAGTTAGTGTTCAGCACAGAGCGTGCTCTCCTGCAGGGAGGGCTCGCCTCGGACCACGGGGGCTTATTCATTCAGAGGAAAACCTCAAGGCTTCTTTTTTGTACACTCGGATTTTAGGGGGAGAGCTAAGAGGCGGCTGATTGTAGTTTGTTGTTATGAGACCTACAGAGACGGGCAAAGAGAGGAGGAAGAAAACAGTTGGAAAACTTCTTGGTGTTTCCTTTTTTATTAAAAGCTTTACAATATGACAAAAATATGCACTAGGGGCAATACAAAAAAAACAACAACAAAACAAAAACATGAACTGGATGCCAGTGGGTCAGACACTTTGACATAGACCGAGCAGCCATGTTAGTGAGAGGTTATGTACGATGTAATGTCAGCCCAACAGTGTATGTATCCTTTAAACTGGAGACTGTGAAGCTCGCCATGTTTACAACAGGAAAGCTAAACTATATCTTTCTCCAATCCAGCTTTACAGATCCGACCATTATTTCCTTTAGAAAATAAAAATAATCCTAATATGCACATAGAATAACATACTTGGGTAGAGCCAATAAACGTAAACTGATAAATGTTGCATGCTTTAAAATTCTTGGGTAAGAACTGAGGTAAAAGTGTTCGGCTGCAGCTTGTTGACCGATACAATAAACAAAGGTTCTGTCGAAGTAAAAACTGATGTCAGGTACAATAATCAAAATGAAAAGCCTTTTCTTTGTTTTTTGAAAAAAATATTCTGAAGAAAGAGCTTCATATTTTGTCTCATATGTAACTCAACAATAAACAAAATATCCGTAATCTGTTGGAAGTCTAAGAAAATAACCTTTTTCTTTGAATGTTGTGTGTTACCAACATGGCTGCCATTGCTAAACAGTAGAAATGTATTTTTCTTTTCTTTTGCTTCTAAAATAATGAATGACCACACCTACAGTGTGACTTAATATTTGCGCTTTCTTATAACGTCCTACAGGCTGTTTTAAACAAGTAAAAACAGCAACGTCCGCGGGTATAGCAAATTATTGTCTAGTCGGTCTTAAGAGTGACCCAGGCACCCAGGAGTTTGACATCACAATCTGCAAGAGAGAGAGAGAGAGAGGAAGAGAGAGAGAGAGAGAGAGAGGGAATGGATGGTGTGAATACACACAGGTGAAGCACATCACAGTTTCAGGCACACAGCTGGATGCAAACCGCAAGACTTTGTGAGCTAATTAGACACCACAGTTGAGATGCTCCTAGAAACTCCACCTGGGTCTCGGTCTCACTGCCTCCAGTTAAACCCGTCAACTTCTTCCCTAGTAAATAACCTACTGAAGTACAGCGTGAAAACGAGCTTCCTCGTGGTGTGCATCCCCCGAAAGCAATCACACCATGCAGCCAGTGTGATCCAGTGAGGCGAGTTCAGAGAAGTTGTCAGCCCTGATTTGCTGCTTCCATGCTACGGAGCGGGAAGAGCGTTGACGTCATGAGAGGAGGGTCAAAAACTGCTTTGGTCCTTATCCTAAACACGAGGCCCGGGTTCAGCAGTCAATATACCGTTCTTGGGTTAAAAAGTGAGCCGATCGAAGTAGAGGGTCACAGTACTACCATTAAATCTGTCCCCTACTTTGGCAAAATGAACTCTTTTGTTTCAAAATCGCCAGCTGCATTTTTATTTTTCGTTTCCTCCTCAGTTCCAACCGTCAACATCTTACCTGCTGGCTTTGAACCCTTTGAGCTTCTGGACAAAGAAGGTCTCCAGAATCTCGGCACACTGGTAGAAGGGCGAGTCGCTGGGGTTGTAGTAGCGGCAGTTGTCAAAGATTTTGGTCATGTCGGCTACAAACTCTGTCAGCTTGATGTACTCGCGCTTCTGTAGCCTCTCCTCCATGGTGGAAAGGTCTAAGAAAAGGGGGATACGCATAACGTTAATATTATGAATGAACCATACACATTTAGTTGTAAATGTCTGCCAAAGACAAACATCACATTGGCAGCGACAGGAGATAAATATCGGCCTTTGTTCCTCAGATCTGCCTGCGTCAGTAATTGCAGCTTTTGACAGATATTCAAGTGGGTTTTTGTGGAAGCACAGTTCATCACTTTATAGTCGACAGCAAACATCCAGTGGCCAGCTTTAACCATGTGTCCTTCCTGAGGACAGCGTCCTTCCAGGGGTGCCGAATTAGTGCTTCGAAGCCAACAACCTGTGTAGAGGGCTGCATTCAGAGTTTCTAACCAGGAGAGATCCTAGCTGGTTAAAAAATAGAGCGAGGAAGTGAACCGGCAGCCGCCGAGGGTCCACATCCCGTTCATAACCTTCTTAACCCCCACCCAGCTGGCCGGGGGCTTACTAACCTCCTGGTCAATATCAAAGACCTCGTTCTTCTCTGTCATCAGATTTCAACGGCTGCGGCTACACAAGTTCAACCCCCCCTCCCCCCTTCCTCCCTTCCCCCCTTTTCCCCTCTGAAAACCAACATGGACTTGGGTTTCCAGCACCTGGCCAACGGGAGCCAAGTGTGAGGCGGGCAGACTCGGACCAGCTCCTTAACGGCTTGTTTGTGTGGGAGTTCAAAAAGGCCCTGCTGATGTAAGACCCCATTTACATGGCCGGTTTGATCCGAGTTGGAGGGCTTCCTCCCCGCCTGGTCTCCTGGCGGCTGTGCTTTAATGCTTGAGATAAAGAGACTGGGTGTTGCTTCCAGGAAAGCAATTATGAAATGAAAGCTGCGCCACTGAGGACATTTTATCGTCCGTGGCAACCAACCCCCAAATTTGCTGATTCAAAAATTTCAATATTTTCCTACATAACGGACCCACCAAGTGCTACTGATCCACAAAAGATAGTTTATAGTTACCATTAATTTCACATAACATTTTTATATTCATTAGTATTGATTTTGTATGATGTAATCTAGGGGTGCAACTTTAATAGCCAATTATCAGTTAACTACAGGAAACAAGAAAAAAACTTTTCTGGAACAAAAGTCCAAAATGCGAAGATACTTATGGTTCAAAAGAGATACATTATGGTAAAGAATTTAAAATTTTACCATGATGATTTTTTTTTTTTTTTACTTGATACAACTTAATAACTTTTCAAAGTGAAATAAAAAGGGGTCGCTGACTCAAACAGGGCAAGAGGCCAATTCTGCAGCAGTTGGGAAACGGCAGCTACAAACCGTCCCGCCAGTAGTCACTACTGTGTTTGTGTGCTGCTACACATCTCCTCCACTCACCCATTGGTTCCTTGATAACCCTGTAGTAGTCCGGGGCGTCGTTTGTGTCCACCGGCTCCAGGAACGGCCACGCCATTTTATGTGCCTGCAGAGGAGGGAGGGGTCGCCAGAGAGACAGAGAGAGAGAGACAAGACACTTGAGAAAGCTGAAACCGAGGAAGCAAAAACAAACAGCGCCTTGAAAATGACAGTGGAGGCAGGTGGGTCAACACAGATGTTCCGACTTTTTTCTTCCACATTTCCATGACACACACACACACACACACACACAGAGAGAGACCTAGACTAGTAGAGAGAAGAGGACAAATTGATAGGCGATGAGAAAAGAAAGGGAAACATGAGAAAAGACGCCAGGCAGCTGTCCAAGTAGTGCTTTGCGAAGCCAAACCCGTCGGATAAGACGGACAGAGAGGACTTTTGTTCGCTGCTTTTACACTGTAGACACGCCATGAGGAGCTGCGTTAAGTGTTCGGTCAATCGCCGTTAATTAAACTATTACTACAGCGTACTGCTAAGTGTTAATTTATCAGTAGTCACTTCACCCACAGAGTTGTGCTGCAGAGTTTGTTTGATATAATAGCCAAGAGGCTTTTCTTTGTAACCATAGTTACAATTTTAAATGCATTTTGTCCATAAAACACACTGGGCACATGCGTGTGTGCAGCCACTCACCTGTAAGGACCGCAGGATTCTCCGCAGGCCCTCGTAGTCCTTGTCGGTGAGCGGCGTGAAGACCGTCATGGCGTCCTCTGTCGACTGACACTGCGGACACACGTATTGGTCGATGTGGTTGGCCTCGCTCTGCAGGATGCCCACGCAGCGACCGTGGTACCAGTTCTGACAGCGGTCACAGCCGATGTAGAACCTGAAGGGTGAAGGAAAGAGGCGCTTTTGCTGGTCGGGCCCGAAAACCCACGTCAACATTTACACGTTGAAATAGCGGTTTGTATTGATTTCTAAATCAGACTGACTCGTGACACAACTTCTGTGCTCGCTCACAGCCGGCAGGACCTCAGGCAGGTTACATGTTTTCAAGAGACATTATTTTGGTGTGCAAAAGCTCAGATATCTTTGGGTTACATACGATTTGTTTTACTTAAAAAATATATAATATTTCACTACTACCTCCCCCGCCCCGCATCTCTCCCGTCCCGTCGGCCGCTTGGCCCCCCTAACACTGCAATCCCACAGCGAGGATTGTTTGGAGCAAGAGTGAGGCACACAAACACTTACTGAGACTCGTCGTACGGCGTCTGACAGATGCAGTACAACTCCTCCGTGCTGACCTGCTGGCCCCGTTTGCATTCCACACAGATGTAGTCATCCATCTTCTTGGCCTCCTTCTCTGTGATACCCACACAGTCTCCGTGATACCAGTTTGTACACAGGTCACAGCCAATGTAGAACCTTTACAGGGGAAAATAAATTTAGCTGATTTAGCTGATTTAGCTGTAAAAAGCCAATAGATTAATGTATTGACGCAATAAACACAAAAGGTGAACAGGCAGTTGGCCATTGGCAAAAGGAAGAAATGTGCTGCTTTTTATGGGGGTTGTGCTTCAGTACATGACCACATCGATAGAAACACCAAACAGCTTTGGGTCGATTCATCCTGCATACTAGTTAGGAAGTGACGTTGAAACATCAACTATAAACGAAATTCCTTCCGTCGTCCTAATATTGACTCTGCAGCCGGTGCTCGCTGACTGGATGAATGAATGAATGCTCCACACTTGTTGCTGCAGTCTGGAGGTTCGTGTTTGATCAGTCAGCAAAGTTCAGGGTGGTAAACTCTTGCTTTATGGTTTTTGAACTATTGGAAAGCAAAACTTCACAAACAGAGACTTTTTGTATCTGTATATGTCTGCAGATGAAAATGCCAGTTGACTGACTCAGTTCCTGCAGGAGGAAGATTTTAAAGTTTCACCGGTCGTATGGACCAGTATTTGTTTTTGGGGTCATTTTTAAACACTGTGTTTCATTGATCCTCCTACTACCACGCCGTCACCCTGGGTAATACCGTATTTCAAATGGGGGATACTTGTACTGGTCATACTTAGTCTCGTCGTAGGGCGTCTTGCAGACGCAGTAGAGCTTGATTTCTTTTTTGCTCTCCTTGGCGCTTGTCGTAGAGATCATCTTTTTCTTCTTGGACTTGGCTGACGTGACGGTCTCCTGCTCCTCCTCCCGTTTCCTCTTGTGTGTGGAGGTGGCGCTCGGGCTGAGGTGGTGTGGAGGGGGGGCGGCGTGCTTGTGTGCCGGAGTATGTTGCTGCTGGTTGTGGGCAGCAGCGGCGGCGGCGGCAGCGGCCTGAGCTGCCTGTTGGGCCGCAGCCTGAGCCCTCTCCTTCTCCTTCTCCCTCCGCATCCGCAACAGGTCCTTCTTTAGCTCCTCCTGCCGAGCGCAACGTCAAGACAGACGGGGTAAAGTTGGGTGGAGGACATGTCGTTTGATGATAATTATTAACTATAATGTTAAAAGATGTCTCCAAAGCCATTAGTCCCCCTCTTTATTTCAAAACATCACTTTTTATGTGCCATAAGGTTTCGAAGTATTATACGTTGGAAGAAATTTGAATGGATACATATTTCTTCAAAATGGTTCAGCTCTTTTTCGCCCCCCCGGGTGCCTCCCTACCTGGGCTTCTAGCTGCAGCTCCTTGTCGAGAAGCGCCCGCTTCTTGAGGATCTCCATCTTGAGACTTTCTTTGTGCCGGTACAGGAGCGACGAGAGCTTGCTGGCGTTGGCCAACCTCCTCTTTGCCTCCATCACCTCTTCCTTCTTCTTCCTCTTGGTAGCCTGCCTCTCATCCTTGTCTATCCGGTCCAGGATGTACTTCATCACCTGATTGCATACGATCATCCTGTACAGACACGGACAGAGGACAGCAATTTATTACTGACTTGTCTCCGATAATGAATGCCCATTGTACAGAATAGTACAATAGTCTGAATCTAATGAGGATCCGTGGGGACAAAAGGGCTGTGCTCGTTACGGGTATTTAAAAAGAAAGGAAGAAAAAAAAAAAGCATAAAACTGCTGCTGAGCAGGTGAAAGCACGGAGAAAAAGATCCAAATCTTTAATTCAGAAAGTCAGAACAGATGAAGTCACACAGGAAGAACGTTTTTCCTCCGATAAACCGGCATATCTTTTTTAACAGTTCAATGTTTTAGAAAGTACAGCCTACACGGCTATCGAGTCCTTCAAAAATGTAAACACTCCTACCACGAAGAAATGTCAGTGTGTGACGATGAACAATGAAAGGATTTCTCTCAACACAGGTTTTCCGGTCACTCAGCTGTGCAACTACAAACTCCTGCATTCAGGACTTTCCTTGTAAATTTCCCCAGTACAATTATCATAGTCTTTCATAATTGAATTCCTAAAAGCGATGCTGCTGTAGAATCATTCGTGTCACTTGGCCGCATGTTACATCTTACAGATGTTGGAGGGGTTTTTCGGTTGTCAAGTATTTATTTGTGCGAGACTCCGTGCTTCAGGAGCCTGGGAGTGGAGCTGAGGGTCAAGAGAGGTGAGGTGGGAGATGGATAGAAATATGACGCCAGGGAAACCACGTTGCGCTTGTAAACGTCAGAAAGAGAGGAAATTTTTTTAGGCCAAATGGAATGTGTCATTTATAAAAGGTTTTATGTTTGGTGATCTAACTTCCTGCAAAACAAAAACTAAATACAGAAAACATTAAGCAATACGGTAAAAACTAAATAAAAAGGTCATTGAACGTCAATAAAAATAAATGCTGGCGCTCCGTGGCGAGCACGTTCACTCATGTACGCTAACATTCGCAACGAAGATCCAAAAATGTTTGGTTCAGGTTTGAGTGAATAACAGACTTCTGAGGTCACAGACGGGCCGGGGCTCCTGCAGCGAGAACACTGAAGTACACACTGCAAATGTAGCACGAGAGTGGTGGACACCGACCAAACTGGGCACACAGGCAAACGCTGACGCCACAGCCCCGTGTTTTTGCTCACTGCGCCGTGTTTTGAGGGGAAAGCGAGAGAAAACGAGGACGTGAAGAAATGGAAGAAGGAAAAAAAAATGATTAAAAAATAAGCAGAGACAGACAACAGGCAGAGCTGCTGTAGTGATGACGGTGGTGGTCTGGGTGGGTATTTCAGGTTTGTGTGAATGGGTACAATGTTTACACACCGTCTGTGGACATAAACACATGGTTGCCAGGGTCAACTTTAGGTCAGAGTATATTCTATGTAGATTCGTTCTAAAATATTTATTCCACATTCGCTGGTATTTTATAGATTCTGGTTTGGCTTTTAGATTTGTTGTACTATTAACAGTTTGTCCATCTATCTTTATACCAAATTCTGATGGTATGTACTGTAAAGCAAACGAAAAAGATGAATCTGTTGTAATTATTTTGTCAAACGCTACGAAGGCTAATTAAGTGTTAATATAGAGAAGTGTAAACAGGCTATCACAACTAATTGCCGCAGGGCTAGAAGGGCATTGTGTGGTTTTATTGTGCAACTTCTCCCATTTATACACGGTTTGTCTCTGCGTTCACTCATGTTGGGTCACAGAAAGTACACGCAGCTGTTGGCGGTTACACACCCAGAAGTTCCCACGCTGTGTAGTACCTCCCAACATGGTGTTTGGACAACAGAAAGACGGAGAGACGATTTGATGGCGGCCTTACGCCCAATTGAGATCCATATGATAAGAACATGGACACATAGAAACTTAAAGAACCATGGAACCGACAGGATATCTGTGCTGCCATTGTTTCCATGTAACAAAAAGTTGGTGCACATTCATTGAGATTGGTGACAATCTGCACAAACCTTTGGTTCTCCTCTCTCTCTACAGGCGTCATGGTTTTCTTCTGCTTCAGATGCTCGATCACAGCGTTTTGTTTCATGACAACCTGAAACAGACGACGCAGAAGGATGTCAGAATGAAGAACAAAAGGTACAAAGGAAAAAAAATAGTACTTCCGTCTACTGAAACGGATCATCATTAAAAGGAAAGAACACAAACATGCAAACACAAGTAGTGTCAGCACTGAGCCCGAGAAACAGACTGGTTGGAACTGGAAAAATAAACCCAGGCTTATAGGGAGGTTGGAAGATGGGAACTGTTTATGTACTGATGGCAGGAAGACAGCGAGCCTTTCACTTGCGTGCATGACACCGCACAACGCACAACACACACACACACACATACGCACCTGTTTCTGAATGATGTCGCTTTGGCTGGCTGCGTTGAAAGCTTGCTCTCGCTTGGCCTCTGCAGCTTGTTTCTTTTTCTGCTGCTGCTGTTCTCTGAGCTGCTGTATCCTCTGAAGCTGTTCCTGGACAGAAGCTGCCTGGATGGTCACCACGTTCCCAATCTGTGCAAACGGCATAGTGCCAAAGAGTACATGATTGATACGGTTTAAATGTGTGGTAGCAAGAAAATATCTAGAAATTCTCATCATCTAATTTTTCTTTGACCCAAAACCCTTGTGAAGATAATACACGCTGGGGTCTGGTTCATCTGGCTTGCTGCTCTACCTGTCCTCCCTGAGCTGAGGTGGTGCCAGTCTGTTGTATCTGGATTGGAAGCTGCAGTTTGATGTGCTGTGGAAGAGAGCCTCCACCCTGCTGAGCCTGCAGCTGCGCCAACACCTTCAGTCACGACACATAACACAAATAATAATAAGCTAAAAAACAAAACCAGGCTGGTGGACTTTTAAGTGTCCTACTGCTGGACACTGTCTCAAATACAGCTGTTTTGGGAAGCCTAAAAAAGGTACTTTGGCTAATGGTACAGTGTCGATCATCCTACCTGTACCTGCTGCTGCACTCCAGACATGCCCATGATCTGCGGTGTCTGCTGCAGCTGCAGCTGGGTGGTTCCTCCTGTCGTTTTCACCTGCAGCGAGGTGGGAGACTGGATGGGCATGTGGGCCTGCGTCTGAGGGGGCAGCTGGCCCTGTGGGGTGGCCGACGAAGGGGTGCTGGTGGTGGCTAAGGGGGTTGCCCCTGCCTGGACAGGGGCGGCGGCCTGCTGAGCGGGTTGTGCTGGGGCTTTGGTGGAGATGGAGCTGGGCACTGTGCTGGCTGGAGTGTGCGGGAAAAGCATCATACAATGTCAAATAATTTTTTTTTTTTTAAAATCCCTTTTAACTTTCACAACTATAACAGAAGCTTGCCCGATAGCAGGCATCTTAATTTGAATATCCGCTGAGTGCTCGTTTCTCATCGTACCTGTGCTTGATGTGGGTGCAGCAGCGGAGGCCAATGGGGTGAAGAGGAAGCGCTGCATCTGGCCATTGGGCAGCGCGGCCTGCATGAGCTGCTGACCGGGTCCTGGGATGACGGTGACCCCGTGAGGAATGACCTGCAGCTGACCGGTGGTCTGGCCCTGGCCCTGAACCATCACCGTCAGAGCCGGCTGGGCGCCTCCCACACCAGCCTGCCGATCCACACCCGGGCCGGCCTGCTGCTTCTGCGGGAGGCGCAGCAGAGAGGGCTGAATCAGTCTAATCCAATGTGAACCGCCTTTGGTGAAAAAATTGCGGATGTATCCCACTAGCCTAAGCATGAATTCATTTTAGGATGTTTCCACAAAATATCATACCTTTCAAATGTATTACGACTGATGTATTTGTTGACACCGACAGTCATCTGAAAAGAGGTGTGCTCTCTCCTTCTGTACGCCGTCTCTCACCCAGTTTAAATCTTTGCCCAGGTGTTCTAGACTTTCTCATTCAGCTACGTAATGAACATCCGTTGCTATTTGGTAGGTGTTAAATGTCAAATACTGAATGAACTAACCTGTGTCAGCTGGGTGAGCTGCGCCAGCGTGAGCTTCACCTGGCCTTGCCCCTGTGCACGTGGGGTCCCGGGGGGCGTTTGGCCTGCTCCTTGTCCCGATGTGGCGTTGGTCGCTCCCTGGCCTGTCACCGTGGCGACGGGGCTGGCACCAGACAACGCTGTGGAAACTGCTTGGCCGCGAATGATCTGAGTCACCACCTGTTGTCCGCCCTGACCTGGAACAGAAAGATGTGGAACAATGGTGAGTTTAACTGGACTTTCACCGATACAGAGAGGAGTTAGACAGGACATGCAACCGCTGCTTTGTGGCTTGTAAACTGTGCAGCTGGTTTGCCTCGGTTTGTTCAGGGTGGGTTGTTACTTGTTGATGTGAAGGGTTTTGAAACCCAAGGGAACTGTACATTACCTTGCTGGACCACGAGCGGTGAGCGGAGTATCGTCTTCCCCATTGGTCCCGTCTGCTGCATCGGTGTTCGGATGACCGTCATTCCTGGGCGGATCTGACCACCAGCAGCCAGAACCTAGGTGGATATTTACACGACGTTTTACAAAAAGGCAGCTTTCTGTACAAAAAAGTACGAGGTCAAAAAACATCTGCAGCTGGTCATATTCTGCAATATAAAATAATGCACAACCAGCAGCACAGGAAACAAAATGAGTAGTGAGACAGCGCAGAAGGAAAAAAGAATAGAAGCAAGAAGTCGCAGCAGAACATTTTGAGTTGTGATCCTGCAAACCGACAAATTAAAACGTCTCTACAGATACTTCAGAGCAGGGCGGAGGTAGATGTACCTGCTGCGAGCCGGGAGGATTGGGCCTGATGTTTAGTGTGGTGGTGCGGGGCTGGAATGTGGTGTAGGTCTGGGCACCACCTGCTGTGCTGGAGGGGATGATACCCAAAACCTTCTGCTGCACCACACCTTCAAAAGAAAAGAGAAACGGAAAGACGCCCGAGTGAACCAATGCAAAGAATGACAAATGAGAGTCTCAAGGGGAGGGGTTGGATGTCGACAAAAACACAAGTGGAAAGATGAGAAGGACGAGGAGATATAGTAAGTGACGACACAAACGGCACGCAGGAACAAAAGGTTTTAACTAAAAGAGTAAATTCTGCAACGGGCGATCTGGCACATGGGTTAAATATCAAATTGTAATTGTGTTCTTATAAGAGTGCTTGTAGGCTTGTATTTTTTGTAAGTAATATAAATTTATTTGTTGAATACCTTCCTTTAACAACATCAAACATCCAACCATTTCTAATACAATTACCGGTGTGAAGCGGTGGTACATGTTTGCGCGTCACAAGGAAGCATTGATACAACTCAATACATTATTTGTGGACTTCTCTTCTTGCTTGATGCCAGCGTTTGATCACAGCAACTGTAAATATTAGTTAAGCAGGTAAACTAAATTCTCAAAGGCTCACTGAAAGCTTAGTTGGGTTTCCCCCAACATACATGTGACCCCCTCATAACATATGCGTGAATGGAGATCCTACGTTCTGAACTTCAATGTGACAAAGGGAGCGTTTCATATTTGTTCGCTGGGCTCTGTGCCTTAATGAGCTCACGTGAAATCCGACGGCCGAAATGGAAAACCACAAGAGTGTCGCGCTCCTTTTCCTCGGCTCCTGCCGCCGTGGTTTTTTTTTAACGCAACCGAGCAGGTAAATCTATACATCAAGGGGTTTCCCTCTTCAAACATGGACATTAAACGCGGTGGTACGACCGGGGGAGTAGCTGCTCTGGACGCACACATCAAACGCGCTTTTCTATGGGTGCGCTGTTTGCCGAGGTCGGGGAGTTGGGACTCCGGAGTTGAGAGGTGCACTTTCATTCAAAATGACGAAGAGGGAAAAAAAAGAAAACGAAAAATGGAATCCTGCTATAGAGGGCTACCTGTCTGCGACGCAGACCTCAGGGTAAACTTGTTTTCCTGCCTAACTTCCTTAAGCCCTTCCAAAACAAACATGGCGCCCAACACTCAGGCAGAATAAATACACATGTCCATTAAATGGTTACACTCCACCTGAACCGTGTTTCCCCTTCATGGCGACTTCAAAAAAGGTAAAACAAAAATGACTTTCGTTGTATCGCTGGTGAATGCGATTCTCTTTATCTGGTGAACGCGGGGTTACTGAAAGAAAGTCTGTGTTGCATTTGTTAATTGTATCTTCAGTCGTTTTCAATTTTGCCATCAGTTAACTTGTCAAACCGAACTTAAACAAGTGAAATGTAATCTATATAAATGTTGATACAGCTTAGAAAGATACTAAGTCTCCAGACTAACCTTTCACTGAAGCACATGTTCAGCCTGAAGCCGGGCACACTAATGTATACGGCATGCAGTCAGGTCATTCATGTTGTGGAAGTAGAATATGACCTATATAACCCGTGTAAATACAATATCCATCATCCAATAATTTGAGAGGACCACAGACAGAGCAGCCGGTGCTCACTCCAACCAACGCCTCATCCGCGGTGTCAATATTGACATTTAAAGATGGCACAATACTTCATCCGCAGTCTGGATCTACAACTTCAGACTACACAAGTCTACAATCCAAAAACCATCCAACCAAAATAACAGCGTTCTATTAGATCACCATGCCAACGGGCGCAGCCAGACATGATGTGCCGCACCAAAGCTAAGCGGCTGACTCATGATGTTGGCTCATGCGTTGAGACAGTCCAGGCTGCCTCAGCAGCACAAAACAAGTCATCCCCTTTAACATTCGTTCAGCTGGAGACAGATGGAACAAAAATGTTGCTTGGACATCAAGCACCCAGCGACTTTTCATTCATTTACAGTCCATTTGTCGAGCAAGTAAATGTTAGCCCAATATTTACTCTCCTTATAGATGCGTTTTTTGTAATATGATAAATGCTGCTGTATTAAGACCGGAAAACTACAGAAAAGGGAGTCTGAAGTCATTCTTACTACTACAGCCAACATTGCCTTCATAAGGAAAGTTGCTTTAAACAGCTGCTTTGCCAATATGTTTATTTGCTTGGTTTTAGTTGAAAACACCTGCCTTCTGTGTCCAAAGACACTCTTGGAAGAACTTTGTTACTGAATTCAGAGTTCTGAAAACTTAAAGAAGTGATTCAATTTGAGCATTTGAGGAAAAACATGGGCGCATTATCATCATGGTAAAACTAACTGTTGCAGCTGTGTGACTAATTTAGAGGCAAAGGGCCACCATGCTTTTTAGCCCTTTAGAAAAAAGACAGTCTACTCACTGACAGAGGCAATTGAGTATAAGGAATGTCCAACGTGTCTAATTTGTGGTGGCACCAACAGCATTAAAAATGAGTAAAGACAGACTCACTTCCTCTAGAGTGCTTTGTGTGTTGGTTGGCACACCAACTTCAAACAATATCATTCAATTAATGAAGTCTAATTTGCACCTTGGACACATTTCAATTGGTTGTTGGGTCTGAGGTGAATAAATAAAAACACAAACAAACACGTGGCGGCCGGAAAGAGGAAATGCCTACGCTAAATAAAAAGGTACCCGTCTGCCTGTGTGAGTGTCAGTGAAGCCTGCCGTTACCTCCTTGGGAAGTCGGCACGTTGACTGTGACGATCTTGCTGTTGGCGGGCAGCGGCAGCTTGGTGGTCACCACCTTTCCACCCACCGAGGTCCCCGTGATCTGGAAGGTGTGTCCACCAGACGAGCCCATGTTGGTCTCCGCTCCTGATGAAGCAAACCCAGGAAACGCAACAACAACGTCATTCCAATATCATCCCTACTTCTGATGAAATTTAGATAATCATGGCGATGCGGGAGACGCTTAAAGCGCAACACATACGTGAAACAGAAAACCACACAATAGAAGGCCGAGGGAAACAGCTTAGCTCCTCTGCAACGTACCTTGGGTGCTTTGGCCCTGCTTGACCCAGGTGGCAAACGACTGCTGGAAGTTTTTGTTCTGCTGGAATGTGACGGGGGTGCCCATCTTGGTGGACAGCACCACCTTGGTGTTGGGGGTTCCCTGGCCTGACAGTGAGCCGACGATGACTTTGGGCGTGATGACGGGTGCTGCGGGAGTCCCTGTTGGGGTCGCTGTGACTGTCCCCGTTTTCTGGTCCAGACGTTTCTGAGAAACAGTCGGTTGGTGCTTAAACATAGGAACCCATGGCAGGTATACGACAGAAAGGCCAACACAGAGAATATCAGGCGGTCGAGAAGTAAGACAGAGGCCTCAGTTGAAACGTTAAAAAAATAAATATATAAATCAATCAAAAGGCTTACGTACACAATTGCTCTTAAAGGCTGTGTGCGCCTCTGAAGGAATTGAACGTTTAGTGAAATAAGACGACTACGCTGAAGCTCACTCACCTTGGCCTGCTCTGCTGCCTGAGCCTTCTCTTTCTCCACCCTGTGGAAACAAATTTGTGAAAAACAGGTTGAACTGAAAGAACGTGAAGAGGACAAATCATGCTCAATTTCAGGTTCATAGTTGTATAGTAGTTTGGTCACTAAACACCCCCAAAAAACATCTTAGCGCCCATTTATTTCCATCCTCTCAAAAAAGCCCACTCTGCTCCGATTGGCTCGGGGGTAAAGATACGGCGCACCTTTGTCTCGGGACATTCCAATTCTAATGAGACTTGCATGTGGCAGGAAAGTAAATGGTCTTGTACTTGCAGAGTGCTTTTGTAGGCCTACAAGCACTGAAAGAGCTTCAACACTACGCCAATTCACACAGTGATGGCTGGGGCTAGCATGCACGGTACCACCTGCCCACCGGGACCAACAATCACACACTGCAGACACGGCTTCTACTCGGGATCATACATCGCATGGACTCGCCGCGGTGGGGATTGAACCGACAAACCAACTGATCACCAGGTTGAATATTATCGCCCTCTCCAGTTCGACGTGCTTTTAAATGTAGGCGTGGCGTGTCTGACCGTTGACCCTCTGACCTTTCTGAGAAGGCTCTGATCTCCCAGAGGTCCAGCTCCTCCTCAGCCACCCAGGTCTCAATCACCACTGGGCCCGTCTGCTTCGCCGGCTCAGGCTTCTTGGGGCGCAGGGCGCTGGAGCGCAGCCCCTTCCTCTGTGGGGTGTGGGTTTCTGGAATGGCGGTGGAACAATAACAGATCAGACGTGTGCTGAATTTTGCAACGCTGCAAAACAAACGAGGAGCCACACAACGGATGTATTGAAATAGACACAAATTATTCATTATTTTTCCCTCACATAAGTCAATAAATCGTGTTTTTATTTCTTTTACGTGTTGAGAAACAGTGCCTCTTACCTTTGGGAGTCTCAGGCAGTCCCAGCGGGCAGATGATTTTGCGGATGCAGTACTCGGAGCGAATGCCGTGGGATCCCACATCGCGCCGCTTGATGATCTCTGTGGTGGTGATTTCAGTGTCCGAAGTCTCTGTAGCAATGAGTGGGGAATAGGGCTGGGTTGTCACGGTGACGCGGAGGAGAGCCTGAATACCCTCCGACATAATCCCAGTGATGCCTACATGAGAGTGTGGCCTGTGCCTTTCTTTAGACCAGTGGATCCCAAACCTTCTCTGTCGAGCCCCACTTTGATGATACATAACGGTCACATTCTGCTTTCACAGCATCAATTACCTGACTACGTGCTGTATGCATTAGATAGCATGCCCCCGTCAAATGGGTAATACCTTATTTCTTTTGAAGTAATTGCACTATTATTTATAAACTCTATAATATATATTTTTCTTCTTTCTAAAAAATATTTTTCTAAAAGAGTTCCTTACTTTCATCTCATTTTTTTTTTACTTCTTGCGGGCCATAGTGCTTAATGATACACCAGCAGAATCAATCAGCAGAATATGGGTATAAATAAAGTAGAATATTCATTCAGGAATTCAGATCGGGGCACATTTTCATCTCATGTGATACGCAACAAACACATTAATATATACATACAAACACACAGAAGAGGGTAAGGAGGGTACCTGTCCGTATGGTGCCAACAGCAGCGGATGGTTTGACGGCCATGTCGTCCCATCTCAGACAGGCCCACAGGAGCCTCAGCATCAGGCTCACACCAGCCAAAGACTTCACGGTTTGCAGGCGATACCTGCAACACAACCAGAGGTTCAAGTACTTTATTTACAGCTGTGCACCTGCACATGAAACTCAACTGCTGCACTGAAAGAAACCCCTGGAAAATGGAAAGAGAGTGATGCGTAAATTCTTCCTCTAAACACTGTTCTTCCACTATGAGAGTTTAATGAATTATATAATATACATTACAGTACATTATCTTGTCTTGTCACCAAAGTTAAGACATTTTGGGTGTAACATATTCCTTCCGCGCATCGTTATGGCCACGATTGCAGTTACGAAACAGAACGTGGCACTAAAACATCCCCACAAGGCTCCGGGTTTGATAGATGTCCCTTTTATGTGAAGCCGTCCACGGGAAAATATCCCGGGGTTGAATCGCTGGGTCACTGCACAAAATGAACATCCTGACACTTGTCCGCCTGATGATTCATGACTGCTTCAGATCTCTGAGGACCTGTGTGACACCGGGCTCAGAGCCACAAGATACAGACAGGGAGGGAGACAAGACATCAACGTGACACGGCCCTTTGACTACACCAGGAGGCGGCGGTCTAAACACTGGCAGCCTTCTCCAAGCGTACTTTCTAAAGATGCGTTTAATTATTAGTTATAATTTTTTTAACCGAAGTGAAAATATACATGTGGAGAATCCTGCTTATATACTTTGTATCACAGTCATGCGTTTTGGATACCCACTCTTCTTGACAAAAACAACAACTCTTTCTAAAAGATATTTGGGGTGAATTTTCAGTGGAGATTTTTAAACTCGGGGAGCCAGTAGGTACAAATTATGTCTGACTGACTCTTTTATATTTACTTTATATTTCCTTTTTAGAATCTTTTGGACTAAAGTTGTATTGGTTTAGGCGTCCATGTTACTCATTGGTTTCCTGTTGCGTTTGTCTTTTCCCCTCCGACACACAGCGTGACATGCTTGTTAGCCATCGACTAAATACTACAGCCGTGCCCTTGAGCAAGATGCTGGCATCAGAAGGTAGCCACAGAATACCTCCCACTAATCACGGATGCTCGGATGGAATTTCACCATGAAGAAGTGCCACTTAATGGGCAACTTGGCCGGTGGGTAATTATGTGTGCGGCGAGCACGGGACAGAAGGAATGAAAACCTCCAATGATCCTCGCGGTTTATTAAGAGAGAGGTTGAGAAAGCATGCTTACCTCCAGGTGATGCCAAACGTGGGCCTCGGTGAAGGATACGGCCAGATGTCTAGCGCCGGCTTCGAGTTGTAGCTGAAGATGGACACCTCACGGAACCCACCTCTCCTCGCCAGCACCTTCAGGTCGTTGTGCGGCAGGACAAAGATGCTCTTGCGGTTGCTCTTGGTGACGAACTTGCGATACGAAGGAAGCGCGGTGTCCGAGCGGGTCTTCTTGGTGCGGGAGAACTTGAGGAGGCGGACGCGGCCCTTCGTCGACGACGAGTCCTCGAGGCTCACGGTGACAGACACCAATGAGGTCTTACCCCTGAAGTCCCTCGTGGACTTACTGATGCAGGCCGAGAGCGCCGTCTTCTCTTCCTGCGTCACCGTCTCACCCTGGCTGTCCTCTGACTGACCGTCCAGCCCGGGGGAGCAGATTTTGGTCACAGTCGTTTTGGTCATGGTGGTGAGCGTGGACACCGCGCTGTTCTCCGTCAGCGACGCCGCGGGCTTGGTCACCACTCCCGATGCGCCCGACGGCACTTTGGCCGTCTTCATCTGCGTGGAAACTACCGTTGTGGTGGTGGTGGTGGAGGTGGTGGTTACCTGGGTGATGACGGTCTTCGGTGGTTCCGTCGTCCCGACGTTACTGTTCTCCTCCGCAAAGTCGTCGCTCAGACTGGAGTCTTCCGCTGAAGGTATGGGAGACGGGGACATTCGGATGATCTTGAGCACAGGAGTGGGTTTCGTCTCTGCCGCCTGAAATGGCGACGCGCTGCCGTGCTGCGGAGTGCTTTGACTATTGGCCGCGAGGGCTCCTAAGTTGTTCTCCAGCCTCGTCACCTTCAGTGGAGGTTTGTAATCCTGCTCTGACATCATTGTCTTGCTCTCTACCTCTACCTTAGTCGCCAGGCTCGGTTCCTTGTCCCCGACCTCGGTACGATCGTTGAGAGGAGCCAAATCTCCGTTCACTAAAGGCTTCAGTTGTGTGCCGTCCTTGACGACCAGCCCGCGTTCTTCGATTTTGCCGATGCGGTTCACGGTGGCCGGTGGACTATTGGCCGGTACGCCATTATTTGAGCTCATCACAGAATTTCTCAACATGCTTTCACTCCCCAAGCCATCGTTACCGTTGACCTGAGGGAGAGGAGAAACTGGCTTGGGAGTGCCTTCGGGTCTACCTTGTCCAACACCGTGTGTATTTTCTTGGCCCTCCTGTTGCCCTGTGCCATTCTCCTCTGTACATGTATGCAATGAACTTACACTTTCTGCGTTTTGCTGGATACCTTTAGAAGGAGAAGTGTTTTGACTGCTCATCTGGGTAAGCAGACATGATGTTTTCGGAGAGTCTGATTTCAAGTTGGGTACCTCAGACCCCGTTTTTTGTGCAGCCTGGGTAACATTTGATAATACACCGGCTATTTGTTGCTCTAAAGAGCCATGAATCCCCCCTGCGGTTGCTTCATGTACAACAGGCAATGTGACGCCCTCTTGCCCTGAACAGTCTCTTTTGCTCTGATGAGTTTCTTTTGGCCCCATAGTCCTTTCCACCAAGTCCGCCTCCAATACCTGAGGTATAGAGGCAGTTTGGTTTTGTGCACCCGTACTGCAACTGTCTTTGTGAGTGGAGCCTGAAACGGGAGGAGGAAGAGGCGAGGTCATCTCATCCGCAGTATTAGAGAGTTCCGCCTCACTCTCCCATTTGACTTCACCTCCTCCCAGTTTTCCTGCCGATGGAGTTTGTGTGGAAGATTTCTCCTCCACTTTCACGGCTTTGTCCAGCACCAGAGTTTCGGGCTTAAGCGGGAGCCGCGGGCGGACAGGAGTGCTCGCAGCGGCGTTTAAAACAGACAAAACTGGTGTGGGAGTCTGACATTTGGGGGCAGACTGCCTCTGCTTCTCCTCAATAACATGCTGCTTCACTCGTCGCTCCAGCAGGATGTCCAGCTTGGAGGACTTGACTTTCTTCTTGTAGGCAATGCGGGTGAGGAAGCCTTTGCTGACATCCACTACATCGTAGTTAAAGGGTCGCGAAGGGCTCTCCGCGGGCTCCTCCTTTACAGAGGCCGTTTCTCGCTGGAGACTCTGCCCTGGAGAAAACATTGAGTCAGATGTTAATCTCCCATCGTATACAATTCTCTTTACAAACACTGTCGATCAAGTTGAAAACGCTTGTAAAGGACACACAATGCTAAATTGTCATTCTAATAGCGGTTTAGGTATAAAGCACAACTCTTCAGCCACATGCAATTGAGTACTGTGCGATTAGAAACCAGGTGTCATACTTTGCATTTCCGCTGTTTGCGAGTCAGTGGGGTCCACCTCCATCTCTGCAGGCGATCCGTCCGCCGACAATTCCTCAGGCTTCTCCTTTTCATCCACCCCTTCTTTCTTTTCCTCTTCCATCTTCTCATTAGCCTCTTCAACAGACATCGGAGGACCGGGCGCAGACTTGGAGAGGCTAGAGAAGTCTTCATCTTTTGCCTCAGTGCTTGAGGTGGCAGCTTGCTGAGCTCCCGATGCAGCCACACTGTGATGTCGACTTAAATCCAACAGGGTACATTTCTTGCCAAGTTTAGCATCTATTGGGGACACAATGACTGAATTACAAAACATACAACATCTCCATCACATTAATAACATGTTTTTGACACTGCAGTTAATCAGTGTAAAAGCAGTTTTGCAGGACATTGGAAATAGTTGGTAGCAGCCTAGAGGGTAAACAGATAAACAAGAACAAACTTCAAGTATGAATGAACAACAATTTAAAACTATTTATGAGCCCTGTGAACGAACTCAATGACATCAAAAAACATTCCTAATTCATAGAATAAACAACTAAAAGACAAGATTACTGGCAGAAGGAGTCTAATTTACTATTACAGTCAAAGAGACCATAAACTTAGGCCCCAAAAAGTCTCCAGACCTTCCAGCTCTTTGCGGTAGTTAGCGTTGGTGTTGCCGGGCAGCCGGGGGACAAACCGCTGCATGTAAGTCTTACTGATCCAACTCCAGCCACCGTAGCCCGTAACGCGATACTCCTCTCCCTTCTGCTTCCACACCTTCAAATGAGACCACAAAATAGAAGAGGAATGAGTAAAAGAGATTAAGAAAGAAAAACAGAGAAAAGCTCATTAGGAAAGACAGAATAAAAAAGGGGGAGAAAAATCATAAGGAGAGATTAAAAGTTAATAATAAATCACTAATTGCTGCTGGAAATGACTCATAACTCAACTGGCTGCATCAAAGAGCCCTTGACTCACAAAACATACACAGCGCTTTTCCCAAAAGCAACGCCTCAGTTTTCCTGGCAGCAAAGTCTAAATCTTCAAGTAAACCAAATGGAAATAGTTTTCATTCCATTGTCAATAGTTTAATGTTGCGTTTACAGACAACAAACATTTATTGTGGTGGTATCTTTTCAAATCAAGCCTCTCATCAGTGTTGAAGTTTGCTCATTTAAAGAGTATCTTACCTCAGGTGTGTGATTTTCGATGCTCATGCAGGATTATTATTGGGTTGAGCACAAACCATGGTAACTAATCTCCACAGCGCAAACACATGCAGAGATTGCTGGGATTGACCCGCCCACCCACCCCGCAACCTTCTAAAGATGAAGAAGGCGACCACCTACCTGATGCTTGATTGGAAAGGTGTACTTGACCCAGGTGGCCTGTTGCATTGTCTCCTCATCTTCCAGCTTCTTCTCCCGCTTCTTTACCTTCTCCTTCTCCTCGCGCTCCATGGAAGTCATGCGATTTAACCTGAAAACATTTTAGAGTATAAAGCTGAGTAAAATCGATACATGCCATGGATTCTACCTTCACAGCATCCATTCAGCCATTTGGAAACATGTATGTAAATAAGTATTATTAAATCACTGACTAGTGTTAAGATAATAGTTTAGAAATAAAACTCCCTTACATAGAACTTTGGTCACAGTTCAGTCTCACACGTTCACACTCTGATCGTAACCTTGAGAAATCTTGGACAATCGGGGCGTTGTGGTGTTAAAGCGGTAGTAGAGGCAGAGGTGGGTGGCAGTCTAAATATTATGCCTCACAGCTAAAGTGGGCCTTCTGATCTGATGAACTAACCACACAACCCAAGTGTATATTGTGTTTGAACTCAGATTTTAAAATGCAAGATGTTTCATCAAGTATTTCATTATTAGACTGTAGAAAGAATTGTACCTATTATTCTGTTAATGTGTGTTTGAGAAATGATCACATAACAAAAGCACAGACTGATGGATATTTACAGTGTACACAGTTTGTACATACAAACACGTTGTACTACCTGGTGTGCCCCAGTGAGTCCTTCCAGAGAGGCAGCATGGCCACAGGCTTAATAGCACACTCCAGAATGGCCAAAGCCAGCGCAAACTCTCTCGCTTTACTGCACATCTGAACAGCTTTGATCCAATTGGTCCTACAAAACAGGCAAACAAACACTTTGAGTGCTTTAATTCTGACATTTTCCTATGCATAAATAAGTGGAT
This sequence comes from Apeltes quadracus, assembly GCA_021346845.1. Classification (NCBI taxonomy): domain Eukaryota; kingdom Metazoa; phylum Chordata; class Actinopteri; order Perciformes; family Gasterosteidae; genus Apeltes; species Apeltes quadracus. The sequence goes on from CM037925.1 coordinate 6,790,803, forward strand.
TTAATGAAAAGGGCAAAGAAAAGAGCAACAAGAATGACAACTTAATGGAACATTAAGTGTGTATAGAATTATAATAAATGATTATAAATTGTTCCCATATGACAGTACACGGGGCCAGTACCTGTGTGAGGCCCAGTTAGGGTGCATGAACGGTGAAGGAACGTTGTTCTCCAGCTGGATGATGGTGATTCTCAGTGTGGAGATGGTCAGCAGCTTTGAGCCATGGATAGACCCATTCCACTTAAACTCCCCTGCTGGTGTCATGCAGAACTTGTGGGAGAGATGCCGCCTCTTGTCATGGTCCTGATAAAAACAAAAATCTAATGTGACTTTGATGTCATGATAATAGAGTGGGAAACACTTGCAAACATGTGCAGAAACCTATAAACCTGGACGAGGAGTACCTCTAAACAATAGCAAAAACAACAGGTTTGGGTTTAACTTGCCTCTCTGTGCTGGTGTTTGTTGAGGGCTACAGTGTTGGAACTGTACTGGTTATGATAGACACGGTATTTTCCCTCCTGGCCGAGCTTGAAGTATTGGCTGAGAGTCCCCTTCATCATCATCTCTTTGCCCCGTGTGGTCACACGGGTGACATCACCTTGTGCATTTACTACCAGTACCTGTACAGACAGGGGGACAGGAGTCATTCAGATTCATTTCGATATCGCCTTATGACATACGTTCATATTGCCATATATTCTATTTGCGTATTTTCACACACAAAGAAATTGCAGCCTTCCAACGAGCTACAGCCAAACCTACGCTTTAATAGGCAACACATTAGTTAGGGACAAGGTTTGTGTTAGCGATTGTCCGCTTTGTGTTTGGCAGTTTTTTTAACTGTATCCTCTAAAAGAATTAAAATGATCATTGGTGGCTCTGTTCACCTCTTTGAAACCCTTGTTGGCCACCTGTTGGCTCTTCATCTGGCTGAGCTTGCTGTCCGGGTTCCTGAGCCGGGTCACCATGCGAGTGGCAGCGGACTTCCTACAGCCGAGACCCGCCTCGCCGTTAGCCGGGTCTTTGCCATCTCCTGGACACCCTATGTGAGAAAAGGCCATTTCTTAGCCTGATGTCTATTTGAAAGAGTGTATGATGTGCAATGACCACTGAATGCGAGAACATAAGAAAGTACCAGTGGTTACATAACTAACGTAATAAACTTAATACTTATTAGAAAACGGCAAGATGTGAGTCTTGTCCATCTACGTCCGACATGTAGATGACTAAAGTTGGTTTTCTGACATCAGTTTAGGCTTACAAAATTAATTCAGCATCACATTTATTTAATCTTCTTTACCAGACCACCTTAACTTACGCTAAAGCAAAGCAGAGTACAGCTTTCAACAGAAATTAGAACGCAAAACCAGACTTAGTTATGACGTTTTTTTCCCCCTCAGACCTGTGTCATCGAGGCTGGCCATGGACTGACTGGGAGGATTTGTCGGCCAGGTCTGGAGGTTCAGGTCCTTGGGGGGCGACCCGGGCTGCCGTGCTGCTCTCCCTGTTCTCCTCGCTGCTGTGGGGCGGCTGGCTCAGGCTGGGGACGCCATCTCCATCTCCACTGACAGGGACGGAATCTGACGATGGGGTTTCTGTTACATAGATGGACAATCCAAAAGAATTAAGACCAGTTACATAAGCAAGATGAGCTTGGTTAGGCTCTGTGTCGTTCTTCATCCGGGTTAGTAGTGTTGAGTGTTTCGGCAGAGTACGGCCGACACCGCTGTTCTAGAACAACAAGTATTTTGCATCAAAGTAGTGAAGGATGACCAGGCAGAAGCTTAGTTCTAATAAACGTAGAAACTTTGCGTTCTGCAATAGGTGATGCTATAGCTCCCTCTACTGACAAGTCACAAGTAATACATGGACCAAATAACACATTATGGAGGGACTCTAGAAACCAAGGGGCAACCAGTGCAGGCATGGCTCCAACGAGACTTGGACACAACGAGACTGAACGTGACAGTGAATATAGACGCTGTGTAATTTTCAAGGATGAATATGTGCATCTTTTTAAACAAAGCCGCTACCTAAATAGAGAAGGATTCAAGTACACAAGCAAGCAGCGGAGGAAAAGCTTGTTTATAAGAATTATTCTGCCAGGCAATGGAAATGCTGCCCCAGTGCACCGAGGCCCGGTTCTAGTCATGCAGAGTGCGGTGACAATGCCTTCTGATTGCATATCCATCAATGCAATCAGCATCACAGCTCTTTGGAGAAAAAGAGCAGATGGATTTGAGAGTTCAGGTGCATAAATGGATGGAAGTGTTCCAGGACAGACTCCAGGTGTCAAGAAATAAACCTTGCACAAAGCCAGCAGATGGAATGAGAGCCACATGCAAAGAAACAGGCTGAGAAACGGCCAGCAGGAACGCCAAAGCAACTAACAAGTCACTGCAGTGCGATTCATTCCAATGCCGACTGCGACGCCAAAGCCGATCTCCTCAAAAGGAAAAGCTTAATGAGGTCCACTTCCCTGTGAAATGTCCTTGTATACCTTTGGTGTCGTTAGAGACCTTCACATGGGAACATCCCGCTATCAGAAGCGGCTCCCCGGCGACCTCCGAGGCCTGGCCGTGGCTCGCGGTGGTGGGGAGGGTTTGTGTCGGAGCAGAGCCTGCCGTATGGGTAGGTTCTTCTGAGATGCTACTGCCACTACTGCCATCGTGGCCAGTGGGTGGAGCTTCAACAACTACAGGTGAACAGCAGCAACGTTGTGAATATTATGTTATTGTGCATACAAAACGTGGAAGCAAGAGCAGCGAGTAGCAGTGGGTCTGACAAAAGGAGGTCGAAACTAAAAATCCTCTATCAACCGTAACCCACATTTTGGACCCTTTTGGCAGAGCTGCTTTATGCTACCTTTAGCGTTTTAAGATGAAATGCATAGACATTTAGAATGATTGAAGCCATAAGCTTACAATACATTCCTTAGGAGGGGCCACTTTATTGCATTGCATAATACATATCCAGCAAAACAAATCAGTTTTTCCACTACCATTACAACAGGGTGGGGCACCCCCCTCCTCCCCCCCGTCCCCCTCCGAAAAAGTGTACAATTAAACATTTTAATTAATTTACAGTTCCACACTGACATGACTACGCCCCGGTCAGCCGAACCGTTTGACGACAACAACCCTCCCGCCTGAATTTGTAAACCTGGGGGAAACACCAATCTTGTAATTTCTAATTGGACAGGGATTAGACCTAGGGACCTAGAGCCACGAGAATAATTCTCAAAATCATTAGGTCATTTCCCCATAGTGATGATGTACTTTTCTTCCAAATGAAATTAAAGTACCGAGACCCTGTGGAACAGATTTTTTAGAGGCTACTGTTTCTATGCTAGCATTGGCATTGTTTTGGGATCCGTAGTTGTGAGAATAGCAACATCATAAATACCTTCACCATCCTTCTTCTCCTCTGTGGCCTCTTCTTTAGTCTCCCCCTCTTCCGTCACATCTTTGACCTGGTCCTCCTGTTGTCCCCCGTCCCTCATCTTGGCCTCTTCGTCTTCCTTCTCCATCCGTGCTTTCTGCGCCTCCTCGGCAGCCCGTCTCTTCACCTCCTCCAGCTCCGCCTCCTTCTTGGCCCGCAGCCGATCCAGGATCTCCTCTGGATGACAGAAGCAAACGGGCGACGACAGAGACGAAAAGGAAGAGAGAGTAGATCGCGAGTGATTAACATGAAATCAAGAAGAAAACAGTGAGGATAAAAGAAGATAAAATAATACATTCCAATCTTGTACTTTGTGAAAAGAGCAGTTTTGAAAGAAACTGAGAAACCAGTTCTAAGACTAAACAGAGAAAAGAAAATGAGTTGTTTACAGTTACTCGCATTAAATGGCTTCATGTACTAACTTTTAAATGTGTAAATCCTTGTTGATGTCGACCAGCAGTAATTAACATCCAAACGCGCTGCAAAACAATAACGTTGGATTCTAGTGTGTGGCCAAAGAGCCTCATGCTGTGCCTTGGAGTGATCACTAAGGTGTTAATATGTGTCGCAGGCGTGATAGTCGCGTATTGAGGGATAAAAACGATGGGTGGATGACAAACAGCGCCGGACTGTGAAGTCCTCTGCCAGAGTATGACTCATCCGTCGCACCATTTAGGATTCAACATAAGCTGAGCAACAAAAAGCCTCCATCTGCACTGTGCAGGACAGTCCAGAGGGAGCTGAAGGACACTTGATGATACAGACGGAACCACGGTGACAGGAATCGTCTGTTGGGCACTCCTGAGCCGTAAACCATGAAGTGTGCTACGTACACATCCCAGCGTTTAAAAAAAAAGAAACACAAAACAGACTCCATTGGGATGTAAAGCTGTACTTATACAGGCATACAACATTTACCCCCCCCTCCCGGACAGGAGCGCTGTGTGGTGAAGGGTCACTGCGCTCCAAACTGAATTCATTCAATGTGATCTGCTCACAAGTGCATCATTTTCAAGGACGCCGCGGGCGAAAAATCCCCCCACCTAAACACAGATTTTGTCTGAAGCGAGGAACAGAGAAGCGAAGGGGAACCCGAGGACAGGACATTGGTCAAACTGGGAGCAGAGTAAGGTTACATAATAGCGCGGTTGATTCCGACGGCCCAGCTATCTATGACTGGATGGCATTCATAAGAACTGGGAGGGGTGAGGGGGGGGAGGGGACGGAGGCAGGAAAGGAAGAAAGAAAAGAGATCCTTCTTCCACTCAGCGCCACAAAGCATCTCAGATCTTCTGAGAATTGGTTCATATTTTATAAACCGTGAAGAGGTGAAGGATTTCTTACCGTTAGCGGCAGTGAGGAAACACTTATTGCCGCCGCGGGCCTTGTTGGTCAGGTCCTCGGTGATGTCCATATGCGCGTGCACCTCGTCCCTTATCTCCTCCAGCGCCGCGTACAGGTCGCACTCCCAGTACTCCTTATCCAAACAATCGATGAGTTCGGCCAGCTGGACCTAATAAGTGCAGCACAAGATTGGTTTTACAGGGAATGGGGATGTAGTTTGTTAATCGGGAGGAGACTGGGACATATAACTGAAGAAAAGGATTCAGTGAGAGAAAACCACAAGTCGAGTCTACCTTGGTGCTGTAGTACCAGATGGCTTTGTCCTCCTGCTCGCCATCCTCCTCGCTGTGGGGGGAGACAGGAGAGGCAACATTAGGAGACAGGTGATCTGCACAGGCTGGTGCACTTCATGCAAATACTCGCACTGAATCTGCTTAGTTGTTTCTCTAAATCTCAACAAGGCAATACAATGCTGTGCCATACATGTTATAGACAAGGAGTTACACAAGCACAATGATATGAGCGGCAGGGAACAGCAGAGTAAAAGGTGTCATTGGAAACACGGCAGAATAAGTCCATTCAAGAATCTTGCATTCATCTCCCTTCGCATATTCTGTGCCATGGACAAAAATGAGGTCCATATTTTATAAAAGAAAGTGGAAAATCTGTTAAGAGACTAAAGTTTAGGCGTATCAGACACGCACAGAGCTGGCTGGAGTCTTACAGGTCTCTCAGCAACAATTTTCCATTCACAATTTATTTATTTTAAGAGTGTTTCTAATTAAATAATGTGTGTGTCCCAAAACAGCACTTCAGAGAGAGGAGAATTATCAGTTGCTTGTTGTATTAAACTGTACAAAGTAGATGTATTTAACTGTGAAAGTAGATTACACAATACATTTGAGATGTGTTTTTGTTATTATTTCCTCAATATGCACTCGCACACAAAAGACTTTCCAAAATGGGGTGCAACGATTGAGCCAGATTGAGAGAAAAATTAAGAGAAAAAGATGCCTCGGAGCTGTGGTTTAATGACAATAGCAGAAATCACCAGTCATTGGTTAAATAAACTGGAAACTGAGCATCAAAATGTGTTAACGTTTAAAGAGTAACAAGGGCCCCTGAATGTTCAGGGTTAGCACATTGAATCCCAGATTATCTGATCGACACATTACGGATTTAGTCACAGAAGTATAAATCTCTTCAATCTGACCTCAGTAGACTGCAGAGGGTCCAACGAAAAAACACTACCATTGTGGTTCAATAATGACGTAGGGTCACTTCTTGTTATCTAAACAGCAAAAAGATATTTATAAAGCAAATGGTACATGTTCACCACCGTGTTTCCCCCGGGAATGTTAAACTGTGGAGAAATTGGGTAAACGCACATTTTTAACCACTTCCCTCTCGTGAATATACACAAAATGAAAATATTAAATGAGTGATTTAGAGGTATAACATCAGTGTTGAAGCCAATGCCACCATAACCAAGTCATGACCACAACGTTAAGAGTCGAAACAGAGAGCAGACGATCCACATTCCTATGAAACGCCTGCAGATTCCCATTCATTCAGCTATTATTGTCTTATATACCGTTTGTGTGTCTGTTTCACAGTTGCAGGAGAAATGTCTTTAAATTAAAAGTGATGCTTAACTAGAGACAAATGCCGTAAGCAGGTGTCGGCTGGATTGAACGACTTGGTCTGGGTTACCACCACCAAGGATTTTACAAGTTGCGCCCACAAATGAATCAAAATGTGGGAACAATTATATTTAATTATATTATTAAATTAGTTATATTTAAAAAGTTCTTCCTTCCTTAAGTTTCATACGAAATGAGTTTAACCTTTAGGTTGAACTGTACTGGTTGGAATCCAGCCCACGTTCTGCAAGGTCCAACACAATAAGACATATTGGCAAAAATATTTTAAGATTAACGATAATCTCTGCATGGTCACACAGAGGCCGTGTAACAGTCTCTCTCTCTCTCTCACACACACACACACACACACACACACACACACACACACACACACTTTCCCCCGTGCACACTACTTTCATGCACAAACCCAGTGTCTGAGTAGAGATCCGTATCACAGCACCTGCTGGGGGGCCAATTTGGAGAGCAGAAAAAGGAGCGAGAGTGAAACGCAGCTCTGACAAACAACGGACCATCTTCCGTTTTAAAATTACACTATGCTCAGGTGATCAGCGGCCTTCGGTGGTTGGTGTAGAGGGCCTTCTGCTGGTGCTAACTCAGCACACACACACACACACACACACACACAAACACACCATCATTTTTTATTTATTTACCTATTTTTTACCTTATCAAGTATTGCGCAATACAAACAGACGCATGTTATTTGGCGCATGCGGTTCACTCGTGACCGCTCTGCTCACCTGGGATGACTACATTAACAAGCCATTAACAAGTGGCTGAGACAAAGTAAACGGACCCACAAATAATATGGAGATGCAGATGGTTTGTGACGTTCATGAATCACATAACAGTACGGTTATTACTCGCGCTTATCCTCCTGATCTTGGTAAATCTTTGAGCACATACGCAAGTTAGTGACGTGTTGGTAGTTTGTTATAATTGAGCTATTATTTTGGAGGGAAGAGAAAAGTTGGATCTAAGTGGCTCAGCAAATCGAACAAACATGTTTCACACCCTACAATAATGTTTGCACATTTTTGGTACTTCTCCCGTATATTATCAGAAACCGAGACCATAAAAAGTCACCCACGGCGACACCTGTTGAATCATATGCAAAAGCCTCGGCACATGAACGAAACGTTGGGAACTTACACGACGATGCGGCGGTTAAGGAACCAGTATTTGCGCTGGTGTCGATCAAAGCCGACTGGCAGCTGGCGAATGAACGGTTTGCTCCTCTGCGCTTCCGGGATGCAGTCGGCCACGCCGGCCACCTTGTGGGCCACACACACCTCGCACTGCCACTCGTCCTCCGGCACTTCCTGCAGAGGCGGCTTCACACACTCCAGGTGGTAAACGGCTGAACACGTCTCGCAGCACAGCAGGTCGCCGAGGCGGTGGCATACCCTGCAGTGGTCGTCGTAGGCGACGACGCCCTCCGACATCAGCTCCTCCCGGGCGATGTTGGTCGCCAGGAACTGGTCCACCAAAAACTGGAGAACTTTGATTTTGCTCTCCAGCGGTTCGAACGGGTAATCCTCGCACTCCTGCAGAGGCAGGATGTGCCGGTACTCCGGGTCGCTTTCACAGTACGCCCGCACCACCTCCGGCCAGGTCATACCGTCCACAAAATACAAGGTGGAGTTCACGGAGTCCTTCACGTCTGTGGGGCCGAACGTGGTGTTCGAAGTGTCCTCCTCTCTGAGAATAGCTTTGAGCAAGGCGATGTGGGTCTCTGCCAACAACGTGCACTGCTCCTGGCTGGCCACCGCCGCACAGAAGTCCTCGAAGCGGAACGGCGAGAGCCGCAGCACCGAGCCGAAGTTGCGGAGGACCTCGTAGACGGCCGACACGTTGAGGAGCTGGGAGGTAGGAACCTGAAGGTCCTCAGAGGACTTGGGAAGCTCCATGGAAGGAATGTCCTTTGCCTCAAAGATGGGGGACTGCGGTCGCAATGCCCGGCTCTTTCTCCTACCTGCAAGAAGTGTGGCAGTGGGCAGGTAAGAAGCGAGACAAAGGGGGGAAAGGAGAATTAAGAGCAAAAAGGACTATCTTTGTTTTACGTTACCAACAGGTGTTGACTGCGGTAACCGTTTACTGATGAAACGCGAAGAGGTCAACATATAGTGTATTTTTAAAGGCCGATAAAATGACAATAACTTGGAGCAGCGGATCGCCCAACCAACAATGTGTCATATGTAATACAATTTGTTCTAACAAAAAGGGCACAACAACAATTTTGAGGGGAGATATAGCTAGAGATAAAGCAAATGTGGCTGTTTCTATTACGCCGTAATACAGAAGAGCTTAGCCGCTATCGCACAACTATAAAATCAATTTATAAGTGTGCATTTCTTCTACTGTGTAATTCATGATTTTGGTTCAGCATATTTACGGTACTTTGTACATAGGAACATGTCACAGCAGGCATTTGTATACAATATGAATGCCTGGGTGCAGGCCACATGGCCTCAGTGACCCTACTCCTGGTCCGGTTGAATGCTTTCCTGAGACAGACTGCATGGTTTTGACAATGGTGATCACTGTAGGATTGTTATACTGTTGCTATGCAGTAATCAGCAGAATACTATACCCCTGGGTGGCTAGTCTAGCTCTGTCATTTATTAGCAAGCTTTGTAACTGGAGGTTAATACATTTACAAGTCTATCTGAGTTAGATATAGTAGAGGTTTAGCATTAAAGTGTAAATAGATCAACTATAATGGGATTAGGCGACAGAACTGGAGGTTCTAATGCACCCTGATGATTTTGCAGTATGCTTTTATTTATTATCCCCCGCAATCCTCTGACACAGTCAAATTGATTGAGCAAACGGATGGATGGATGACAGTTGGGGGGCAATTCGGAGAGTGAACAGGGAGGGATGACAGTTCACTGACAGCGATTACATTTATTGAGTTAAACGCGTCAAAGTTCAAGACGCAATGTTATGTCAAAGTAGTATGTCCCAATTGTATGCAACAGTGTGAATTGTGCAGGGACAGCAACATACTTAATGTATTTTAAAAAACATTTGAGATTTGGCATGTCAGGGAAAGCTCCAAAATATCCAGAGCAGCAATTTCAAAAGAGGACGGCGTGAAAGGTTTTCCAATCCATGCATTTCAAATTAAAATGGAAGACATAATTTTGCTGAAAAAAAGCCAAAAAACTTCTGGTCTTACATCAAAGACCCCTCGCAATATTCTGCACAATGCTGCCATGTTCCCATGTCCTCAGAAATACCATTGAATGTGAGGTATGCGAGTAATCCCAGGACCACATAAATTTAATTTAAGCCTGATCAAAGCGCAGGCAATAAAATACGGTGAACAAAATCAGGAAATACAATCCACGTTCACTTTCAATAGAGAATTTTGGTTTCAAACAACTAATAAAAACATTATGTAAATATAGTAAAATGCACAAACTAGTACAAATCCTCCTCTCACTGCGTTTCGCATCCTTAGTAGAAGGACTTCCCGCGCACTACATCACATAAAAGTCGTTCAATTGATTCTGGCAGGTACCACTTCATTAACCTCCCCACAAGTGTTTGATCAAATGATAAACGGAGGTAACTATGGTAACGGCTATTCACGTAATATTGTAACGAGTTGGTGTCAAGTGCCACAAGTGAAAAAAAGAGCGGGTCACTTGTAAACAAACGCCTGTCAAACTCGTCTAACGGCAAGATGCAGATAAAATATGACTTAGAAATCGAGTAGGACGTGATATTAAAATGTGTGATGATTGTGTAACAATTGCTACCTTGCTTTATTCAACGGGTAACATTTTTCATTTTTTAACAAATATGTAGAAAAGGTAGAACTGATAACTGTTAATCCGATAACAGTGTGTAAACAATGTTTATAACTACGTGTAATGACGGATCAGTTTGACAGAATAGAGTGCACTTCCTGTTCTGTGCAGAACAGTAAATAAGTAGAAATGTTGAATGAATGATATCTGTACGTGTGATAAATACGGTCCCTAAATCTAGTTTATCCGTGTCTACGGTAACACATTACATATAGCGCGCTCGAAATAAAAAAATAAAATAATAATTAGTATAATTTCTTCAGTATAAATTGACAACAAAAATGTGCTGATCCGACCAAAAGTCCAAAACACGAGAGCCGGTTGAAGCGTGGAGCCGATCTGTGAACCAGCGGCAAGCAGCGCACACGGTAAACAAAGGCCTGTTTCTGACTGCAAGCTCCATTTTGAACAATGCGCCTTGGTTTCTGTACTGAGCTAAAATAAACTAAAATGCACACTACAAGTGTTGCAAAGCGGCTGTGCAGAAGTGCGTGCACCTGCAAACCAACGTACCTGGGGTGCTGCCGAGCGTGCTGTGACTCCTAAAACTACTCTCGGTACAGTAGCTGGCATCATCATCATCTGGTAGTTCCTCCAGATAGTCAGATTCGTTTCCCAAGGCCTCCTCCTCTTCAAGATCGGACGAAGGGTTGTCGTTCATTAGTTCATCATCGTCTGACCTGTAGCTTAAATTATCATCCTCCTCGTCGCTGTTGTCGTCGTAGACCACTTTGGTCTGCGGCCGCCTCACTCCGCCTCTACCGCCGCGGCTGCCTCTCGACCCCCTGCCTCTCGATCTGCCGCCTCTGCCCCGCGATGCCGCCGCCGCCACCACGGCGGTGGTTGAGGCTCCAACTTTCCTGCGGCCCCGAGTCGAATGAAAGTTCTCTCGACCGGAGATTTCTGTTTCCACTTCCGCGGAGCCAGTGCCACAAACGCCGCCACTTGCACCCCTTCCCCGGCCGCGTCCTCTGCCTCTTCCCCGCCCACGCATCCCTCTACTCCTGCTGCCCCTGGAGCCGCGGACTGGCCCGGGTGATCCTTCCCGCATCGCGGCTGCTTGTTTGGGCGGCCTTCCTCGTCTCCCCCTCATTGTGGGAGAGAGTATTTTCTGTTCCGCTTCAATCTCGAAGCTCGAGTAAGCCACGCACTCCAGAGAAAAGCGGGGTAGAAGGGGCCCAACGGATCTGGAGACGGTTCTCGACAAGTCTTCACCAAGCCCCGGTCTCAATTTCAGGGCGGAAAGCTCAAACTGAATGGCCGGTGTCCCGCTCTGGGTCGCCTGCAGACGCCATTTTTCTTCTTAGCTCTCCCTCCGTTGAAAACACAGCAGGCCCCAGAGCTGCGTCAAGCTAACGGGGCACATCGGAGGTTGTACCGGAAGCAGAGCGTCTTTCCCCACAAACTAAAGTCCCAGTGAGAGTCACAACACGAGTCAGGACGTTATTGCGAGATGGACAGAGCATACGATACATCACTGAATTTCAATCTAGCCGTTTCATAATCAGAATATAAACGTTGACCGGGTTCGTTTTTAAACGGGCACGTTGTGACATATCGGAAAGTGTATTTATTATCTTCTAACTTGACAACTGTATGTGCGGTCACGTGACTCACTATTCCACAAGACGCAATTGCCATGCTAGTTCATAAAAAACAGTCAACCATGCAAACGCTTTAAGGCAATTGTATTTTTTCGCACTGACTGGTTTTGGCGGGCGGTTTTAATCACAGGTGGGTCGAGTGAATTTGGTCAAACATCAGTCGTTCATTTTCGGTCATGTCGGTATCGTCGTCACAGCCTGGCGAGAGAATAATAGTATATCCTGACATTTAGCTTTATAACATGAACCTAAATTCATAATTAAAGTAAATTGCAGACACATGATGTTATTTGGAATAACATCCATATTTAAAAAACGCGTCTTTTTTACATCTTTTTTGACAGATGCATTTTATATTTACTTAAAAATTGCTACTTAGAAAAACCCGGGAATCGGGCTAACTTAAGTAGCTGTTGATCAGACCTCTGCTATAATCATAACAGTGTTATTATTTAGCCAGTAATAACGTTTAGTTTAAACAAGAAATAGTTATAGAGCTGTAATTGCATCACATTTATGAGTTTGGTAAATTAACTATTAAGATTTGTTTTACCTTTTCCAATATGGCAACTGCAAGAAGTAACTGCTACGGAATGCAAGCACCGGCTCTGGCCGCATATCTATCTCAACAAATAAAATGCACACAAATGAATATATTCTTATGCACATTCCTCTCAAATGTAGCGTCGTGGGTATAATTAACCTACAATTCAGGATTATTTCCTTTAGACAGATGACAGTTGTCGTGGCCGAGTGGTTAAGGCGATGGACTAGAAATCCATTGGGGTCTCCCCGCGCAGGTTCGAATCCTGCCGACAACGAGATTTGTTTTTGGTTGAGTGTAGTCCTGAAAACAGATTATGCATGTCAAGTACCGAGCACCCTCCTCCGTACTAAGACCTCTTCTGAAAGTGATAGTATAATGAGATAGCAATACCTTTAGTTATTGCAACCGCTGTAACACAGTGAAAAATGTTAAACTGGGTGCCTAATGCCTGTTTATTTTCTTAAACTTGTATGTTTCAGTAGGGCCTCCTGCGAGTTCACGTCCTTTCTTACAGCTCCTTATAGGCCTCTCAGCAGAATCAAATGTTTCCCAATCTCCACAGTATGACTCGGTTGCAGGTGTGGTTTTCCCATTAAGTACTACAACATAGCCTGTTTGAAAGTAATACCGGGTAGTGAAAGCGTGCAAAAACCATGCCGATCACCTCTTAACGGCAATGCATCCCACACTACTTCACACATATTTGATAGGATCATTCAGTGAAAAAAATTCACACAAGGGATCAAGTTTTCTCTAATTAGGTTTGTATTAAATATAAAAGGTCGTCCTGTAGAAAACCCAGTCGAGCTACAGCTGAGACACAGACATTCATGGTGTTCAATGCTAGAGTCATACTAGGATTATGACAATTAGCAGGTTTGGCATGGAGCAGACTGTGTATTTATGCAATGTCTAACTTACAAAGAATTCATAAACAGTTATACATGTTTAGGTCTGATGACCTAGCATTTATTTCCAAAACGTACTCTTTACATATTACCATTTGGGACAAGTTTACATACGTGAAACAACTCAAGGTTGGAAAGACACAAAATGCACAATGATTTATTAAAAAAAGGTTACACGTCCTAAAACAGCTCAATGATTTCAATGGAGTATTGTCCAACATCTTTGTTCACCGCCATCTTTTCGAGCTCTTGCAGGCTGCCCTCGATCTTTCCAAGCTCAGAAACGAATCTCATCTGAGGACACAAGACGTCTTCGTTATTGTCTTTCCCAATTAACTTTTCATGTTTTCTGGTAAAACTGCAGTACTCCAAGTTGTTGCAATGCAACACCCGATCCCTGGCATTTAAAAAAACATGACTGACAGGAATCACGGCCCTGTGTCGCCTCACCATTTTATACACATTTGTGTACAATTGACAATTCCTACATATGTTCTAGAGTTAATAAAAACAAATAAAAAAACAGTAACCTTGATCTTTGATCACCAAATTCTAATGAGTTGATCTTTGAGTACAGGTTTACAGTTGTGCGAAGATTGACAACATTTCTGTAAGTATTTCCAACAAAATGTTTATTGGTAGTTATTAGCTACTGCAATGCGCAGAACAAAGACTGCTGGTTACCTGAGACTTTACAAATCTGTGGAGGTTCAGCAATAAGCCCTTGACCTCCGGAGTCATCACCAGCATTGTGAAATGGGCGTCCAACAGCAAGCTCACCCAATCCATGACCTACAATCACAGAGTCAGTCATTTCACTCCTTTCAGACTGGAATGTCTGCATTGTGCCATTCTACCTTTAGTTTATAATCTTTTCAAAATTATCTGGGGAAAAAACAAAAACTATTGTTGCAAAGAGTTGCTTTTTATCATATTTCCAGTTTGTTACATATTGTTATTGTTGTAATATTATGTAATATTGTTACATAAGTTTATTTAAAAAAAAAACCAATATGCTGACTAACATGCCATGCTGTTAAACTTGACGTAAAATACGAGTCTGAGTTGCACAGTATCTGGATTTGATCCGTCTGCAAAATATTCATTTTTCTGATTCTAGACGGATCACTTAATCTGTCTGGCAGTGACAGGAGACACGAGTGGTTCCAATATGCCAAGTGTGGCCATACTAATTATCTAGAGAGACATTGTCACAGACCTGAGTCAGGCTTGGGGATCTCAATCCTTGCGTCTGTGGGAAAGCATCTTGGGAAAATGTCAGGTAAAGGAACTGCAGGTACTGGAGGAAAAGCTGATTGGACAAAAAATAAAATTGAACGTTACAGATGAGTTTTGTGAAAGCATCCACACTTGCCGTTATAAAAATGTGTAATGGGTTAGATGCCGTTTACTCACGACAACCTCCTGAGAGGAGAGATCTTTTAGGTGTGGGAGCAGGAAAGAGTCCAAGTAGGCCGTCTGCAGGACCTCATTTCTATAAAGCTCCAGTTAAGACCTCGTACACAGTAAAAATACAGTCGGTTTTTACGACTGTAATGTGAAACGTATTCCTGGTAAACAAAACGTGGGTGGAGTCACAGCTGTTGTGTGATAAATAAACAAAATCTGACAGCATTGTGCAAATATTGGATCCAAGTGAGCGTACAACTGGCAGGATACAGTAGAACCGCTTTATGTAATCCCACTGGGCACATCTGTTCTGCTGTTGAGGCCTTCTCATGGTCTTGCTGTGCTCTGGTGCCACCTTCGGCGAGGGCGTCTGAACCGTCCTCGTTGGCGGCGGCGGAGCTGAACCCATTCCCCAAGCCGGCCGGCTCGTGCTCTCGAGCAATCAGGGCTTCCATGAAGAAGACACTGTCAGGCCCCAGGTTCACGTTGGCTGCATCAACATCTGACATGCTGAAACACATCACAGTACTTTAGTAGTTAATGAAGGACCTTGTGGCAGATCGGTACGAGGTTGTGCACTTTGGAACAATCCGTTTTACCTGATAAAGACTTTAAGGCAAGCACAGGTGACAACTTCAGGAATGTCAGGGAAGAACTGCAAGCAGAGCTGACACAGGAAGTAGTCCTTCCTCTCCAGGGCCAGGAGCACAAGGTCAGGACACACACTGTTGAATGAAATGATGGTATATTTTTCCCCAAACAACAGAAATAACACTCATCAAGGTAAAACCGCCACACGCATCTGCATTCAAAAAACAAGTTCAGACTGAATAGTATTTTTCCATTGCCATCGCTTACTGACCTGTGGCAGAGGTACCGGGTGTGCACCAGCTGAGCCAGGCTGCTGGGGGTGTAGAAGGCTGCATCGTTCAGGCTGCGGGACACCAGGGTCGATGCCAACTGACCGAGAGAGGTCTGCAGGTCCTGGGAGTCGGTCCGTGACAGGAGGAGCTGCACCTCTCTCTGGACCTCTTCTACTGGTGCCGTCTGCATGAGTAAATTAAAATATATTTATTTAGAATTTGTATTATAAAGTTACACTGTTTCAGTGGTTTGCCGGAGAGCCCTGAATGAATTATATTCTCACCTTGATGAACTCCAGGACTTGGTCATTTGTTAAACTCTGTGCAGATTGGCTTTTACGGTTTGTTCTCTGTATGGAAAGAGAGATGATACCATGGAGAGGAGAATTACTAAAACATCACCAAGCAGAATCAGTGAATGGCTGACCGCTAAAAACTGTCACGTTCATCAAAATGGTATTAGGGTTCAAGTGCGAGCATGTTTCAGGGTGGGATGAATCACGTCTTAAGACAGATCTCTATAAAATGATAATTTAGGTTACCAATATAGATACATCTACAAATGCAGTCAAATGACAGAACAGAAGCCCTGTGGAGTTATGCATTTTCCCATTGCAACAATACATGCAGAAGCTAACAGGGTTAGCTAGCTGGTGGTATTGGGAAACACTCAAAGCCACATTCGGAGTTACAGAGTGTGGGATGAAGCAGTTTAGGCAGCTTCGGTCTAGTCTGTGGTGTGAGGTCAACAAACCGTCTTCCTGGTCTCCACTGTCCTCGAGGGATGAGCTTTCTCTTCATGCAGGAGGTTATTCCAAGACGGTACCGAAGTGGGAGCTTTGGACTCTGTTGCAGTGAGAAAAGAAGAGTCCACTGAGTGAACATGCAGATCTGCGAGTCAAATTAGTGTCGATTTTAAATGCTCCGTGTCTGGCATCAAATGTTTTCGTAGTAGTGCATTATTGTTTTCGCTCACCTTCGGTCTTGATCTGCCTCAGTTTTCCCAATGCAGAGGCCAGAGAAGATTTTGGGCAATCATATGGAATTACAGAGAAGGTTTTTCCATGTGGAATAAATAACTTGTTCCAAAAACACCATAGCTAGACGAAAGATAAGAGGAGATACAAACACAAGTTAAAAGTTAACACGGGTTAGCAGTGATAATATGTACTAGCACAACAAGTCAAGATAAAGAATGTGGACTACTGTAAAGTTGTGAAGAGGGACAGTGAGCCCATTCACGAAAGAGAGCAGACACATTGTTCTACCAAAGTCATACAGCCCTCCATCAGCACCCAGCAGCTGCAGGGACAGGGAACCTTGGCCTGCAGGAATAATGAGATGGAGGGAGGTTGACCTACCTGTCCGTAGATTTCACCCTGCCATCTCTTTTCCTGCCTGGAGGGTCTGGAAATTGGTATTCCAGATACACAGGAAGTCTGAAAAGTTAAAGGCAGAAAGCTACTTAAGTTTCACACACTTGTCAGATAGCAAAAATGATTATTATCGTTTGATGTCTGCTTGAGCCATTACTGTTGTGCATGCTGACTCAAAAGCACAACTCACTGAAAGCTTTGCAGTATATCCCAGATTGACTTACTGAAACATTTTACTTTTAACAGAAGGCAAACCAGCTAGATGCTCATACAGCTCTTCCATTTAAGGCTGTGTGATTAAAAACGCATTCACCTTTGCCAGATCCGGCCGAGGGGTGTGGAACCCCCACAACTGCTATATGGGCTTCATCCAACGCCTGAGCCGATGCAGCCTCCAGGAGGCCCTCCCCGACGGGAAGGCGCAGCAGCAGGCTGCGTGGCAGTGGGAGAGCCTGGGCCTGGGTCCGCACAGAGACCACACTCTCGTATACATGACCGTTAGGGTCTGGATGGAAGGAAAAACATGATTAAACTAAAACTAACAACACCTAGCTCACATATCTTGAACGTAACATCCGGTGTTAGCGCAACACAAAGTGAAAATGAATGTCCAAATTAAAGTAGTCGCTGCGATTTTTTGAGTAGTGCCACACTGTAAAGGCAGAGTGGAAGGCAAACACAAACAGTACAGTGTATAAGCATTCTCTGCATTAATAAGAATAATCTGTATGCAGCAGGACAAGACTATTGGCTTTGGAAGCGTTTCTGTTAGTAAACTGCAAAACTACCAGCTATCGTCTGACAACAAGTTAGCGCTTTATTGGCTTGACATTTGCTTTTCAACTGACTACTTCCTGTCAAACAAATCTCTCGAATACATTCTTACTCATCAAGTTGCTATTCCAACTGTAAACACTATGCACTGCAAAGACAAGTCAGTGAAATTAGCCTTCGCAATCCAATACTGACACTCAAGATATTTTCACAGGAAACTCAGACTTACAGAGATAAAGCAGGCGGATGTGTTTATCCCTGCAGGAGGCAGAGAAGCTGAGCGGGGACAGACCGTGCTCCTCCCTCTCCAGATGGTACTTCTGTAGGGTGTTGGGACTCAGTCTTTGCAGGTACAGGAAGTGATCTCCTTTCTGTGGTAATAGGTTGACAGCAGAGCAAACAGGCCTTTAGCCATACCAATAACAAACAGTTTATCCACAAGTTGACAAATAACTAGGAAAAAATACACAACTTATTAGGTTTGAAAAATAATACATGGCATTCACGTGAATTTCCATACAGGCACAGGAGTGTACTCTGAAGTATTGTCGTACAACTGCAACGGTTGCTTAAAACTGAAGAATTACAACAATGAACCATTAAAATGAGGTTACCTGTTCGGTTGTGAAGATGACAAACTGCTGGGACTCCGTCACTACGTTGGTGCTCCAACTAAAGAAAAAGGAACAATCGTTGACACACTACAGTTGAGGCTGCCGCACAGAACAACTTATTACTAACTGCCAACACAGATTGGTGAAATAAATAAACATCACTATGAATCCAGACCATAACCCAAAAGAGCTGTACGGCAATGTGATACCGACCGAATGGCCTCTTCTTGAGACAGGACTTCCTCGATGGGCTGCTGGGGGGCAGAAAGTAGGGAATCCAGGAGCCTCACAGCTCCTCTGTGGAACAGGACCACAGGGTCCCCTCCAGCCACACAGTGCACCCTCCAGATATCTGATGACACCTGGGAAGAATTTATAGACATGAGAGGGAATGAGCACCCAGATTGGACCGATGTGGCTCAGGTTGAAATTACAGTGACCTCACTGAAGAACAATGGCCGCGTCCAAATAGAGCAGCTCCAGACGGCCACCAACAAGTCATCATCGCCAATTGTTGATTCATCTCCATTCATTCAAATTGATTCATCACTAGACACTCCTCTATGACAACATGCCTTCACTCCTGCTGAGGTCAAACAACACGTTGTAGCAACTAGTTTACGTACGGTTGCTTTGAAGGCCTTATCCAAGACGATGTCGTCTTCCTTCCAAATTCTGATCACCTTAACAAATAAAAAAACAACAACAGTTGAATAACTAATATCACATTGTCAACTGAATAATGTATTGTATAGCTAGTAGACACGTGAAGTTTGAAGTGATACAGAATGACAATAAACAAGAAACGTTTCATTACATGTTATCTTATAATACAATAAAGTAACGGCCTCAGAACTGATTCCTTCAACACCGTTTCGATCAACATAGTGAGCGAGCTGTGTTCCTGTACAGAAGCAGCTCAAAGCAAACCAAACAACAAGGCGTTGTCATGACAAGAATGAAATCTACCTTTCTGTCTGACACCGCCACATACTCCTGGGTCCGTGAGTTGTACACTGCTGGGCAGGTCAGTGTGTGTTCTTGCTTTAGCGTCCAGCAGCTCAGTGGCTTCTGGTCTGAAACCTGTCATAACCACGGAAACATAACGGTTGCATTAAATAAGGAGGACCAGCCAGACACGCACATGACTCTACACGAGGAGGAGCAGCACGTTGGAGAAATACACACGCTGAGCCCGGTGACGTAAGCAGTGAG
Organism: Apeltes quadracus; assembly: GCA_021346845.1. Taxonomy (NCBI): domain Eukaryota; kingdom Metazoa; phylum Chordata; class Actinopteri; order Perciformes; family Gasterosteidae; genus Apeltes; species Apeltes quadracus. The sequence continues at coordinate 6,810,387 of CM037925.1, forward strand.
CGAGTGGTGCGCGTCTTGTGGACGGCGACCCGCTAGCTAACATTCGCCTGTTTAAGAACGCCGCCGTACTGCGTACACCAACCCAGCTCACACGGGTTCATTCAAAAGGAGTCTACACTATCACAGTTAACTACAGAAACTGTTCTTTTTTTAATGTTTCGTTCATTTCCGACGCGCTGCCTAAGAACAGACGAGGATGCCAACACGAGTTGAGAAAGTCGCTGGTCAGGGGAGCCCCCGCAAAACAAACGTTACCTTGTACAGCGTGACACATCTGGTTGAGTCGGTGACAACGACATGGTCGCTATCTCTCTCCGCTTCGAACGCCCTGAATACCTGAATTCGACCGATTTTGAGCTGGGGCAAGTCCGCGCAACGTGTACCCCGCATAGAGCGCGGCCATGCTGGACGAGAAGAGAGTAGAAGTCGTAGGATCTCGCGAGAACACACGTTTGTTTTTCAGAGGCCAGCGGTGTTCTGTTGAGTTGTGAATGCCCGCCGTGGTACCCGCACGTCGCGGGAGCGCGCACAGCGTGCAGCGAAAATCACAGTACAGAAACTCTGATTTGTACGACAGTGATGTTTAAAAAAGATAATATCTAATTTATTGGTTTAATCAATAACTATACATGATGTGAACATGGACAATGTATTGCTATTTCCTTATATTCTTCTCATAAGCGCAAACTATTTATCTTGTTTGTAAGTGTACTATTAATCAATGATACTGTGGGGATACGTGGACATGCAGTATTGCCTGGGTGTGAGCTAAATGGACAGCGCCGGCAATACATCAATCGTGGGCCAAATTGTGTGTATACGGCTATATATTGTTATCAAACTACCCATTATATCATTGTTTAACTTTTTAATTAGAGAGTTAGAGAGTCTCTTAAAATAGAGTGCTTGCTGGCACCACCATACTAAAAGCAATTAAGCAAATGTGAGGTACAGGTTGGCAAGAGTTTTATGTACAATGTAATACACTTGGGTAATACATCCTCCAGGTAGGATAACAAAATAAATTCAGATAACTGATGAATACAAAACCGTTATGGCTACGTAATAGGTTGTTCAGGGTTGTACAAATCTGTTTGTGTTTTTTTATTTACAGGCAGTAGAAAAACACAACAATAACGACCACACACCAACACAATTGAATATGGAAGTAGTTTAATAATAATCAGAGATGGGAGCTTGCACTGTTTCAGCACTGTTTGATTTCAGATGGAAGTGAACTTGATGAAAGATTATAATTAAGGTGGCTGGGCTCTAGAAAACACACACACAGACACAAAACAGTTTAGAACACATTTGCCACAATACAGGAAAATATCTGTATAATCAGAATGTTCAAGACATACAAAATACACTAAATGTGGCCATTGAGTGATATGTCGTGACAAATTTCTTACGCTCAAAGCATTCAGGGATTTTGAGTTTTCCATCGATGCACTGGGTTGATACTGCATGACCACATTTCCTGGACATGTCCATACAGTAGAATGAGATAATCTCATTGTGTAAGACTCTGTTAGGATTTAGGTCTTCAATCCAGATTTTTTGTTCTTTGTATAATATCCTTGCTCTCTTTATGCCAATGGGGCAAGGAGCTGTAAGTGACGAGACAAAAAAAAGGCTTGGATGGAATTATTGACAACAAAAAAGTCCCGGTCACAGTTGACAAAAAACATACATCCAAATTCCGGAAGTGTACCTATGCCAAACAGCAACAAGCAGGTCGGCAGTACTTCACCTATCGTTATAACCCAACAACTTGGGCTATAGCCAGAATATGTATTGTACAGTAACTGTATTAGAGGTTGCAGCCCTACCTTTGCAGGATGGCTTTTGAGACCAATTTCCATTCTGATTACAAACAATCTGGGAGTTTCCATCGAGTACATAGTCTCCAACGCAGTCATATCTGACCGTTTCCTTGTACTCGTAGTCTCTCTGTTCGTTGTTTGACATTAAGCCCATGGCAATGTTCTCCGGTGCAGGGCAGGTCACCACTGCAACAGCAATATGAGAAAATGTGTCCAAACCTTTGGCACTGTATGGTTTCATATTTATACCAGCATTTCCCCTGGGGGTGGTGCAGAACAGATGGTGGTGCTGTTGCTCAACTTCTCCTGTTTAAGTGTCACAATTGGTTCAAAGCACGTTTTCAAACTCAACAAATACTTCTCGCAATGCTTTGTGTTATCACAGCAGCTGTTGCTCTTAAACCTCCGTACCTCGACATTCAGGTGTTTTGGTCCAATTTCCGCTGACAGTGCACTCTCCTCTCGCATTGCCAAACAGTGCGTACGGTGGCAGACACTTGTACGTCCCTTTCAAGCCGTAATAAGTGGTGTTCCCTCTGATCCTCTTGTCATAAATGATCTTCCCAAACTGTGGGATCGGTGCGAGACCACAGGTCACAGCTGCAAGAGAAGAGACAGAAAATGTTCAATTCATATGTGTATAATGCATGCTTGCGTTTGTTAAGTAGGAATATATAAATATGTATTGTATCTGCATCTAAAGCAGGGCATATTGAGGGATAGCTCAGAGATACCAAGTCAAAATGTGTTTTTTTTTCTGGCTTATGGGAAGATAATTATTCCGTTGTCTGCCTTGCAAGGTCACAAAAATCGGTTTTTATGCATTCTTATTTATTTTCCTAGCCTTGCGCAAGGAAGTTAAGGTTTACATACGCTTGCACTGCGGCACTGGTGTGCTCCATTCTCCGTTGGAAAGACACGTTGCAGAACGGTTTCCGTTCAAGGTGTACCTGTGCAGAGCAGTCAGATCATTCAGTCAGTTCGCACTTGGACTTCAAACGAAAACAAAGAACACATGACGGTTGTCTTGAAGGAACAGTGTGTGGGATTTAGGGCCATCTAGCAGCAAAAAGGAACGATTGAATTCTAAACCAGGCTCGGGTTCTGGGCGACATGGTTGCCAGTTTCTTATGTATGGACCCGATGTGTATGTAACTCTGTTTATTGTGTGTGCTGATGCTCAAATGATCAAAACTCTGAACTCAAAAGTACAGTTGACGTATAAGCCTCTCGGCACCAAAGAGGTCCACACAATGTTAGGCAAAATTCTTTATTCTTCTTATTCCCTTTCAAGTAAATCTGAATGGTGCCTCACAGTGTGCATAGAGAGTAAATATACGAATGTATATAATAACATGCTCGCACGTTAGATGCAAGGAAAACACTACTTGGCGTGTGGTTGCAAGCAAAGATCAACAAATGTTGTGCCCCGCTGATTTCAAGTCTGATTTTGTTGTCAGAACGTTCAAACCCAGTAACTATTTACAGCGTTTGATCGCTGGTTGGTTTATCTTCACACTTCACTCACATGATGATGCTAGTTGCCTATATTCGCTTTAATATTGTAAAATTATCTATTTTCATCTTCAGGACAGCGAGGTGGCTGAGGGAGCCAAGACACGATGAAATTACACCGCATGTTTTTGCTTTACCCTTCGTTACACGTGTAGTTAATGGTGCTCCGGAACACAATATCCTCGAAGTACGATTCTCCATTAGACAAAGAGTCAGGATGGGGACAGCGGTTGGCTGCAGAAGGAAAAAAGTACAAACAACCTGCTTTAAAGGAGGGTAATGCTATTGAGTTATTCTGTTACGAACAATGCAAACATACAGTATAAACACAAATACAACTTATATTACAGTACATTATATAAAATTGTTCTAATGTTTGATCACATTCTCCCAGAAATGTATTAGAGAACTGCATTTCTTTCTATGTCAAATCAGATATAGTCATGGTGAAAATGTGTCTAAATTTGACCCAAAGTTCACATTAAAATAATAAAGACCTACGTAAGCAAATTAATTTGTTTTTGGTCCATTCTCCAGTGGCAAGACAGACAATCGTGCGAGGGCCCGACGGGGAGTATCCCTGTTCACAGGACAGCGGTAACAGCACACCGGAGCTGTAGTACCTCTGGAGCCCGTCCGTCGCAATGTTGCCACCCAGCTCAGGCCTGAAACACACTGCAAAAACAAGTGCATTTAATGACCATTTATAGACTCTCCATAAACTTGATAGAAGAACATTTAACATTTAAGAGATTAAAATGATCCAGCTACAAAACACGACAAGCTGATGAACATCAACACCTCAGGAGTTAAGCACTAAGACCATGTGTGTGTCTCATGCACTGGGCGTAAAGTAGAAGAAATGTGTGTGTGTATGTTTAGTTATATACTGTACTCAACAGTTTGTTGTCATATAATTATGATGCGGTTTTGTGTTCACAAAAGATATATATTCATTGAAGCAAGAGAAACACTGAAGTTGATCTTGGTCCACTTTCCTGAAAAACTGAGTCTACAAAAAAGTCTACAACGTATTTATGTCAACCATCTTAATGACTGTTAGACAGATTAGAGTGTTTTATAATAAAAAACTATAAAAATCTGTCACCTTTACATTTGAAACAAACCATTGCAAACAACAGCTCAAATAACAAAATTGTCTAATGCGCCTCCAAAATATGTTCATTACTACTTAAGCAAAATATTTTACAATCCGTCTCTTCTAGCATAAGCTCAGGCTAAAACCACGCAAATAGCAAAGTAACGTGTGCGAAGGCATGCAGTTTGAGCCACGCAAGGTTTAAGAAAGTAAGAAATAAAAACTAATACCATTGTCTGAAGTGGCGGTGGGGAAATAGACGAATGGAAACAGAAAAACTAACGGCAGCGGGCATCCCATCCTTTGAAGAAATGTACAGTCGCTCCTCTGCTCTTCACTGTGGCCTCTGCTCCAAACACTGAGTCTCTGTCCCCGCGTTCACTGCTGCTTGTGCTGCTCTCAGAGTAAACAGATAAGAGCGGCGTTAAGTAAACTGCTCACTGGAATCCTTGTTTTGTCTTCTTTCTTTTTTTTGTTGCTTGTTTTTTAAATTTTACTGGAAGTAAAAAGAAAATGGACGTCCAAATTGAAACAGGTTGAAGTAAAGAGATGAGCATGTATCTATACGTTTTGCAAGCTTGCATTTACCAAAGCTAAACAGCACCTTATTTCATTTTATAACATGTACAAAGCCTCACGCTGTAGTCCCTCATGCATACACTTATGCACAAGTTTGATGTTTTCATGGCTCCAGCCTTTGTGTAATTTTGTGCCAGTATCTTCACTTCATCAGTTATACCAAGCCCCTCTGATCATACTTTGATTCCACTTGGGAGTGGTTTAGGTCTAATAGAGCTTATGAGGGGGATCAAATTCACATTAGATTAATAAGATGTGAGTTGGTATGAAACCACCCGGGAGATTATGTAGTCTTGGATACACAGAGGTTATATCTTCCATTTCTTATGTACACAGCACTGGGTATGCATGTTCAGTATCTAATGCTATGCATCAGTGGATGGTACTCAGACAAATTTCGGTACCGAAACCTTTTTATTATTTTATTAATAAGAACTGGAAAAAAAGTGACATCTGTCTCCATGGTATTGGTCCAGTCATTCACATTCTCTCTATGTGTATGTGGCATCGAGTCATCTTGTTTAAAGTTATGCAGGTCTTGCAGATGGGGAGGTGGCACACATGGTGATTTCTGATGGAAGAGATTTGGCTCTTACGGTGTAGTCCAGCCTGCCTGGCTCTAAAAGGAAGAAAAAGAAAGATGCATTACCGTAATCATCAAGTTCATTGCTGCATAAAAGAAATCACGGGCGTCACCAAAGACATGTAACCAGTTCAGAGTGAAACATTAAGAACCCGTCCTTGCCTAATGTTTACTGTTATCCTTGGTGTTAAACAGTGTATTTAGTACACTATATATGCAATACAGTTCAATCTAGCATTAGAAAGCAGTTGGTTAAACGTTTTGTGTCTCCTCAAGTGTTTGTGGGGCTTAAATTTAAAATGTAAAACCCTTTGAATGCTATGTTATTTCTAATTAGCTTTCAAACTTCGAAGGGTGGAACCAGAGAGTTTCAAATCCAATGAAGCAGTCAAGGTCTCACCCTCAAAGCACTCTGGGATGGGAAGGGTCCCGTCGTTACAGGTGCTGGCCACAGGGTAGCCACACTTCTCTTCTCTATTCAGACAATAGAAGGCAACGTGTTCTCCATGGAGGACTCGGTTGGGTTTCAGGTCTGCGATCCAGAGCTTCTTGGCATTGTAGAAGATACGACCTCTTTTGATGCCAACTGCGCAGGGAGCTGGATGGGAAAAGCTAGTATGAAATAACCCAGGCGCTTGAGACTTTCAGCCTATGCATTGGTTAACTGTGGTTTACTAATCGGCTAGGGATTTATAATCCTAAACACAAGAAGTTAGTTCTCAAGGTCTGATTCCCAGATGACTCACCTTTGCAAACTGGCTTGGCAGACCAGTTTCCTGTGTTCCGGCACCGTATCTCAGCCTCTCCATCCATTGTATAATGGTCATTGCAGGCGTACTTAACCGTGTCCTTGTAGCCATGTTGTCTAATCACAGCAAAGGTGATGAAGCCATTTGGGATGCCCGTCGGGGCGGCGCAGCTCACCTCTGAGACCACCCGAAAGGTGAGGGGGGAGTTATTCAGTGGTTAAAAAGGACCTAGAGAACACAATCAGGCTCTGCGTACCTCGGCACACCGGCGGTTCAGTTGTCCTTCCATCTGCCATGCAGGATCCCCTCTCGAAACTTGGTGCCATACGTGGGTTACATTCGTACGTCCAGCCTTGCCCGTACATGGTGGTGCTTCCAGTAACTGGGCGGTCGTAGGCGATCCTTCCATCTCTGGGTGGCTTGGGCAGCGGACAGTTCACGGCTGTAAGGAGAAGAGCGATCACACTAGAACTCTGCTGCGTTTCTTCTTAAGGTGCAATACACAACATTTATGTTCTGCACACTGTCAAAAATAAAGAAGGTAGCCGTGTTGTCAAAAATATTCTCACTCAGTAAATAAACAAGTACATTAATAAACAAACAGTAGTCCAGGTTCCTTAAAAAGATTAAAGAAAATACTTTGTATGCTCTCTATTGAACAGTGCAGAGTCTGCCACCATTTGCACTGCTTATATTTTCCTCCTGTACCTTTGCAGAGAGGCGGCGGATTGCTCCACGTAGCATCGTGTAGACACCGGCTCTCATTGGCTCCTAGCATGACGTACCTGACAAAGTTTGTTTTCATATAAAACACTGTAAACACAGTGTGAGATGATCTTTTAATGAACTGAAAAGGGACCCCTTCAGTCTCACCCGTCATCACATGTGTAGTTGAGCACACTCTTGAACGGAGCTTCTGACCTCCCCTTTGCTAATGGCTGCAGAGGTGGAGGGATCGGGCACATCTTGGCTGCAGAGGAGATAGTAATACAACCGTAGAGGAATGCATCATCAAAGCAACCAACACATGGGTAAAAGGTATATTTTTTAAGGTAAAAACATCTGATTAAATCAGACTTTATTATACTGATATCTCTGTATTTAGAAAAAATCTGGTCTTTATATTTTGAATAATAGAAGATAATTGACTATCCTTCAATCATTTTTTTTTTTGCATTTGCAACCCTGCATGTGTGGCGGAGAATATATAGCTTGACGTCAAGAAGTGAAATTATTCCTAATGCACTTTGGGTTTTTCAGCAATAGGCGAATAGAAAAGTCATCTTTTTTTCCCTCCTTCGTCACACCTTCTACTTTAGGACTGTAACAGTTTGAGAATTCCAGCTGTTCTAGCACTGCACTCCTCCATCGCTCTACACAAGCTGCATTGTTACGATGGAGTGCAGTGAACTCACGGGAGCATGCCAGGTCTGACTGCGTCCATTCCCCTGTTCCGGTGCAGGTCATCTTTCGAGGGGTCGCCGTCGAAGGCAAATACCCCCTTTCACAGAGGGGGGTCAACTCCTCTCCAACCTCATACACTCGTTTCAGGGTTGACTCTTCGATGCCATCAGAGACCAAAGGACGTCCACATACTGGAACGAAAACTACATTTAACACTTTTGACAGAGGACCGTGATAAAGGTCAACAGAAACAGAAAGTCTGTTCGTGCTGAAAGACAAATGAAGCAATCATCCCGTTGTTTTTACCGCTCTTGGATGTTACAGTTGTGTGTAAAGCCGCTTGGCAAAGGACCAGCAGAGCCAACGCCAGAGCCATCGTCTCGGGAGTGAAGTCTCCTCAGTGGGGCCAGCTGGGCTGCTGAGTGAACGGCCCCTGATAGCCAGCTCCATCCTCCAATCAGAGGCCAGTTAGGCTCCTATTGATTGAGCCCCAAGGTCTTAACTCCAGCATATTTACCAAGCAGTGGTCAATAACCTTAATTTGGTCCAAAAAGCCAGCGGCATGATATTTTAACTCATGTGGAAGAACATCCCAAGACAATGGACACACACACATACACTCGTAAATTACATTATATGTAATTTAGCTGACGCTTCGATACCATGCCTCATTGATTTTTAGTGATGCTTATTGCGTGCAGCATCACAGAAACAACACTATGTAGTAAGCCTACTCTAGATAAGAGTAAGGTAGGAAGGTAGTCCGCTTAAAAAAAGACCTGTGACCTGTAGAACCATAACCGCTGAAATGAAGCAATACCTAAGTAGGTCAGAGAAATTGAAGGGGAATAATAGTGATGTTGGTTCCACAAAACAGACACCCTTCATTATTTCAATCATGTCACTGACAGAAAAAAGGTTTTGTGGTGGATGTTTAATAGCAAATATTGAACAAATATTTGTCTTTAGCATTAGAGGGATTGAGGGGGTTGGCTGTTCTGCTGGTCAGTGAACCACAGGGATTGATACAGTTTTAGAGATAGCAAGCAAAGCTCAAGAGCTGGCAAGCTGCGAGAGAAATCTTCCTAGAATTGCATTTCAGCCCAAACACCGACCCCCTAAAGCAGTGTGAGCAAAGAATCTGCACAATAAAGCATTTTATTACAGGCGACCACTGTGAGATTAAATGGAAACTGAAAGCATTTGGTTTTTCTCTTGGACAACAGCCTTACTGTCACGGTTTGGGTTCACTTCCTGTCTTATCTTGTAGTTTCACGTGTCTGGTGCTCATGGGGTAACTTCACTTCCTGCCCTGTCCTGTCTTCCCCTGTGATTGTCTGAGTGTTTCCACCTGTGTCCAATCACCTGCACCTCCCTTGTGTATTTAAGCCCTCTGTGTTTGAGAGTCCTTGGTTGGTTCTTGTCGTATGTCACAAGTGTTTCCTTGTCTTGCTTGTTACGCTTGAAGCCTGGTTTGTTGGACCTCCTGCATCTTCTGTCGGCTTCCAAGCTGCAACGTTCGTGACACTTAGTTTTTTACTTTTTACTGTCATCATAAACCAACATTACTTATGTGTTTTCTGAGGTCTTTGTGATTTCCCGTGGTGGTTCTATCTGATGGTGGTTCTCCCTGCAGTGGTTCTGCTGTACAGCTGGCTTACTACTTGCAATATTTAAATCCTTTGTCATAGGAATTGAATGTATTGTACATCTTTTACGCTGTTCATTCTGTACACATGATATCCATTGTAGTCTGTCCCCTCTGGGAGAAGGATTCCTCTGATGTTCTCCCTCAGGTATCTCCCCTTTTTTCCCCATCAAAGGGTTTTTCATTTTTTTGCGAGAGTTTTTCCTGTGCCGATGTGAGGGTTTATGGACAGGATGTTGTAGGTGTACAGACTCTGAAACACAAACAAAAAAAGCCCTGACCATATTGGATCTGTATTGTATGTGTCAGAACAATAATGAACTATGAGCTTAATCATACTGCAGAGCAGTTATGTAATACGCCGTGTCTCCACATGATGACGCTCCCCATTCAAAATTCCGACAGGGAGCCGAGGGGCCCCTTCCCACAGTGGGCCCTGCTGTATTGCATGACATCAACCGTATTGAAAAGAAGCGGTGAGGAGTAGCGTCAAGTTACAGAAGAAATTGGCCAACTCGAAAGACGAGAAGGAAATCAGTCTTAGAAATAAAACGGCTTAAAGAAGGTTTTAAAGAAAGAAAACGGCTCTTTGTGGTGTTTGGATTGATTGTTTAAAACGGTATTGCCCCAACTTGGATTATATGCATAAGAAATCTGCTATCTTGGGCAAAAATGAATCAATCAATTTCAATTATTAAACATGATCAATTATATAAATTATTAGAAATAATCAGGCGATGGAGAGATTCCTCTTTATAACTTTAAAGTTGCCAGTTCAATTCCACAAGGAGCTGAACTTGTGAACATTTTTAATGCTCTGTGCCTAATTGCCTATTGTGTCAGTTGCCTAATAAGCACACTCAAACATAGCTGTTAAATATTTAAATCTAAACATTTTAGCATTCGTTGTTTTTTGCTCTTTTATGTTGCTGATTCCTGGTTTGGACTAATTCCTGAGTAAAAAAGTTATAAAGTAATGTTGATTAAAAACGAAATATTATTAATTATTATTAACCGAATATTATATACCAAAATCATGGCTTCTAGCGACTTGGCTGTCACTTTTCCAACCAACTGTAGTCATATTGGACTGGGCACAAATTTGATGAAAAAATAAAATAAAATCAAAATAATTAATTTTATTCTGAAGGTCCGTACCGGACGTGGCTTTGGTTCGCGGCCGCTAGCTTGGTGAGCGCGCTGCGCTGTCAGTGGAGACTGCAAGCAGGGAAAGCCCTCAGACAGTAAGTGCAGTGTCTCCGGTGAAGAGCGACGCCCCGCACTCTGCTGGCTCGACACCGAAGGCAGCGTCTCTAAACGGACCGGACAAACAACAACAACAACAACAAAAACAACACACACTTACAGTCAGCTGGACCGAAGCCGTAGCGTCGCTCTGTGCGCGAGGGAGGACATGGCTGATGTTAATTCAAACGATTCGTCCACCGCGGACGTGGCCAACAGGTTCGCTCGAAAGGGCGCCTTGAGGCAAAAAAACGTCCACGAAGTGAAGAACCATAAATTCACAGCCCGGTTCTTCAAGCAGCCGACTTTCTGCAGCCACTGCACCGACTTCATCTGGTAAGCCTTCCGCCTCCCGCCTGCAGCGCCCCGCATGCCTGCTGCCTGCTGCCTGTTGCTCATCGGGAGCCTCAGTCGAGTGAGTGCGCTCGATGACGTGACAGAACTTCCCGCTAACTTTCCCCTTTCTTAATCCTGGAACCCCGACCTCTTCCCTTAGACTTCAAGTGGCCGGACGTGGCTGACAAAAGGTCGTCAGGGTTCGGTTTTTTTTGTTGTTCTTCTCACGAGTGGATTTTTTACTGCAGGATTTACGAGGTCTAAGTGCAAGCGACGTGCAAGCGGTGCCATATGGGAGGAGTTATTGTGTTGTTTATGTTATTATTGCTGCACTGGCAAAATAAGTGTTTAGAGCAGGGGAAGTTAAACTTGTCTTTATGGGTTTAGAATACTAATCCTGAAAGAAGCCTTTTAAATTACCCATTTTCATTATTGAAGTGACTCCCCCCCTAACCGCCCCCTTCTTTTTGAGATCTCCAATAATGAACACAAACAACAATGAGTCAGTCTCGAGAGGAAACTACATGACAAACGTCAAAGCACCCATTTTTTGTTGTTGTTGTCTTCCTCCACCAAGTCTCTGCTGGCGGATGGCGTTCACCATCCTGGCCCTGAGGGCCACTTGGAAGGGCAACTTCAGCCCCACTTGAGGGGCAGTGCTCGGCATTATGCACATGTGGTGTTCAGTTGAAGGTGTCTCCCTTCGTGCTGCCGTTCTTTCCGCTGGTGACCCAATGCATTAGGAGAGCAGGCGGTGTACGGTCCCCTGCTCTCGTACAGGGGTTTAATGTCGGGCCCTTTGTTAATTTACAGCAATGACCCATTTTACAATGACCCCTTTTACAGCAACAACCTGTTGCTTTGCCGTCTACATTTCCCAATGGAGCCTCGTTATTCACGTTGTGCGCTTGATTTGCCTTTGGTACATATTTTAGTATTTAGTATTTGTTAAATTGCTTTTTTTGGATGATTTTGTTTTTCTGACAATTTTATTAAAATCCGATTCTTCAGTAGAATACACTATGTGGCTAAAAGTATGCATGCTCAGTACGGCATCGACTGAACTAACTCGTTGCTACCAAATTGCGAATGACTCGGGACTGTGACCCGTAGGTGACAAGAAAACTGGCAAAAATATTAAAAATATTCAGAAATATTCATTCCTTGTTAGAAGCACATTATGAACTTCCCTGTATCTGGTATGAATGAATGAATCACTCAGGGGTTTTCCTGTGTCGGTATGTGAGCAGGAACAAAACAACCATTTAATCGAGTCTTCTTTGTTTCCACAGGGGGTTTGGGAAACAAGGATTCCAGTGCCAAGGTAAATGCAAAATTGACACGTGACTCATTCGGGTGTAATGAGACGCTGACCTCGTGTGTATGTGTGTGTGTGTGGTTGAGAGACGCGTAGGCACGTGGCTCCTTCCCGAGATGAGTCCGGCCCTGTAGCTTTCGCCGCTGACTGTTGGAATGTCTGCCACACGAACCGCTTCGGAGCGGCTATGCTGCCGACCTGCGGCGTGAAGCTGCGTCTAGATTTGTTTGTATTTTTGCAAGCTTGGCGTTATTCCTTTACCCACAGGCAGGCGAGTGTTAATGTGGCCACGACGTTTGTAAATCAGGTGCCCTGAAAGGAAACGGTTCTAGGGTAACATGATTTATTTTTGGTGTTGTTTGGTCAGCAGCGTAGAACTGAAGGAGGGTCTGCTGTCTGTCCATGGGCTCATCTTCTTCTGCGCTTTATCAACGAAGGGCCTAAGTGAAGCTTTTGCTTTGTGAGTTAATAATGAAAGTGTGTGTGTGTGTGTGTGTGACATAAACCTTGTGACACTCATTTTCCACACCTCAATGTGGGATTACGGACACATCTGGATCGCCACGTCGGCCCCCTAAATCATTTTTTCTGATTTCTCATCGGCCCGACATGTCGAGCTTCAGCATCCATCAACCCCCACATAATGTGGAAATGTTGGGCCGTGCCAAAGTCCGACTCAGAGGGCCCAGGTAACGGGCCAGACGGTGCGAAGCTGAGACTCTTTCATGTTGTTTAAAGTAAACTGCAGGGCAGATGGGCAGATAAATCCGTTTATCTGCCCATCTGAGTCACACACACAACACGCTGTGTGCGTCCCGCTCGCTCGTGCCGTCCTCTCCTCTCGCGGCCGCCTCACCGGCTCAAATACAGGGGAAGAGGCCGTCATTCGTTCCCCCAGCTGAGGCTCCTTGCCTCCACCTGGCACCGTTCCCCGAGCCACTCCCGCGTTCTCCCCCCTGCAGCAGATCCAAAATCAAAACCACGTCTGCCACCACATAGACCTTTGCCCTCTGGGTTTCAGGTTTTCCCAGTTAACTAAAAACACAACCCTGCTGACTATACCTGGACAAGGTAGCCCTTTATTAGTGCTTACAATAATTCTTACTTACAGGGTTTTGCTTTCTCAAAGACCTCGCGCTTTCTTGACTCTTGTGGTTGCGGCCCTGTTGAATGCACTTATTGTAAGTCCCTTAGGAGGAAAGTGTGTAAAATGTAAATGTGCGCTGACCAAAACAAAAGTCACATTTACATTCTACACTCTGGTTTTAATAAAACCTGACTCCCTCTTAGTTGAATGTTTGAGCACTTTGTTCTCCAACTTGTGGTCTCTCTTGGTTCAGGCAGTTGATGCGGCGTCGACGGCGTCATCGCTCGACTTCAGCAGCGACCTTTGCCCTCTTTGTTAACCGCTGCAGCTTTTTATACAGGAGATGGTAGATTGAATAATCTACGTCTACGTCAGGAGGGGGGCCTTACATTCAAACGGTGCTCTGCAGGTTTTTCAAACCACTCATTCTTCTTCCGCTATAAATAATGTTTAATAATTAATGCAGGCCTTATCAAGATGAAGGTAATTGGTAATGAAGGTCATTGGTTACACTGCGGCTATTCAAAGGCCCCTTGCCCCCTCCTCCCAGGCACGCTTTATAATATCTGTTCAGCCATCAATTATTCAACCGAAGCTTCTAGAAAATGAGGGTCGAGGGCTCCAGCAGCGCCTGCGAGCCCCTCAGTCACTACTTGAAGTGACAAAGTAATAAAACCGGAGATTGGCATTTCTCTAACAAGAGTGACATTTCTTTTTCAGCCCTACAAATGTCTCTTTTCTCAGGATAGGGCGGGCAGGACATTGAATGAATGGCTGGTACTATAAATAGAACATTGAAATCACACAACATTTTTTCCAGATAGTGAGACGGTTATTGACGATGACCCCTCTGATGGTTCGATAATCCACATAGCATTGCTCACATTTAAAGAAAAGTAATATCTTTATGGTTTGGATTGCTCTTTGACGAAAATCTGTCGATTTGATCATTTGCCTTTTGCAGCTGCCCCCCCATTCTGGCATTTTATTGACCAAGTAACAATGAATGTAGAAAGTAATTCATCAATGAGAAAAGGAGTTGTTACTCAGATCTGCTGTGCTCTACTGAATTATTTGTCGGGAGGATATCAGCATTGTCCACTGTGCAACGCATTAGGTTTATTATGTCCTCTTAATTCCAGCAGGAAAAAAATGAATCTCAATCCGCTCTCCCTCTGCAAGTGACACTCGTAATGAAACATTAGAGCAAACTCTATTTTGAGCGGAGTTAAATGTTGTGGAAACAAACAATCCTCCCAGCTTTTTAGATGCTATCTGCATTGTGGACTGTCTGTATGTCTTTACATGGATACTAATACAGCCGGGCAACCTGTACGCATTCACTGTTTAGATGCTTATACCGGCCGTCGGGTCGGATTTCTCTTCTCTGGTTTTCCTCTCATCTTGTTCGGATTTAGCCGACAGCGTAATCCCGTCCTGCAGCCTCACCTTCATTCAGTCAAAGCCACGGCCTCCCGTCGGCCGCTGAGCATCCCTCCTTAAATGTTTGGCGGTGTTGGGATGTTGTGAAATGCCCTGCATTTCATATTTTATCAGACAGAAGACACTTTGAGAAGTGTGAAGCAGGAAATGTTCATTTCAGCCGAGTTTATATTTACTTACTTTATATTTACCGAAGAATCTGGGGGTGCACGACAAGAAGCAGCCACAACTGATTTCTTCAGTGCATTTTATGTTTATCACTAGATTACAGAAAACTGGCCTTCTCCACAAGGCTTTCCAAAGATAAAAGGGGAAGGTAATGCGATGTCCCCCCTCAAAGCTGATATATTTTTTTTTACCCCTGTTGTTGCGTGCTGGCTTAATGCAGTTGAACCAGCTGTCCTTTTGTTATGACTGTGTTTCTTAGAGAATCCATAAACAACCAGTTAGTAATGCACAAAGCAGCGCAGCCTTTTTGGTACTTTAATAGTGAGTGGTCTTAATGCACAAAGCCCCACTTTGACTCTGATGTACAAATGATAACGACCACAAATGCTTTTGGAATCCGCCTTTTCTGGCCGTGTTGACAGGAGTTCGACGAGGGCAACAAAGTAGAATAAAGGTCAGCATAAACATTTACCTAATATGTGCACGTACGGATATAAATATATAGACCAATAACGCATATGAACATAAAACCCCAAAACAATGAAATGGAGATAAAAGTGTAATGATGCAGGGTGCAAAGATTCTTGAATAAATAGGTAAAGATGGTCTGAGGATACTATGTGCACATACGGTGGAGATGATGTGTTCATCAGAGGGACGGCCAGGTGAAAGAAGCTGTTCTGGTGTGTGGTTGTTGTGGCGTTCGGTGCTCTGTGAGCGCCTACCGGAGGGGAGGAGTCAGCCGTGGTTGTGTCCGGAGCGTGATGGCTCTGCGCTGTTTTCTTGATCCGCCACATCCCATCAGTACACAGTGTCTTTGTTTAACCCGTGCTGTTCAGTGTTTGGACAGTACTGGGAGCATCCTAGTACACATCCGCCACCCTGTCACCCAAGTAGGTCCCCTGTTGACAGGCCGTGGAAAGGTAAACGGCGCGTCCCCCTGTCCCTGTCTACCACTAAGTGCTTGTTGTCGTTTCATCTTTCCATGTCGAAATGGCTCAGACAGTATACATGCTCTGTCTGCTTTTTTCCGCTTCAAAGTGAGAAGCCTGGTCATAAGGCGAACAGTGTCTGTGGGGGCCAGAAACACTTGCGTGTTGACCGGTGACTACGCACTTTGATGAATGAAGACATTGAGGCCTAACCGGCAGCCTGCATCCGACGGCGCCGCAGCCTCAGCTCGGCACATTAGGTTGGTCCTACAGACAGTGATACATTAGCTCGTGCTTTTATTTCTCCAGGGGGGTCACTCAGCCTCTAATGAACTCCATCTTTTCATGAGGGGTAATTACAAATCAGCCTCGGGTGGCGTGGTTATGCTTTTAGAGTGAAATAACTAGAAATGAAGTTTAGTAGCCAAGCAGTATTCTGCGGATACCAGGAAGATTAGCGGCCGCTAAGGCGTCAGCTAATGGGGATCAAGTAAACAAACAAAGCTGCTTTCATTAGACAACGGAACTAGTCAAATAGGTTGATGTACCAGAACTTATTTTTGTCCTTAGTTTATTCCAGCGCAATTATATCCATTTGGTGATAATAGCAGCAAGCAGAAAACTGGCAACGATTAAAACCCCCAGTGATTCAACTTTGAAGTCTTAATCCAGAGGGACTCGTTAGGGTTTCCGTAAGTGCCACTCCAGGTTCTGGGCTCGCTAAAAAGGAATTTCAATCCCACAATTAGAGGCTCTCCCAGTGAAAGCTCTTCTGTTTGCACCATATGTGTTATATTTATATGTATTTTATTTTCCCACACAACTGTGGGGAAGTGATACAAACCTTTTCGTTTTTTTTGTTACAGTTTCAGCCATAAAAGCCTTAAAAACCAATTGCCATGCTGTTATTTGGCCTCCAAGAACTGGGATGAAAAGGCCCTGTGACGGACACATGAAAGCCCTGCTGTGGTTCTGGGATTCTCATAAGCCCCAAGCTGAAAGACTGGTCACTCTTCTGCATCTGTTGCTTTGTCTTCGCCACCTAAAAGACCGACCGGCCTTGCCTTTGTTTATGCCTTCCTCTCTGATGTAAGGCGGAGGAATACTTGGAACAAGGAAACGGATGAAACAGATGCTAACAGCTTTGATGCAAACAGCTGCATTTTGTTCTGGCAGATGTTCTGGTTGTTCCATTCCTCTTTTTGTTCCATGTAGTTTCGTCTGCTCGCAGTGAAGCGTAGTTTATTGGTCTGCGTTTTCAGAGAAACGCAGGCACACGCACACGCAGGAGCCCAATTTTTCTAGACTAGCGTCAACTAGCCACACGGCCCGCGTTTAGAGGTATTTTGAGGGGAGCAGAGAAGAGATGAGGCATCATGGCACACGTGGGCTTCTCATTGTGTGTGTGTGTGTGTGTGTGTGTGTGTGTGTGTGTGTGTGTGTGTGTGTGTGTGTGTGTGTGTGTGTGTGTGAGAGACACGGAGAGGGAAGGGGTCAGGGTTCAACGAAGGCTATATTTAGGGTTGCTCCCTGGGGCCTTGAAGAGACGCACTGCTATGCATATAGCAGGTTCTGTTTATGGGTGGACACTTGCTCTGTCTTTAGATGTCCAATGTGTGATAACAAAAGGGCTTTCTGGGGGACTCGTACTGCTGCCACTTATTTTTACTCAGTATTCCTTCCTCTTACAGAGGAGCACCCATTATACACTTGACTCAATGATCGCCGCTAGCAGCTAATTTTAACTGTGTTTGGCACCTTTGGACCCTGGGCGTTGATCGGGGACCCCGTCCTGCATAGTGCTGCCTGGTGAAATGGCCTTTATTACTTAACGCTGCTCCAGCAAAGCCAGAGCAGTAAAAGGTTGTAGGCCTAAAGTCTCTTCAGCTGTAAACTGAGGAGGACCACAGTTCACCATAGAAAAACAACTACTATTAGTTTTAGTTTTCAGTCCCAACGCACGTGTGATCTGTGAGCACAAAAAAACGTCAACATCATTGCCTTTAGTGATAACTTTGAGTTCTGTCGCTGGTTTATGAGTGGCTGACAGCTTGTTTCTGTCACCGGTGAACATCTTCTTTGTGAAGCGCAGTGCTTTGACCCATCTGAGTGTGTCCTGAGCAGGATAAAGCCTTCATCATACGTTCGGGAGGGGACTTGGAGGTGCCAGCCAGCCGCTTTGTTGTAATCAGAAACAGCATTGCCTTTGTAAACCGTATAACCGTCTTGAACTTCCCTGAAAGCCTTTGGTCTCTTCCTGTTTTTGAGGCAATCAATTCAGACCAGCTGCATTAAGAGTAGCCTAATCTATCATGGCGGTCTGCATTATTTATCAGCTGAACTCCCACAAGGCATTTGGGGGAAATGCCCTGTTGTGTTTCAACATATTCCATATATTATCGCTGCGTTTGCCGTTGTATGAACTAGTGGTTTTGCAGAAAAACTATGCTTCTGCTAATGACGTTTGAATATGTAAAACCCAGTGCTTTCGAAAATAAGCATGGGACAATACGTCAACATTTAAAAAGGGAGTTGTGATGTTTGTATTAGATGACCTTCTGGGCCGCCATGGAGACCTGGATGACGCGTCGGTGCAAATCTTAGTGACACAGGACGGCTCCTGCCTCCTCTGACACCTGCATGCCAGTAGATAATGGAGCCCTATTCACTTCCTGATTGCATGCTGTCATGATGTAGCTGTAATCTGTTGCACAGTTCGATGGAGGGATTTGAGAGCAGGAAGGGACCTGACTGAGCAGACCCAGGTGGGATGACGTCCATGTCCCTTCTGTCATGCTGATGTCACATGGAATTTGAATAGTCAGGTTTTTCCTGCCCACCCCCGCCCCCCCTCTCCCCGGCAAAGCATCACATGGCTTCACGCTGCTGCTGGATTTGGCTCAAACTACTACAACTAATAAATTTGGCTACAACTAATAGACTTGTATTGAATGTAAATGTATTGTTCCCTACACTAACACACACGTTTTGGGGCGTGCGATTTGTTCCTGTTACTGAGTTTGGTAGTGAGTGAATGTAAAAAAACGTGGCTTAAAGCTCAGGACTGCAGTTTTTTGGGAAAGTTACAAAAAAAACAAAGCAAAGAAACCCTTAAATCTGAAAAATAGTCCCTCTTCCTTCCGTTTTCCTGTCTGTTCCTCAGCGGCTATGGACACCGGGTTGATCCCCATTTAAACATTATATATCACATTATACATTAGTGATGTTATATTGTCACAATTCTTCATTTATGTTTTCTTTTTAAACTTGTGGAACTGTAAAGAGATGATGGGCTGTGGTTTGAGGCTTTAGCCCTGACTGTGGTTGGAGAAAGCTAAACTGTTAACTTTTTCTCTGAAACACTTAGGCACTTGTACGACTTGGATTACAATATGATTACAAAGCTATTATGGACTGTTTGCCCAGTGACGCCATAAAAACAATTGCCTACTCCAGCTTTAATGTAATCATATACACACATATTGTATATACATATAAAGTTTAATGGTAACTATTCACTTTTTCATCTGTACAGAGTTTCCAATAAACATAAATTAAACAGCTTTTAACTTTAATGTCGCATATTAGGGAATGTGCTGACTAATGGAGTTTGGATGTGACACTGCATCTAAGTCAGAATGCAGCACCAACCTTTTCCGGTTCTAAAAAAACTGGCATTTTATCAGCTTTTGCCTTTTCTTAAAGCAGCATAAACACAACTACAAAGTTCATATGACGCATCCCTCAATCCGGATGTTACCTATTTTCAATGTGAGTGTTAAAATCAATCCCTCGCTAATGCTTAGCCTTGTAAACTAAAATAATATCCAAAAAATATTTTTGTTTATTTAGTGTTAATGTGTTTTAAATGTGTTTGTTTGTACTGATGAAGAAAGTAGTATGGACAGCGTACCCATGTAGAGTCAGGTGCAAGTGAGAGCGTCCTGCCAGCAGCGCCGTGTCTGCTCTGTCTCTGCTCGGGGAGCACGCGCTCCTGCAGGAGGAAGCGTTTGGCAGCTCGGCCATAACATGTTGAGAACGTGCAGATACAGCACGGTGAGTCTCATCTCATTGAGATTCCCCCTTTGGCTTGTCACGAATGGTTATAGTTGATATTTATTACAGCTAGCTAGTTTTACAGGGCTTGGCCGGGTTTATCATGTGGACTTATAACCAGTTTATTGTTGCAGCAAAGGTGTGGCTGATCAAACCGCCGGAAAACCAGGTATTCACTTGAAACAACACTGTGACACTATTTAGTACCAGTGGCGCATTTTTTCTCCACTCACTGTTTGCCACATGGTTTAGCAACCACACATGGAGGTATTTATGCAGGGTGTACTGGACTACATAATGCATCACAGAGGGAAAGGCCTTGAGGTTGAGATTCATAGCAAACATCTGTAGGAGGTGAGGCGCATACAGAATGTTGTATGCTTTAATTGTTGTGAAGCCCATGATAAACGCACTGTGGCCTTTCAGAACGCACCTACTTGTGGTAGTTAGGTTACTCTGACCTATGAAATAACCCCAGCAGCTGTCTGAGTGCTTTTTTTTAAAATCATCCTTTTAGATGATTAAAGCCGCTCTACTGTTCCATTGTGAAATCTGCTTTCAGAATCTTTTTATTAATTTACTTTATGATTAGTAACATAGCTGCTGCATAACGGGAGTTGAATGTGGCTTTTATTTGAATGAAACACTTATTCAGAGCCTTTTTGTTTCAATAGGACCACCTGTTGTCGTCTAATTTGACCGTAGGAAGTGTTCTCGCTGGCAGGGATTAACTTTCAGGCTTGACCCTTGCAGCCTCTTCTCAATTGATGCTGTAACATCACAAATCCCATATATGCCCACGAGGGAAGTAGGTCTAAGCTGGATTGTTTCTCTTGCCATTTAACGTAGACCTGGTGTTGACCCATGCTGTTAGATAAAACCCTCAGTTTTAGCGTGCCGCTTTTTACGCTGACGCCTGGTGACCTTTGCAGATCCCTTTGCAGGTCGTCACTCGGGATTAAAACTCATCATAATCATGGCTCGTCTTTACCACCATTGTGGATATGTAGCTGCAGTTTGGGTGGAATCTACTTTAAATTGGTTGTGTGCATCTCATCGGCTTTTAAGCACACGCTTTTATGAAAAGACAAAGAAAATCAAAGTTTGGACTACCCTCTTTATCTTGTTTAAAAATAATAACGAGCAATGTGACAGGAAGTGGGCGTTTGAACCACATGGGAGAAGGAATTTCTTTCAGGAATGCCTCAGTCAACACTCGCACACATTTACTATGTAATTGTGAGCAAAGGAACAAACTCTTTTTTGTGAGGGTCGAATGTCTCACCTTTTTAAGGTCAGGTTAAATAGAACCACATGAGAACCTTGGTTCTTTTCCATCCTGCCTCTTTTGTTTGTTTATCTACATTCGATCTTGGCAGCTGTAGAAATATGCAATTGTTTGTAGATTTTTCAACCTCCACAGTTTGGAAAACTGCTGAAAGGTTTCAGGTGTATCAACAACCTGTCTGGAATAGGAAGCTAGTTGATCGGACAAGCAGCAGATTGAATTTGTCAGACATCCGACAGATTTGTAACAGAAACCTTTATTGCCGCATCCTCTGACAATGTGTGATTGGGATGAACCTGGGATATAGATGAGCGGACCTTTGATACATAATGTGCAGGATCGTTGCACTAAAGGCAGCGTCCTGAATAATCTAGATGATGATGATGTCATTGGACTCCATCTTTATTCTCATCATTATGATAACCAGTAGTTATAGCCACGTATTGATTTACTAAGCATGTTGGGCCAAATGCATAGTATTCTGTCCATTCTACTGTATTATTTTCATCCAGTTTACACAAGTACAGGCACAAACACACAGAACCGTTCATTTATGCCTCCGTATTTACATGTGTTTGTCCTGTTAGTGGTAAGCAATGGCGGCCCCCCTCTTCATCCATACGCATAGTTTATTATTATTTATTTATTTCCTTTCCTTCTGGGATGATTTCACTTCCACACTCTTTCTGCAAAATAAAACAAAATATACTGAAATTCATACCACTTAGCGACTGAAAGAAATCCAAAGCCTGTATTTTTATTTTCCTCGAAAAGTAGCATTTTGCCTGAAGAGGACAGATCTTTCTCACTATCGCTCTTCTTTTAGTCTCCTCCCTGAAGTTTGTATTGCTCACTTAAATCAAGCAGATTTCCCAGGCCGACAGCCCCACACAAATCCACGCCAAGTATACTTGATTTTAATTAGTCAAAGAATATACAAATATAACCACAAACACAAGCATTTCTGGATTGTGATTTTGATCTGTGCAGAGATAGTCAACACGTTTAATAACTGTCTTCTGGTTCAACAAGCTGCAGTGATAGCTGATGACTCCCAGCTGAACGCATCCTTGGTTGCTCGTAGTGACGGCCGCTGTTTAAAACGCCAACAGAACATGTAGGTGTTTTCACCAAAGCCTTCAATCAAGTTTAAGTACACACTCATCTGTGTTTATTAACTAC
Organism: Apeltes quadracus; assembly: GCA_021346845.1. Classification (NCBI taxonomy): domain Eukaryota; kingdom Metazoa; phylum Chordata; class Actinopteri; order Perciformes; family Gasterosteidae; genus Apeltes; species Apeltes quadracus. The sequence goes on from CM037925.1 coordinate 6,832,848, forward strand.
ATCGCCCACTTAGGTTAGTTACTGTTGGGAACCCCGGATACATTTGAGGAAATTCACCACTGAACTCATTGCTCTTTTAACAGAACAAACCTGTTGCTCAGAAAAGGTTGTGATCCTGTGAGGATTCTTTTAAACTTCAGTCCACTGTTGGAAAACTGATTTTGACAATCCTGTTTCTTTACAAAGCACCAGTTTGAGCATATTTAATACAATGCCATGTTTTTAGGTGTTGGTGGCACCAACACCAACATTTCCTCTTCGAGAAATTCAGCTTTATAGATGCTGCCGCATGGCAACTCTGTTTTCTCTTGCAGCAAATGTCTGTTAAGCCTGATTTATACAAGTAGGAGACATTGCCTGACCGTATGTTTATGTATCTGTCATTCTGTTAAATACACATAATGAGTATCACCGTGTGACTCAAGGTTAAACAAGCATGGAAAGGATAACAAGGCTCCAGGTAGGGCTTCCGGCTGAATTAACCATTGGATTTGTCTGTAAGGACACATCTCAAACCGTAATGACGTTGGTTAAGAGTCAGACACTTTTTGTTATGTTTTGGCGGTGAACAGTGTCTCCATCCAAGTTTTCAAACTGCAGCTGGCACAAAATGTATACGATGCCCTGCTTTTTACAATACAACACACCACCGTGAAACAAAAGTGGATTAGTGCTCTGAACTGCTTGTCTGAGAGGCATGGATTCAACCTAATGAAAGGTGTACCTTACCTTCGTGGTGCCGCCACTTTGGGCTGCGGATCAGAATGCTTTTAAAACTGAAAGGGTTTGGTTAATCCATGAGGAGGTGCAGCAACGGACATTACCAGGGATTAGAGCGGGATATTACTGTCTGAATGTATTAGGAGTGTATTACATAGCTCTGTGATGGAGCACAGACTAATGCACCAGGCTCTGAATTACTGCGTAATCTGCATTTAATTGCCCAGAGTTTTGTTGTAGTAATGGCTTTATCTAATGGACGAGTTCTGGAAGGGTTTGTTCGAACAACAAAGGGATGATTACTTGGGTAGGTGGCCTGGTGAGGTGTTTTCTTTGACCCTGGTCACAAAAAAGATGCCTTTCATTGCAACAGAGATATTTTCAGTCAAAAAGTAAATATTCTTTTATAGAACATATTTGAATTGCATTTTAGAACGTGGAATTTAAACTATTGTTTATATTATCATGCCTTTCTGTATCTCAATGACATACTACCAACTAATAACATTTAAAAGTGGTACCATGGGTCACAGTAATTACATAACATTAACTTGGGATCTCTATCAATAAGAACAGCACTGACACAGAACTTTTGGTACACATACGATTCTGGATACCTCTCTTGGAAAGGGCTGTTGCCCCGGTAGCAGGATAAAACACTAAATATTTATTTGCCTAGTCCCTGTCCCTTTCCTCTCTGCGTGAGGACATAAAAATATGTGATGTGTTTTTGAGGAGGTGGTATTTTCCCAGTGCAAGGTGGGCTCTGTGTTTAACTCTCTCCAGATGGAAAGCGCAATCTGAATGTCACCGGCTGATCATTTCGTGAAACGTTGAGATTGTTTCCATTTAGCCAGTGAGAGATCAATGCAAATATTGTTGGCTGCATTATTGAACTGCCAATATGGTAAACCAACAAGAAACAGTGTGTGCAAGTCTGTAAAAAGCCAAGACTGAACAGACTTTGAATATAACCACAAGACAATAAAGGCTCAACCTTGAGGTTTCACAACCTCTGTCACAAGCCTGTATCAAGATGTATTCCTGCTTTCATTACGTACTCATACTCATTTATACTGTTCTCACAGTCAGTGAACAAACTCAATTCATTTGATTTTGTATTGCCCAAAATAGCAAATTACAAAAGCCTCCGAGGGCTTTACAGTCTGTACATATGAAACATCCTCAGTCCCGAAACCCTCTCATCGTCACAGGAAAAACTCCCCAAAATTGAAAAACCTTTTGATGGGTAGAAATCAAAAAGAAACCATAGGGAGAAGGCAGAGGGGGGATCCCTCTCCCAGGATGGACAGTCAATATCATGTGTACAGGATGGACAACGTAAACATGTACAATACGTTCATTTCTTACAACAAAAATGATTAAAATAGTGCAAGTAGTAAGCCAGGCGTACGGCGGATCCGCTGCAGGTACAACCACCATCGGTGGCTTCAAACTGGAGCGTGTGTAAGCTTAATTCAACATCTTCAGCCATCTTGCAGTATTTAGTTGCTTTAAGCACGTCATGAACGGAAAGGTTCAATATAAATTCCTTCCCATTTTGGGTCATGGAAATAGGTTATCCCCTCACAGCTAAAAAAATGCTTTGTTTAATAGAGAATCTAATCCTGACACAGATTGCAAATCAGAATCAGAATCAAAGTGGGTTATAATCCATTTGCTCAAAGACAACATGAGATTTAAGTGACTTTAAGCTGATATAATAGTGTAGACATAAAAAAAGAACGTTGCTGTGTTTAAAAATAAATTTCCTGATCACACAGCAGCTCATCTTGAACTTCAGTAAACAGGGAGGAAGGGTTCTTGGGAGGGATATTGGACAAATTATTTTCTGACATATTTCGTTCTTTCTAAGAACTAAAGGGTTTTAACAAATCCAAGACTTTTATTTTTAGCTTACTCAGCATAATACCAAAGATTTTATCAAAGCACAAGCATGTGTCCAAACAAATAAAAGAGAGGCAGTTCCAAGGGCCGACATTTCTGTCCATCAACGCCTTCAGCAATGGCCTGACTGTCATTTGCAACAACCTGCAGGGCAATCCGCAATGCAACAATCCCCTCAGAATCACTCTGCTTCAGGCGCCGAGGCTTTAACAGTCCCCCGTGGTCATGTGTCTGACTTTCCGTTGTGACGCTATCTGACCGTCATGTGAGGATATGTTCTTTCCCTTTATCTCCTGTCCTGCATTGTGAATATGCTTTGCAAAATCAATAGCTAACCCTGTTTGACAATGTTCTCAGGCTGCCCCCCTTAGTCCATTACTCGCGTTGGTCTTGGTTGGCTACAGTTTGTTACGCTAGTTTTCCTGAGCCACTCTTGGAACGAGGAAAGCCCTAAAATGCCCCCTAATGTTATGGAGTTGAAAATGTTGCTATTACATTATCAGAAATAAGGTAATAGCATGACGTGTTAGTTGTACTGTGTAAAGCCAAATACAATTCTTGGTGTTGATAGGTTGTTCATTCACATCAGGTGGCAATTGGATGGCCGAGAATGACGCAGCATTTGCTGCCGTTTACGGGACCAAAAGCCCCCTAAAGCGAGATGAGAACACTTGTCGTCTGCACCCTGAGTCGACATTGGCTGGTTGGCATTTAGGAATGAGTCACTGATGCGTTGTGGCGTGAGGCGTTGGAGCGGTTTATTTGGCTACGAGAGGTGTCCCGTGAATTGTGTGTGTTCGCGTATATACAGTATATGTGTGTGTGTCGCCTGCACTCTTGGGTACCTGAACAAAGTGGACAGCCGCCTGTGTGTCTTTGAAGCTGAGCGGAAGCGGATTCTGCCGTCTATGTTTACAGGCTGTATGAGTGTATAATCCCTGTGTTTAATCTCCACTGCCGAGCATTAGACCTGATGGAGTACGCTGTTGCGTCGTGAACCCACCAGGAATGCAGTGTGTCACTAACACATATTTATTGGTGTGCATCATGGGTTGTGGTCCAGACCTTTTCCTTTATTTCTCTGCATCAGGTGGATAATCTGGGGTTAGGCATGATGATACAATCCAGTTCATTGTGAGACTGAGATGGCCCTTAAAGTAATTCATTAAATCCTGCCTTCTTTTACACACCAGACCATCTGACTAAACTTTTTACTTTAAAACATCCAAACCATGAAGTTACACGTCTACGTTATCCACATGTCTCATTAGCTGCTGACGAGAGGCCGTGATTTCCCTGGACAAAAAACTTTTGATGTGTAGATTTAGTACTAATTTTTTACTGAAGCCACATTTTTGTGGCAAACACACAGTGTTTGATGAATTTTACTCCTTGAGATTTTACTTTTGGTTGCTGCTTATGTTGGTTGTGTTTTAGCAAAATGTTGTGCACTGTTTTGCATGTTGTCTTGTTAAGGTTTGCCGTTACACTAGTGGCTCTGTTGGTGTCCAGTGGTCGGTCAGTCAGTTTATTTTTAGATCCACCGCTCCAGACTCAAATATCATTTGGGGAATACTTTTGCAGTCCCCGAAAAATAAATCCAACTGATTTGGCGGATGTTTCTTGGTGTAGCATGAGAAGCAAACTTGGAAGTAATCTATCGGTCGGAATTTATTGAGTTTATTAGTAAGGACTAACGTCTTTCCAAGTATACAAGAGAGGTAACAGGAATTTGTTTCTCAACTTTTGGATCAGCATCTTTTCAAGCCAACCTAAACATTCCAAGATGTATTTCTCTTCTTTTTCCTGCTGCTACCGTTGTTAGTGTTACCAAGAGGAAGGAGCACAGGGAAGATGAAATCTTTAAGCTTTGCCGCTTTGTTTTCAAACTAGATCTCTCTTTACATGGACTTGACCTTAGAAATATAACAAACAAAAAGGCCACCAGACATCTTTCAGGTCCTATCGCATGCGCTCACGCTCCACCTCCAACGTAGTATTGTCACGTTTTGCCCACCCTCCGAAATTGTGACACATTGTGACAATGCTACGTTTGCCTTGCAACTACGTCACTATGAAGTTTCCCTCAGCTAAAAAAAACAACATGGCGGACTGTCGGCTATTTTAAGAAAGCGTCAGCATTTGTATGCATTTCGATGGCATTTCTAGTGAGAAGTATGAGTTATATTTTATCAGAGAATGTAGAAGACCTGCCGTTTATTAGTTGCTACGTTGCAGCCGTTGCAGCCGACCCTCAAAGTTAGCAAATTGTGCCCAAAAACAGAGCGCCTAAATCGGACACTCCGTAATGAACCACAGCCTCGTCCTGGAGCTCCACACTACCCTCAATAAATCACGAGTTCCGCCGTGTTCGCCATTTTCAAATTTTGTCCCTCTGGAGTTACCGTTAGACACGCCCAGGCATGAGACGGGAGGCTGCAGGCTGCAAAATGATGTGTCCTGCTTGCGATGGGACTTTACCGTCAATCATCATTTGCCTGAAATGGACAGAGACATTTTCCACGCCATACTGTGTATGATGTCACCCACCGGAGGGAAATTGATTGCATTTCTCATTCATTATCAAAACGCTGCCAGTATAGCAATGTCGTATTGTCTTTGTTTCTTATGTCTTCACATCTTTGCTCTCTGTCTCCGCTGGGCGGGATTGTCACTCTTTTTTATTTAAGCCTCAAGCTTAACTATCCCCAGAGGATTGACCCCTTAAACAGAGTTAAGCTTGTGGTTTTACTGATGATGGATATGATTCACTTCGATACCTTTTTCTTATTGTTGATAAAGCTTCTCATTGAGGAAGTAGAGAGCAGGTCAACATTGCTTTGAATGTAGTTTAAGCGGCTGAGTCTTGCTTTTGCATCTCCCTGACTGCTGTCGAAGCATCTGCTTGTGATGTTTCCTTACTGAATCATGGTTTATATGTTTGAGTTGTGCACCTTTTTGTACATTTTATACATTAATCCTTTATAAAAACAATACCGTATACTGTAATATCGCAGTGAAAAAATGGATACTCGATAATTATGTTGACAAATCTAAAAGAAAGTGATATTATGGTTATACCATAGAATATAGGGTAATACCAATACATAACATACATCCATACAATTACATATGTTTGGTTATTGGTTTGGTTCTTATCGCGGACAAACTGTATGTGTTTACTTGACACCAAGCGCTGTCGTCCGTCTTCCCGCTGTCCAGTAGGGAGTGGCAGGAGGAAATACTGCAGGGAGCAACGTCGGCTCTGCAACAGGAAGTAATGGGGTGTTACAGGAAATGTCTGAAATTTGAGAAAAACTGACATTGGCAGTATCACTTTCTCATTGCAACAGTATGCTGTACTTAAACCAACGTGTTGTAACGTTGTTTCAAGTGGGTGCGAAGGGCTTTCATTGGACGCCGAAAGGCCTGGGGCTTGTTAGTGTGTTCCGTTAATGGGTAAGGAGAAATGGCAGACACGGTATAGAGTGCTCTGTCAGAAAAGTAATTGCCTGCTTGTGGGGCTGAAACATCCAGGGGATGTGACCTTTTGCATGGTTGAAAGTTGAAGCTAAAAACATCTAGTTGAGCATGGGAGATTATAGGCCAATCTTATTGGAGGTGGTAATTACTACGGAAGGAGGCCCTTTGTTGAAATGTTGAAATGAGGCTTAGCTCTAAAGACACAGAAAAGCTATTTTCCTGATCTGATACCAATCATTTGGGGCTGAATTTTGAGACTGCATTTTAACCAACGGATGACTGAGATGAGACTCCTTTTGTTTCTGCCAAGTAGTATATGTATGTATTCCTTTAAGCTTCCTCTTAAAAAAGATACGGCAATGACACAGGTTCATAGTTCAAATTGCATGCGCTTTTTTTTGTGTCATTTCATACAGTTATTTGAAAGTGGAGAGAGACAGGAAATGTAAAGAAAGAAACTAGTGGAATGAAACTTTACCTCTAGCAAACTTTGAACTGATTTGGTGTCGACCATTTGGTGGTATCTGCGAGAGTCTGCAGAATAAGCTTTGCTTCCACTGCTTTCAATGTAAATCAGTATTTGTGCAATTATCATTATTTTTAAAATGAATGATAAAAGCAAAATAAACTTTTGTCAGCTGCAATGAGAACAATAACTGAAGAAGGAGTCCTGCCATGACTTTGTTGACGCTGCAGCAGCATCCATGAGGATTGAGGAGATTGAGGAGAAAACTACCGTTCGTTTGTGGAACAGAGAAGCAAGAAATTCATTCAACTCGTGTCACACATGATTAAATCTCAGACGGCCCCAAAGCCCATCTCTGCGTGTATTTCACCCAACGTGTCAAATCAAATCTGTGCATATTTAAAAAAAAAATAGCATTGGTCAAACACAACGTTGAACTACAAGCTGCGATAAAAAATGCACATTCAGGGCTGGTTGTATTAACTCCCCATAGCTCGAGATGAGCAGCGCTCACTGCTCTCCCTCCATCCCTCCCGCTCCTCATCACATAATAACAAACGCTCCGACAGCTTGACTTAGCTGCCCCGTCAGCGTCTACTCTTAATGTAAACACAAATCAGAACCACGCTTCCCCTTTGCTGCGTTGTGAGGTTTTTTTTATGGACACTCTCTGTTCCGAAATGAACTTTGCTCAGGGAGGTGGCGGGCTGATAATGGTGTGTAGATTGTGTGTCTTTGTGCAGTAGTGGGGACCATGTAAAGGTCAATTTACAGTGACGAATACTACAAGTTGGTTCGGGGATGTTCTTCCTTATTGTCTTGTGAGAACAGGACTTTTTATTTATGGCTTGTCGATCTGATTTATTCTTACCAGTTATTTTGTTCAAATGTCCACAGGGAAGTATGTACTTTTACTTTGGTAATGGTTAGAGCGGCCTTTTCATGATGCTAATTACCCACAAATGAATCTGATAAAATGAGGTGAAACGGTACTTAACTGTTTGCCTGACGGATACAACCAAAGGCTGCTATATTTAGAAAAGAAAGAAACTTCAAAATGTACTACAAAGTAGTTGCTTATTTACACGATAAACCTTTTAAGTTATTTTCTAGTGCGGAATCATCCCAATCAAAGTTGTTTTTACTTGTGGACGGTCGCTCTTTCCTCATCACATGGCGCCATTTTTGATCAGGAAACGAGGAAGCGGGAAAAGAGAAAAAACAAAAAGAGTAAAGGGGGAGGAGAGGATATAGACCTTTGCCAGATGACCTGACTAGGCGACGGCTCACATGAGGTCCTTTGTCACTTTCTCACAGAGTACTAATTTTAGCATTATTACCCTCATTTGTCTCTCCTCCCCTTCCCCTGCTCTCCTGCACCTTCACACCTCTAAGCAACGCGCCGCCGCATGCTTCTCCTTGTGTCAGCCATGACTGGCTGGTGGTTAAAAGGGTGACATAATAACACAGCGCTGGCTGTGTGAGTGCGCGAGGCAGCAAGAGAGGGAGACACGCACACAAAGTGTGTCTGTGTGTCCGTGCATGTGTGTGTGTGCGCGTGCGTGCCTACCTTTGGATAGCATGTGCATGGGTCGTGAACTTGGGACGGGAAAGGGCCGATGTGGCTCAAACTGTTTACATGCTTTACAGATTTTGTCTTCATCTTTTTGAGAATAGTCTGCTGTAACCTCTGCTGTTGTGTGTGTTTCTGGGCAATCTGTCAATCATCTGTGGGCGTGAGTGAGCGTCACCGTAGTACTCTGTCCATAGGGCTGGCGACAGTGAGTGAATGAATGAATGGCTGATAGGAAATCGAACGCTTTCATTTCCTGACGTGTAATCAGTCACCGCTTCCGTGACATCAATTTTCTCCTTCCTGCTCTCCCATTATTGGTTGTTATTTTCTTACGACAGGAAATCATAACCTGTTATGGACGCCTCAACTGTGTGTTCCAGCGGCTTCGGTTAACATCCAAAGAAGCTGACACACACACACACACACACACACACACACACACACACACACACACACACACACCAATTGCCCCCCTCATCCATCATCTGCTATGTACTGACATGTCTCATATATGTCGCACTGTGGGCACTAAAAGTTTCTAAGTCAAGAGTTTTTTTTTTTTTTGCTTCCCATCTGCCGCGGAATTAAAAGAGGAATTAAAATGCAGTCAGGTGAATGAAAGTGGATGGATGCTGTATCTGGTTTTCCCAGCTATGTTAGATGTCGTTAAATATCAACTGGGCTTTAAATCTTAAACAGTTACCGAGACACATTGTTTTCTGGTGTGAAATAAACCACCTGTGGCACCCGAAAAGCAACAACAAGGTCGAAGTCAGAAGCAAACCTGAGTCCGGGGCTGTTTTACATTCAAGGCCCCACCTCGTCATTTGCATCGGTAGAAGGGCTTTCCTCACTCCACCTTTTTGTTTGCGACATCAACGGAGGATGTGGTCGATTTCAGCAGTGCGCTGCCTCCCCAAAGCTGCGCTGCGTTCGCCTCCGCGGGCCAATTAAATTCCTCTAAAAACCACAGCGTAACTGTCAGAGCTCCCGCTGCCTCGGCCTTGGTTGCGCGCCGGTGAAAAACAAAAAAACAACTCTGAGAGAGTTATGTAAGCTGCAGGAATGCTGTGGTGATATCTTGGAGCGCTTCCAGCTCCGTGGTGTGTACCTCCTCACACGTTCCCACACGCACATACACACCCACCCACACAGGGGAGAGTAATGTCCTATCTGACTGCAGGCTGTAACAACCACAATAAGCAGTGTCCCTGCCCAGCTGACTGAAGGGACAGAGGATCTACTGTCCCCCAAAAGCTGAGGCATTTGGTCGGGGAGCCATGTTTTAAATCTCTCACTCAGTTCGTAACCCAGTTTAACCACAGGGGACATTCAAGTTGTGTCCCCCCCTTACCATTAGTCACTGCAGCTTTTACATCCTTGTTTGCCAGTTTCTTTTTCCATTTCCTTCCTTGTACTTTGTTTTTCTTTCACCTCCCACATACTCTACGATGTTCTCCTTTTCTTTCACAGGTCAAGAAGTTGTGCTCATCCTCTCAGTTTATTCTTTCTTGGCGCTTAGGCTGCCTTTTTATTCTCCCGCTCACCTTGGATGATCCAGTTTACCAGTCCCTTTCTCCGCTTCTTTAATCATCCCAGCCATTTCCTTTCCTCTTATCTTTTATCCCCACATGCTGGCGGAGTTCAAAGTGGCCTCTAATGCAAAATAAAACAGAAAACGGAAAAATAATTGTTTAAATAGGACTGCGTGAATGCGATGTATTTGCACTGAAGCTGGTGTTGCTCTAACTTCCATTTCCCTGCGATTCAAGCTGTACAAATACCTGTGAGGGGATCCATGTAAAAGTCTCTGGTGGAGTTTGCTCTGCGTGTGCGTGGCAACCGCACGCTGACAAGACTACAACAATTCCCTCTGTCTGGGCCAAGGAATAGTCCAGCACATAACCTCCTCGCAACACGGTGATGTGGCGTTTTCACACGTTAGTTATTTTTACCTGAGTGCATTTCGCAATAAGTTGTACCCCCTGAAGGAGAAGTACCATTTCTATGGCTACCTGCAATTTGTTATTCACTGATTCGGTTAACCCTACCAAGAATGCAGAACGTTATGAATTATTAAAATAACATCTAGTTTTAAAACATTGATGCAGAACTGCTTCAAGCCTGTTGGATTGAATTGATTAAGAATCTCATCAATACATGCTGTCGAGGGTATTCGTTTCCAGAAAATGTAAGTTACACCAAATTATTTTATTAAACTAATTAAATTTGGTGTGTCTTATTTATATTTACAGCAAAACCTGCACACCGAACCAGCTTTTGGTTCCTTTAGGGCTCAAACTGTGGAGGAGGAGTTTGATGTTGAGTGAAACCTCAAGGCTAAACGCTGTACGCTATTGTTTCTATTTTACAATAGACATGCGGCCCCCTCCGTGTCCACATAATGAATAAATGCTTTTGCTGTGTGTTGTTTTAACAGTTTAATGCACTATGACATGTTTATATCAAATGTAATTTCACTATTTCTTTTAAGTTTATGTTTTTGAAAAAATGTTACAGATAATAAACAAAGCACACGTCGTGCAACACATGACCCTTTGATCGGATGCCCTTTAACTCTGGGGGGACCTGAGCCTCGGCCTGCTTGCTTCAACGTATTCACAAAGCGTTTCCCTTTATCTGGTCATGTGCAGCCCAATGCACATTCACTGCAGTGTTTACCCATTGGTAAAGGTTGTGTCACGACTCGGGCTGTCAGCCACCACACCCAGTAATCTCCTATGATTATTTATAGCCCCTCCACTGCTGGACCTCCTGGGACGATGGAGAGGTTTAAACCATTGTGTGACAGTGTGTGTGCGTGCACCTGCATCTTCGTGTGTGTGTTTCCTTCTGTGGGTTTGCTTGTATCCCGTCATGGTCTCAAATATGTGCTTAGAGACGTTGTACCCTTCTCACGAAAGAAACCATTGTTTGTGCAGCAGATCGACCTGGGCTGCTGTGCTAAGCGGTGAAATAACGCTCTCTGCTGTTGTGCCGCTCGCTATCCTCATGGGTAGGAATGCCTAGTCTCTTCGGGGGGAGAGGGGAGAGGGGGTGGACCACCCTGGGCAAACCTCTCACCGCGTGCATGCAGGCAGAAGCAACACAAACCTCTCTACGCTCAAAAGGAATCCTCTGTGATGAGAAAAATTCCACAGTAGAGATACAGAGAGTAGAGATCTGGCTGCAATATACCACTATAATGTGAGAGGTATCACTGTGTAATAGAGCCGCTTTTATATTTACTTCCAATTTTAGATTATGGTACTTTGCCTGATCATTAACTCAAAAAACCCATGCGCTTTGCTTTCACACCTGTGAATAATTCGGAAGTGTTTGCAGGCAATCTGTGGGCGTTGGAAGTTACAAAATCTCAAAACACTGCCAAAAAAAAGGGAAAAAAAACCCTATTTCTTTTTTTTAAAAGGATCAGTTTAATTAGTCTGCCCTGTCGTCCAGTGTGATTTATACCAGGACCTGCTGGGGCTCCGTCAGATATCGATATATTTGTCTCCATCTGCGGCCATAAATCCAACTGTGAAGATGGAGAGAACATGCAAGTGAGGGCAGACGCCGCAATGCTTCTCGTCTCAGGGCTGTGTCACTCACATCTGAGCCGTTAGATCAATACTGGAGTCACTTTCCATGACGATGCAGTGAGTAATATGCACGTTGTTCGGTTGGCTTGCCTGAGTCTTTGCTCGTTTTCGGCAGTCTCGCTGTACTTTTGCTTATTAAGTTAATTCTTTTTTTTTTGCTGATGCAGTTTAATTTGGCTCTTGTAAAATATATCCAATAATAGGGTATTTTTAAAATCTAACTCGCATCCCCGTACAGCTTTTACGTGTTTAATTGCTCTCTATTGGTTAGACCTCTGGTGTGATGTTGAGTTGTAGTTTTCAGCTCACACAGCGGCTGTAGCACTGCAGACTTTTCTGCACAAAAGGGCAATTACTAGCACATCCAGCTTTTCCTGTGTAGTTCTTTTAAAAGTGTTGACTCTAATTTGAACCTCTTCTTGTCAAGTTTGTTGTGTTTCGTGCTTTGCTTTTTTTTCTCTCTTGACTTTCTGGCCTTACAATCCAGACTGTGGTGTCCAATTTCCTCGAGAAAAACGTTTTTTGTATTTTTCTAGACTTGCTTACTGCTTTTGAGATCGGCCTTTTGCTGTCTATGGCAGCGGAACAAAACTTTTGTCGTCTTTTCCTACCTCTTACAGTAAAGTGAGCTTACCATACTGTTCCGACTCTGCTATTATTCACTTTTACCAACTGAGTAATAAAATCCACATTTCATGATGATTGTTTATCAAAAGTATTTTGTAAATATTATTAAAAAGCATCAACCGTTAATCCTACAAATTCGTCACACTTGCCATAGCGAAGTATTTGGAAATATATTGTGACCTCGCTGCCAAGCCCCATTTATCTCTCCCATTAGCTGACTCAAATTGTTCTCATTCCTTTGTCCTCCCCCGTTTATCCAAAAGCAGCCTGGTGGTTGCCTGTTCTTACAGCACCATTAAGCCCCTGATTAACTTGATACTTGAATACTGGCCATCACTGAAACTGTTCCTAAGCTGATACAAGCAGACTAATTAGATGACCAGATAAACGAGGAAGCCCCAGCTCACGTCCTGTTGCTTACATCCCTGCCGCCCCCGCCGAAGAGTGAACGTGGTGCCTCAGAGGAGTGTGATAAATAAATTAAACTGTAAAAGCCCAGACCAGCTTTTTTAGCCCGCACTCAATTATATTTTCCTCCTCTGGGATTTTTGAAAAGACAAGAAGTGAATTTCAAGCACAGAAATAGTGTTTACATAATGTATGATACACACTCTGTACAGGGATGAAATGAAGGGGCTCCTGTTTTAGTGTTTTAGCAGTAAAACACAGTGGTTCTTACCAAATTGACTGAATCTATACAATCTAATAAAATAAGAAATAGTGGTCAATTCCCCTGAAAATAACTTGTATCAAAACAGCATTTAAAAAGTCTTGTTGTCCTCGTCTCCACCAGCAAAGATGTCAGCTGCAGGGTGCTTTCTCTCCATTCAATGTGCTATTGAAGTCACAGCTTTGGCCTTTTTATGTAGCAGAATCATTGAACGGTTTGGAGAATGAATTTCCTGGGGTCACTTTCAGCGCGACCTTAACGCCGTCTTTGTCCGGCACGCTGCCGTGTCTTTATGATACAGTGGCGTCCCTCTGTGTCACTGTGTTGAGGGGTCACCCATTATGGGACGGGTTGAATGTCATCGCACGGCGGTGAGTTATTGAAAGTGATAAAAATTGATCCTTTTATCATCCATCCAAGAGGAGTCTTTACAGTTACCAATGCATGGCTGAAATAAGAAATTTAACGATTGTGTATCTTCTCATACGTGTTTTGTGTTTCCGGGGGTGAGTTGACTGTTGTCAAACTTGGTTTGACAAGTGTTTTTAAGCCAAGGTTTACACAAACTCAGCTGCTGGCATAGTGTAGTAACGTGCAAAGTAAACAAGTGGGCACGCAGAAGATGCCTGAGTTACAAAAGTTTAACTTTTGTCATGTTTATATATACTTCTTTCCCCAAAATACCTCAACAGAATTGGCTTTTGGTGAATAAAGTCATTGTTTTGTTGTGATTGTAGACGTCATTTATTTTCTCCCTGGGGTGAGCGTTCCTTCCCTGCAGAGAGTTCGCTGGCTGAGTTTTCGGATTAGCCCTTCTCTCCTAATCCAACTAAGACGATACCCAGAATGTCAGCTGGAGTTGGCTTGCTTCCACAGATTAAAGACAGGATACAGTGCACACGTCAGTATTCTGTAAGCGTATATCTTTGAGGACTAACCTCCTCCCTCCAGTTTAGTTTAGAAGTAAATGTTGTTTAGTTTGTAAATCATGAAAACAAAGTAAACATCTGTGTGTATGTTTGTTTGTCATTTCAATTAGCAGCAGGTGGTGCACAGGTGTCTGCAGCAACAATGACAATTTGTGACTTTGTTTTGTTAGATGGTTAGTATGGGGGATAATATAGAATGGCATCATCCGCGTCTCACCACGGGTGGCAGTCAAGTGTGTGTGGTGCAGCAGACTCAACTCTGCACCAAGATCTCCTTTCAGAGGTCAGTAGTCGCATTGTATCGTAACGCTTCCGATATTCGTTTCCGATATTCGTTTCCGATATTCTCAGTTTATCCCAAAACGTTGGTCAAAACAAAAGCATCTGCATGTTTGGAAAATTAAAGAGTACCTTGAGCCAGCTGCTGCCTCTCCCCTCGTGCCAACTTGAGGGCTTGAAACAGCAAGGAGGGCCCATCCCTCCCATCTGCGAGTTGTCTAAATGACTTGGTGCAGTATGATTTATTTGCAAATAGCATTTCATTACAGGAATTACCCATCAGGGCCTTGTGGTGGCGGGGTGCGGTAGGTAATGAGCGCACCTGGGGCACATTGACTAAGTCTTGACTCTATTTAAACAGTGAGCCGGATGGAGAGGGGGAGGACGCTCGGGGGCGAGGCCGAGGAGCGAACGGCAGCGGCAGGCAGCGACGAGCAAACATAAAAAAAGAATGAACTCTGATGCCCCAATCTGTGCGTCCGAGTGTCTGCACAAGCAAACCCACGCAGGGAAGTTCCAAACCTGTCACCGACCCGTTTTCACAGGTGTTTTGGACTACACCAGACATTCCTCGAGGGAAGACCGTTGATAAAGGTCGATGTCGGCAGTGTGCTTACTACAGGAAAGCGTTTTAACGAATGATCCATTCGATTTGACGGATCGCTCTCTCCTGGCGACCATGGGCTGGAGTTAGCCTTCTCTCTAAGTTCTTACCATCTGGTTCAGGACGAGTACAATGTTGCTGCTCATGGACATACTATGCTGCCTTTTAGACTTGAGCCTCCCTGATTCTTTCCCGATGCCCTGCAACGTTTGGGATCCGAAGCACTCGTAGTGTTGGTCATAGAGAGTCACTCCAGGCTCCTCTCAGCAGTTCAATTGGAGGTCGCAGACATAAACTGAATCACAGATATGCTCTCTGCATGACTGACTGGCAATTACACAATAACTTCAAGCGAGTAGAAATGCCAGTTCACATTCCTACAAGGGTTACCAAAGGGATTCCTCCGCTAGCAAAGCTGCACTGCTTCACTGTTCACAGCCAGGCATGACCATCTCTCTCCAACAACAGCTGTTGTGCTATAAGGTTTGAAAGCCGTCCCTGAAATGTTTGCCATGCTCAAAAGGGGTGAATTTTATTCCCAGTGAATATTTTATTAATATCACTGTGTGCCGCTCCAGCAAGCCTTTCATTTAGTCTTTTTTTTGGAGGCCAGAACTGTTGTTGCCCTGCATGACTGAGTTGTGGCGTCTCCGTGTCCTCTGTGATGTCCACTGTACACCATGCGGAGTAGGTTTTGGGAGGCACAGTGTGAGAGCTGGCTCAAAGCCCAGCCGGGTTAATCCGTTGATGTAACTAACTTGGAAGTACTGTGTCGCTAAAGAGGGGAACGGTCTCATCCATCCGCAACTACAGGCTGACTATAGAGCTGTCTTCATGGGGGAACAAATGTTCACACACAGCTCTGACAGCTCATTTGAAATGTCTCAGGGTTCAGCGGCATGTCGTCTCTGGATAGATTTACCTGCCGTCGTTATTGGTTAACATGCAGCAAAAATATGCGATCAAAAGATCAGCATTAATGCTGATAATGATAATAAGTGATCATCAAATCAGTGTTGAAACCAACATGAGGAAAGCTGGTAACGCAGGCAGCTCCAAGGGGACAACATTTAGAAATGTGTGTTGTTTATACGGATAGTATATACAATAAAATGGGGACAAAAAGGATCTGCTATCAGCCAGTGAGATGGAACAATGATCAGCTATCAATAGCAAAAGAACGGCTCATTCATCAAAAACCTGTTTGTTGCAGTAGTAATTATCCGTACTACCAGTCACAGAGCCTCATGCGTATTCTCCAATCCACCAATGCTCAGACTTTTCAGACCTTTATTTCTCTGTGTTTGGATTTAAATATTACATTACATGTCATTTGCATCCAACGTTTGACCCTTTCATCACAAACAAACAAAACCAGAACTGAGAGAGATCGGTGACAGTGGCTGCCCTGTGCCGGTCCGTGGTGTTGTTTTGAGGACACATACTGTAAGCTTTTTGCAGGCGAACTGCATCAGCTCTGCATGTTCCAGTGTTTTCCTCCAGGTCATTTGTTCCGTCACTTCCTTTTAGAGGCCACTGGAGTTGCATGCATCCCCAACTTTTGTTGCAGCTTTCTTATTTTTTTAAAGTTACATTCATGTTTTAGAGGGAATGAAAACAACAGCTACCTCTAGGTGTTATATCGAGGTTTCTGTGGACCAGCACACTTTATTTTTTTTTCTCCCACTGAGGTTGTTTTGTTTGGTCAAAGAAGATCTTCATTTTCTGTTAATTTGCTTCTTGGGGAGGCCATTAGTGGCTATAGAAGCAATTTAATTAAGCGCACGTATCCCACCGGCTTTTCCAAACAATCCATGCGTGTGTGAAAAAGGCTTTCTACTCCTGAAAGGAGTCAGTCAGGCATTCAAGAGGAACCTGTTATCAGCATCTTAAGTATGTTGTTCACTCAGACGCATACACACACACACACACACACACTCCCAAATGAGTCATAATTAACCTATTGCATGCAAATAATCCCACTGCATCTAAGAGTGTCTGTGTCTTCGGTGAGGATCAATGGGTTCAATCAGCAGGTTGGATAATGAATAAAAAGCCCATCCTTGTCCGATTAGATTGTGTCCACCCTAAAATCGATTGATCATCATTTTATCATTCAAAGCGTATAAAATACAAACTAAATGTTTTGGTCCCTAAATGAGATTTTCATTTTAGCTGCCTTTTAAATCACATTCAGTGCAATGGTTTATTGCTGCTTGTAAGAGCAGAAAAGGACTGCAGTTTACAAATATGGATTGCCGATTAGAAAAACGGAGGGGGACCTATGTAACGACCAGAACGAAAGCTGCTATAGATCATTTTTAAACGCATATTGAACGGCCTGCTCACCAGAGAATGAGATGGTAAATGTGCACAGAGCACCATTTCCCTTACACCCAATGCGCTTCCTGTCACATAGAAGTCTGCCATTACGTCGGATTCTAATTGTTATACCTACAAGGGCTCCCCTTGAGTGCCCGATGTGTAATTTGCGTGAACGGCAATTCACATTTCCCGTACATGCCATCCCTCTCCCCCACAAGTGGCCATTATGTGTGCACAAGATCCCTTCTCACTATCCGCCAGCTACCAGCAAAGAAACTGCATATTGCTTTTCTTTGTTGGTTTCATTTGTACAATCACCAAACAATGTTGATGTTGATTTTTTTTTTAAATCCCCATAGTCTTCACTAAAACCAGGAGCTTGTTAGCGGATGAAAGGTAATTGCCATTTTGTATACAAAACCAGCTGGACTGGATCAGGGTTTGAAATCTGACATTACGGTGATATTTATTTAGGATTTGAGTATGCTGACGTGGGTTGTCTTTGGGTCCTGTGGGCAAATGTTCAAAAAGAACACAGGGGAATAGATAGCGTGGGGCAGGAAGCCGGCCTTTAAAACAAGCGCGAATAGACGTCGGTCATAAAGACGACTTGCATGCGACAAAAAACACGTTTGAATTTTTCCCACACACGCTTCTGTTCGCCCTCAGTCTGTGCAAGTTTACAGCCCACAAGCTGCGATTTTAAGACACACATACAGTCTGAGAGAATTCCTGTTGAAGGGAGTCGAGTAGCTTTTGTATTTGTTGCAAATTCACTTTTTCCCCTTGGACCTTAGTTACATAAATGTCCGTCTGGAGAATGCATTGAACAGTGATATGGAAAGGAAAGGAAATAGCCCTCGGCCGCTCTCATAGCAGACATTTAGCTCTCCGCCAGCACTCTTAGATGGGAACTTTTAATATTTAATAAGGGTTTATGGCGAGTAACCTTCTGTAATGGTGTCCAAAGGCTAAAGCGAAACCTGGCAAATGGCTCTCAGTCGGGGGGGTTGAGCCCAATTTTACTGCACGGTGATTAGGAACAGCGTTATTGGTGAATGCACCTCGAGCCCCATTTCACTGAATGAATGTAGGTATGAGCGAGAATGTGATTGATATCATAGACTTTATGACTAGTTAAGACTAGTTAAGGTTCTTTGAACTATATTACTGGTGTGAGGGTGAATATTTCCCTGAATTCATCATCAATTATCAGTACACATGATGTGCACAAACTGTAAATCATCTGACTTATGACCTTTGTTAATAATGAAATGAAATGGCCTGATTCTGTATTTTCCTGTCTGCAAGGCGAGCCCCTTGGAAGTTTGACTACAGCAGGCTTTGGCTTTTTGTTGGTTTTCAGTGATTCTTAATGATTTTAATGTTTTTCTTTTCATGATACGTATTGTGTAACAGGCCATGTTTATGATGCGGAATTTGCCCCTCACACCGCTGAGAGTAAAGTGTGTACACCAGTGAGAAACTGTTGTGCATACTCATACGTAAGTTATCAGTACACACTGTGGTGTTTAACTTTGACACATGATGCAGGACTGGTGCACCAGGTTGAAACTAACAACAAACAAGCCTTATTTTTAGGGGAAAAAAAGGGTTTTGGCATTAATTGACTGTGCTGACCACAGAACAGTGAGAGTTCTGCCTTTTTGTTATTTAGTATTTCAGTAACACAACTGTACCTACTGGGGACAAATGCTGCTTAGTAGCTTGATTAAACTGACTTTAATAAACCAAGTCACTTTACTTAATGCACTTCGAGGCAAACGGCTTATTGATTTATGCATTTGTAACATCACCGTTATATAGAATTAAATGGATATCGTTATAAAAGATTTGAAGCTGAAGTTTAATCGATGTACAGTAGCCTTTTTTACTTGGAGCCAAGTCCAAGCATGAACGGATCAAAAAGTATAATAATGCCTTTATTAATCTTTCATTTTCTATGGTTGTGAGATGAATGATGATGAAGAAATGTTCTCAGAGCTTCCTGTCAAAGTGATGCACAGTTTTGTCAGCTTTAATTCCCATTAACTTGAGCCAAGAGGATAGTAAATAGAGAATCATCATATGGAAAAAGTTTTCAAAATGGTGTTGTAGCCGGCTCAGAATGGTTGACCTTACACATCACTGCAGATGCTGCTGGTTCGTTTTTACAGGATGGAGTCCCACCAAATTCTGCATTAAATGAAAATCTGAATTGACAGCAGCGTTTAGAATGACCCCACACAATTAACAGACCACAAAGAAAATCCATCATCACAGCAATTTCCACATAGCGTTTTTAATGGTGAGATCCACATTATTTGAGTTTGATGGGTTTCCTTTGTGTAATTTTTATAAATGTGTAGTTTGGCGACAGTGGTGAAAAGGTCAAGAAAAGAACCTCCCGGGAATAATGAAAGCTTCCCAGTTTAAACGAGAGGCTTTTGTCCGGGGGAACCATTGGCTGCAGGGCCTCTTGATCTTAAAGCTTTCTCCACTACGTTTCCTTTCTCTTAGTGAGATATCTACATGCCTAAAGAACTGCTGCAATAAATCGTTCCCTCGTCCTCATTTCCTGCCTGTATTCAGGAAATTGCTCCTAAGAAGGAACCTGTGCGACCTGTAAAACATTTGGAAGAAATTGATTTGCCAGGGTTGGGAGAGCAGGTGGTGCTGAGCTACACGTCTTTACGCAGGAAAAGGATTTGTCAGTCTGTTGTGCGGGAAGGCAACAAGCATTGACTTGAAAGCCCACATCGCGCTTTGCTGATTGTTGGTCCTACCCGGAGAAGAAGATAATTATTACGTCTTCATTCGATCAAACACATCTGTGGAAAACACCACATGTTCTAAGCTGTTCTTTCCTCAAATTGCAATTGAGCCGTTGTCCTTAGTGTAACTTCTCACATCAACAAAATCTCTACAGGATTTAAGGATCATTCTCGCGCAGTACAGGAAAGTGACCGCCCTGATCTGCTATTCTCTGTCTGCCGCATTGCCGTGCTTACTTTACAAGCATTGCTATTCTGTGGCTTTCCTAATCTTTTTCTAAGAAATAAGAGTTTCAACCTCCTTCATCTTCTGTTTCTACCGACCTTTGATTCACTCCACCTCTTTAGCATCATCTTATTTCTGTCATTCACATAGTATTTACTGCCGTAGTGGTCCCTCGTATATCCAATACATTCGTCCATTCATACATGAACTGTGTGGCTGACATACTGTATTCATGAAAAACTTGAAGGCATTAAATCAGTCCAAGGCAGAGTAGGGCGGGTTCCCAGAACACTAGGGGGGAAAAATGCAAATGAAAGGATGGAAGTGAATTTCAACATTTCCCCAAAACTCTGCACACCTTTCGCTTATGTGACATTGCTGTGATATTTTTAGAGGCACCAACAACTGGCAGTTCTTTTTATGAGATGAATGCTGTAAAGCAAACGCTAATAAAGGAAGAGCTTGTAGTTTTGACTCCATATGGAAGCGTAAACTCCATAAATAAAACCAAGACAAAGGATTGGTTTACACAGTGCCGGTGTGTGTTGGTGGGAATCGAAGCTACTCACAGTCCCATCAGCTTTTGTCGAATGATTTACAGGTAGTGAATGAGTGGGATTTATGACCTGTCTGCTTTGGGGTCATTGGTCGTACTGAATGATAGCTCCTAAGAGGAATCAGGGTAGAAGGCGTCTTAGTCATGGTGGTGTGATAACGCCTCAGTGAGAGTTATATTGATTAGCCTTCATACAAGTTCAAATAAATACCAAGGTGTCTGTTACCCTCAATCTCCAAAACTGTGTTTCTTTTCTTACTGCAGCAGGGGTCGGCAACCTTTTTGATAAGTGCCATTTTTTTGTCTGAAAATTAATTGATTCACACACTTAACTTTGGCACAACATCATCATCTCCTATCTGACTAAATGCATGCACGGCAAAAAATAAGGACATTGTAATTATGTTTGAGAGCACCATACAAAAATGCTGCCATCATTATGAAAATATCCAAATATGAGTTCATATCCTTAATCCCTGCAACCCGCCACCACTGTTATTCATCACAAATACACTTAACAAATTCTGTATTGAGGGCAACAAGAAGCCTACTAGCCAATCAAAGAGAGAGTGAGGCGGGTGATGGAAATAATAGATGGAAGCAGAAATCCAACTACCATAAATTTTAGGCACCAACCGCCAATGGCTGTTTTTGGCGTGCTGCTGAGTGGGCCTGTCAGTCACACTGTTCACCCCGAGGGGTCCGCCACCATCATGACAAACAACTCTATGCAAAAGAAATGCCATATACAGTGTGACAAACAAAAGATGGCGACATACAGTTTATTTAATCTGATTTACTCTAGCATGTATGTGCTATGTACTTTAGCATGCATTACATCCTCATATGCTTATATAGTGTTTCTAGCAGGGCTTTATGATGCTAAATATTGCCTTCTCTGCAGCCTTCTGAAAGCCCCTCTGAAATGACTAAGTATGTACACAGAATGCCAAATGCTAGCAACACGTCTCCTTGTGCAGAGAGGTGACTGCAACTAAACAAGCAGCGCCTGGTCATATTTGTAAGGAACAATATAGCAACGAGCAACATTAATGATGATAAAAAGATACGGTTTCAGAATTATTCACCAGTAGTTTCAACCCGATGGGCAGTAGCTCAGTACAAAATATAAATACTGTATCAAACATGCATTCATCTGTATGTGAAAATGTGTTTATGAATGTGCATTTACATAAAGAAAAAAATGATTTCCTTTGGAATTACGTTTACCGCGCAATAATGTGTCCCATGAATGCAATTTATGAGCCTCATTTCACTAAAATAACCTAACAATGTATTTAAAATACACACTATAACAATATATAGCACAAATATGCTGTGCCAATGCGGTGTTACATTCATAAACATCTGTCCTATTTGTTATATTGGGGGATGGGACTGACGGTGGACGGGTGGAGGATCTGACTCGACACATAACAACGGGATCAGAAGTGAAAATTAATAATAAGCTACACTTCTAGACTGAAGGAGGAGCAATACATAATGCATGAAAGGCGTATTAGTTTGATAATTGCAGATGATGACGTTGACAATCACAGATGGTGTTTGGTTCCCGTAGAACTGATGCAACACAAACCACTAATGGAGATCTCTCATCTCATATGGCCTCCCCAACGGTCTTGCAGAGAAAAGGGAGAGGCGCCGTGGTCCATCAAAAGAAAAGGGGTGGATAGGCAGCGATAGAGCAGCGACGGATACGCATGGATTTACGCATACTGGTCATCTTCCACAATTTAACCTGTGTGTTCAGCAGTTATCACGGATTGAGGATGGGTTCATGTGTGCGTTTGAGTGCTTCTCGTGTGTGCGCTGTCTGCCTTAGGTCCTGTCAGGTCAGGGAGGAGGTGGCATTGTACTGTGCAATAAGAGCAGTCGGCCTGCGGGCAGGAGTGGCCATCTGGACACATAGTGAGGAGCCTGGCTGTTCAAGCCCTCTCAGCGTCATCAGATCTCCTTCTCTTTCTGCTGTCTGTTTACATATCAATCAACAATGATGCACTGTTTTCTAATATTCTCTCTTCCTTGTCTCCTTCTGTCTGTGTGTTTATTTTTTGTCTGAATGCCTCTGCTCATCTCTGTTTCCCTCATAACGGCCTCCTCTCATCTTTTGTCCCCTTGCAGTTTGCTGTTTTGTGGTCCACAAGAGGTGCCATGAATTGGTCACGTTCTGCTGCCCAGGAGCAGATAAGGGGCCCGACACCGACGTAAGTAACCAAAGCTCAGCTGTTGCCTGTCACCTGATTGTTGGCGAGGGGGTTTCTGTCATTAACTCACGTGAAAGCCAAGGCGTCAACTGGGCTGGACCTTTTCTCATCACTCTCCCTGTTGCATTCTGCAGTTTACACACAATATATTTTTTTAAATATCGCTCACAGAAAAATCGACTCTCAGAGAGCATTACGTTGTCAATAAAAGCGAGCATCGTTGTTTGGATAGATATAAAAAGAAGAGCTTCAGTGTTTTCCCCTGGTTGCACTCATGATTGAATCACAGCAGCAGCAGGTGGCTGATTTAATTCACCCAATGTAAATGTTGCAGGCGAGTCACTGTGATTTACACTTAGTGAGTCACCATTTTGATTCTTCTTTACCTGTGATGATGCAATCACAGTTAATATTCTTTCCTACATCTGGAAATGTTTTAAAAAAACAGGTTTTGCGTAACATACGGTCAGTGGGTGTTATTCTTTATGATCAGATAACTGTACCGTTAACAACATCCTGTCATGTCCTAGCCTGACGTAGTCATACTCAATTCTAGTCAGAATTTGCGTCTGATACTGCTCCATTGAGCTGTGATTATGGGGCGTGTTTCAAACGAAACAGGAAAAAAAATGCCTCTGCACTCAATTGGATAGACCTACAACCAAGAGGAGCAACAGAGTGTGTGACGTATGTTAACCGGCGCCTAGTTGCCGAATCCCGTAGGAAGGACGCAAAAACATTGTTCTTCTCAACATATGCCTTAATGGCGTTTCTCTGTTCCTCTTTTAAAATTAATTCGCTGTCGATATCTTTCAGAACAGACCTGATAGCAGAATCTACACACCTCAATTCTCCAGCGGCAGCCATCGTTGTTGTAAACAAATTCAACCCAAGCGCTCTTTGTCCGTCATCTCATCTGTCCATCATCGTATAAAGCTCGTCCTGACAATTTGATTGGCCCGCCCAATCTCGGCAGGGCAATACTCGCGCCACTATGGAGCAATGCCAGACCGAACTTCCCGACCAAAAGAACGTTGTGGGCGGGACTAAGTTCGGAATGGTACCCAGGCTAGCCATGTCCCAGAGACACATGGGAAATGTAGGACTGCTGAAGGCATCGGTCTTAGCCAAGAGATATAGGTAGAGGGCTTCTAACAGCCAATTACACCCACAAAGTAGTCATAGTAATATATACAAAATAACACTATCAGCCACTGCTTACCTGCTACTGTTACTGTGTGAGCCTCAGTGTTGCACCGCCTGTAACTGGAGATATGTCAGTGTGCCATTCAAGATCATTAACTCCGGCTCTTTAAATAGAGCACTCCACGGATGACACAGAAGCTGTGACAGCAGAAAATGGTCTACGTTCGGGGAGTCTCAGTTTAAGCGCGTACTGGAGTCCAGATTTGTGAGGGTCTGTCTTGACCTTTGACATCTACGCTGTCCCGTGTTCACCCAGTAATGTGTTGTACAGAATGTAGAAGTGCGTCTTTGTTAGTTAATGCTCAAGGTGCTTCTCATTCTTTCCTGCTTGATACATTAAAAGGTTGTTGTTTTTTCTCCCAAATTGAAATCATTTTCTTTGTTGTTGTTGTGTCAACAGCCACATATCAGTTTACCTTCAGACCAAAGGCCACTATTGCACTTCCTAACAGAAACAAAGCACAACTTAACACGTGCCATTGCCACACACAGGTATACGAATAATGTGTTGTAGTACATATTATTTGGTACTAGGAGAGAACCAATGAAATCCAATCCGACTAGTGCAGACGTCACTAAATTATTCTCAGCCTTTTGTTGATGAAGGCACTTAAACAATTCACGTGACCAAATGGCAAACAAAACATATTTTGATCAAATATGTATCTTATCTCTTGCTGTGTTAGAATATGTGAAGCTCACTTCTTGATATACATTCTCAGCCCTGTTGCTAGGGGCAACCACACATATTACATGGCTTGCTGCCTCCTAGGAGAGCGGTCGAGGAAGACAATAACTCCCATGGCCAAGATATGCAGTATCTAGGCTACCTGCATTTCATGACTCATTTCTGTGTTTTATAACTCTCCTACTGTAAGAAAGAAGAAGTATGCACAAAGATGCCTACAAGAACCCTTAACTCTTTTCGACAGCGAGCTCAGCTTGAGCAGCCAGCCTTCTTTTGAGGGCATGAGATCACAAATATATTTGGTCTTCGGGGTTTTGTTTCAAGGGCCGGGCATATAAGCTCACATACTACATGTGCAAATAGCTCTGCCCTGTCGGTCTAGTCGTTTGACACAGAGCACAGTCAGTGGTTCGGTAAGAGACTAAGTTTCACGGTGGAATCTTTCGTCAGAGAACTAACAATTTTTCCATCTCCTGGTTTCGCACATTTGTACATTTAACAACAAAAAAACAACAGTAGTGGGATAGAAAATGCTTTACTGTTTGTTATCGCACATGGAATTTTGTTGAACCATGTAACCCCTGCATCAAAATCTGTCCTCAGAGGGATAGTGCGTAGTTGTCTGTAACGGTATCACTTATAAGCACATTGCATGCACGAGTCACTTAGTCTGATTAAAGCACTTACTCTAACTAATTGTTTTCGCTTGACTGCCAGGTGTAAAGTTACCTAAGGGTCGAGAAAATTCAGAGCTTTACAGCACAAGACCATCAATGATGCAGGAGCTCTCCGTTCACTACAGGTGCTCAGCAGATGAAACTAAGAGCTCGCTGTTGTGTGGGTGTGTGCCTGATGCATCATTGATGTCCACTTAACCAGTGCAGAACATTTGACCCGAGGCAATCTCCAAATCTTTCTGCACTGATTTTCCCTCCGATCTCTCACACACACACACACACACACACACACACACACACACACACACACGTGTATAGTCATCAAATTTACCTGAGGGTAACATGGCAACCTGGTAGAGCTCAAACAGACACCCCAAAATACCCTTCTTTTTCCAAACATTTTGCAGTAAAAGAGTATCAAATAGACTTGGCCTAAATCACTAAGTTGAAGCGATGGCTAACTTGTTACTACTTCCAGCATCATCCTCCTCATCAGCTCATATGCAGATTCAGGTTCATGGAATCAGAGAAGCACGGAGGACAAAGTGTCCCTCTAAGGATCCCTAGATATGAGCAGGCCTTCAGGTAATCTGTCATTTGTATTGTTGTGAGTAATGCAAACCCATCAGTATTAATTCAAATCGCAGATTTAGTTTTAGCAGACTCCAGCAGGTCTGGGAGAAGTAGGTGTTCTGGGGACAAGGCCTGGGTCGCACAATGTCTCATTACAAGGGCTCTTCATGGAAATTGAAAATGAGATTAAGCCAGAGTGGAGCTGAATTACATCATCTCTGCCACAGGCATCTTGGGTTGTCAAAGGCAATGAGCCCTCACATTTATATTTTTAGTCCATTTCCTTCAAGCAAAGGTGTTAGCCATTTCTATTAAACTGGCCTCTTCTGGCCCAGAAGTTGCCGATAACACCATGTCATGGTTGCACCATGCGTCAAATAGAAGTCTAAAAGAAATCTTTTCACACATTTTTAGCTCTTTCCTTTTCTTCCTTGTCTCGATTTGCCCGTATATATGTATTTTTTAGCTTGACCCCCTCAAATAAAGCAATGCCTGTGCGGACGTTCTTTTGCACACTGCTGCAGACGTTGAAAAAAAAGAACCCAACCATTTAGAAATAAATGCATATCTTGCAATGACAGAAGTTCAAGTATTCAAGTATTCAAGTATTTTCACTTATGTGTCCCCACAAGTCAGTCCCTCTGCCCGAAACCCTGCCCATGCTTTTAGCACACGCCCCTCTCGAAGACTTGGCAAGGGAACGGTTCGCTCCCAAGTGAACGTGGTCACAAGGAAACCCGATGCCACACATACATCTGCTTAGAGCACTGATTTTATTTTGGTGTGTGAGTGGTGAGATACTAAACCCTGCCAGAGTGCACTGTTTCTGCTAAATTAGATCATTTTAGACGCACACACACACAAGACGTGAAATTGCACTGTGAAAAGTGCCGGATAGGCTCATCTCTGCCTGGAAGCTTTAGCTGCACAGCGGGACCATGAGAGGAGACACACACACACACATACTCACACACACGCACACACCACAGCTACTCACCTCCTTCAACAGGGAATAAACCAACAGACTCTACTCTTATGGCTCTTATTTCTTTTAGTGTGTAAAGCTTGTTCCTCTGGTAAACAGCGGCCACTTGAAGAGCTTGGTTGATGAGAAATCAAGGTAGAAGCAGAAAGTCTTTTAGTTAAAAAAATGTGGCCCATTATTTTGATTGTAATGTACAGTGAGGATAAACGGGATACTGGAAGAAGATGTGAAGGGTTGAGGAAGTGGGAGTGTGTCTTCTAGATAGAAAAGCAGTTGGGACAACATGAAGCACTGCATGAATGTCAGAAGGCATTTAAAGGCATTTAAAGTTTCATTAAAGACAAAAAATAGATGTTATATCAAGTATATACAGTATCTATATATATAAAATGACATTTGAATCAGTGCATGGTTTGTACAATCAATGGCTGCCCTCCCTTACTCAGCTGTATAATGAAAAATATGTATCAATAAAATCAGAAAAGTTCAAACCTTTAAAATGCACCAGTATGTGCAATAACAATTGGTTACCTTCAGTCCACACACAGCAGCAGCCTTAAGTCACAGGGGGAGTGAAGCCTTAAATAAAATACTGGTTGTCTCATCACATCTTTTCTTTAGAAATAAATCATTCCTCCCATTTATTTTCTTAATTGACTTATATTTGAGGGAGCGTCCCCTGGGCTGCAGGGCTGATGATATTTATATACTCTGGGATCCTAATGAAAGCTAACAGATCTTGAGTCTCTGTGACATGCCTATCTGAAATGTGGTTCGATTGAGGCTTTGCTGGGGGGAGACGATGCAGAAGGGTGTACGTGCTTACATATATGTGTGTGTGTTAGGTGTGGCACGGTTCACAAAACCCACGGTTCTGTTCGTATCACGGTTTTAGGGTCACGGGTTTCGGTTCTGTACGGTTCTATTTTTTTTTATTTTATATTTTATACTCCAGAAATGTACTTCAGCATATCATATATAGCTGAATTATCCACAATGTAGGTTACAGTATTTAAGAAAGTGTTATATCTTGTAACAAATTGAATTTCACTTGACTTTCAGCACATCATTAGGACCATCTCTGAGGGAAACTGAGATTTTGATACGGCAAGAGAGAAGACATTGATGACATACTTTTCATTTATTTGGCAAAAAAGGAGAATGTGTATTGCCATCTCAACAGGAACTTTTGTGCCTTTTTAGCACACAAAGATTAAAATTGACTTAATCAAACTGCGAACTTCAGTGTAGCTCTTACAAAAATGGTATCTTTAAAAGATACAAAGAGGAACTCTTAAAGCTCTGTCTTTTAAATAAGAACTACGTGGGCTGTGTCGGACAATTCTTTAACGATTTCCCCTTGTGTCTCGTCATATAGTTTTGGAGTTACGTTGTGCCGAGGAGGAAATATTATAACGCAGCTTGAGTACTTTCATCAGCTGACGAAACCCTTCACACTCAATCACGCTGTAAGGTTGCATATCTTTGCCTATAAACATCCCCATTGCTTTAGTTATGGCTATTGCTCACTCCGACTTACGAGAGGTTGCTTAATGCTGTCTAGTACCGACACATTGGCGTGAGGTCTTCTCAGATGAACTGACATATTAGAAGTGTTTTATTTCCGTTGATAGAACCGAATATGTAACGAGGTAACAAGAAAACCCAAATAGCGCATCCTCTAACTCCAGGCAGCCTTCCTTATCTCTCCCACTTGCCATTTCTACACGTGACGTGACCTGCAGCACTCTCCACTCCACTCCACTTTTAATGTCTATTTGCGAGTCCACGCAACTCTTATTTCGCGCGAAAAGGAAACGCTCTGTCTGAGGTGACGGGCACGGGGCTACATTGCGCATGCGTCGAACCGTGCAACGAACACACAAACCGAACCGAGACAAGCGAACCGAACGGTTCGGATGTTTTTTCATGTACCATGCCACCCCTAGTGTGTGTGTGTGTGTGTGTGTGTGTTGGAGGATAGAGGATGGGTGTGGGCCCATTTTTTTTTACAAATAACTAATAAAATAATAATTTTTAATCATCAACACCAACGGGAGGCTTCAAATTGCGGAGATCAGCACCGCCCCACCGCGACCGAGTCATCTGATTAGAACGGGAGAAAATAAAAAATGATTGATGATGATGATGAAAAAAACCGTTGTACTGTACACTGAAAAAAAAGTACTGTCCAGTAGGACAAATAGTGACTCGCGTGTATTTCACTGCTCTTCTGACTGAGCCGCTGCATCCTGACTCCGCTCTGTAGCGTTTCTTTCTTCTAAAGCCCGCGGTGCAGGTGTGTTTTTCGAGAGAAGAACATTGTTGTCGGTAGTTGTTGTCGCTCTTTTTTCTTCTGTTTTACGTACGTGTACATATAGAAGTGGAGAGACTGTTAAACCAATCAGACTGCAGAACACAATGCACGATGCAAATCCGCGAAGCAGCGAGACCGCGAAAGGTGAACCGCGACTTGTACTCCAATGCGAGTTATATATGTCTTTTCCTTCTTTATTATGTATTTTATGGCTGGTGCGACTTGTACTCCGGAGTGACTTATAGTCCGGAAAATACGGTACTGGCAAAAGGCTTCCCACTAGAGAAAACTCTAGTAGATGTCTTTGGAGGAAGAAATTTCCGTGACCTAAAACACAGTATTGACCTTTTAGCACTCACGTAGTGCTGACGTGGGCTACCGTTTGGTCTCATGAAATCTTCTCAACCACCAAAACAGGGTTTGTTCAGGCTGCATAGAAATTTGTACCAGCCGTTTCACGTTCAGGAGATAGCAGCAGTGAATCTGTTTACACACTAGAAGTGAAGGGGATCATTCAGAGGCTGCTGGACGCACAAAGCTCTGTTTGACGTTTCCATTGTAATCTGAACAACCAGGCACAGCACAGAGCAGCATTCTTCTCCCACTAATGTTTTGCTGACCGGAAGAAATATGCAGAAATTTGCAGTGCACTGAAGTCACACAAAAAATGTAGTTTCCAAAGTATAAACACACACACAAACATTCCATCCGTCCCACGGAGGTTTGTTTACAGCAAGTATTTTGCAGCTCTAACCAAGCTAAGTATTACTAATGACCAACGCTTGGGAGAGTTGGAGCTGCTCTTGACCTCAAAGTGACTCGGTGTCACAGTTGCTGCTGGACAAGAGTTTTTTCTTCAGCAGCGCCTGCGGGTCCTCGTCATCTCTAAAGTCGTATTGGTATTGGTTTTTTAAAGAGCCAAGGCTGAACTGTTGGCAGAACCCCAGCTTCTCTCCCTCTCCTTCCGTATCTCATGAGCCGTAGATTTGTCTTGTGTTTGTTTTTCATCACCGGTGTGAATAGCTTTACCTGCATTGACCCAGGCCAGGACAAAAAGGTCACAACCTGGAAAGTGTTTATCTTGCAGTGCTTCCAACATGTTGCCATTTGACTGAAGCAGCTCAGAAGCTCGGGAGTCCCTCACTTTAATATCGACGAGTGAGGAGATCATTTATCAACCTTACCTCTGTGAAGATTCATCTAACTGATTACTGCAAAAATTAGTTAAACTATAACAAAATGTACAGAAAAATGTCCGGGGGGATTTGTTACCGTCCTCAATTTCGTCCTCATTTTATTGAAGGCTGACCAACCTCATTATTCTCTAACTCGATCATCAATTACTCATCAAACTGCTACTGTTGTCTACATCGTATTTCAGACCTGACCCTTCTGTAAATCGAAATAGTAGTGAGTGGGCCTAATAGTATTTCTCCACTAGATCGCTGGTTATCTCTGGGGTAGCACCTCACCTCAGTTGATATTAAGTACAAACATGAGAATCCTTCCTTCTCTCTTCCCATGAAGCTCTTTGAACACCATCTCCCTCTCATCCCAGGCAGTACAGTTTGCCGAATTTGTGTTCATTCTTGTGTTCAATGTTATTCCTCCAGTCCAAAATTGAATCCCCAAAAACCGGCATGGACACCAGCTAACTTTTAGTTTCTCTGCAATGAAACCACAGAGGGTAGAGTTGAACAGCCAAGCCCATGCCCATGTCTGCTGGCTCAATAAAGTGAAAAAAGGCTGCACCAAGATTGTCTTCTAAATAACTTTGAGGTCATTTGAATTATTAAGCATCTGTGAAAAAGTGTCAACTTCTAAAAGGCCAATTTACTTCACGGCAGTTTTGAATAGCAATAGTAGGTTGTGAAGAACCCGCTGGTGCTCTCCTGACCTTATGGATGTCACTCACAGCACTAATGTGCGTGGCGATGCTATGCTAATGGAGCAAAGGAACATGTCGCTGCAGCGTCCGTGTGTGCGTGGGTGGTGTATTAACTTGCCTTGGAACGCAATTTGCTCCAGCTGTGCAAATGCAAACAGGAGGTTTGTTCATAGAGCTTTTAACAGAGTTCAGTCAGTCTCCTTCTGGTCCATTTAAGTAAGTAAGAAACAAGCCTCTTCTTGAATTCTATTCTTTAGAGCTTCGGGCTGTTGATAAGCTTCTCTTGTGTGTACGGCTTTCACGCCGCAAATGCTTTCGCTGGTGACTGACAAAACTACAGCATTATGAATTGTGATCAGAACCGTTAATCATTCATGCTTAGAGGACTTTCCTCGTATTAGGATGTGTTTGTGAGAGTTTGTATTTGCCAAAAGGAATTGGGTCTAACTTGCAGCAAGGGTTTCACGAAGGCCGGATCGCCACCGCTGGGGTTAAGGATGCTGTTATTAAGTGGGGGCAACATACGGGGTGTTTGCAGCCATCAGCAGCTTGGCTTACCTTTTTCTCATGAGTCCAACTTCAAACACAAGATCCCTGTGATCTCTGTGTACTGACAGCCGTCATTGAAGGGATGCAATGCAATCGTTTCTAGCAACCGCCTTGACCTGTTTTATGGTAAAGTTTTACTTTATTTATAGATTTTGGATTATTTAATCAAATACGAGATCTTTTAAAAATAGAAAAATTGTCACTGTGTGACACTGTGCTATTTTGTTTTTATTTGCGATATCAAACGATAACTGCAATATTGTCTGTGCTGACTGGACTTTGTCTTTATAGATTTATACTTGTTAATTAAGTTGATTGAGTGACCTAATTTTGGAACAAACTTTCAATTTAGAATGGAAACTTCTGAGTCTTTATTCCAAGATTAACGGTTTACAAAATAGTTAAATTTAGACCCGATTGACTTTGTAAGCACTTCTTCAGCTATACAAAATCCACTCGTGTGTCATACTCAATTGACAGCTTGTATAGATGGAGTAGATGTGGACCCAGCGTAGACCCTTGAGGTTCACCGTACTGGATGCCTTAGTTCAGTGCACAAAGGTGCTCAATTAAAAAGCTTAAAGTAATGACAATATAACATACTGCTCAATGGGATCATAGCTCTCAAAAACCTAACAACACAAGGTTTGTCAGGCAAGCTTAATAGAAGAGCACTTTGATAGAAACAATACATTCGTACAAAATTGGCCAAAAGGGAAACTTTTTTTGACAATTGTAAAGAAATGTCAGCTATTATCTCCATCGCCGCTTGCAGACTGATGTGTTAACAGATACAGAACACGGCAAGGAAAACCCCATGTGAGCTGTGGTGGCAGCCTGCCCTCTCTCCCAGCACTCAGCAGCTTAGTGAAAGGCCAAGAGGAATCCGGGTGGTGATTTGTACTCTAAAAATAGTAACCTTGCCTAGCCCAACACCTCATCTCTGGATAAGTGATAGCTCCATTTCGTTGTCTTCAAAGCCTCGCCTTACCTTAGTATCCACAGCCCTGTAGCTGTGGTATTAATGGATAACCACAAGAAAGTAGCGAGCAGCATGATTTGTGTACCCCTGGCTCAAGGGGGAATTAAGTGATGGCTAGATGCTGCTGACGGGGTCATTCCGTCTCTAATTTGCACGCCACAATGCTTTATCATCCATGCGCCTGCGCGGGTCCATCCGTCGGAGACTGTAATGAGTGAGTGCCACCGTTTTTGTGGCACAGTTTGACGGAAGAAGGGAAATGTGATTAATATGACGTAAGATATAATTACTAGTTGACCATTTAACAACAGTGACGTGAACGGGTGACGTAGCGAAACAGAGGGCATCTCTGTCTCAACATATTGTTATGGTGTCATTAGAACCTTGTGAAAGGGTTTGCACAATGACTCTTAACTGTACATATTAAGAAAATATCTAACACAACTAATAGATGGTATAAGTTGTTCTGCATGTATGTTTCTATGCCAGTGCAAAGACACACACATACACACAAACATAAGCACGCAGGTTAACCACAAGAGAGGATGAATTTCAAACTGCTGCAGCGAGGAGCCATTGCCACCTTCACTTCAAATGTCAGCTCACAGTGAGGGATGCTGGGTAAAATTGGGGTAAGAAGACCCACACGGGAGTTTAGTTTTAGTGATGTCTGACGCTTGATTTTAAGGAAATTGTTCACCTTAGAGGGTCACTGGTACAATCCTTCTCTCCACCCTTTACTGAAGATGGATGTCAAACAGGCGAGGGAATGAAGGAAATGAAAAAGATCGAGTGACAATTGGTGCGTCTCTCTGTCTCTCTCCGTTTCTCTTTCTCTGTTTCTCTCTCTATCTGCCTCTCTTTCTCTCTCTCTCTGTCTCTCTCTCTGTCTCTCTCTGTGTGTGTGTGTGTCTCTCTCTCTCTCTCTCTGCCTTTCTGTCTGGCTGCAAATGTCACACCAGGTGGAAGTCTTTTGACTCTGCTGGGGGCTGGTTGGTTGTATTAGCGACCCGCCTCTTTGATGATTGCTACATTTGAGTCATTCCAAAGTCTTCCATACAATAAAACCCCAAAATAGGACCGTCACTTTGGTTGATTTTTTTTGTTTTTAACATACATTGTGGCCCTTGTCTTATTTGTCCAAAGTGAGAGCAGTGTCGTCAAAGAGGCCACAGTCTTTCATGCAATTAGGTGTTTCCCCTCCCCATAGAAAGCCCATCCTTGATCACGTACGTGTACTGTATTTGGTTTTTACAAACGTAGTGGGAAAGTGGATGAAAAACACTTCTCAACAACAAAACTGTTTCTGTAAAAGCAGAGCGGCTTGTTTGATGATGATGATCATATAATAATTCCATGCAAAGTCCATAGGTAGAAAAGGCTTCCAAAGTAAGGGCATAAGGGCATAGCTATGAAATTTTATTACTGATCTGCTGCATGCTGACAGTTGCACGGTAATTAGCTCACTACAGTGCAGACAAAATAGGTTGCTGCGTTACATGTAGAAATCTTTGCAAATGTATTAAAAATGGCATATGGTGGGTACTTTCCGTACCCACTGTACGTTTCTCATCCGTTCAGCATAAAAAGAGCATAAAAAAAGCACTAATTGACCAAAACAACTGATCGGTCAACTAGGGGCACCACTAACTTAAATGTACATCCACCTCTGCCCTCTCCTCCTCCCGTCTGCTGGGAAGCTCAGCTTCTTCTGCCAAGCTGTTCATTAACAAGGGCTGGTTGGCCTGTTGGCTCATTAAACTGAGTCTGGCTAATTAGCCGACAGCACTGTGCTGACCCCCTGTGCTTCTGTTTTCATCACTATCTCACTATCTACACCTGCAAATCATGGTGGGATTTGTACGCGACAAAGGCTTAGATACATATAGGGATTAGACAAATAAAAGATGCTCTGGGGTTATTGAAGGATAAAAGAAAAGTCTGATTTAGACTGTCATTCATATACTTTGTTTGTAATTAATCATTAAAAAGTTTCACTTGGTTGACTCTTAAGATTAATGGGTACATACTACTGTACATCTTGCAGGGGGAGGAGAAAAACTGTGCCAATTTAAGGAGACGGTAAGCTTAGTTTAGCTGATGTTGTCAATTTGTTTTGAAGCACAGTGTTCCACATATTGAAGGAAAACGTCTGCGTCCGTTTCCTCTTTATTACTCTTATTACGGTCATAGTCCTCATCTATGCATCAAAGCTGTTTTCTTGTAGCAGCTGGATACACAGTAGGAAAACACAGGGAACATTATTGATAGTATTCTACTCCATTGAACAACACAATGCTAAATAGTGCCGTCTCTGCATATTCCATCTGGGCAATTACATCAACTCTCTCATTGCCCGTAGCTGAAGGGCAACTTCCTAGCTGCATCCTCCAGTCATCGGAATGGTGCCACCGCTGGCTTTGTTTTGCCATTATGGCCTTCTTGTGTTGAGCCTAATGATTGACTCCATTGTTGCTTTCGGTGCAACAGTCTGCTTCTCCTGCTGTTCTGCTGAGGCAGAGCCACCCGGTCTGTCTTGAATGTTCCATTAGCACCACGTTAGACTGTAATGGGCGATGGAAGCCACAGGGGTAAACCCTGCTGTCCCACAGCCATCAGCAAGGATGAGGTAATGGACAACCGCGTGTGCTCATTGCTGAGTAGCCGGGTACGTTCATTTACAGGTTTCATTTGCTGCACATTTCAGCTTACCCTGGTGAATATTTTAATGGCACCTTTGAAATCAGTCTTATTATTTTCCCCGTGCCAGGCTGGAACCCCCCCCCCCCCCCCCCCCCCCCCACAGTATTTTGTGGTCCAGGGGAGCCCTTATAAACCGTTGACTTACAGCTTTCATATCCTTCATTTAAAGTTATTTTGCTGTATTAGTAGTCTGGGATCCACATATTTAACAAGTCCAACATACTTTTTTTAAATTTAAAAGCATGACGCATATCGAGGGACTCTGCTCTACCCCAGTCACGGTTTTCTTCCTGGAGAAGGGAACGCCCCTGTGTTGAAGGCAAAATGATGGGCAACTACTGTACGTTTGAGTCATTGCCTGAATTGTGCCGCCCTGCTGTACACACCTCACAGAGATAAGAACACTAGTCCGGTTAATTCCACCCCGATGCGAATGAGATCTGACTGGAACGTCCAGACAGGCATCCTGGCATAACCGGATGACAAAAACAGTTCAATGTATTGAAGTTGAACCGAGACCTTACAGACATACTGTCATTCAGGAGGCCAACACGTATCAAGCAGCTCAACTGGGACTGGATTATTTCTGCTGATCTACCATCCATCATCCTGTTTGACCTCCTAACCTTTCCTCATTGTGAGAGTATTCACCATTATCTGGGAACATTTAAGTCATGTTTCAGCCATCAAAAGCTGATTAGATAAAAATACATTATCCATCTGGAGCTGAATGTGGCTTCTAGTCGCCATTGTTCATTCATCTAGATGGCAGAAACAAAGCTTTGGGGACGGGGGGGGGTTTCAAAAAGATAATCCTTCAGGATCAGCTGTGTGTGGGTGGACATGAGTAAGTGCTGCTGGCACAGACTAACTCTTTCCCTTACTGTCTGTCCGTCTGTCTCTCTACCTGTCTTGTTCTCTCGGATGTCCTTGACACACTGGCTGACTGCTGGCCTGCGCTTCAGGGCTGCTAATTGGACAGCGTGCACTCAACACAAGTGATTGTGTAATTTCCCATGTCTGTCCACAAACATGTCCAGTTCACATGAACCCGATGTGTTCTGGATCCGCATCGTTTTTCTGCAGTCTGCAGACGTTGTGAGGTGTTACTGCACACACTGTGTGTTCACACTGTCACATGTGACGGAGGAGTTGCATGTCACTTCTGATGACGGATATCGGTTTCAAAGTGCAGAATACTATCATATCAGAATACTTTTGCTTGGCAGTCAGAGCCGTGTTGCGGGGAGATTCTTAGGAATAACATCCTCAAGGGAAGAACATGTCCTCTGAGATCGTGAAGATTTTTGTTTTTAACTTTCCTCTAAAAGGCATGCACAGCCGACCAATTGCTTTGCTGTCATCACTGAAACTGATAATGTAGCTCCCTCGAACCTTGAATCACAGTTTGCCATCTCAAATGTATTTGATATTGATTCTGCCACCCAACAAGTCACCCAACAGGGTGACTGTTTCAATGTGTAACTTAACTCTGAAATGATTAGTGTTCGCCTCCTGTCTTTCTTCTGTTTTTGCCTCTTGCTAATACCATGACGTAATCATTCGCTGCCGTTGAAGTTTTTATTAAGATGAAGTTTCAATCTCTTCATGTCTGAAAAGAAGGCTTTTACTCACGTTATATCCTTTGATATATTTGATTTGAATATTAGGCATTCTAATGCCATATTCAGGAATGTGTGATTTTTTTATTTAAAATCAGAACTTAATGTACAAGACGCCTGAAAGACGGACAAAGGAAGCATTTCTCTTTGTCCTACAAAGGTGTGAAGCGTCTGCGGGCTGACAGGCAGGGAAATGATTGTAAGCCAGATCTGAGGAGCCATCTCTGCTGCATTAGAACAGAGCGAGTGAAACGGCAAACTGCAACATTGCTCCGGGCGGCGCCTCCCCTTGCGATACGAACAGCTCTCTCCGACATATATGCCGTGCTGCTCCCTTAACTGATGATTCATTTCTCCTGGGTCGAGCTCTTCTCATTCATTTCTCAGTTGATGCTGTTTTTACTCGAGATAAAGAAAATGAATGTCCTGTCTTCCCAAGGAGAATGAAAGTCTTCTGTTTCTTGAGAATCAAAAGGCCGGGGTTCTTACAAATAAAAAGACTACAGTGGTTAATTTTGTCAATGCAAATGTACTTAAACAGACACCAAATCTGAAGAGAAGAGAGCGATTTACTGGACAGCACAACGCATGCAATGAGCAGGACGGCAAATTGTCAGTCCTCCAGATTTCAGAGGAGAGCGCTTCATAAGCAGCAGGTTGAGTGCACGAGATGAATGAATGTATTACACTGTTTAATGTAAGCGCTGTCATGCTGTTGTATTCCATGTGTTTTATAACACTTACCTTCAAGTGACACCTAAATACATTACCAGTCACATTTGCTGTACAGGTCATTTCTCTAGGAGTACATATGCATCATGCTGTATGTTTGCAGATCCTTCCATTCACTCTTTTTAAATTTACCGCTCAGTGTACGGCAGATCAAAACAGACTGAAAAGGGTTCTGCTTGTTCAATAGATCATATTAAAATTCTTCACTAAACGCCCACAAATATTTACCTACGGAAGCGTTTGCTCCTAGTGCCATCTGTTTACTCTGACACCATGTTACTGAATTGTACATGTTCTGCACAGACGTTCAGAGGAGCAAATATATGTTTTATATACTATTTATTTTACTAAGTGCTGAACAGATTGCTGAACTTTCTTCTGTTAAAATCAGGCCGCTGGTTTTAATAACTTCATTTTATGTCAGCTGAGCTGAATACTGTTTAAGCTCCGTTTGATCTTCCCACTTCTCTGCCTGTTTTGACTTCATAGAAATATCACTTCCCCATTATTTGAGTATCCATGCTATGCACATTTTGAGTGGATGCCTGCCTGGTGGCCAGTGATGATGAGCAACGGAGTTTATTTGAAGGAAGGAAGCTTCCCATGCAAATTCCTGGGAATAAGAAAATGCAGACAAACCACAAGAGATGGGTTGTTCTCTTTGGGCTGTAATAGACTGAAGCCCAGTCAACATAACAGCGTTACTATAGCAGTTGTGTTTATTTTGGTAATGCTGTGATAGGATCATGTACTGTAAAAGATGAGTCACATCTATACATATGTGGGGTATTACTGTCGTGTTGAATGTGGGCTTCCTGTTGTTTGGTGCTTATTGAATAACCTACCAACTTGGTATTGCTTTTTCTTTTTTTTATGACGTGTGAGAACCTACATTCTTCCCTACATGATGGAAACCAGTAATTATTGTTCTTATCAGGACAAAGACATGATTCAACAGTTCCTTTACTACCCAGCGACACACACACACACATACACACACATGAGTAGTGCACTTTGAATTAAACCCTAATGCTTTTCACACTTATTAATATTGTATTTAATGGGGAGCCTGGAGCAATGACCTGCAATAATAGGAGGCCAGTGATGAATGAAGATCTTTGATAGCTGTGGTGACTATTTATACATATGTACACAAACCATTTCTGAATTCAAAA
This sequence comes from Apeltes quadracus, assembly GCA_021346845.1. Classification (NCBI taxonomy): domain Eukaryota; kingdom Metazoa; phylum Chordata; class Actinopteri; order Perciformes; family Gasterosteidae; genus Apeltes; species Apeltes quadracus. The sequence goes on from CM037925.1 coordinate 6,871,915, forward strand.
GCACATCAATCGATTAAATAGGCAGCAGTGCTATTGTTTGCTCAACACACAAACAGTTTCATAACAGAACTGAAATCAAATCAAGAAGCAAAATAGTCTTTTCCACAACACTGTATTGAGTTAGTCAATACTGTAATGTAATTGTTGCCATAATCTACTTTTGGTGCTCTTATATTTAATGCAAGGAAACCTCAATTCTCACTCACTGATGTGGTAAGTGAAGATGGAAAGACTAGACAACCTTTCCATGAAAGGCAGTAACTAAGTAGATTGTAGAAGAAAAGAAAAGAAGCGGTGATTGCAGTCAGTTTTGTGCTGTCCAGTGCTGCAGGATGTTTATTTCATCTTCAATTTTCCATCGGTAAAGTGTGAAATCAATGAATGATTAATAATTAATAAAGTATGGTCATTTAATAGTTTCAGGTTTTTTTTTTTTTTACAGTTTCTTTTTTGATCTTTTCAGGATCCCAGAACGAAGCACAAGTTCAAGATCCACACTTATGGGAGCCCCACCTTTTGTGACCACTGTGGCTCTCTCCTCTATGGCCTCATCCACCAGGGCATGAAGTGTGACTGTGAGTACTTTATTTAATATCTGAGATAATATCACAGAGCAGTGAAGGATTTATTTGTCCTTCTTCCGAAACTGACACTAATTCATGTCATACGCGATGAGAAATATAAAATGTATGCCTGAGAGGTTTGCTGGAAGTGGCTCCACACAACGTATGTTCTGTTTCAGAGGAATTTTATCAGCCTCCTGAAATTGCTCCATCTCACTGAATATCATGTGTGTTTCCCCTCCTCCTTGACGTTTGCTCATTAAGATTACGCCTCGTCTATTTCCAGTCGGCAGCTATGTTCCCCGCACCCAGAAAAGGCCGCCTTTATTAATATCCCTTCTTCCCTCGTCTTCACTCTAATCTTGTGTTCGTGGATTAGTCTCAATGCCTTAATGTGTCCCTAAATACATTATCCTCCACCTGCTACAGACCATGCCTAATTATTGCTCCAGGGTGCACATAAATAGAGACGAGGAGCGGTGAATTATTTCGGCAGATCAATCACATGTCTAAAAGATGGCACTGTATTATTTTTAAGCTGTGTGCTTCACAGATACACAAACAACAGTTGTCATTAAGAACGATGTAACAGCATAGCGAGTCTTTAACCAATCATCTACCTGCTGACTTAATGATGGCGTAACCAACAGTTAATGTCCCCGATCCACGGCGGCGTGCTTCAGCTGGCCGACGGGGCCGAATCTGGGGCATAACCTTGTTATCTCCTTCACACAGCTTTCGGGAAAAAAAAACCCCTGCTTTGATATTGTGTCCAATATGTATGATACATGGAATGAAAATGAAATGTAGTAGACAAAGATAGCAGCTTACTGCGTTTAAGCCAGAAGAGGCTGCACGCACTGCACCCATATGATGTTTTAGTGAACACAGATATTTTATCAACATTCTGAATCAATATCATAGCTGAATTTTAAAAGATATGTTGGATGCATGAACACCTTATTTAAAGCAGTCATAGGCATTCTCCTTACAACAGCGTCACTATTTCAGTCAATTCTGAGAAAGCTCCGACCCTTTACAGTTTACATTGAGTGCATGAAGCTATTGATCTTTATGAAAACTCTCCTCGGTAATATTTTACATCTCCTCTCTCCGTCCCTCTAGCCTGCGACATGAACGTCCACAATCAGTGTGTCATGAACGTGCCCAGCCTGTGTGGAACTGATTACACCGAACGGAGGGGGCGTCTGTTCCTCAAATGTGAGGTCACCGAGGACAAGCTGCTGGTCACAGGTAGGCCTCGTAGCCGCCGCTCTCCGGCTGCACTCACATTGAACTGAAGGGGCCTGAGACAATGTCCTCGTGTTTACATGTGTGTCGACCCTCCTCTCGTAAAAGTGAACTCAACTGCAGTGCAAGGCAATGCAGATATGTAGTGATGCCCGTGGCGTGTGGTCTGCTGCCCTTCTTGAACGATCACGACCTGCTCAGTGTTGGCTGGAGTTTTTGACGTAACTGAATTTTCTCTTGCAAAGCACATTGGTACATTTATTCAAAGTCTTATCAGGATCACACAAAGACGGGATCTGAGCACTGTGCATGTGGGCAGGGTCGTGCTCTACAATCATCTGTCTTCCCATTATTCCTCAGGACGCTATTCCACATGATCCGTGCCAGCCTCTTTAATTGCTAATGCGTCCAGTTTCAAAGACACACCCGCCTTTGCCTATTGGCTGAGAAAAGGATACGATGGGTTTCTCTTCATGGCGTTTACTTCATGCGATGTCATTAATGGCGATGTAATGTTTTAAAAACAGTTGTTTTTTTAACCCACAAAGAGATCCTGTGAAATCTATACATTTCATGTACAACTATCTGCGCCTCCCACACTTTTCTGTCATTGCTTTTTACCCGTTATCTTATATTTGTTAAGCTTTCGCACGCCATGTCCGTTTTTCCATTACAAAGCATTTGAAAACATGTAGTTTTAAGTATTTCCATTTATAATTCACAAACGATTTGACAAATCAGAACAGTTGGCTCGGCAGAAGGTGTTGAATAATCCCATGAGAGCAAACGATGGCAGGCCATGCAGCTGTGGTTAAGAGATGGAGCTAATGTCATGCATAATCCGCCCAATGCATCTGCTGTGACATTCTGGGCCTAAAGTAGCACAAAATGTGAACAGCGTGTGTGGGATACTGCTGTGAGTGCCGAGTTGTCAGTTTTAAACACAGGCAGGGCTTCCAGTAACTGCTCCAACGTTGCTACAGCAGGGTGCTGCTGGAGCAACCCTGCTATGAATAGTGACTACGCTAGTTTATACTTTTATGAAGCAATCGTGGTCAAAGTTTATGCAGTAGGCTAAAGTAGACTTAAACACGATGAAACAGCAGTGGCAAATACAAAAATGTAATATGCACATTGGCCAAGCTACATATCTTTGTGATTTTGAGTTAATTACGGAAACTGTGTGGTTCAACAGTGTGTTTTTGTACAGCGGCACTCTTGTTTTCTAGGGATGCTGTAGAGTAAATCCCCGGGCTGCAGCGGTGCATCAGCCTTTCTGCAGAAACAATAGTGACTGACTGCAAGGAGCTGACACGGAATCGTTCAGTTAGCTGGCCAACGAATGTCAGTGGATCGCGAGACCCTGATACTGGACTGCGCTGACTTATTCTCCGATCAAATTATCACCAGGAGGACCAGAGTGAATATGTGGCCAGGGCAGTGATGCATGTCCAACACAACACATTGGAACATTAGAAAATGAAAAATGGGTCTAACAAGGGCTGACTGTTATGTAGCCTCTAAAACGCATTTTATGGCTGTGTTGAAATACCTGAAGAGTGATAATAGTTCAAAGGGGAAGTATTCAGTGGGTTACATAATGCACAAATATATGTCCTGTTTTGTAGAACAAAAAAAAAATCTTAAGTTTCAATAAAACACAAAAAACAGGTTTAAGTTTATTCTAAAGCATGCAAAATAGTTTTGGTCAAAAGAAACTATATTCTGCTGTCAACGCACCTCTTTCCACGTTTAACTTCTGGTTTCTCCTGCTCTGCTCTGCAGTGCAAGAACTCCTGCTGGATAACATGAGTATATTAGCCCCTGACCTGTGAGAAGCGGGTCAGTTGAATATTGCTTTCATTTTTAGCAGAACTTCAAACTGCATCAAATTTCAATAAACCGCTACTCAGATTTATTTCTAAAACCACAGCTGGCTGTTCAAAGAGTTTCTGCTTAAGCACTTCTACATCACTTTTCAGATGTGGAGGTTGCAGTTTGTTTATCTAGTAACAAAACATTTATCAAATCAGCAACTCTGTTATGAATGATCTCACTCTGAATGAAACATTAATTCTTCTCATTTTCTGTCACAGTCATAGACTTTTTAATATGAATTTTATTCTAAAGTAAACTAAAGCCAATTAATCCTTGCGCAACTAATTTACATTTTTACATATAACAGTTTTGAATGCCTGTAAGAGGCAATGTAACGTGGTTCTTTTAAGTAAATGTGGGAAGCTGCAAAATGATCAAACCCATTGACACCTGTCGGTTTTGCAATTCACCGACGTCGAGAGCCAGACGTGGAACAGGAAGTGACTTGTCGGCCAGGGGAAGCAGCTGTCCTTTAAACCCACACATGGACACACACATGAACTCCTCTCAGACCAGCAGACAACAGACTCTGGCAACGACACTGAGGTGGCTCCGTGAAGTAATAAGTCACACAGAAACATTTTCCAGAAAACACAGCAAGTTTTGTAAAGAAGTGTGTTGTTGTCAGTGATGGAAGCGGTGGAGATGGAGCAGGGGTGCTTTCTGTCTCTGAAGGAAGGACTCCACCTGTGATACCAGCAGACCTACAGCTTCTCTTTGTCCATTGTTGCTGAGGAGCCACCCGCCTGTTTCAGCAGCCCTATGGTTCACTCACTTGGCCTGGCCGTAATTTGAGTCCATATTCTACTAAGCGAATTGTAGCAGTGGGGACTAAAAATGAGGGTTATTTCATTGTAAATGAGACATTTGGTGTATTAACGTTATTTATTTCCTCTCATTATTAAGTGAAAGAACAGCAGTGTGTGTGTGTGTGTGTGTGTGTGTGTGTGTGTGTGTGTACACAGCCCTTTCCCTGTGCTGGTCCTCTGGGAGAGACGTTGGTAATAATTACATTTCGGTTGTGTTCCCTCGTTGACTCATCCAGTTCTGGAGAAAAGTGTAATTTAACAAGCCTTCTGCTCCCTGTCTCACCTCGGCTTCAGCCTTCTCAGTCTTTTTTTCTCTTCCCTCTCAATATCCAATGTGGGTTTTTTTGTTACACAAATCCTGTGTGTTTTATATGTAGGTGCAGTGTAGGTGTGAGCGGGTCAGATTGGTGCACCGAGTAGATATAAGATGGAGGTGGATCAAGGAAGCTACATTTTACTTTTGAACCTTCTGGAGGAGTAACGGCATTTACAGTGAAGAGCTGCTAAAAATCCACCACTTTCAAGAGCTTCTGTCCGATGTAGCATCAATATTCCAACCATTTCACTGCCACTTTCACAATTATCCCTGTAGATAGCTGGCCAAGTGAAACATCCAAAAGTTAGTGATGCTAAAATATGTTGACTTTAATAGTAACTTCTGGTCCTTTAGACTCCAGGGAATACATCTTTGAAAGATTACACTTACTATGTTTGATCTTTCGCTTTTTTAACAGCATTCTGGGAACTGCAGATCAACTGAATAGTTACTTTGTACCACAAAGAAGCTTAATTGGGGTTACAACATGTCCTGTGCACATACATGTTTGTCCCCACCTTCAACCATTGTATCAACTCACTCCAACCGTATCAGCTGTTAACCGATGGTCGATGGTGCAGCACATCCTCCATCATATCCCTCCTTCCAGTTGAGCCAAATATTCAAACACCAAATTTTACTTTTGGCTCCCTGAATCCAGGGAAAGCTCTGCTCGGCCTGCAGTTCAGTTGTAGCCTAAGGGTTGCCAATCAATAATTGCTGCCCGGTGCTCTGGATGCTGCTGGTTTATTGCCACTGCTCCCCCTCTTCAGCCTTTTCTCACTAATTTCCGGTGCTTTCTCGCTTCTGAGTCATCGTGTGCAAAAACTAAAGAGGTTCTTGCCAAGGGAGAATCTAGTTGAAATCATTTTCCCCATGAATCAGAGTCAAGATGGAGCAAGATGGACACCAGTCTTATAGCGATAATAATGCAGAAACTGTCTTTCTTTCATATTCTAACGTGAAATTTTAAGCTATAAACTCCATCACAGTTCACTCTCAGCAGACATTAAGTTTCCAAGTTATACTGTAATACTGCATTGAAAAGCCTTCTTCAGGAGTGAGCTTTCAAAGGAGTTGTATAGGCTGTGTTTACACAGGGAGGTGAAGAACAAATACGGCTCACCTTTTTTTTTTTTTAGATAGGGCCATGTGGTGTTAGCTGAAGACAAGACAGGAGTGTTTGCCTGTGTTTGTTGGTATGACTCTTTGCCTCCATTCTTTTGGTGTTTCTGTGGAGCTCAGCGAAGAACAAGTGAACTCTGTTGCTCTGCGTTTTTACTGCCAGACTCAAAGTCCTGTAATTGGTATTCCTGGTCTGTCGCCTCTGCCGAGCCTCGGCTACCTCTTCTCAGCGTGCCGCACACTCTCCTCAAATATATGCCTCTGGCTTTTATCGCCTCACCTTTATGTGTCCCTTCTTGTTGGCCTTTTTGTTTGTTCATCCTTTTTCATTTTGCAAAAGAGTTTCAGTCTGCATCGCAATAAGCCTCCAAGATGGAATCTAACTATGCTTCCTGTGCAATGGTCGAACTGTCGAGGTCGAAAATGAAATCTCCACAGCCCAAATATGAGCACCATCCACGAGAGACGTAGAAGCTCTTTTTCCACAATAAAAGGTGTACAACTTTATACCGTTTGCAGAATTATAGAGGACATCGCTACCTCCATCAGCTAAGGAAGCTTGGAAAAGCTTGGTTGTTTGGGTAATTCCATTACACTGAGCTAATAACAAAATAATAAACCAACTTTCTTTTAGTGTTAGTTTTGGTCAAAGCACGGTGGCACAGAGCATTAGAAACTTTTGAACTTGAGCGGCGCTTTAGGTGCGAGCCGAGAGACTGTGAAGATTTTGTATCCAGGCAACAATGTCACGTGATTGCCTGGTTTCTCTTTGCCTTAGAGTTTCTCTGTGTGGGTTTTTGCATACACATGGGTTTATAAACTCATTTGCACACAGATGAGAGGAATCATCAATTCTCAGTTCAAGACACAAACTAAAAAGAAAACACAAAGAAAAAATAGTAGAAACTTGAGCTTGTGGTTAGTGGGTGTCTCTGAAAGGGTTTAGAACTGCACACACATCTGGGTTCGTTTATAATGCAACACAGTTATATGGAAGCAAAAGCTATGTGCCAGCTATGCTGAATCAGAGGGTGTAGGATGCCCCCTTTTGGTCATGACTGGAAGTAGTAGAACTCTTACGACTCTGTTGGTCTGTTTGTAGGCTTTTTATGAATGTGATCTGGGTGCGCCGACTTTGCATACAGTATGTAGGAAATATTCAAAACATGACCTTTTACACGGAGAATAGAATCCTTTTAACCACAAATAGCATGTTACATGGATCTGCACTTAAATACAACATATTTCACAACACCGTCTTTGTAGATTATTATTAGTCCAGGTTAAACACTGTGTGGGTGAAAACAATCCTTCTGATGGAACTATAGATTATTAAAAGACAGAGCGGTGCTCCGTGAATTATTTAGTTATTCTTCAGATACACAGCCTAGTATAAAGCTGCAGCCTGCTGTTTTTTCGGCAATAAAAATAATCAACATAATAATTGTTATAATGATAATATATTTATTTTGTTAAACGTTTATGAGAAGCACTTAAAGGCCTCTTTTAACCGTTATGAATACAAATGCCTTTAGTAAACATCGACAATCTATCTGAAGGTTGTTTCTTTTACAGTACAATTCTAAAGTGAATTTATCTATTTTAAGACCACACTCAAGCAGAAATACAGTAAATACTGTATAGCCAGTTGTTCTTTGGTGCCTGCAGACTGGCTTTACACTGTTCTATTGGATTTCTCAGGGTTGCCAGCTGCGGTTCGCTCGATACCATCCCACACCTCGAGTTGCTTCAATAAACTGCTGCCTGTCTGTCTCTCAGTGTGTGTGTGTGTGTGTATATATGTGTGTACTATACTGCAGCTCGCATCAATCTTCACACCTCACTACCATCGCTCACTCTCAAATCCCACGCCACAGGTCCTGGGAATAAAAGCAAACATTGGGGACGTATTTGCTCTCGACTCATTAAATAGCCTTTTGGTGCAGCAGTTTCACCGGTGGCTGCAGTAATGTGATAGCATCATTACATGAATAGCAAACTCTACTGGATACGGTTTGTTCCCCCCTAGAGGAAAATAATCATACTGCGGCGTTGTTCTCTTTCGCCTTTGTAACAGTTCACGCAGTGGGGACAATCCCACATTGAATGAGATGCAGTATTGATGGGATTAAGAACAGTGTCAGAGGATTCAAGTGAACCCAGTGGGTTTAGCCGCTCTCTCTCATGCATTCATTGCGTACTGGCTTAGTGTCTTCCTCTACAGGTCAAAAGTCATTTAGCGTCTTTGCTACTCTCAGTGTGGACAGGTGTGTGTCTGTGTGTGTGCGCACACAGTACTGTGGCTCAGGTCAGGCACTGCTCCAGTGTTCAGGGCTAATAGAGAGCTAATGTCCCATGTGCTGTGCTATGGTTTACAGAACAGCTAAATACAGGAGGGCAAGGAGGAAGGCCTTCGCCTACTTAAGCATGTCACAGCCTGCAATTTGGAATCGCTGCTGTCATAACACTTCTTCTGCTTGCTTCCTATGAGGCTCGGCGCCGTAACCAATCCTCAAAGGAGGGCACTCGCCGTTTGATCTCTTAGCACCTGCAATTTATTCTACTGATGTTCACCTTAAAAGAAAGCATCCTTTTTCTCACCCAACAGGCTTTGTATTGAGCAAGCCCACCAAATTAGAATGAAAATAACATGTTCATTGAGCTGTTCAGCAGGTATCAAGACGGTACCTAGCAGTTCATTATGTTTGAGGAGTGCTGAGGATGAGAGAGGCTGTGCTGCACCTCATTTAGGCAGACTCAGTAGAGTACATTAAAACAGGTCTTTAGTTCAAACTCTATGGTTAAACTGTGCCTCTGAAGAATAATCTCTTCTTATTCTTAATTCCCCCTCCCCATCAGTGAGTGAGGGCAAAAACCTGATCCCCATGGACCCCAATGGCCTCTCTGATCCGTATGTAAAGCTCAAGCTCGTACCAGACCCCAAAAATGAGACCAAGCAGAAGACCAAAACCATTCGCTCCAACCTCAACCCCAAATGGAACGAGACCTTTAACTTGTGAGTAGATGACTTCTTTCTCTGTCACGTTGTAGGAAATGTTACAATGTGACACAAAGGGTATTGTTAATGTCTGCATTATATTAAAATAGTGGCTGGAGCAGCAATTTATTCTTATATTCTTCTTTATACTTCTATTATTACTACAAAAACTGCCCTTTTTTATTATAATGTTTGTTGTAATTTAATTTATTTTTTAAGCTCTTGTCAGTTCTCAAATATTGAAGCTATTACCAGTACTGTTACTAGTGAGAGTAACATCTATACTTAATAACATTATAATAAAAATTATAAAAATGAACAATCTATAGTAATTAATCATTCTGCTGTCACAACTGGGATTACCACAGTTTTCACTCTCACCACAAATGATAACGTACCACAGTTGATTTCTGGGTTTTAGATCACCACTCATTATATTTCAAATGTAGTCGTTAAACGTGACTGGACGTAACAATGTGTGCTGTGTCTGTGCTGCACAGCAAGCTGAAGCCGACTGACAAGGACCGGCGGCTGTCGGTGGAGGTGTGGGACTGGGACCGGACCACGAGGAACGACTTCATGGGGGCCCTCTCCTTCGGCGTATCAGAGCTGATGAAGGCCCCGGTCTGTGGATGGTAACGCTCGCTTTCAATTATCTCCATTCAAGTCATTTACAATTGAATGATATATCAACAATCACAAATATCACATGCACGAGCTCAGAGAGACAGTATGATGAAGGAAATGAAGGTGTACAAAACCCACCCTGTTTGTTTCCAGTTTCTCTGCTAATGGAGAGCAACACTTAGTTTGTCCCGAAGTTAAACTTACTTAAATGAAAGTTGGGTTTTCTGCTCAACATGCTCTTTGTGAGCTGTAGACAGGTGTCACAGGTACCTCTCTCTTCCAGGTATAAACTGTTGTGCCAGGAGGAAGGGGAGTACTACAATGTTCCTATCTCGGAGGAGGATGACGGGAATGAGGAACTCAGGGAGAAATTTGAGGTGATGATTATTTTCTTTGCTTGTTGATTTGGATTACAACCCTGACGTCTTGTCTAGAGTCTTTTACAACATTGAAAAAGGTCATCAGCAGGTACATCAGCCAACCTGGTTCAGTGTTGTAACTCAGTGTCTTTGACACGGCAATCATAGCAGCCCATCAACAGCATGGGAATTTTTAATCTCCGGAGACATTTTCTATTATAAAGACTCCATTATTTAATGCCTGAAAGCCCAATAGTCCGATAAGTAAATCACACTTTACTTCCTGTCAAACGCCTCCCGAACACACACATATAAACTCACACGTTGTACTGTACGAGGCTCTATTGAGACACTGTTGCCTTTTCCTTCATTTAATTCCCTGCATTGCTGCGTCCGGCCTGTTGCTCTTCTATCTCTCAGAGGTGCTCCTCTGATTGTCGGACTCTCAGGCGTCTATGAGAGGTCTTTTACTGTTATGTTTCATTAAAGCAGAGTGGAGAGTTGTGAGAAAGAATACTGGAAAGGTCACGGTCATCTAATTGAAACCATTAATAATGTCAATTGCCGTTCTTGTTGAGTTGGGGGAACCTTCTATTCCAGCTTGCTAACACAAGCAAGGGATGACTAATGCCATATTTGAACTTCATACTGTACGTGAGAGGTCAATGCAATGACAGAAGAGTGCATTTAAGTTAAGTGTAGGAGTGTTGATAATGTCAGGGAAGCGCCCGACCTTCTATCACCTCCCTTAATTTGGTTGTCATAGCAACAGGTCCACAAGTACATAATATTTACCAACTAGGAGGAATGTGTTTCTATGAGTTCTACAGCTGGTCTTACAACCTGCTCACACACTCAAGCTTGTCTTGGGTGTTTCTACAACAAAGGCTATTGACTCACTCGATACATATAAATAGTTATGCATAGTTATCTAATAGTCCTCACTTTATTCTTTTGGTGCCGAGAAGTAACAGTTCTCCAACTTCTCCACTCTCTATTTTTAGATTTACTGGAATGAAGGACCACAACAATATTTAACATTGGCCAACTTTTGACTTAAAATAACAAACAGTTGAGACCACTAGATGTCAGTGTTGAATTTATGAATCATAACAGGCTCCTTATCGGAGCAATGAGCAATTGTTTTCCTGTGTGTGAGTGTGTGTGTGTCCCTGTTGGTACACACACACACGAGACGTTACCCAACAGGTCACCCTGTTGGGTAACGGCTCCTCTTTTTACGCCATGTCGCACCGCCGTGTTTCTAAAGTAGTCCAAAAATGTTACAACCAATCACTGGCTCTACACAGCCATTTATTTTATACAGTAGGTGACCTGAGGGCAGCCATAATTCTCTGACACACCTGTACAGCGAGGTGGGAGAAGGTATTCAGGTTGATAAATCTGCCACCTCACAACTTAATCCTTCCCACTGCCCCATTAAATTCTCTTGTGAGTACAGCTATGGTTTTTACTTGGAATAATGCACATGGTGGTGAGTAGAATTATCCATTGTTTGTGGTACCGTTGAGCTTAGCATTAGGTTTCATTTCTAAGCTTCAAATTTTGCAAACACTGAATTAAATAATGATCCTAGTCTCTTGTGATACAGATTTCTGCATTCATGGAAGTTAACATGAGGCACTAAAAGCTGAAACGGGCCCCCTTAGGACTGGTGAAGGAAAATGATGGAAGAAAGACAAACTTTTACTCAGAAGCTGAATTGATTGTGAAATCAGTTTCCTGATCCACTTATACTGAGTTACGTTGTGATCTAGTTTAAATCAACCTTTGACTCTTTTGAAACATTAGTCCAAGGGCGCCTTTTTTTTGTTTAAATATGATTACTGCATCATTGTACATCTGTGTGTTTGATCAACCATCAGCGCGCAAAAAACACCTGTACCCCTTGGGCTCCCTTCTCCCTGTGGTTGCAGGACATAGAAAATATGTGCAGTAGTTTAAAGTTAACGATTGAAATCTCTTTTCGTACTTTTTATGCTTTTACCTTTACATGTACTCACAAGATTAAAAACTGCCCTTAAACATACATACATGGATGTTTTAATATTTCAAGACTTGGCTGCAAGTCTTTAATATAAATCACCAAAAAGATTATGTCGCTTTGACTTTGTCTAACTGTTTGTCATCGTTCACACTTTTCAACAAATAATACAAATCCGCACAGAGATTACAATTTATTCTAATAACTTAATTAATTTTAAGATGCTTTGGTCACAGCTTATGCTGTTAATTAGTCAATCAAGGAAAGAACTGTAAGCAAGATCCCATGAAGAAAAGAGACGTATGAAGAGGCTTAGATTTGACAACAGCCAATTAAAACTGAAGAAAGTTGCTTGCACATGCTGAGCTCAACAGAACTCTTTCAGATGAAGATCAGCGATACAAAATTCTATTTTTGGAAATGTTGGAAATGGGAATAAAATGTTCCATATACTGTAGCTATGAATGATCTGAATGAACAACTATCAGAATATAAATTTGAAGGAAACTCAAAGGTTTGGTATTTGCCAGAGAAACTGAAGTAGAGATTATCGTGTACATGCTTAACAATGACACCACAGTCTCATTTCACTCGGTTCTTTTTTAATTCTGCTTGTCAGTCAGTGTATTTGGCAAATGAGCAGTGTGAGTGTGTGATTACACGTAATGGTAGTTTTTAAGCTTATACACCTCCCTTTTCCCCCCGAGTGCAGAAAGCCAAGCTGGGTCCAGGTAAGAAGGGCATCATGGAGGCAGACGGCAGCCAATCCATCCAGCCGCCCTTCGTCAGCCTGAACGAAGTCAAACTGAGCGACTTCTCCTTCCTGGCCGTACTCGGGAAAGGGAGCTTCGGGAAGGTGAGGCCCCTGGGATCAGCGCTAAAATAAAAACACTCATGAACAAAAAGCAACCTGAACCAGCGTGAAACGGCTCGTTAAACATGGCGGGGAACTTCTTCTTCTACTCTCTCTCTGTCTCTCTCTCAAGGTCATGCTGGCGGAGATGAAGGCCACAGAAGAGTTATACGCAATAAAGATCCTGAAGAAGGACGTGGTGATCCAAGACGATGATGTGGAATGTACCATGGTGGAGAAGAGAGTCCTGGCCCAACAGGATAAGCCCCCCTTCCTCACACAACTGCACTCGTGCTTCCAGACTGTGGTAGGTGAAATACTCCCTGACACAAATCAGGAACATACAATTTGGGTCCGGTCAGGTCCAATCACATTATGAAGTGGCTTTTAGCTTAACTGCTTAGTCATGAAGGGTTGTAGAGCGCAGCAGAGGGCGTGTACGACAAGTACCATGTAAACAAACAAACCCTAATTAGACGGCTGTGCTTTGTGCCTGTGTGTGTGTGTGTGTGTGTGTGTATATACAAAAACCATTTCTGCATGTGTGCTCCAACTTTGAGTCATCCCAAAACCAGACTACATGACCTCAGAGCACGTACTCTGAGGTCATTAAAATGTCAAAACAACACCGTGGTGCAACAAATCTGGTCTAAATTGGCGGAGACCTCTTTACTTTAATCCCTAGAAATAATGAAGCGCCAAAAATCACAGATTCTTAGATTCCTTTAATGTGACTTGACATCGTCCTTCAAAAGACTTTCCGTTCCTTCCTAAAATGCAATGTCTCCCAGCTCAAGTTTAGGTAACCTTTATGACATCATCAGGGTCATTTCTCAGATACGACAGGAGGACTCCCATTCTTAGTAAACCGACCTCCTTTGGTAAAATTGGTGCAGTGCTCCCTCAACAACAACTGGGGAAGTGTTGCCAGCAGTTTTTATATCATAATTTGCAGCCCGAGTGTGAACTATGGGGCAGTTGAAGACAAAGAAAGATTGATAGTAGGGGGTCAACCCTGAAAAGTCATTAACCTCTCAAGGTCAAGTTTTTGCACCCACATAAATGGGACGGTAATCAGACGTTTGGAGGTAATCTGATGCTCTAATGGAAAATGAAGTTAAAAGGCAATGTCTGTTGCTTAGAATGGGTAGATACAGAAGTTGGATGAAATTGTTTTAACCCAATAAAGATAATCAAACGGAGGCCAATTTTTCTGGGATTAGTGCTGTAGTACAAGCAGGCCGACTGAAGAAGACGCTCATTGGTAGCGATCGTGGAATGCTCTTGATCACGCACACATCCATTGGCTTATGTACAGAAACACAGAGGCGCACTTACTTTACAGCTCCAGTGTTTCAACATTTATTTAAAACCAGTTTTAAAACCAAAAGGATCTTGCCGTTGCTTTTGTATTAAGATTATTTAGTTGAAATAGTTTTTGACAAAACAAAGAATGAAAAAATAATTATGGGTGAGACCTACCACATGCAACACTAAAAGAATGTGTTCCTACATGGTACCACAGCATGCCAACATCACATGTGTCTGGAATTCATAAGAACTTCATTATTGTAACACGCTACAAAAAGGGGACCTTCCGTCAGTGTCTGTTGCCATCGGAGGTGTTTTGCTAGTGAGGTTCTGTCTAGGCCAAACTTGTCACGGGCAGTAAGGGACCAGCAGTACCAGACAAAGAGAATATCCCTTGACAGATGTCAGTGTTGAGTGTTTTCTTTCTTCGTGAAACTCTTTGTCTTGGGATTTTTAGGTCACCTTGTCACAGATTGTGCGTTAGGAACGATAGAATGCCTCAGACAGCGATGTTAAGGGAGGCTGCATCACTGAGTTTTATATTTCTGTCTGAAGCACAGGCACTGAATACACATGGTTTATAAATTCCACAGCTTTTATTAAGTGCTTATTTTCCTGCAAAATAATAACTTCCCATATTGCTCTCCTTAAACCAGCTCTTCTATTCCCATTTGTTTGAACACAGGACCGTCTGTACTTTGTCATGGAGTATGTGAATGGCGGAGACCTCATGTACCATATCCAACAAGTTGGCAAGTTCAAGGAACCTCAGGCAGTGTAAGACTATTATTTAGGGAATCATTTTCTACTTTCAAATAGACTTCCTGTGTTAATTATTACCTTTGTCTAATAAAACCCTTGTAGTACTAATATACATGAATAGTACAATTGCAGGCTGCGTTGTTACTGAAGCAAGTAGCTCCAACAGTAGTGTGACCGCTCTGTAAGGAGCCTGAACACGGCCGCCGGAGTAATTCCCCTTGGATCGTAACAAAGTAAGCTACTTTGCCTTTGAAGTCTGTGGTTTATGTTTTGCAGGTTCTATGCCGCAGAGATCGCTGCTGGTCTCTTCTTCCTGCACATTAAAGGAGTAATCTACAGGTGGGTAATAATTAGTTCATGCATCACCCAATTCAGGCGCTGCGTTTGAATACAAAATTCATCATCTTCAAGGATATTTAGCCTCTTTGTGTGTCTCCTCAGGGATCTGAAGTTGGACAATGTGATGCTGGACTCGGAGGGACACATTAAAATTGCTGACTTCGGGATGTGTAAAGAGAACATGGCCGAGGGAGTGACCACTCGCACCTTCTGCGGCACTCCCGACTACATAGCCCCAGAGGTAAGGCTGAGCGAGAGATGTGTGCGCCTGCTTGTTCCTCACGCGTGAGGTCATCTTGGTCACTGTCTGGTCTGAGCCTGTCTCACCCTTGAGCTCCAGATTAAGGTTACTGCCTCAGGACAGATAAACACACTCACACTAGCTCTCTCTCGTGACATAAGCATACCAGTGTGACGGGGGTCTAGTGTGTCCGCTGGAAAGTTCAAACGCACCCGTAAAGCTGGTGTCTCAGTGTTTCCCACGGGCTTTTCTCCCAAGCGAGTTCAATCCGATTTTTAAGCACCACTTAAAATGTGAAGTGCTCATATATTCAACATGAAAAAGAATCGAAATGCCAAGGAGGATGTAACAGTATCAGTCCTCTATATTACACAATGCATTCCCATTTTTTTCATTGTCAAGCCTCTGATTGTTCATCAACTAATGTGCCATGTCTATAACTGGATCTAGGGTCCTACTGGGGACTGGCCCTGCACCTCACTCTTTAATACACACCTCAGGTGTCCGTAATAGAGAGCTGCATGGATGACGGATATTTGTAGGCCGAGTCGGGAAGTTAGCATGACAATGGTTCCCGAGATAAAGAGTCAATGGGGTTTTTCCATTACATGGCGTAATGACATTAAGTGGTCTCATTTCATAAGTCTTTTATTTTCCGATGTATTTCATCTCATAGAAACATAGAAAACATTAAAACCCATTAGAGAAACCTAATTACTTTGAGACGAGGCGACTGCAGAGCAACAACGTAAAGTCATTACTTTGAGGACTCATTCCTGCAGCACTTTATGGTGGTGATTAGCAGTCTGGAGACTTTGGATGGCTGTATTTCCCTAACCACTTACCCTTAACGTACAACCCTGAAATTTGGTGACTGTATTCAAATTTCCCAAAGGCCAATGAAAAAACTCAATACCATAATGACTTCTGGTGCTTCTGTAACACACACAAATCTCTAAAAATGTCTCCACTGTCAGACAACTTTTAAGGACAGCTTTGACTTTCTAAGCTCAAGTGTGTGAAACAATACATGTGCACAGATGCAGAAACGTTTTAGTCATGTGATGCTCTCCCATGCTTGTGACATTGTGTGTGTGTGTGTGTGTGTGTGTTTGGGGGATTCAATGTGGGCTCTGTTCACATTGCTATGGATACAGAAGCTGCTCCAAACCCCCGTTGTGTCATCTCTGGCTGACACGGTGGTGTCAGTCTGAATGTGAACAGTCACAGCATGTTCACCCTGAGCCTGTTGGGCAGAATTAACCTCGCAGTCTGTCAGAGTATTCTTTTAGAGAGAATCAATATCCCGGCCCACCATCAAATAGAAGCAACTAACTGATTAGAGAGTTGGAAAAAACGCAAATCAGTAAATGAGTTATAAACTGGCTGTAGCACACATTCTTTCCTGGGGCTGTATTGGGTGAAATTAAGTGAGACAATGAATAGATTAACAGCACTGTTCATTTGGATACTTAGCAGCATTTCAAGATTTGAACCACTGGCGGAGCTCTTGTTTGGTAACTCGCTGGGTGAATGGCACGTTCCTCTTGGAGATGGTTTATTTATGTAGTTGCTTGCTCCAACACATTGGGCATGGTGATTATAAACATGCAGTAGATAAAACAAGCCTACCCATAGATTATTGGATGTAGTATGTTATTTAAAAAAGTATTGCACACAATCAGTTATTTTAGCTTGTTTTAACAAACTGCTTTTTGATGTTCTGCTTTTCATTTTAGTGACAGTAGGACATGTTTAGGACTCAAATCTGTAGAAATTTGGCTTAATTTAGGACTTGAGACTCACTCGGGACTTTGCAAAACAATGTTTTGTCCCATCTCTGATTGTTGCACGGCAAGTAGAGTTAAAAAGTCTATAAATATTGAGGAATGAGGAGAAAACTGATGCAATACTTATATGAGCTGTTATATTGAGGTCACTTCTAAGTAGAAATGTGCTTGTTGGTTTGAGCATGTTTGTGTCTCACCATGTGTGATAAAGCTGTGATGAGAAATATTTGTTCACACTTCCATCTCTTACACACATACAGACACGCACACAGACACAAACATTCTCACACACACACACACACACACACACACACACCTGCCCAAATGCTCGTAACTCTATAAAAGAGTACATGTCTATGTAGCAGCTGGTCCCCGGGCTGTCAGCATACATGTGACATAATGCAGAAGTGTTTCTGCATCCGGTCACACTCAAACACACATGTGCTGAGACCCAGTTTACTCTGACCTGTATAGCCATTGGTCATTGGGAGCTCCTGTTCGGGAGGAAGGCTCACACTAATGTGATTTCACACCTTAAGAGAGGAAGAGAGAGGGAAGGGCGGGAACACAGAGGAAGCTCAAATGCGACATAACGTATTAACTGTTAACGGAAAAAAGCAGAAGTTGACAAGAGTAGCCAGAAATTGAGGGAAAGGGGAAAATGGACGGGATCAAAATGAGAAAGAGCAATGTTTGGCTTTCTAACACGGGCAATTTCCCCTCTACGCCCTAGTTGGTTTGTGTTGGCATCGGGAGGCTTTGGAGTCCACGTCCCTGCTCACTCACTCTGTGAGCTGAATGGTGTTAGGTGTGTTTGTAAGGTGAGGATCACAATAATTGCTGCTATTTAGATGCTCGTGCTGTCGCTGAGCTGGTGTTCCTCCTCAAAGTGTGAACGTGTTAGAAATAGGCCGCTGCAGGAGCAGAGTTGGGGTTACTTGTCCACGGACTGTTTATAAGAAGGGGATGTCGTTGTATCCAGGAAGAATTGTAACTACAGCTTTCAAGAGCATAAGGTGAAGTTTACAATATTTGCTGAGAGTATAAATCAAGCACGGTGAAGAGGAAACACAGTTGGCAGAATATATATTTTTTAATTTAGTTTTTGATTTAGATTCAGGCATCTGGCCCGTGCACAATTCAGTGTTGTTTAAACAGAATTTATATGTACAGTATTTGCTGAAAAATAACCGTAGCAGATCTTTGTTATTTTAAAAGTTTGAGGGCTAGGAATAGCAAGCCTCAGTCACAACAGGAAGTTGAATTTCTTTCAACATGTTTTCGGCGCTGTCCTACATCCTACATAATCACTTCATCGCTTGTTGGAAAAGGAAATATGATGTGAGAAACTGTGAGGGGTGAAAAGGGAGGTGAAGAAGGGGAAGCGAAAACGAAACTGCAAATTAGACAGAAACACAGAGAGATAAATAAATGCCTTTTCAACACTAAAAGATTCACTAATTAGTTGTATGCCTTATCTTTCTAACATATTTTGTATTGAGCTTCATGATAAAACATTTCCTCTCCTTCCTGCCTTTAGGCTCTGAATGCTTCATCTTTGCTTTATATAATTCACTTTAGACAGTATACTACATGTGCATGGCACTTTGCTGCACTTTGCTTTTTGGTTATTTTTAATTACCACCATAATTAACTGATGTCAAAGCACAAAATAGATACAGGATATTAAATTCATTCATTTAATTAAATATTCAACAACAGCTTTGATAATGCTGCTGTAGTTCGTTAGTTTTGTTACAGTGTCTTGTGAAAGTATTCGGGCCCCTTGAACTTTTCAACCTTTTGCATTTGCACATTTCAGGCTTCAAACATAAAGATATAAGACTGTAATTTCTTGTGAAGAATCAACAACAAGTGGGACACAATCATGAAGTGGAACAAAATTCATTGGATATTTCAAACCTTTTTAATAAATAAAAAACTGATAAATTGGACGTGCAAAATTATTCAGCCCCTTTAAGTTAATACTTTGTAGCGCCATGTGCTACAAAGCCTGAAATGTGGCAAAAGGTCGAAAGGTCGAAATACTTTCGCAAGGCACTGTATGTTTAGTGATGTATTATATATTGCCCTACATAGAACTATAAGATATTCATCTATTTTTTACTCGTCTTTTTGTTGAGAAAGAAAACATTTTAAATAAAAATCATTAGTGAATAAAACCAACCACAACAGGGGCAAAAAAAAATGATTACACCAATTAAGCATAGTCTGGTCAACCTGAATCAGCTACGCGGCACACACATTCTTTGAATAATAATAACAAAGAGTCAAATAATCACGTAGAAGCAGAGACTGTCTGTAATGAGCATCCTTGAAAAGGCTCACAATCTGACCCACAACTGTCACGTAGCATTAGGCCAAATCGGGAGAAACGTCTTCAGCAATGCAAACACACATGCTCAAACACAGCCTGTTTAAGCACAAGTACACAACACACACAGCGGCACACGGATACCCGGGCAGGCACAAAAAAAAGGTCAAAATCTAATAGTGAACATATATACCGAATCACACGTGTTCAATGACGATTCGTGTACACAGTTAGCCTAGCCGCATTAAACTGTCCATGACTCATAGCAGCTCTACCGGCCACAGGCTTTTATTCAAAAGAGTAAAGAATAAAATGGGGGGAGAGGAACAGGAACAGGTCACAGTCCGGCGACCGGGCAGTAGGAGAGAGACCTTCATGCATGCAGCAATGGCAAAGCATGTTCGTGCATAGGGAATGAGGGAAAAGCTGCAGACTTTGGGCCTGAAACTGTAAATGTCCGCCAGTGTTGTTGCAGAGAGGCTGGTGGCGAGGTCATGAAGTCACCGTGTCTCATGTTACACGGCGCTGTGCACGTGACCTGAAACCGATTCAAACATTCTCTCTCTTTTCCTGCTGAACTCCAATTGTTCACTTTGTTTTTTTTCTTCTCCACTATCACTGACTGCTCTGCATCCGGCTCTGTCGCCATCTGCACACTTTTATGTTTCTCTCTGACAGGTAAAAGATCAGCTGTTTATTTTCACTTTTCTGGATCCCACAGACGTCTCCCCATCCCGACCTTCAATTTCACTTTCTTAACATAAAGTTGTGTCATGCGAAACTACAGTGTCGTTACATGTGCCCGATGTCCTTATGTTTTACACCATTGAACTCTCCCTTTCCTCCTCCCTCTCTCTTCTTCACTTTGCCCTTTCCATCTCTCCTCTCTGTTTTCATTTCCATGACACATGAACCGCCATGGGGTCTCGGATCTCCTTGCTGCATTGACCTTGTGTGTCTGCATGCTTCCCATGCTTAAATCCTCATTGGGTATCTTTGCGCAGAGACTGTGAGGTCAAGTCCCAGTGACATATCTGCCTCGTTATGTCCTCGATGACAAGCTGTCTAACTTTGGCCTGCTTCACAGTAAAAACATTTTCTCTTAGCAGACCAGTAGACTATTTCCTCTTAAGGGAAACGTTCTATTTGTGTCGGAGGTGAGTAGAAAGAACCAAAGCAGTATTTTAGTTTTTCGGGGAAGGTCAGTTTGCTCTCAGTTAACAGGATAGATGTCCCTTCTCACAAAAGTGAAGAACCGTAATTTTTGGACTATAAGCCGCGTCCTTTTCAGCATTTTTCGATTCTCCGGCTTATATAACGGTGCGGCTAATCTATGGATTTTTGCAGCTAACAGCGACTAGGGGACATATGGTAATTAAACATTAAAACACTTGCGGTTTATAGTCCAGTGCGGCTTATATATGTACAGATCCTTCAATTTAGCTGCTGAGGCTTATATTGCGGAGAATACGGTAATTCACAGTGTACAATCTTACGTGAGAAACAACCGTCAGAAGGTGTAGCTGTGTTGATTTGCTGCTGTCCTGTCTGGCTAAAGGTTGTCCTGAATCCAGCTGGAAGTGGAATTTGAACAGACAAGCTTGAGATTTCGGCCGGAGGTTTCGTCTCACTTTGACTTTCAAACTCATTAAAAGGCTTTGAGGCAAGATAACAAATTAGGCTTTTCCCTTCCCTTCTTCTATCTTTCTTACCGTTGGACCGAGGACTAAGGCTCAGCGCCTTCTTGAGGCACAGTGGTTTGCTTTTTTATGGAAAGGTGGTTTCCCCCAGTTATTGTCAATATTCTGTTTCTTGTGTAGATGATCTTTAGGAGCTTATAGACATTTACAGGTGGATCCATTTGTGAGGCGGACAAAATCCTATGACGTGATTTGCAATACAAATGCTGGCAATATTTTTCCTCTCTACACAGCCTGTGACATTAAACTTTATACCATATTTCACAGTATGGCGACATTCAAACACACATCAGTGTCGGCCACTTTATGCACATGCTTTGCTCAAAAGGGTAAATGCGTTAAATGTATCCCGTGAATCCATACAACCAGATAAATATCTTTTCAAGAGTTCTTGACAATTATCTTGACAATATAATTTCAGTCAAGTACTAATCACCACCTCAAAGGAAGGACAACATTCTGTCAGTTTTCATAACATTCGGACAAAAGGACCAGAACAAAACAAAATGTCAACATGTCTCTTCCGAAACAATTTATCACATTGCCTTTGCTGTCCCGTCTTAAAACTGTATTCGTGTGAAAGATTAAGAGCTGTGTTTTTCACCTTCAACACGTTTTTGTATCTCCTTGTCGCTCCATTCAATATTCAATGACTATTTTTTGTTATCTAGCTTCTTGTCAGACATTTCTAGCTTCTCATCTTCCTATGCTCAACCATAAAGGCAAAGGTTTTGCAGCAGTTTATAAAAAATAGGGGCCATCCGTCTTTTGTGCATAAATATAATAGGTCCTATTGGTCTGGGTCAAGCTGTATGAAGAGGCATAATCTGTGAGATATTGATTCCCAAAATATGATTTACAAAGCTGGTGAGACAAGTCGTTGGAGTGAGGCTAAACTTCTTTCCTCTTCCTTCCTCCCCAGATCATTGCATATCAGCCATACGGACTCTCTGTAGACTGGTGGGCATATGGAGTTCTGCTCTACGAAATGCTGGCCGGACAGGTGAGTGGTGCACACACATTCACATTTTACTGCATCATGTTATGCTGGCAGCTTCAGACGGACACAGCTCTGCTCACAGACGTAATCCCACATCCATCTCTAGCAGCCAGGCCCTATGCAGCCTTGAATTCAGATCTTAACCTTCCCCTGTTCCTTCCTGCCTTGTGTATAATCAGGCAAAGGACAAAGACAGGCTTCACCTACACGGAGAGCTCATTGGAGTGGAAATGAGGGATAATTCATTTTATGGACTGTCAAAACACTCGCATTACGGTTACTGATGATAACCACCCGGTGAGCAGGGGGAATCCACTTTATGTTCTGCTGCGAGCTCTTCCCATGAAACACATCCTCATAACATCTCTTTCTTCTCTTTGTTCGGTCCTCTCGCTGCCAATGGGTTCTAGAGTTCTCTTCTTTATATTTTTTTTCCCGCCTGTATTTTTCATCTTTGGCATCCTATTTGGTCCAACCTGTGTCCCGTATTTCTGCCCTCCTCGTCGCCATTCATTATAGAAAACAATTTTCCACTTTTTTGGTCAATTTACCTGTCAAGTACAGAGTGCACAGAAAAGGAATGCACCAGTGCTGGATCCATGCAGTGATACCCATTACTCTAAGCTTGAAAAGAAATGTGAGATGGACGCAGACCTCAGCCTCTCTCCGTGTCATCTCCCCCCCTCCCCCCCCCAGCCTCCATTTGATGGCGAGGACGAAGATGAGCTGTTCCAGTCCATTATGGAGCACAACGTGTCCTACCCGAAGTCCATGTCCAAAGAAGCCGTCTCCATCTGCAAAGGGGTAAGCGGATTGTCTTTGGCATCACTGGGTAAATAAGTGGTTTATACCTTTTTATAAACCTGTTTTTACGTTCAAGCAAAATCCCCAAAACAAGAAGATCGATGAGATTCACGAACAGTTAACATTGTACCTGCTGTAATTAACATGCACAAAATGCAGTTAAAGTGATATCCAACCCGCTTCTTCACTCCTTTGCCCGTTTAACTGTTACTCTTTCCTCCTGAAACTATTCCCAACTAGAACAAAAATGTTTTAAATCAGCATTTTAGGATCTATGACTTTGACGCTCTTTGCTGAAGCCAAAAATAATTATTCTTGTAAGAGGGCTGCATACCCTTCTTGCTAGTTCAAAACTGACAGACTGCATAACACATTGCTTGTAGCCTTTATATCATATGTGCAGTCTTGCTGTGTTTTCTGTCAAAATGAAGTGTAGGGTTTTTAAAATACTGCCTAGAAACTCATTAACAAATTCACGCTTCACTTCCCGCTTGGATCTCGCGTCAGTGGCATTTTTAAAGCATTGAAGGCGAACCCATCAGGTCTCCATCATGCTTCTATAAAGTAGCTCAATATGCCTGGTGTTTTTAAAGTTTATTGCAAATATATGGACAACATCAGCACAGTAAATATGTTTTATTTTATTGATGTGAGATTTTTCCATGAGAATTTACACACTTATTTCCATTGGTGCCATTTGACTGTATAAATCCCTTGAAGATTCAAACTGTTGGTAACAAAAGCAACAAAATAAAGTTAACAAAGCAAGTGCAAATCAACCTTGCTTTTCTTTATATGCCAAATAAGACTTTCACGAAGACATACATTTGTGTATGTGTGTGCAAGCCAGGAATTTAATAGTGAAAGTGGCTGTTTTGTTTCCGTCTAGTGCAAATTAAATTAGCAGTGCAATAACACACTTTGTTTGCTAGTCCCACCCGCAACTCCACTTGTTTTCCTTTGTCACCACTGTACCTTCGCTCATCCCTTTTTTCTCTTTCTTTTCCTTCTTTTCCGTAGCTCTGTGTGCGTGCGTGCGTGCACTGCTCTTTGCCTGAGTCCCTGTCATAACCCTTGTTTGGCATGACTGCAGCTCCTCGTCTTAATGGACACATAGTGCTTGCCAGCAGCTTGACACACATAGGATGGAGAGAGGAGGAGATGGGGGGGGGGGAAGAAATATAACTCAAGATAAATAAGAAAGCGTGGTTGTAAATGAGCATGACAAGAGTAATGAAAAGGACACAATCTGTTGTATGCAAACTTAATTGACAATTAAAAAAAGATGGACACAGATCAAATTTGGAGTGTAAATTGTTACGTAGAGGTTAATGTCAATGAAGAGTTCGCCATTGATTTCAAACATTTTTCCTGATTTAATGAATCTCTGGAGCTCTGTCTCAAAACTATCTAAGTAAGTATCCGGTTGTATTTTCAATAGGCTATATTAACAAATCGGGTTCTAAAGGATGATTACGTGTTTGTTTTGAAAGCCTCACGAGTCCCTTAGTTTTACCTGACAAGATCGCTGCTGAATTAGAGCTGCTTTCTCTTTTACCTTCCCACTCTCATTATCTCTGTGCTCTCGGGGGGAAACAGCAGGGTATCTACAAAGTCCTGTGCACACTTTGGGAACACAGGCCACTAAGCCTTTCGGTGGCAGTTTATTGCGCGTTGGAGCCATAACGGGAAGACGGTGCCAAGAGTTTGCTCTTTCTGCAGACAGAATAATCAACGGCTCTACATGAAATGCCGACACCCCCATTGGCCTTCTTTTCTGGTGACCGTTATCTATCACACAAAGTATTTTAAGTGTTTGATTGGGAGGGTGAGGGCATTTCACTTTGCGAGCTGTGTCATTTTAATGGCTACAGCCTCGGCTACAGCAGGATACTTCCTCACAGCCGTTGACAGTGGTGCGAACGGACAGAAATCTGTAAATGAATTTCTCTTCCTCGGCAACAGCTGTCTGATGTGCTCTGCCAGTTGGATGCACTCCGCTAGTTCAGATGCAGCCCAGTCAGCGGCCTGTATGTCCAGGGGGCTTTCCCCGGGAAAGCTGGCCTGAAAAAATCCTGCAAGTAGATATTCAACACTGAAACTTTTAACATCATGACAAATGAATCATTTAATATTTTTTCCACATGTCATAAAATAGAAAACCAACAGTGCAAAATTGCTTTTTTGTTCACTTAATTTGTCTGTAACTGCACACTTTTCTACCCTTATGCAAATTCTGCATACTAAATAATACTTCTTGCAAGCTGAATTCAAAAGTACTGCTTTTTTTCTACAAATTTAAGATTAGGCTTAAGGTTAGAGTGGAATCTATTTAGATTTTAAATTTTGGAATAGTTGGGATGGATTCGACAAAAGAAACCGTATGTTGTATAATCAGATGTAATACAAACATAGATTTTAGGGAGTGAGCATGACGGCAGAGCCAGGTGGCAGGAACGATTGACAGCATGAAATTTCCTATATTTCTTCTGTGCGTTTGATAAGTTACTAAAGAGGAAGGAGCTTTAAAAACACGATACCAGAGCATTGAAGCCAACCGTATGCACTTAAACTAGCTCGGTCAAGTTTTGAAACCATTTCCATTTCCGAGTCCAGTGCATAAACAATTTGTTTTGTAAACACACCATCCACACTGGCCGTGTTCATAAAATCTGTTTCAAATATTCCTGTTAGTGTCTTAGTGTCCTCCTCTGGACCAATCCTCCAGACGAGTTGGTCCAGAGCTGATTTATCATTTATCAAAAGTAATTATTAGGTCTCCTAAGGACTCATTGCATTGTCTGTAAGATTTCCTTTTTCATTATCTTGTTTCGCTTTTAACAAAATTTACACTGTGTTCATGTTCTGAGTTGCATTAGGAAGTGGAAGCCGTTCTCTAAAGACAGAACAAGCAGCCAGAGCGAGAAACAAAATAAGATTACGTCGCCATTTTTCAGACCCATCTGTTAGGCTGTTAACTACTGACCCTGAAAAGAGGCAGAAAAGAGGTGGAAAGAGGTGGAAGAAAACAAAGTTAGGCTATTTTTTTAAAGATAGAAATCCAAACACTGATCTTTGCTGTGTGAAATGCTGTGTGAAACGTGCATTGACCCTAGCGAAGAGGAATCCCCACTTAATGTTCAAAATGAATTTTTCTTCTTTTTTCTTTCCTACCATGGGCAGCTTATGACCAAACACCCATCCAAGCGTCTGGGCTGCGGCCCTGAGGGTGAGAGGGACATCAGGGAACACGCCTTCTTCAGACGCATCGACTGGGAGCGCCTGCAGAACAGGGAGATACAGCCGCCCTTCAAGCCCAAAGTGGTACGTGCTATGCAGGAACACTTTTACAGCAGCCAATCAACCTGCTTCGGTTTCATTCACACCTCATAGTCTAAATGAAGGGTGATACCGCTTGCCGTGGTTACTGTAATCACGATGATCACTCTCCTTCTCTCAAACAAACCCTTCATTAAAATGAAACCTTTATTACTGTTCCCGTCGCAGAGGGAATGTTGATAGCTTGAGCTCTATTTTCATATTTACGCATCGCGGAAACAAAATTCAAAAAAAATATGTTGATGAGGAATCAACAGGATAAAAAAATGTTTATGTGTATCATGATCACATACATATCAAGCATATGGCTAAGACATTGACTTATTCTTCACTAGAGAGACGGAAAAGAGACTTTGATATCTGCGTGGGCCGAAGAAGAGATGGAAAGTTCCTCAAATGAATACACAAAACTAACAGAAACAACATACTTCTACCACATTTATGCTGTAGGCGCCCTTTTTGCCTCATTACCATCAGTATTGCATTTGTTCTCTTTGGATTTACTGAGGTTGTTTTTTTTTTTTTTTTTTTACTGGGCTAGAAGAACGCAACAATCTTCTTGTCTTAGACAATTAATCGTCATCACTTTGTGCAATAAAATAATTTATACTTGAATTTATTACAAGCTTAAATGCTTCTCTTTAAAAACGTTGGATATCTACAGAAATTCCATTTTCATTTCATATTGATGACTAATATATGTGACATTGAGTCAAAGGCATCAACACAATACAGACAAAAATAAGGAAACAGCTACAATTTTGGTGAACCGCATTCTTCTGAACAAACAAGAGCTTTTCCCTACAAGACAAATGTGTTATGGCGAGACATTGTGTGCCCCGCTTGAATCCCTTGGGGAGAATGTGTTCTTGACTGCAGTACATCCGCCTTCAGTCTTATTTGTCATTAGAGGTTATCAGTCAAAACGTCTCGAGTGATTGTCCTTAAGTACAGTTAGTGTTTTTACCTTTTAGCGGTGGATTTAATTACCTTTAAATTTAGAAGACGCCAAGCCTTGACTACAGTACTAAAGTATACTTGTATGTAATAAAGGTTAAAGGTGAATTAATCAGTAATCCAGACAAATATCTATGTCTTAAACACAAACATTTTGGAATATCAATGATTTGGTTAAAATTACATTTTACAATTACTAAATATATTTTAGGTTTTAACCTGCACAATTCATTACAGTGAAACTAAATGAACAGAAAAGTAACTCTTAACCCCTAACTCTTTTCCACTTCTCTCTGTCTACTCAGACACAAACTTGTAGTATCCTCCCACACATACCCACGATCACACACACTATTCCTATACCATAATATATATACAGTATATAAATTGTAAAAGCTTGAAAGGTGAACTCAATAGAGTGCAGATCTTGGCAAAGTGTATCTGCCTTAATAATTAAATAATAACGGGTGAAAAAGAAGACAAAAGAGCAACGATGGCATGCGATCCAGCTGTTTCACATGCCCAGTTACCTGCATGGAGGTACGTGGGGAGACATCTCTTTTGCAATTTAGGGGATTTCTTCAGCAAATTGACTTACTATTTCATTGAGGACAATGGTGGATTTTTTGGAGTGTTTTATGGAAAACGTATTGTTGCTTTTGATGGTTTATCAATCTTGGATTAACTGTAAGTACATACACAAGCATTTAGCTACAGTTTATTGTTGACTTTAATGTCTGACAAGCATCCCCTCATTAATTTGCTATTCTCTAATGGACTAACCCAGTGCAGAGTGATCGGGTCTGCTCGGGTTTGCTGTACAGTAGCTTATCTGAGACTTGTGTGAGACTTAATTATTTAATTCCACCATTTATTGCAAAGGTATCACGAAAGCATCACAGATCTCGCAGCACAATTGTCCTAGACATGCACTTACATATTTACCAGACCTACAATATTTTACGACAGCGTGCAATGAAGGCGACTGTATTAGACTAGATGATATTCATATTGTGTAGAAACAGCTGATGCAATCTGACCATAGTCCTTTGCAACATTCCCATTAAAATTTGTGTCATGCTGGAGGAAGGAGGAAGATATACCTTTAGTGTCTGAAGTGATTCCACACTGACGGTAAACCAGAGGCAGAACTGCATCAAGACCGTGTACAATCTGTATTAAATAATTAAATAAATTTAGTCAATAAAAATAAACATTACATTCAATATAACCTCAAGTCACACTGGTGGAGTGTAATACCTACTTGACATGACAGTCTTTTGTAGAGTCAAAACACAGACGCAGGCGCAGGCTCCTGATGATTATATTGCTGTGTTATACAGCCCGTATGGACGTTCAAAGCCTCATCAGAATTCATGATTAATGTAAAACACATGTATTTTGAAAGCTTATGTTATAGCTTTGGTGCATTATAACGTGTAGTTTGGATCCCTGACATTACACATGATCATGCAGATCTCACACACACACACACAACTTTACCAGTCAACATTTTGGACACACTTTTGAGTGGTACTATACCTATACCTAGGCATCAATAAATAAATAAATAAATATAAATGTATACACACACATGCATAGAGTCATGCAAAGTTAATGTAGTATGTATTTCTTTAAAGCCAGAAACAGGTGGCAACAGAGATAAAGTAGGTCACCAATTGTCCTGCTCGAGTGTTTGTGTGTCTGTATATGTTTGAGTATGTGTGGCGGTGGTGGGGGGGGAGTCCTTTACGCATTCAGTTTAAATATTGTAGTTCTTTTCTGTTTCACCCTCAAGGGCTGCAGTTCCTCTAATAAGGTGAATCTTGACCTCTTTGTCCGTGTAGTCTCCCGCTGATCGGACGTGCTGCGCGTCCTGGAAATGCTAAGTGTGCTTTTGTGTACATGTGTGAGCAAAAGTATGTGTGTGGTAAGGTTCAAGAAGGTTAGGGATTACAGGGATTGAGAAAAGCAAAGAAGGAATATTTTCTTGCATGCATACCTCGTACTGTGATTATTTTCCGCAAATGTATGTGTGTGTGGGGGGGCTGGAGTAAACAAGGAAAGCTTCTGTGCTTGTCTATGTGTCCACGCTGAAGTTAAAGGGAGGTGGATGCATGAAAACATGCATGTCCTTTTGCAAAGCGCATGCTTGCATGGGTCTGGTTTTCAGTGAGAGAGCAAGTAAGAAAAACCTTTTTTGAGAGCTTTCTTTTACCATAATATGGCTCTATTGCAAGCCATCATGTCCATCTCACTCTGCCATATAGTACAGTGCTGTTTCTGAGGCCATTACGATCCAATGGCTGTCTCTATATACCTCCTTTCACCCATCACTAGGTCTAACCCAGCTACTCAAATCTACTTTTCTCCCATCTCCGCTCAATCTCCCTTCATCCGCCTGTGACAGCTGTGGAATTGCAATCAATGAGCTGACTGCACCCAGCTGAGACATTCAAACTAGTGTCTAAAGGGCCGGGGCTCCATGAGGAGGATGCAGTGTGTATGTGTTAGAATGAGTGTTAGTGCAGGCCGAGTTATTGTTGATCTATTAGGAGTTTTTTTAATGTATTTAGTGCCAGTCATAACAATCATTTTCCTAGAATCTGTCGTTCATTTCAACAGAGGTTTGGATCCATTTGGGTTTATGTGTGAAAGACCCAATTTTTGTACATCTCGTCTCATTACAAATTCATTAATCTTCTGTTTTGTCGGTGTGGATGTGCAGGACTGCATCATTGTGTAATTGCGTTCAAACAAGCCATGCGTAAAAGTGTGTTTACAGTGGTTCCATTCTATAGCTTTCTGCAGTATACAATGCCCTGATGTAAAAAAAAAAATCTGTTTTCTGTTAAATGATCCAAAACAATATGTTCAGTTTAATAACTGATTCACGATAATTGGTTCACTTCCGATGAAAATCGAACTATTCATTAAAGCTAAGCCAGTGACATCAGGCAGAAAGAGGCAGTGGGACAGAGAGTCATTGTGCCACTCTAATCAGAAGCATGCACTCAATAGCACCCTTAGCAGCTAAGCGTACTTTTCATATGCTCAAGTGCAGAGCCATCTACATGGGTACAGAAAAAGACAGAGAGAGGTTAAAGATGAGGAAAAGTAGGTCAAAAACCCACGTGGACACTGGGTATCCAGGAATGGGAGGATTTATCATAATGGCATAATAGCTTTGGTCGTTGAATCAGAATCAGAAATGTGAGACCAGTTCTGCGCTTCCACAAGAGGCTGCTAGAAATTACCGAGGCGGTGCAGATTTCATGTCCATGGTTCCCTATCAAATTGTTTCATTTTCTTCTTGTGAAACTGATCTTGTTCTAGCTTAATTTTTCTTTATCATGTAAAACAGCTTTGCAAAGCAGCTTTAAAATAGTCTCACAGTCCTGTATTTGTGATCTGAAGCTATTCCACAAACAAATCTATTCTTAACATTGAGCTACGTGAGAAGTGAACACAACACTTTCTTTCTTCACTTCCTTTCTGTTAAAAGAGAATATTAATCATGTGAAGTTTAAGGAAGCTTGTTGTCAAATATTTTTTAAAACTAAATATAAATAACTGCTTTTAACACTGTTGGGAGTGTTGCTTGAGAGGGACTGTTGTGCAAAAGGCACCTCCGTGTGCCGACAATCGTCGAGGTCTGAGTGAAAAATGTGCTGCTTGAGCAATGGATGGTCACTGATGGATAGAGGAAGACGAGAATACGGAAAGATGCAGCTGTTGAAGGACCCAGGCGATTAGGCATCAGCTAACAGCTGTGTGGGAAACAGAAAACAACGCACATCTTAAAGTGTGGGTCCTTCCTTCTATCCACTCAGACAAGGTGACAATAGTCATGGGAGAACATTTTTTATTATAAAAAAACAGATATCCAGATTCCAATATCTGTCATGATAGAAACAGGAAACTAATTGTTGGAACGCTTTGAAGCATTCCAAGTATTCAAATTGTTCAACTCCTTCACACATTCAGCTCTTTAAACCGTTCAAATTTTAAAATGTTCAGAAGTGGTCTGCTATGACTTGAATTTATATAAATCAAAAACATCAACTTTTTTAACATGGTTTTCCAATGGAGTTGATCTTCAAATCCTCTCAAACTTCTTCAACGTTCAACTTTTTTAGCTTTGCCAATCTTTCAGCTACAGACACAATTTCAACTTTAAAATGTTGACACAAGTCTAAACTATTTTATACAATTAACAGCTTTCTGATATCTATTTTACTTTTTTCATAATCCCTGATTATGTTTAATTAGTTTTGCTGTACTCTTCTGAGATTTACATGGGTGTATGTGGAGCCCTAGAGTGAAGGGATTGGAATGTAGAGTGTAGAGCAGTGTCCGACTTCGGCAAAAGAAATATGGCACTTTTGCCCTCACGGCCACAATATGAACTTTTAAAGCTTCATTTTTTTATCAAAATGAGGCCGTGCTTGTGCTGGTCGGACTCATTTGTGTATGGAATCCCAGAGTTCTTTACTTTTTGCCTGAGGAGCCCGAGATTGAGACAAAGTCTGTCTCAAGCCCCATAGGCTGCAATACAAATCTGGTGACAAATTTAAAAGAAAAACCAGAAGGTACACGTTTTAGAAACTGCCGCCACGGCGGCTGTATTAAGATCCAGACAGACATGTAAACTACATAGGTGCGTTCGGTAGAGTCTTGTGACCCTTAAAATCTTTTTGGACACCCATTATAGTTTTGTGTCAGAGGACATTTGTTTGAGGTGTGGATTCAGTGTAAATCACTGTTATACTGTGTGCCCTTTGATTGCCGTTGCCGTGAGTACTTACAGTGGCCGTTATGCAAATTAAACTAAAAGCTGCTTTTTCAGTATGTTACTATTCAAACCTTCATGCTGTATATTTATAGTACCTGCAACTGTGATGTTATGTTTGGTGTAATAAGACCTTTGCAGTCACAACAGCTCTTCGAGTTGAATGCACCGGTGTTTATTTCTGTGTCAACAGTGCCAAAGGTGTCATACTCTCCATCTCGATTTCTTTCTTTTATGGCCCGAGGACAATTGGCTTCAGAGTCATTTTTTTAGATCCAGCTGCAAAGCAACTCCCAAGGGAATCTGGAAGCTCATTATATTGTGCACTTAGCCTTTTTTTAGGTGTACGGTTGTGCGTGAATGAATGCTTCCATCTAGTTAAACCCGTTGTGTAAGAGGACTAACTGAACTGATGGATTAGGATGTTATGTACAGCCTCTCTATTGATTGCTCACTCCCTCTTTCTCTTGTACGCTGTCTCATTTATTCTCCTGTAACGACAGGAGAATTTGTTAGAAGCGACGAAGTAATCTATTTTCTCCGACGTTTCCTAATGACAATGGTAACAACGGAGCATTACTCGCCTTGCTAATCCTCTTTGTAGTTTAGCCAGCCAGTCGTAGCGCTTCGGTCGGAGAGTCTTGATTTAACACACCACATGGAGATGACATGAAAAGAGACATCGTTATGTCCAAACTTTAGGAGCTTGACGGACTGGTGACAGCTGCATGTCTTTGGTGAGAGGAACAGAGGGGAAAGAACGCAGCCCAGGGGGGAACCTTTGCTGATGGTCCGGGGGGCTGAGATATGCTTTCCCAGCATCACATGCTGTCTCATGTCAGAAGTCTTGTTATCTACCTGCAGGTGGAGTCGGGCACGTGCAGCTGAGAGAGCTGTAACTTTCTTCTCTCCTCAGGTGGACATTATTCCACTTTACCAAGACAAAATATGTTGCTGCTATGTTAATGCTCTGAAACTGCTATACTGCACCTTAAAAGCGCATTTAGTGTAATGTATTCTTCACTGAAGGGGCAAAATGAGATTTGCACAATCTCTGAGCAAAATAATGACCTTCCCTTGCTGAGAAATTATTTTTAGCGCATCCTCCAAGTGACAAGATCCATCCCCATGTCTTTGATTTAATGTGATTAACTTCTCATCGCTCAAACATGAATAGACCTTTGATGTCTCCTGTTTCATGCAGACAGCTTGCCTCACAGAGGAACATGTCGATCAACCCAATCGTCTTGTTGCAACTTCATGCTCCTGTGTTTTTAGTTCAAAGAATAATATTCTTAATTTTTTAGGGAGGTGTAATTTAATTAGTTGACAATTTGATGTGGGAGATAGTACATTGTTTGTTGTACATAGTGCAGCTGTGTTATTTTATTTATAAATATCAACGGTGATGACAACGGTAGGGATTGCTTATTGTTGATGATGTGCTTTGCGCCTATTTGTGAAAGGTTCCAAGAAGTACAAAAACAAACTACTATATAAATAAATTATTTTGCTTTCCAAGAATAACCATGTGCACTCTTCCGGTTCCGTCTCGTCGGCCGGCTTGCATTCTTCGCATTGTTTTACACACCTTTTGTCTGAACGTCTCCTCCATCTGTGTCTTTTCTACAGTGCGGCAAAGGAGCAGAGAACTTTGACAAGTTCTTCACACGCACTCAGCCGCAGCTCACACCGCCAGACGAGCTGGTTATCGCCAACATCGACCAGGCCGAGTTTGCAGGGTTCTCTTTCATCAACCCACAGTTTGTGAACCCGGTGCTCATTAACAGCCTATGAGAAGGATGGGGAAACCTCCCCAAAGAACCTCCCTCCTCTCTGCCGCCCACTTAGAGCATCTGCCAACATGACATCCGTCCACAACTTGATCTAGGACCGCCAGGAGTCTTTACGTAATGGTTTTATTTTAAGCAGCATTCTAGGGCATGCATAGTATAGTACATAGTATTATAGTACTTTGATTATAATTTTTCGTTTGTGTAACAATGAGCAGGATGTCTTCCTTATCGTTGCCATTTGTATCGAAGGCCACGACGGAAGGCACTAAGGCAGACGGATGTGAAACTTTATTTATCCATGCCACAGCATGATGAAATTTAGAGATTAACTTAATCCATGCCTACATATGGTATGAAAAAGATAATATTAGATGGGCATTCAGCTACAATTCCATTATAGGCATGGATTAATTCATTCTTGTAAAGAGATTCATATCTACAGATCTCAACGGATAAACATTATGTTCTACACATCCATTTTGTGGGTCACGGTTTTTTTCCACAATCATACCAATGCATAGGTTGTGTGGTGACCTGAAAAACACTGGCCAAATATGAAGAACAGGTGGTGCAGGCATTGAAACAGCACCGTGTGAGTTAATGTCCCCTGCATAATGTTTACAGTTTTCTTCCCCTTTGATTTGATGGTGACGGTATAAAATTAGTACAAATTGATCTCAGCCAGTATCAAATCAACTAAAAACAAAGACGGGTAATTTCATGGTGGGCTGCCTGTAACAATGTTGATGTGTGAGACCTTTAGGAATGAAAGTGTATCAGGGTGGCTTCCAATTCTTAGCTTGTTAGACAGTGTTACCTGCTTTTGAAAGTAACAATTTACATCTATTTTCTAGCCCTTAATTAAGCTGCAGATTGTATAATTCCCTTGTCAATAATTTAGTGGGCACTATGTGAACACACAGTAATCATTTTAGTATGTGGGCAGTGGCAGATCATTATTATATCAACTTTAGGAAAAATATCAAAGCTAAAATCTTTACAGTTTTGTAATGTTTTAACCAATGTCTCTACTATGCTATGCTTATGATTTCAATTCGTCATATATGTCTCAACAGAAGCAGTAAAGACAATTTGATCAAGTTATTTTTTTTTAAATATTATATGATATAATTGTGTATTAACCATCCAATCCATCTTTCATACAGTATCATGTGAAGATGGAACACATTCTTAGTTACCTAAACTTTCGTCTGAAAATGCTTTGTTATCCTGGAAACCAACTCATCCTTCATTACGAGTGTGTCAGCACAATCCTCATTAGTGAAATCATCTGTTCGCATCTGTTTTCATTTCCTTCATTGTCATTGGAAATAGATTTGGTTTAACTCCCTTCCTTTTTGGTTAACTCGTACATATTTTTTCCATTAGATCCGATAGTTATTGTGTGTACTATCAGTGCATAACTCAACCACTAAAATGATCATGAATTATTTAAAGAGTATAGCAAGTTAGTTTTTATACCTGAATATGATTTTATTACATTCATTCTATAAATCAATATTTGTATGTTGAAAGACAAATGAAACAAATTAACCCAATACTGATCAACTTTGTAACAGCTGGATTTATCAAGACATTTTGATGTTGTTTATTCACATTCAATAATTTTGACTGCAGATTGTGTGTTAATTGGATGCGTGTCTGGCTTTTGCCTTGTGTATCCGCATGCTGTTGGTAGACATAATTCATGCACATGATCGGCTAAAGACTGCATGCTACTAAGTATAAAAGCCCTGAGAGTTACGGAAGCTTTACAGAAAGGTACGGAAGTGTCGAAGGGACATTTTGGGTGGAGGGTCACCTTAAGCAAAGCTCTAGATTGGCTAAATTGAATGTGGCCAACACAAAGCAGTACCTGGCTCAGTACCTTAAGATTGCTGATCCCAGACCAGCTAAACTCGTTAACAGACGATACAAAAACAAAAAATCGATTGTTGATCACGCACACTTGCAAAAGTATTGAAACTCAAAAGTCCCACCAGAAATGTGTGAAAAACAACAGCCATTTTCCCCAAATAATACAGATTGCTTTAGAACATAAGAGTTTATTAATCTCAAAATATACTAATATTAAAGCAACTTTTCAAAACACGTTCCTGCGACGAGGCCCATGGTTCCAGTAGTCTCTTCTGTGGACGCTTGATCTGTGTTCGGGTTATGGCCCTTAGTCCCTGCTTCCTTTTCAGGATGATATGGAACACTGAGTCCAGATCAGAGTTAATAGACCAGCGGGACCACGCACTCTTTTGTTTCTCATGAATGGGGTTTTTACTGTAATAATCATGTTGTGTTGTAAAATGTTACTTTTGTTAGTTTGTTTGCTTTTGCTGTTTGTTGTCGCCGTCTACGTTGTTGGTTTTATTTCTCTTGCTTCTGCTTAGAAATTCAGGAATGTTTCAAATGATATATCACATTATAAAACTTGTATCTAACTTACACAGATAGGAACTTTTGCAATGTTTGTACATTTTTTCTCTCCATGTGTTTCTAAGAGTTGATTTGTCCTACTGTGTTTCCTATAGTATATATAACCCCTTGCATGTGCCAAACCTGGAGATTGCCAGAACCCGACAATAGCAGCGTTGCACTAGCTGTAGTCACTTGGATGACTTCTTTGCAGACGCTTGTCCCTGTGCAGGCTGAGACCTGCCTGAAGCTACACCTGCTGCACACTCTGTTGGACACATAACCTATAGCATGCTGCCATGAGTATACCAATGCACATTGTGTCAGTCAATTTTACAATTCCCGTCAGTTTAATAAACGACATCATGCACGGTACTAGATTTTCCTGCCTCTGTAGCCTCGGGCAGCATTGTGTCTGAAAAATACATTGCAAATAGTGGATTATTGGATTTAACACCACAGTGTATATCACAGAGAAGTATTCATGTAGATCCTCAACAGTCTTGCCTTTGCCTGAGCCTTTCTTGCACCTCTGTATGGGCCGACAGGATAGACCCAACCCTTCAATAGAATGTCTTACTCTCTTCCCTTGTGTGCCTTTCCCAACTTGAACCGATATTGCATTACATTCTTCCTAATCTTCATTGTCCTTGCTCTGATCTAAACTATCTACTTAATGTTTACGCCATACCTTTACCCCACTTGCTATATGGGCTAAAAACAGGCCATCTTAGTGTTTCAGCGCATCTCACAAATGGATGAGTGTGAATAAAAGTATGTGAGGAAAAACGATGTATAACTCTGTTCAAACCAATGCTCCATCATCTGGTCTGTAAAACTGAATTTCAAGCCCATTTTGTTGACTAACAAATAAATAACCTCTAGCGCCATAAAGCTACAGCTTGACCCGTCCCCCAGTGTGAGTGCTTTACCTTTACCTCCCTGTGCCTATTAATGACCGATCAAGTGAGCTATTCAGTACATGTTTCAACAATATCAAAGGATGATCTTTGGGGACCGAAAGAAACAATGGACAGGTGATGGATGGGATTTAGTTAAAAATGAGCAAAAGAATAGATGATGTTGGCTTGTTTAAAGGATGACCCCAGTGCCTCATCGCGTTGAACTGCCCCTTGTGTAATCCACCTGTTCCTCTGTTCCTCAGTGCCTGGGCCCAGTCAATCCATCATTGTAGTCCACAGGGTCCTCCTCTTCTCACCCTTTAAATACCTTCAGGTCGGGAAAACAGTTGATTATTATGAGCTATTCCATCCACACTGTTGGCATAATTTTCCCCCGTATCCTCCTCTCCGATTGTTCCCCAAATGCACCATGAGGACGGAGTTGGCCAAATGCATTTAGGCTTTTAATTTGTTTACATTCTATTTGATGCCCTCACCTTTGTGTTATTAATTTCATTAATTAGAGCAAGAAGATAATGAATTCACTTGTTAAATGTAAAGATTTGATCTTTAATTGGAAGTCTGGTATGATTTGTTTTGCTCATTTGCTTTTGATGGGGCATGTGTAATGTTTCTCTTCTTTTTGTAGTTAGTTATTACCCCCCGCTGTGTTCTGTTTGCTGTGAAATGAATGAGTTGAGGTGAGCTGCCATCTTTTGGGCCGTACAGAGGATCAACAATGTGCGGGAATGCCTTATCCCTCCACCCATACAGCAACATGGTCTCTAAATCTCCTGTCTAGCTCATTTATTATCTCAGCATCCCTGTCCTTGTACATAAACGACTTACAATATTTACCTTACTAGACTGTAAAACAAAGAATATATTGTATTTTGCAAATTGTGTACGTTTGTTCTCTCTCCCCATGTCAGCCTAAAACCTTTAAA
The DNA here is from genome assembly GCA_021346845.1 of Apeltes quadracus. Lineage (NCBI taxonomy): Eukaryota > Metazoa > Chordata > Actinopteri > Perciformes > Gasterosteidae > Apeltes > Apeltes quadracus. The sequence continues at coordinate 6,910,141 of CM037925.1, forward strand.
ACGAGTCCGAGCTAATTACCTTGTCATTGATTGTGTAATTTGTACCTAATGTATAATAATGCAAATAAAGAAATTACATGACATGTAAGATATTAGAATCATTCTTCTGAAAGTGAGACTTTTTAGGATTTTGATGCCATTTGCGAATTTAAAAGGAATCATCCCATTATCTAATAAGAAAACACACTGTATATTGTGGCTTCACTAGTCCACATTTTGGTGCAGAGAGCTGATCCATTTCCATCTGATGGGATGTTCCACAGGGGTTGAAATAGAGGGGTTTTACAGAGGTTGTTAGGGGGAAACCATTATTGCAGGGGTGTTTTTTGTGTATATCACTAATATGGGTTTTTTTCTGCTACACTGCTACAGCAGTGTTTGCACTTTATTCAAATAAAATGTGAACGCATTTGCCATTCATTGTTGTTTACTTGTTTATTTATATTCATAATTAATTGATACCTGACTCCATTACAAGAAACAACAGGAATCTAGGAAATTTATTTCAGTCACACTGGTTGAATTTTTGGCTAAAAAGTTACTGAATCGATTTCAAGTCACTGAATCGTTTTGGATCGTATCGTTCTAAATGAACTAATATCGTCCTTGAATCGTATCGATAACCATGAATCGTATCGAATCATTGTTAAAAACTAATTGTTACACCCCTAATATAAAGTCTGACGTGCTTAAATCCAATATGTTATTTCCTAGTATCGATACAATCGATTTATTACATTTAAAATGATGTTAGATCGATATGTGTCGTCCATAAGGTCAACTCGCCGAGCACAGATCGATGTAGTTGGATCAGAGGAATATAAATCGATACATCGATGTAATAGATGGATCGTTACACCCCTACTTCCGCCTTAATTATTTGTGGCATACTTCCTCATTCAGAGGTTTTGGTCCATATTGACATGATCCCCTCATGATCCCCTCATACTGTTGCTGATTTGTTGGCTGCACATCTATTATGCAAATCTTCCAACACATCCCAAAGGTGCTCTATTGGATTGAGATCTGATGACTGGAAGCCATTGGAGTACAGTGAACTCATCGTCATGTTCCAGAAACCAGTTTTGAGATGATATGAGCTTAGTGACATGGTGCATTATCCTGCTGCAAGTAGCCATGAGAAGGTGGTACACTGTGGTCATAAAGGGATGGACATGGTCAGCCACAATACTTGAGTAGTCTGTGGGATTTAAACAATGCTCAAGTGGTACTAAAGGGACCAAAGTGCACCTAGAAAATAAAGTCAACCTTGTAAATAATGTATTTGCTCAAGATAAATGCCAAGACCAAACTGGAAGCGCAGGTACACAGGACAAAGTTACCTTCAACCTGCTTTAAGCACACGTGTCAAGAATAAGGGGTGTACGTGTGCTGTGAGATTGGAGCCCCTCACCTGTCTAAAAGTGCATTTAACTGGCATCACATCAGCCTTTTGTCTCAGTACCAGATCCATAGAATGTATCATTTAAAGTTGTGATCCAGTGAGCAGCAATCACATTATCCTCCCTACAGCCACTAATAATGGTTTGTGCATTTCTTTTCAGGCCTACACTTCATACCTCACTGGTATGGTGGAGTTTGAATTGCAGGAGTGGAAGCTTGCCATGGAGGCCTTCAACAAGTGCAAGTGAGTTAACATCCTCCATACTTTGGAAGAATAATTGTTTGTTTGCCACGTTTGAATTTGTGTGACATTTTGGAAATTTTAAACGACCCCATTTTGTTCCTGTAGGACCATCTACGAGAAGCTGGCCAGTGCTTTCACAGAGGAGCTGGCTCTTCTGTATCGCCAGCGTGTAGACGAGATATCGCCTAACATCCGCTACTGTGCTTACAACATTGGTGAGTAACGCGTGCACTCTGATACCTCTCAACATAACTGATACCTGCCAGAGACACATCCACTGTCCTATTGCAGGCGACCAGAATGCCATCAATGACTTGATGCAGATGAGACTGACTGGAGGAGGAGGAGGCATGATGGCAGAGAAACTGGAGGTGAACAAACACCAGTTGTTTATTCTGTCAGTTATGTTTTTGTGTCCGTGATGTCCTAAGATTGTGTCAGGGTCCGGCCAACACACACATTTGCTACTCAAGTATCTATTAGAAGAAAAAAATGTGTTTTAATTTTAAACAAAATTGAAGGATTTGAAAAAAAGATATTGACTTAATCCTAAAATGTCTTTGCTCAACCGGTGGGACACTTTCCCAGGGGGGAGCCAGTAGGCTACAGATTAAATGCGTAAATGTAAATGTAAAATGAAAACTTGAAGCAAATTGTGAATTTAGTGATTAATAAGATGTCGAAAAATGTTTTGTGATGTTTGGAGACGCAAAAGCACGTATCACTCTGCAGTTACTGTTCTCAATGAGCAGCGGTTGCAGCCGTCCCCCCCCCCCCCCCCCCCTCTTATTATAGCCTAGTAATGATAATAGGCCTGTAATGATAATGATGGTGATGATAATAATAATTAATATGATGATACCAACAATAAAGCATGTAACCTCAAAATTGTATAGCAATAGCCTATCTATCTATCTATCTATCTATCCATCTATCTATCTATCTATCTATCCATCTATCTATGCAAGGTGGTGTAGTGGGGGTGGCGCTGGGAAGGGGGGGGCCCAATTACCATGAACTAAAAGGTGGCGAACCCCTGTCTCAGATAATCTTGTGTCTTGTAAAAATGTTTCATATTTTTTGTTCTCCTCAGGCTCTGATAACTCAGGCAAGAACCAAGCAGGCGGCCACCATGAGCGAGGTGGAGTGGCGAGGGCGGACGGTGCCCGTGAAGATCGACAAGGCCCGCGTCTTCCTGTTGGGTCTGGCTGACAATGAAGCCGCTATCGCTCAGGTCAGTATATTTAGATGCTGCTTTGGTGGGGATGAAAATAGCACCGCCCTGCTGTCGCCGTGCACTTCCTCTCCTCTCAGGGCAGCGGGCCCCTCCCGCATCACTGACTCTTTCTCTCTCTCTTCTCTCTCACCGGTAGCCTGACTCTTGCGGGGCCGTGGCCTGTGGGGGACATTCTAAAACGCTTAACATGAAAAAGCTTAACGTTGCTTAAGGTAGGAAAACAACGAGGGATCATCACCAAATTTCGCATGGCCATATCTTGTCATGAAGACTTAAGCCTGTCAAAAGAAATAAACCCAAATCCAACGATTATAGAAGATATCTCACATTAACGTTTTCTTCTTCATTGGCGCCTATGGCGAGAAAAAGGCTTAACGCGGTTTAATGTACCTAATCAACGATCAATGATCACCAAATTTCTCTTTCATATTGCTCCTAATAAGCACATAAAACTATCAGAAAATCGAAACCAAAGTCCAATTATTATGGACGTTATATGACATTAAGCGCTTCTGCTTCATTGGGGACTATTGAAAGGAAAAAGCTTAACACGGTTTAATGTACCTAATCAACGATCAATGATCACCAAATTTCTCTTTCATATTGCTCCTAATAAGCACATAAAACTCCAATCACAACCCGCTGGCGCAGTTGGTGAGACCTGCGGACTATATGCGCGATCATATTGACACACGCGAACTTCGCACTGACCGCTCCCCTGCAGCCAGCAGCCAAAATCTCTAAGGCCTCTATTTCCTTCTTCTCTTCTTCTCTTTTCTTTCCTTTTCTGAGCACCGGACTTGTGCTGACCGGACATTTTGAGCGTACCGAACTTCAAATCTACTGACAACATCAAGTCAGTGGCCAAACCATTTTTGTGTTGGGGGTGGGGGGGTTCTTGACCACTATTTTAAGGACAATTAGGAAGGAAACAAATAAAAAGCTTTATACACGTCAAATACTACATCTTTTTTTACAACAAATATGCCTATTTTAAAAAAATTTTAAAAATTATTCCATAATTTAATGAGGGCCCAATTCTGGGCCCCCCCCTATCCTGGGCCCGGGACAACAGACCCGTTTGTCCCCCCCTATCGGCGGCCGTGCCGAGAGGCACCAAAGAGAGGGGAGAGACCAGTGGGATCCACAACATGAGGAAGACAGGCACCAAGAAGGAGGGAGGGAGAGAGAGAGAGAGAGAGAGAGAGAGAGAGAGAGAGAGAGAGAATTTACTTTCCCTGACTCCACTCAACCTCCAGGATGTTTAAGAAAAAGGAGAAAAACGATGGGACGCTCAAGTCCTTGAGCAAGACGGCCGCGTAAGTTTTTTCCCCTTATAGGACTGTTGTTGCGATGCATGTCTGGATGTATGAGTGTGGTGACACTGTAACTCGGGGGGGTCACCCCTCCTGTGTCATGTTTCCTGTGCCTCCTTTTGCATTGCGGCCGTGATGGAAGTCTGTCCGTTTTTCACTGAGTTGAAGTGCTGCGTTGAGCCGAGGTGTTAATCCTTAATGATAAGGGAAGCTTCCAGAGAAGTCCGCTGGGGGTGTTTGGGGGGCCCTGGGGTCCGGTTGGCTCTGCAAACACGAGGTGGGACGTTGTGCTAAAAAAATGAGTGGTGGAACTCGGAAGAATGGCTGCAGGTGGCTCCCTGATGTGCACCTGCTGAGAGTAACTACCGCTTCGTGCTGGTTTTAACCTCTTCAAGCTCAAAATTCAAGACAAATGTCTAAAACTGGGAGATAGGAGGCGAATTGAAAAAAAGTGTCTAAATTAGGGATTGCTTTGTGCTGTTTAGTTTAGTTATGTTCCAACTAACTAAAAAATGCAGGCAAGCCCTTCTCTTATGCAGTTTAGCTAATTATCCGTCAAATCAGCCGTATCTGCTCGCCACTCATGATTGCAATCTATTTTAAGCGATTTTATTATCTATATTTATGTGTATTCTTTGTCATCGGAAGCTGCCGTTTACCTTGTTAAACACAGAACCTTTGTGTATGTGTGTGTGTGCGCGTGTGTGTGACACACACTGGTCTCCTGCAGAGTTTGCAGGAACAGGGAGGCCTTTGTCAAAGCGGCTTTGATTGAGGTGCTCTGCTAAATAGTACTTTACTTTGAGGTTGCTCTGAGAGTGACTTGACCAGCAGTGCCAAGTCTTTGGGTCACTGTTACACATTGGCTTTTTTTCATTTGTAGTGCATGAATGAAGTCCTGGCGGGTTGTAAAATCAGCCCTGTTGCACGGACACTCGGGGAGAAGATTGTTGAACTCCTCGTCATGGTTTGCAATCTGTTACTGGAGCGAGGAGTCACAGGACCTTTAGACACACACAATGCACTAACTACAATGGTACATTCATCCTGCAGGTTGCTCTGTAAATGGGATGCGAGTTGATGACTTGATTCATTGTGAGGTAGTGGACACAAGTAGCTTCCATTTTTCACAACAATCAATGGCGTGTAAAGCTCCTTTAATGTCGTCCTTTCTTTAATCTCATTGGATTTCTCACTTGTTTGCAAATGATTTGGTTTGATTTGCACCTACTGGGTTGGAATTCCTAGAATGTGTTTCATCTGTGTCCTCCTCCTCCTCCCCCTCCTCCTCCTCCTCCTCCTCACCCTGCAGGAACCAGCTCAGCCCCTTGGAAGTGCTGGTCAAGGAGATACAAAAGGATGCCGACGTAGTGGTTGAAAACTTGCTCAAGTCTGAGAACCTACTGGGTGTGGTGAGAACACACATCTAAAGGCAAACGCAAACCAATCGCTTTTACCTGCAGCCCTCCCCAAAATAAATAACTGTTGTCTACTTCCACCAGGATCTGGAGAATGACAAGAATGACCGGCCCCTTCAGCACCAGACTGAGAATTCCAACCAGCTAGGCGTGGTTGAGGCCTTGATGGAAAAGCTCTTCCTGGACGTCGGCAAAGTCAAGAAGGCCAAGTATCCTCAGGCCACAGAGATGGAGAGCGAGTGAGTAGAGTGAGGGAATAGATGCACGCAATCGCAACACTGTGCGGCGAGTGTGGCGCCCCCTCAGGCCTTTGCTGATGGTTCAAGGGGAGACACTGAGTCATTGGGGTAAAAGATGTTGCCACGAAACTTCACCTGTTGATTATTTTGCATTAAGTCAATCACTTTAGAAGTACAAATGTTCTGAAATGTTATGTTTAAATATGCAAGTGAGGTATTGTTTAATGCAAATTTCAGTTTTTTCCTCATCTTTTGTCATTGTTATTATGAAGAATTGTATCTATTTTTTTAGTATGATTATTTTCACGATGCATTTCAGACTTCACTCAACTAACACAAACTTGTTTGTTTCTCTGCATCACTTCTACCTTTTGATGACTCCAGTATCCTCAACCTCCACGCACGCTGGCTGAAGGACTCTGGAGTCTACAGAGACCTCTACGAGCAGGTGGAAGACGTGTCGCGGATGCCCAGAATCGACTGGGGGCCTGTTTTCAATGAGAAGCAAGTACGTATGATAACGTTGAACCCTGCAGCCGGTCGGTCTAAATCATTAAAAGATAAGGGATTGATGATGAGTTTGATCTTAAAGTGTAAAGTTTGTGGTATGTTATTTGTTTGTCATTGTGAACTAATCACATGATGACATAATGATGATATAATGATGGTGTTATATATACTCACATGTTCTGTAAAAGTGTATACGAGTACAAATACACATATTTTTATGTATGTCACTGAGCCCAATGGTGATTTCTTAGGAAGTGTAATTTATTTTAAATCAACCCTAAAAACGTGTTCCAGCTGCTGTAAATTCCTATTCACAAAGCAAATGGTACGTCTTTCCATTACGAAAACAGTCACCAACAAATGTACTTACACATTTACTAACTAATTAAGATTATTCGGCCGTTCAGACCTGCTGGTAATATCTGTGCACTCACCATCGGCTGTGTTTGTCTGCCGTGCTCTCAGAAAGCGGTGAACGTGGAGGAGTACGGCCCCAACTTGGCAGACGTGGAGAAGCAACTTGCCGCTCACAACATCCTGCACAAAGAGGTCGAGGCCTACAGCTCCCAGCTCTGCGTCAGCTCGGCCGGCAGCAAGGTGAAGGAGTGTCTTCACTTCTCGTGCGCTCACTCACAACGCCGGCGACAAAATCGTTGGTTAAGTGTTTCTAGCAGCTGATGGGGTTTTCTGTTGTGTCTTTTTATTAGGAGAAATACGATGAGCTGAAAAAGCAGTACACCAATCTACAGGTGAACAGATATTTTGATATTTACATTTAAGTTGACTATAAAGTCAATGTGTGAACAAGATGCAACACAAATAATATTTCCTTTTTGACGTTTAAGACATGTGTTTTATCTTCTCTTCCTATGCATTCCTTCTCCATATCATCTTGTATATAGAAGTTTCATTTCGACATTTTAATACTTCATTGAGTGTCCTTTAATTTTGCTTCAGGAAAACTCCAAGTGGCGTCGCCACTACCTGAACAGCCTGTACGAATACATGAACAGCTGCAACAAAGAACTGGTGTTCCTTGGAGAAGAGCAAGATAAGATCAAAAAGCAGGACTGGAGTGACCGCATGGTGGACCCATCTGATGTCCGAAGGCAGTACGAGGTCAGTGAAGCGGCCTAAATAATTGGCCATGTTATTTCTGCTGTACTTAGATAACCAGACTTCTGAACAACCGCACTGATTTGACCTCAATCAGAACTTCAAGAACAACAGCCTGCTGTCCCACGAGAGCAAGGTGAACCAACTGCAGGACGATGGAGAAAGACTCATTGAGCTGAAGCACCCAGCCAGCGACACTATAAAAGTAGGTCTCATTACCCAGAAGGCAAAGCTTTCCAAAGCAACGGCTATACTTTGAGGGCCAAAAGTCTTTATTGCCACTTTACATTTACGAGGTAAAATACTCATAATGTGACGTTGCATCTCCAGGCTCACAGAGACGCTGTTCGAAACGAGTGGCAGAAATTCCTCAATCTCTGCATTTGTCAGGAGACACACTTGGATAGTGTGGAGGAATACAAAAAGGTAAATATGGGAACTGTGGAACTTTGTCCACCACAACTTCACAAGGATCTGCACTGCGTTTTTGTGCGAAGGCATTAAAGGGAGACCTTTTCAGGTTTTAAGAAACATGTATTTGTTCTTTTCTACAGTACCAAATGGAGACTGAGCAGCTTTCAGAGACGCTGACCAAACTCAGCAAGAGCGTGGACCCCAATACCATCAGCAAAAAGAGCACAGTGGAGACATCGATGCTGCTCCAGGTACTGAGAACCAAGGACTCTGTTTCGCATATAACAAATTAAACTTAATTAAACTTAACAAAATACAACAACTTGCAACACCCACTTAGTTATCCAAAGAAGTGTAAACGTACACGTTGGGAATCAACTTGTTTAACCATTGCTTGCTTTTTTTATATCTATCTACTTACCTGACGTATGTATATTGTTATGCTTTTATTTTCTATGGGATTAAATTAACACTTCTAAAATTTAAAAAGTAAAAAGAAAAGTGCTATTTGTGGTTTCTTGTCAGATATTAAAAAAGGTAAAATTAATAAAACAAATTCTATATACAGAACTTTGCAAATATGCACAAATAGTACATTACACATCCATCAATAATTGAAGTCATACTCTTGTTTTATAAAAGCTTGGATACTATTTGCTCCTATTTAGCTGTCAATCGCACACCTTCCCCACAATTTTAGGGGTAAAAACTCCACCCTGATGGTTTTCTCCCCCAGTCCATTCCAACAGAAACCGTCCAACATTTTGGACCCTCTACTCCTCAGATAGGTATTAATGAGACATCTCTGTGTATCTCTTGTTTTCCACCAGGCCGAGGAAAACGCGGTACAGAATAGTGAGAAACTGCTGGCCGATCTGAGGAGACGCAGCACAACCATCGCTCCGCTGAAGCTCCGACGCAACACCCCCAACCGATCCATCACCGTGGAATCGCTGTGTGACTGGGAGACGGATAAGGTGGAGCTCCTCGACCTGCAGAAAGCACCGCAAATATCCACAGCTGAGACGGTTGAATTCCGGCGTTTGCTCATTTCTGGCTAAAATGTGTGTGTTTGTGTGTGTGTGTTTTGATTTGATGTTACCATGCAGGACTCCGTGGAAAGAGGCGAGAAGTTCTCCTTGAAATCTAACTCGGACGAAAACTGGGCCGTGACCTCCACCAGCGGGGTAACAAAAACCTTCCCTGGGGTTTGCTTTCAGATCCCTCCACCTGATCCAGAGGCCATCGACAAAGTAGACTTGTGAGTAATGCACGTTTGTATTCCTCATGCATCTACAACAAAGAATGCAAAAAATATATCAGTGTGTAATACAGTGGCTATTAAATCCTTTTTACATTTCAATAGGTTGGGTAGTGAATTGACAGACATCAAGAAGAGGAGAGCTGCTCTGGCGGCATCGCTGAAGAATCACAAATACGACGCCTCCAAGTCCCAAAAATCAGGTAATTATATATCAGTTAAATACTGAAACATTCTCATATGAGGAATCGTTTCCTCTTTAAACCACGATGATGGTGCAATCAAACATGCAAGTAATAAGTGTCCCCGTTTTGTCACCCAGCCCCGGTGTCCGCTGCCCCGCTGGATCCCAAAGTGAAAGTGCTGTCCCAGCAGCTGGACAAGCTGGACGGCGACCTGACCAGCGCTGAGGAGAGCATGCTGAGTCACCTGCGAGCCCCGCTGAACCGCTCCGACCCACCCGCAGATCTGACCAAGAGGCTGAGGGAACAAGAGGTGAGACGGCTGAATTCACCTTCATTCTCTGGATGACGTCTGATGTGCGATGGCTGCCCCACAGTTCATGAGTGCAAGCATCTGACGTATCGATGTTTGTCCTGGACAGGAAGCTGCCAGGGTCCTGAAGGCTCTGGAGCAGCAGAAGCAGGCAGCTCAGGCCGACCTGAAACCCCTGCTGTCCAAAGATGCCAGCAGCACCTCCGCCCAACTGCCACTCAAGCTGAGCGATGCCAACAACAAGCATAACAGCTGACCTCTACACCAAGAACACAATAAATTAGATTTCACTTAAATTCTTCGAGACACACATTTTCATGAAGCACATGATCATCTGCAGCTGGGAGCAATAGATATAAAGTGTGTTTTTATTTTTTTCTCATAATCAGAATGCTGTTGCTCTGATTTCCAAGTAGCTTTACAGAATATGACTAAAAAGGAAAAAAATAAACAACGATGCTGAAAGAAAACTAGAAAGCAGTTCTTATCGCTGTTGCTTGTGATTGCATCGATTGATAGAAGGTTTGCCACTAATTGCCCCTATACATTACCTCAGACACAATGCACTTGATAGCTTCCATCCATCTTACTGATCAACGACCCATAATTAGTGCTCCTTGCTGCCATGCAGCCGATGTCCTAAACGGTGGCAGCGGAGAGGGTTGTAAGGCTGTTTCGTGGCTGTTTTACAAAGTGTTCAATCCTCACTCTTCTAGTGGGTAAAGTGAAATATCCCTGAGAGCCCGTACGTACTTGATGAGCAGCATTAAGGAGGATCTATCAGCAGATCGCTCCACTGGCCTTTTTCATTTTCATACGCAGCATGGAGCTGACCGAGGCGTAAAGTCTTAAGTTCAACATTTTGACTAGGGCCAGCTTGACTTTGGCTGTCTTCATCCTGTACTTTGAAATCTGACAAGTGGTGGAGCTATGTACAAACAAATACTGAATAATGAATGAATTTGAATGAAAACAAATTTAGGCGACCAAAAAAAGCGTACAAGAAACTTTTATGGTGCCGAAACACACTGTGAGACGGTTAAAGTTGTGACAAAGAGATCTCAAAGGGCGGGCGACAATGTAGTATGCCAAATCAAATATGCAGATCATACATTTATTTCAAACAGATGTCCAAACCAAGTTCCCAACTGGATGGAAGTAGATGATCAAGGATGAAGGAGCGTGAGCCCTCTATATCTACATAAGGAGCGCGTCGTTTTTCCCTAGCTGGCTGCCATTTTTCTAAAGAAATCCTGACTAGCTTAAAAACGTAGCAATGCAAATGACCCTCTCTAGAACCAGTAAAGAGGTGCTGCCAAATACAGCACAGTGGCCCTTAAGTAGTGTGTTCGTTCTTTCACGTGTTTCAGACGACGCATAGCTGCCATGATAAGAGAAAGTCTGCAGTGTGTGGGCTACGGAGCCAGCTGCTGTGTGGGCTTTTGTTTAACCCCACATGCGTTTCAGCCCACTGGTGTATCTCATCCTGCCTCTACTACAGAGACATGTAAATACACAGTAGTTGATTTGGACAGGTGAGTTAATGCGGAATGGGGTGACAGAGGTCCTGATTCCTGTGGCCTGTGAGGCCAATGAGAGGTTTTGTGGAAAGTCAGAGCGGCCTGATGGCAGCCTCTTCATTCGCTCATGAACCTTGGGAAACAGACTGTGGCGTTTAGTCATACAGTTCACACTGCATTGGATTCACCAGATGCTACTAAATGACTGCGTGACTGACCATATGGCCACAGATGGTTTGCATGGAATATGGTCAGCAGCTAAGACTCTATAAATGTGTGACCATTTCACAAAACTTTCACTTTACAGAAATGCTTATCTAACAGGGAGGCTACAGCCTTTATGTTTTGTGCAATGACAGAGGGCGTCTCACCCCACATGGAAGCATGTGAGGGACTAAGGACACCTTCCACATGAAGTTTCATCCATACATTTGAGAGATTAGGATGTGACAATACAGAAAAATGAACCGAAGCTACTGGGTGGTTTAGTTGAACGCTCCCTTTATTTGGCAGACTAACCTTTTTGGTTTTTGAAGACAGAGCGTGCAAAATCCAAATGAGACCACAGTTTGTGTCTCAATGGGGAAGCCAATTCAAAGGGGCAGAAACATGTGAGAATGTGAGGACACAAAGAGAAGCAGAGTTTACACTCATTATTTTGTGGCTTCCTACCATATTTCTTTAGAAACAACCTCAGCCATCTTTGCTTTTTGACTGTTTTACCATAGGAATTAAAAGCTGGCTACATGTTGTGTTGTCAGAATAGAATTTTGCAGAGAGAAGAGAAAAGAGAGTTTGGGTAGCTGCGAGGGAGCTCCACTCACTCCTTCAGCAGAAATGCTCACTTAGAAATCAGTTAGGTTGTTTTAGGGTTGTGTCACACACTATTTAAACGGGGGATCCGCTTTAACTTCTTTGCTTTGTTGTTTGTGAAAGCCTTGATTTGGGTACAGGATAGTTGTGTCATGTAGGTGTACATGAAAGCACCATGCTCAACCGGGCTGGTAATGAGGACTGTACCATGTGGGACCTTGTGGGTGGAAGCAATGGGGTTTCTTTGTTAGGGGTGTAACGTTTCGTTTTACAGTTTTTTACGATTGTTTACACACTAAAATAAAAATGTCCACACAATTTGCAAAATTCTACTCCAATGAGCAAAACACCTCCACAGATTTGCACAACATTACACACAATGTCTGCTTCACCCTTTTTGCAAAACATTACACACAGTGATTTGTAAAACTCTAAAAAAAATTCTCACCTTAGACACAGATAAGGATTGTGAGGTTACTTCCTTGTCATTACAAAGCCCCGGATTGCCAATGACCACACTAATGAACGAACTGGATAAACACATCCACCAGGTGTGGAAGCACACATGTGCTCATTTGAAAACGCAGCAGGTGTCAGGTGTGAAATCTTATGGCCTGATCCAACCAGACGGAGAGATGATGAATAGTTACAGTATTCTTGTTGCTTTTACAGTAGTTTTTCTTCAAAGTCAAAGTGTATGTACTTCATGCAGTCATTTTTATTTGTCTATAGATTTTATTTGTTTCGTTGATTTCATTGTTGGTTGATTACCGATTATGGTAAGAAATACTGCAGTATTGAAATAAATACATGAAATATTCAGTCTGCAGCATCAGTGTTGTGCAGTGCTTAGTAAGTTTATAGTAGGCCTATTTGTGTACATTCTCCCTATATCTCAAACTAATCATGAAGAATGTTGTGGGTTTGTCACTATTTTATTTTCATCTAAATTATCCCTTACCTAACGTCTGGCCAAAAACCTAACTCACTAGACTTAGTGGCTCCCATCCTGTTCAACAGGGTTCTAGTTACCCGAACATCCTGGCTTGTGATCCAAACCTTGTTCATTGGCGGCCTGCACGATGAGGGACGCTCAGTGGCATTTTCTTTGTGACATTTTAACGGCATGTAAAAAGCACCTCAGCTTAAACGATACAAATGTGTTCAGACATTGTCTAAAACAGCGCGGTGTCTGATCTTCAAACACCTGCACCTACACCGGGCGCCTTCATCGCTGTCTTTGTTTGGCGGCCTGATTCCAACATGCGCACGCAGCGTCTCTCCGCCGTTCACGCACACCTTAAGTTTATAGGAGGCGCCCGGTTGCAACCACCGTGCAGTGCTGTTGGTATCGCCTCGCACAGTAGTGTGGTGCGCGAGCCTTCACAGCCACGCACGGGCTTCTCACGCGCCAAACCTGAGGAGACGCGCGCTGATTGCGCGGGGAGAGACCCGAGGACACTCAAAGGAGAGGAAGAACCGTGCGACGAGTCTTCTTCCTGAAGGTAATTCATGTTTTTTTTCCTTTTTCCGTAAGTGCGTTTTCGTCCTATCGACATTTTGTGCAAAACATGGACTGATGTAATTTCTCACGAACCACTGCATGTTCTGTTTGTCATGCCTCTGATGTTTTTGTGTTATGCATATTGAACTGAGGCTCGTTTGCTTAAACAGTAAATGGACGTTTCCTTTGCACTCTGGGTCAGAAGTTGAAGCTTCCGTTAACTCTCATGGATTCACTTTTCCCTCACTCGGATTTACAAACGGGGCAACGTTACATGGGTAAATGCTAACTGTTCATTAATACTCTTTAGTTTGAAGAAATAAAGAGGGTTGTGACACAACTACACATTTTTATCATGGGAGAAAATGGAGAGAGGAATAATTAGCTGCTGGTAGTTCAATACCTTCATGCTAATGCGAAACCTACAGTTAATAATACGAAAGCACATATATGACTTCTATTTACTTTTCTCCAACAACATAGAGCAATGCAAACGAAGTTAACTGAATTTGTGCCGCACTTATCTTTTGTGTAAAAACACGCACAATGAAGTGAGCTCGTGTCGTCTCCGTCCTCAGCACCGCGGACAGCGACTTGAGCTCGAGCCGCAATGTAACGAAGGGCTCGCGCTCACAGCTTCTCACAGGATGTCTGCATTACGCATCCAAGCTATTAAACACAATTTCAGAATATAATATTCGCATATATATTGTATTATTCATAATCCATATGTATGCTTTTTAAAAATTATTATAGCTGTTATATCTTGTTAGTTTAGGATGTAGTATTTTCTTTCCTTTAACCACTGCAACACAATGTGAAATGTCGTCTGGAGCTAAACAGTACAAAAAGCTTGTCAGCAGGCCTGCTGGGCTGACATCCCCTCCTTAAACACATGCTGCTCTTTGGACAGAGATGCAATTCAATAATTCAAAAGGTGCGTTCGTGCTGTCCTGGTTAGATGTTGTTCTTGACTGTTGTTGGGGGATTCGCTCTCCTCTTCATGCAGATTTCTTGGTCTGTCAAAGACTTGAACCACGTCATGCAAGTTGCAAATGCCTTGTGTCCATTTGTCCTGTCATTACAGTAAAGCCTCCATTTTCCAACACCCTCTGCTTGGATAATCCAGCACCACCACCGTTCACAGTTTACCAACCTTTTACTCCCGCTGGGTAGAAAACATCATAAGGGGAACAGTATTGTGAAAAACTGTATTGACAACAATAGTGTGCTGGACTGCTGCATTAAGACATACTTTGCACAAACTGCACTAGTGTGCTCAACTCATTTGGTGTTATGGATACGTTATTAGCCAATTAGATATTTTTGGTAGATCCTTATATTTCTGTTTTTTTTGTGGGGTTGATGTAAAGATTTTACAAAAATATGTATTCATTAACAAGGAAAATGTCCTCTCAATATTAGTACTGGATTCTGTTTTGTTTTCCTTTCTCTACCTTTAATGACGTCACTCGCTGTTTTTAGGGTGTATATAAAGCTTGCTGATGAATAAAACAACATTTGAGCACGGTAAACAAAACATTGCCTTTGGCTTCAGCCCACTCTCATGGCTGTGCCTCGCTGGCTTCAGTGATCCCTCAGACTCATCTCCTGATGGAAATATCTTCCAAAACTAAACACAGCACTCGCTGGTGATCACAGCTGAGATAGTTGCTCAATTTCAAATTGTGACAGTGATCCTCTTTTTAGTTTTTATTTAGATTGCACACTGTGGGTCCACACAGACCTCTTATTCTGTTGGTCTAACAGGGATTTTTTGTAGAATGGTGTGTTCGTAATAGAATGAATGTCCTTTGATTGCATTTAAGCGTCTTATGCGTGTGCGTGCATGCCTGCAGGGCGCCGGTGGGCATGGAGTAGAGAGGGAGCACTGGGAACCGCAAGGTTGGTGGTTCAAAATGCCACCTGCTCAGGGTCCCTGAGCAGGACTCCTAATGCCTAATTGCTCCCCGGGCAAAAATGTAAAAAAAAAAAAAAAGCAATTTAAGTCGCTTTTGGATAAAAGCATCAGCTAAATGACCTGTAATATAATAATGCATAACTGCATTTCATTTGTCTTTTGTTCCGTAATCTCATGTGAGATTTCTTTCTGTCTCAATCTTTTTCCTGTTATCCTCTATCTCTGCTCCAGCATTTAAAATGCACTACCAAGTAGGATGCTCTTCAGTCCATTCATGCTAATTTTGGAGGCCTTTCTGTATACAGTTGCCATGCGACAGGTTAAATCGAACACAGCGACTTGTTCTCAAAACAAATACTGAAAAATGGATTAGTGCTGTTGATTTTTGTGCCAAAGTGATCTTTCAAAGATCACTACTGTGCCACTCACTTGTGTGTTGTTTATTTATTACACCCATCTGTAATCTTTGTTACAAAAGTTCCGGCTAGGAATCAGCAATAGTTCATTTTGTACGTAAGGTTTAGTAAAGCAAAAAGTATTTATTTTGTATTTTGTTTTGATGCAGTCTGCTGTCTGGCAGGCGAGTAATTGGAGCTCTTTCTACAAGGGGTCATACATGAGCTGCTTCAACTGTTACCCCGGGGGCAGCGTCTAACGGCAAGTTGACTGATCGTTGTGACCTAATTCCCGTGATTTTGACAGCTCACACCATCGCCGCCGCCGCGCTCTGCTGTTTGCCAGATGATGCGTTGCAAGTTTCAGCGAAGATTTGTTTTCTCATTTCTGGTAGGCATGCCTTCAAGGGGGGGCTGATGCGACTGCAAAATTAGACCACTGAGAAATCATTTTGGCTTGTTAGCTCTCTTCTTGGAGGCCAGCAGAGCTTGAATATAATGGCTAATGTGTAAGAGCAGATGGGAAAATAACCTTGTTATATAATGCATTTTAACATTATATCACATAGTGTGGCTGCCAGATAAAACAATAATGCCTTTTTTATTTAGATTGGAATAATTCTTCTTGCGTCTTTAATTCAAAGGTAGTCCTAGTAATGATTTTCAGTTTTTCTTAGAGTAAGTAAATAAGTGTTTTGTGAGCAAAACACTTATTGTGAGTTAGTTACTGTTTCTTTGTAAATTTTAGTAAGATGCTATTTATTTTTTTCTAGCTCTGTTTTAACACTGGAGGATTTGGGCACAGCCAAAACACAGAAAAGCTTATTACTGTTGACCAGATTAGGGTTCTTTGCAGTTGCTTTTTCATTAATAACAAAGGAAAGTCCTTATTTTCAGATTCGTATGTAGCATTTAAGTGCTGATGTGTCTAGCAGAAAATGTGTTTGAATCAACTTGTCCAAGTGTTGTTTTTCTTACTCCATTGATTGCATTTCACAAGCCTTTTTCATTCTATATTCATTTAGCCAAAATCTGCCCTACCTTGATGTATTACAGATGAAAAGTGTCCCGGATGTCTGTGTTGAACAGTTGAAATTGTGCTAGAGACGTCTGTGTTACTCTCTTTGTATTTGACTCAGAAACTGTGGTGTCTTGGGAAGTGAGCTGTTTAGATTCATGTTGACAGGAGGTTAGGTCCTTGCTCTACTTTTGCTGATGTGACGTGCCCTTTACTCTAGCAGTCATGTGCCTCTGCCCTGCTTGGTGCCAGCATGGCCTCGAAAGATGCTTTGCTCAGCATCACATCATAATAGAGGAAAATGTAAACTGTCCTTTTAGGTAAATTGTTTTAGAAGACGTTTTTACACATCTGGATTCCCCAAATCTTGCGTAACAATATGTGATAGTCTTGATCATTTGATGAAAGTCTTTGCACAAGAGGAACACATCTTAGGGTGACCATAACAAAGCTTCCCCTAGATTACAACCGGTTTAAAGGACATGCTGGTGTTGAATGCAGCTGGGCTGGTGTTTTGTGTATCTCTCTGCAGGCAGAGGGAAACCACAAGGCCTTTTTGTTGGTTTCAGTGTCTTTGAACATTTAATGGGAAACATTTCTACATAATAATAAAATCCTTTTTTCTCAAACGAGATCAGTCCCTGTTTATAATCCTTTAGTCCCCAGAAGAATGGGAATAATTATTAATATTTATGAAGGCGTGTGTTTCTGTGTGTTCGGTTAAGGTGGCCATGCATTCAATTGTTTTTTAGGGACTTCCTTCTTGTGTTTGGTTTTGTAAGAAGTCTGTGTGAACAGTAATTGGAACATTGATAAATATATAAATATATATTAGATGTCAGGCTGCCTTGACCCATTCTAGCTTTATAACCATATAATACAGTCTTTGTTGATTCCATTTGGCCACCATTAATAACAAGGTCACAGAATAGCCGTTATATGTTGCTACGATAACTGCATTTATAACATAACAATTTAAAAGATACGTGCATGTTAATGATCACCAGATTGTACATCATAAGCACATTGAGTGTTGTTAACATCATTGCAATGGACTTTTGTCAGGGGGTTGAAAGATACCACCACAATTGGTCCTCTTTTTTTCTATTTCAGTGTTAACACCCTGTTAATGGAGGCCCATTATTAAGATGCAATCAGTACTTTAATGTGCTTTTTGTGCTGTTCTAAACTAAAAACCGCCCTCCAGTCGCTCGCACTGACCTCTAGATGTAGATTGATGCCAAACGACAGTAATTATGTATAATGTAAATGAATGGGCAGTGATTGCACCCTGTCAAAAAAAGCTGAGGTTAAATGACGCTGCTTTGTCATTAATCTTTTGTGCTTAAATGTACTCTGATTGCTTATACATGCATCCCTACTCCTTCCAATCAGCATCAAGAGACAGGAAGAGACACTTTATCAGTCAAGAGACAGGAAACAAATAAATAATAATAATGATTAGAGTGTCTTATTCTCCTTAATCATTAAAATCTTAAATCTTGCATGTTCGGGCTACTGTGAAAATGTCATTGTAAATTTCCGTCAAATATGCCATGACATGTTATCTACAAGTTATTTTAAACACGTGTGATTAGTCTACACAATGCACATGTACTCATCCAGGATAAACCGGTATAAAAAGCTGTATAAAAAGCTGTGTGCCTGTGAGGATCGTACTACTCTTATTAACGGTGTGTTTTGGATTGTTGGATTTATTATCCTTTGTATCAGAAAAGTGGGGCAGATGGCTTCACATTCATTAGGAGGGAGGTCTGAAGCCTGCTCAGAACTTAGCCAGGCAGATAACATTAGAGGACGTGTTTGTCTTCCCATCACATTGGCTTCACTGAGAGAAGAATGAAACCATGATTCACCACCTGATCCGTTGCATGTCTGACTGTCTGTTCTACACTGCGTGCTGGCAGATGTGTGCACATCTCCTGACTCTCTCCCTCCCTCCCTCTCTCTACATGCACTCACACGGCGTCCATCTATAGAGAGAGAAAAGGTGGCAGATTCCCTTCATGGCTCCGGTCTCCCAGTGAGTGCTGAATACGGCAGCCCACTGAGAAGTCATTTTGTAAAATCAATCCCTTTCGACACAAATCCTATGCCAAGCTCCACAGCACCCGAGCTTCCGGCAAATGTTGGCATGAGCTAGCATTGGATGACGAGTGCACACATTCATATGCTGTGCACCATCTGCACTGCTGCTAGATGTAACAGAGCGGAAGTGGATTCATGTGAGGTAGGAGCAGTGTGTGATTACTGCAGAAGAAGCATACTCACACAAGTCTCTTTTGAACATTATCTGTGCATATTTTTGGGCTGCAGCCAGCATGAGGGCGGTCAAATGAGAAGCTTCACGTAACGTTCTTGCAGACATCTGTTTCTAATTCTAATGAGAGATTTGGAAGACGCAACTGTTATTCATTCCATTGATTTTTGAAGTTGAATTAAGATTAGACACCAACCCTTCATCCAGTATTCCACCTCGAAAATGTATTTTTGGCATTCTTCTAAGGTTCTGTGTGTTTAAGCTATTTCTTTATTTCTTCACCCTCTCCCAGCTCCTCTTTCTGCCGCCGGCGCCCCCTTGCTGTTGAGGCCGTGGGATGAGCCTATGTGGCAGGAAGGCGCTGACCTTGCTGAGCAGCGTGTTCGCTGTTTGCGCCCTGGGTCTGCTGGGGATCGCTGTAAGCACCGACCACTGGCTCTACCTGGAGGAGGGCGTCATCCTCCCCCTCAACCAGAGCACTGAGGTACGCATGGCCCTCCACTCGGGCCTCTGGAGGGTTTGCTTCTTGGCTGGTGAGTCAGTATGAACTGTATTAACCATTAAATGATGCTTTCCCTCACTTTTAGAGTTGGAGGAAACAAGATGTATCTCATTTGTGTCTGATTCTGCCCCGAGGCAGAGACTTGTGACCATTGGGATAGTTAGTCATTTGAATATGGTCAATACTTAACTTCAGCATAAGATTTCAATCAACCTATTTAGTTAAAAACAGAGAATTTCCTTTAAGCCCACTTAAGATTCACACAGCATCCTCTGCAAGGGTAGTTTGCACTGATCTGTGAAAAACTGACATGCTGAAGTCAGTTAGACAGGAGAGACCGAGGCGGTAGCTGAAGATGGAGTGAGCTTTTTGCATTGGACGTAAAACAAACAAAATACTTATTTTTTTATCATTTTTCCCCCCTTTTTTTATGGCCTTAAAGAGAGGTGCTCCTAGTGGGGCGACGCTCCATTGCCCTCTATTGGCCAACCCCCGCTGCTCGAGACATGATGAGAGTAAAAACAGGTTTCGACTTCTGCTCTTAAGCTTGGCTTCCTTCCGTAATGGCAACAGTTAACTAAATCTGCTCTGATTTATTACTCTCGGTTTTATTTCTGTCTAGAAAGGCGGAAAATGGAGAACACTTTCATCTAGCAAATATCCTTATTAGATTATTTACCCTGTAATATTATTCCACTTACTGTTCCATTATGTGCTGTTCCACAACTGCCCTGCGCTGTCCTGTTTCGGGATTAATCATTCAGTCAGGCCACTTCAGTTGTAATTGGGTGTTTTTCTGTCGCGTAGTAGGCCACGGCTGCAGTATAAATGCACTAATGCTCCAGTTTGTGGGTTTTAGGGGCAATTGAGTGACCTCATTGTTTGCGTAACTGTTTCAATTAGAAACAGAAAGAATTACTGCACACTGTCCTAGTAGGCTGTTATGCAGGAGACCAACGTTGCACACCCGATAAACCCCAAAACATTGATATCAGCCACAACACCTGTGGTTGATATGCATGTTGGTTCGAGTTCATCGGATGTCAGCGGTGGATTCCTACAGCCGGTACCTTCAGTCCATCACTTCGGGGGATGTAGCTACTGTTCAATATAGGCCACAGGATTGCATATGTATGGCTGACGTCTGCAGGAAGAGCAGCCAGTGTAACTATAGACAGAGATGTAGAAATGATGCATTGAATGAAACTAGCTGTTGATTCCATGTCTGTTTGTAAGCTGTGATTTATTTAATGTTTAACTTTTAAAGTGTCCCAGAGGAAATATGGTGAAATTAGAACACGGCAATCGCACAAAGTTTACTCATTCCTGCACATGATATAATAAATCTGAAAAATATATAATATATGACCATACCATTTTGCCATGATAGATATTATCATCATACAAAAAGCCTAGAGAAGTATCTGTACAGTAATGAATTACTGTTGTGTGTTTCTGTGTTTGACTTTCACAGTGGCCAAATGACAGATAGTGAGTTGAGTTGAGGGCTCAGGATGCATATTTCTCTCCCTGCGCTTTGTTCCAGGTGAGGATAAAGGCCGGTGTTTCACTATAGAGTATGTGATGCCAACTACGCTGCAGCTGACCTCTGAGTCCACGCTCAGTGTCCTGAGTAAGTAACGGCTCACATGTGGCCAATGCTAGAGAGGCAACTAGGGAGGGCGTCGTTGGGGCTACAAGGGTTGTATTCAACACGCTGGTCAGTCGCCTGTGACCCTCACAGGCTTTCAAATGACTGCACCTGTCAGGGGTCAGAATATCCTTTTTTTTTGCTTTAGTGCACGGTTAAAGATCTGTGAACCCCTGTCCATAGGAAAACCTCTGTACTTGCTCATACACCCCTCTCCCCCTACCCTTTAATTCATGCTACAGAACAAACGTTGTCTGTAATGACAAAGAAATAAGGCATGCTGTATTAAGACAACGTTAACCTAGCAGTAAAAGTACAATTTCAACCCTTTGAAACATCTTAAATGCAATTAATTACAAAATAATGAAATGTGTTTATTTCAAATCTGTTCTGATAAGAAAGTGTGAGAAGAAAAGTTCCTTGAAGGTTATGGCCTGAAACATCTTAAACACAATGGGGGTGTGGAGAGAATATTTTCTTCTGGGAGGTCCTACACCCATGAGATGCTGCCTCGATGAGTAAGACTAGTCTCAGAAGCAAGGACTTTCATTAAAAGTTGCAAAAAAGTAGGAGGAGAAGAGGTTCGCTCCAGGAGAGCGACAGCTGAATCATTGTCGCATCCCTGAACGTTTTTCACTCTTTTGTCGTCCTCTTCCAGAGATGATCCGTTCTGCTACACCCTTCCCTCTGGTCAGCCTCTTCTTCATGTTCATTGGTTTTGTGCTCAGTAACATTGGACACATCCGGCCACATCGCACCATCCTGGCCTTCGTTTCTGGAATTTTCTTCATCCTGTCAGGTACCTGGTTTGGCTTTTACTCGCAACCTCTCCACATCAATGAGTCATCAGACGTTTACGTGTGAGGAAGTGGATTTGTGCTGAAATATAGCCAGTGCGTCAGGATTTTTAATGAACACCGTCCCTGCCTCCTTCAGGCCTCTCTCTGGTGGTCGGTCTCGTGTTGTACATCTCCAACATTAATGACGAAATGTTGAACAGAACCAGAACTAATGAGGCCTACTTCAGCTACAAGTACGGCTGGTCATTTGCCTTTGCTGCCATCTCCTTCCTGCTCACTGAGGTAACTACACAAAAGAAAGTGTGGATTTAATTGAATGCTTCTGCCAGTTTTTTTAAACATGTTTTTCTAAGCCATCAGCTTGTTTCTGCTTGACACCTGGACGACACCTGGGCGTTTGTATTGAGACTAATTTTCTCTAATAGGGGCTGAAAGAAGGTTCTTAGTCCTTTAATATGTTAATGGAATGTTATGATGTTTCCTCGGAGATTTAATGTTTTCATAATTGTGTTCACTTATTGGCTTCTGTTAGTTTATGCCTCTCCTGTGTTGCCTTCCTGACATATAGAAGACTCTAGGCATTCAACAGATGATCGCAGTTATCCCTCGATTAGTTGCGTAAGACGCATACAATCGGCTTCTGTGTGAGGAATGCAGCCAAAAACGCTTTGTGTTGTAAGAGATAGAGAGATAGGAAAACATCATGTCTTTTAGGACTAAGGTATGATTCATGTTTGTATTCTCTATCTTGTGGTTGGGTTTGGCCAGGTCTTTAAATTTGCCTTTCAACCAATCAGTGAGGGTCCGATATTGGTGCTTGATCATTCACTGTTCAATTCCATATTGTGTAGTCATAAAAGTCAATAGAAGGTTGAATTACTGTTTTTCTGTGAAGTTGATATTATTTAGAAAACAGGAGGAAAAAGGTTGAGCAACTGTTAATTTTCACAGATTCAAATAAGCCAGGATTCAATTGTTTACTTTAGGGGGTTTGGGATTTTATTTACGGTGTGAGGGAGGAAACAATTCTCTAATCGGCAATTATTATTTGGGTTTGTTTAAAGTGACCTGGATGGATACTGATTGGTTGTTTTTGGAGAATAAATGGTCTCTTTTCTCCCCAGGCTGCAGGCGTCATGTCCGTGTACCTGTTCATGAAGCGCTACACAGCAGAGGAAATGTACCGGCCTCATCAGGGCTTCTACCAGCCTCGCCTCAGCAACTGCTCCGACTACTCCGGCCAGTTCCTCCACCCTGACGCCTGGGCCGGACGCGGTCGCAGTGCATCCGCCATCTCCTCCGAGGCCTCCCTCCAGATGAACTCCTCCAACTACCCAGCACTCCTCAAGTGTCCAGAGTACGAACAAATGTCTTCGTCACCGTGCTGAGGCTCGGGGGTTTGAGTGGTTGTGTTAGCACCCTGGGAGTCCCATTTATCCATCTGGATTTTGGAGTAAAATTGTCAGATAATTTAATATTATCCAGCTTAAATCGCTCCCTTCCTCGAGTGTTCTGACTATGACCTGATTCTACACCCTCGCCACTGCAGATTTCTTAATCATAATTTCTGCTCCTGTTTGAAACCAAACTTAAGTTGTGGGTTACCTAGTTCACTTTATTCTGAGCTTTGTCTCGTTCTTGGAGAGAGAGGAAAGGGTCTAACCAGTCCGGTGTTTTTCTCTGTGAACCTGAACCTGAAATAGTAGTAGCGCAAAGTCATTTGAAAGGAGTAAATTGACCAGGCCAGACCCGCAGTGAGCGTGTCTAGTATTTGCTTGTAGCGTTCCCACCATCCTGATCCTGCTTCTTGACAGGCGTACACACCACACAACTGCAGATAAGGAGCATTTACAGCTGGAGAGCAACTTTGTGCAGTGTAGGCCAAGTCTGTGAGTTTCAGTCAGAGAGCTGAAAGGCGTCAGTAAAATATGAGACACTACGAGACAATATGTTTAGAATGTTAAATCTCGGAGTCTCGGAGTGGAATGAAAATGTTAAAGTCACGTCTGTGTTGTCTCTCCTCAGTTGGTGCGGAAAATGGCACTAGTCATATCTTACTGGGTTCTCAGACACATGACAGCTGTTTCAGACTTCTTGAGCCAGAGTTTATGACACATGATGAATGGGACTTCCATCCATTCAAGCAGATCATTCCAATGGATATGGATGGGGGTTGAAATTCTTTGTGTACCTCTTAGCAGTTTATAGTCAGTAGTAACGCCAAAGGGCATTTCTGTATTACAGGCTGCTAGTGCTATTAATCTAGAGTGTATTAATGTATATTCTTGTTAATTAAAGGAAAGAAAATGTGTTAATTTATCTTATATTAACAAATAACACATGACTGATTTAAATCTGTTCAAACAATACAGATGTGAGTAGACCTTATGTATCCTTAGCAAACTCATATACAGTGTCCTAAGTGAATACATTCAAGGCTATTTAACCACAATGTGGCAGCAATGCATGTGTTGATCATAATGCATACATTTAGGAACTATATATTATTTGGTAAATAACAAGAGAGCGACGGGAGAATATGGAACTTAGAGTTGAGGGTTTTAGTGGAGAATGTAAAAAAGTTGTCGTTTTAAGCTTATTTTGAAATGCAGCCATTATAAATGTAAAAGGGACTGTAGGAAACACTAAATTGATATTTATTTTGCATATTTTTCGGAATATTCTTAGATACTTGTTTTACAAATCTACTGCAGTCCTTGGTGTGCCAAGGAAGAAGTTGTTTCCAGGTTAAGGGGCTTCCCGTTAAGTATTGAATATATGCGTTTCATGCAACATTTTGTGAGTAACTACAGAGCATTTTGTCTGGTGCAGTATTCTTAAGTTAGTTTGTTATATTACTAAAGGTATAATTGTCAGTATATATTGTTGCATGGTGTGAACTCCACATATTATTAATGGAATGCAACATTTCAGCACTGGATCTTGGTTTTCCACCTGCAGTACGTCAAAGCAACAAACAGACATACGACTAATAAACACTCTATTTTGACACATATACTGCTTTTATTTTGTTTATTTTAAAAGCTGTGAATATGAAATCACTACTGCAGGTATATAAATTTATTATTTTATCATTATAAGTACCTGTAAATGTTTTTTGTTGTTCTTTGGTAGATTAATCTGCAACTGCTGCTTGGCCTCGTATATCACATTGAAAAGGTAAACTTTTGCATACTGTTAAACCTAAATGTAAAGTATTTAAATGGTGTCATTGTCAAACATGAAATGTACATTTCTTTGTATTTTTACAATCAGACAATTTCATGATGTTAAATGTGCAGTGAAATATGTATATTGAATAAAATAAAGTTTAATGGGATTTGATCAACAATAAGCTTTAGCTTACTTTTGTCTTTATTAAATATATATTGATTATATACTTTATGAAGTGTGTATATTATACAGGCTACACATACAAAATTTAAACAAACATCACTGAACATCTCTCTTAAATAACTCTTAAAGTATGCATTCAACACAACTTCTCCATTAGTTACTTGCATTTCTGTTTTCGAGTTGTTCTTTCGGGTTCCTGTAATCCTTACAGCAATATAATGTGGCAAAAAATGTAAATAATCACTTGTAATACTGTAAAAGACCACTAAAACCCCAAATATAGAAAACAATATTAACTAAACATAATTATATTTTTTTCATTTGGTTAAACAACTACGGAATTTACCATGAGGAGAGGTAGCCCCCCCCCCCCACCTCCCCCCCCCCCCTACATTAAAACTGTATTTCTAAAGTACTCTGCTGGTGATGAATGATACACAGACATTTAGTGTTGGACAATATGACCCTGTTGTAGTTTTAAGGAACAAACAATTGGGGTTTTTTATTGGACAAATTGGACATTCCCTCTTTAGAAACGGTCTTTCTGATGAGCTTTAGCCAACTACCTTTTGACATCAGCACCACCTAGTGTCCCTCCTGTGGAGACACACAGCTTCCCATGAGTAATTGTTAGGGTGTTATGATGTCAAATCATAAATCTATATAGATAGTATCTTATATTTGAGGATTTGCACTAGGTAATCCATATCTCCCTTTTCTGTGTTGTGGATTATCTCCTCCAATTAAAAAGTGTTCTACATTTATTTAAGTCTATATGGAGGTTTTCGTACTTCATACTTTCCAGTTATCAACTCAAAATGTGAGGTTGTAATTTTTACAACTGACTTCCTGAACACAGGCTGTGTTGCTTATCTGTGCTCAGGACTGAGCACGCTATTAACAAATGTTCGGCATGAAGCACGCAAACTGGGCATTCCTTTGGACTCTGCGCTGTCCTTTGATGCTCACGTTACCAAAGTTGTGCCAATCTGCTTCGCCCAACAGAGACAAGGAAAGGAAAATCATGTCTTTCCTCTCACCTGCAGACCTGGAAAGAGTCAGCCACGCGCTTATCTCCTCCAGGCTGGATTATGACAACACACTCCTTTTTGGCATTAGCAGGCAAAACATTCAGACACTACAAATGATACAGAATACTGCTGCCAGGCTTTTAACGCTTACAAGGAGAGGCGACCACATCACACCAGTCCTTGCTGCTCTGCACTGGGTACCTGTGAGCTTTAGAATTGATTTTTTGAAGATTGATTTTACTGCTTGTTTTTAAGGCTCTGAACAAGCTCGCTCCTGCCAACATCAGTCAGCTTTTGAGCCCGTATGAGCCCGAGTGCTGCCTAAGATCTTCAGGCTGGGCCTTATTAACAGTCCTAAGTTCTTGATTGGTCACTAAAGGTGACTGGGCCTTTGTGGTCAGGGCCCCTAAACTGTGGAACTCCCTTCCATGCAAATTGAGACAGTCAAATTCAGTGTCTTCTTTTAACCACTTCTTAGACTCATTTTTACCATTTGGCTTATTTAGATATTTGATGGATTTTAAAAGAGTGGCAGACCGCGGTGGTGGTACCTCTCTTCAAAAAGGGGGACCAGAGAGTGTTTGCCAATTACAAGGGTATCACACTACTCAGCCTCCCTGGTAAAGTCTACCCCAAGGTGCTGGAAAGGAGGGTTCGCCCGATAGTTGAACTAAGGATTGAAGAGGAACAATACGGTTTTCGTCCTGGTCGTGGAACGACAGACCAGCTTTGTGCCGATGGATGTAACTAAAGTTGATTTTGCTGTAACACATTTAAGGAAAAACCAGCGGGGACACTTGATGGATGTTGATAACAAGCATTAAAACACACATTTTGGACTGTGATTGTTTGCGTACGCCTTTTCCGTTTTTAGCTGATTGTTGGTGAATTAAAGAAGATGGTCCTGGGATTGGTTCCGTCTGCCGCACACTGGGATGAATCATTAAAGGTCAAGGGATATAGAAAGAATAAAGAGAGGCAAACATGTACAGCTTTACTGTTAAATGTTCAGAATACATGTGGAAGATCACAGCTATGCCTGATAACAAGATGACAATGTTTTTTATGATGAGGTGTGTATTTGTGCTTTTGTGGTATTGTGTGTTGAAAACCGATGTTGTGGATCACTGTCAGAAGAAAGGATTGTTCCGAGTGCTGGATGAAGTCCAAACAAGAGTCCTCTTTACCCAGTATTTGTACTATTTGAAATTTACACAACCCCACCAGCTGGCTCTGCAGCTGGACAGAAACCACATGAGCTTTGTGAGCCTTTCATTTAAACATGAAGCTCCTCCCGCAGAAGTCAGTCAATATTCAAGAAGGACATTGGAATAATATTTTCCCCAAAATGCAATCCACCGTGTGTACGTCGTTCATATTGGTACAGTCTGTGTCCACACCCATTTACACCTAACCTAGTTGGATATGTAATGCATAATTTATATAAGATTTAACAGTAATAGAAGTAGTCTTAGAAGTAGTAATAGCGTTGGGGAAAGTAGAATAAAAAACAACAGCCGTGGCCGTTTTCTTTACCCTCAGTTAAACTATTTATTGCGTTTTTTTTACTTTCAGTTGTTTGGTTAGGCAACTGTATGCACCCAGTTGTAAACAGCCACAATGGCTTTCCCACTCAGATGACAATATTATTGCTGGCTTCTGACACCTGGGCGTAACAAACATCTGCTACAAACTGCCATGTATCTGCCCAGTGTGCAAACCGCTCTGAATGCAGCAGCCAAGAGCCTCTATCTCACGGCCTCACTTCAATCAGTCGTTAAATCTATTAAGATGAGACTTAAAGTTGCAAATAACCTTTCCTTTTTTTCCTATTCCCGTCTTACTTGGTTTCTCTCTTACTCAATTTCCTTTCAAACACTCAAAGGCTTCTTCCTTCCTTCCCTCTATAATTTTGCCAAACCCGGCCTGAAATTTGACCAAATCTTTTCAAAAGAGAAAAACAATTTTTTCCTTGATTGGGCCTGAATAGCCTTGGCACATTGGCACATTGGCACATTGAATGCTGTACACCGGGCGACCATGGGGCATTAATCTTTTCCACTGGATGGACCAGACTGTGTCAGCTTCTCAAACTCAGAGGAAAACCAGTAAAAAAAGCAGCACGAGCTGATCTTGCAACAGTCCAAAACCTGAAGAAATAAAAACACTATTAAAAAGGAGGACGCTGGCAGAGAAGACTTCAATTAGAAAAGCGCTCTCTCAAGTTAAGCATTGCGGGTGGTAAAGGGAAGTATAGTGAACTCATTATCAGCGGCCCCTGTGTGCTCTCATTACTACTGACACTTTACACGGGCCAGAGAAGCCAATGTTTTCAAAGAAATGGTTCAGGCCCACCTTTCCAGGATGCAAAACCAGCCCCAAGGACTAATGTTAGCCTCAGGTTAGCCTCAAGTTAGCCTCAAGTGAAATCAAGCAATTTGAAGAAAGTTTAATTAAAGGACTTCAGAATTTTATTTAGAATCCTTTGCATATTTTAGATTATTTACTTTAATAAACTGATTAATGCAGCTAGTAATCCTACTAAATGCTAAATATTTTCGTTTGATCTGTAATTGTCTGTTGGTCTTCTTAAGGGACATTTCACCTGCCCACAGTCAAGAAGAGTATCGTGTTAAAACTCAACGCTGGTGGGAGAGCTCTAAGTCCTGATATTTGATTTCAGTTAAATAACGTGTATCTTTTTTTAATCAAAAGTGGCATAACTATAACTATGGTGGCCCCCCTGGTTGCCTCTCTCTTTGTATGTTGATCGCAGGGCCGGCCCGAGGCATAAGCGAACTAAGCAGCCGCTTAGGGCGAACCGTGAGCTGCAAGCCGGCACGACCAGACAGCGCGAGGAGATGGCTTACGTGCAGGCTTTGACAAGTGTGAATGATATAAGGTGTCTGCTTAGGGAACCAGAAATCTGAGTTTGATTTCGGCCTAGCACCAGATTCTTTTTTCTTCTCTTTTCACTTTTTGACCATGTGTCTGGCTGACTGCTGCCCCCCCGACATGCAAGGGGAGGCGAAGGCCCGTTCAGTGCTGCAAGCAGCCCTAGTTTTGTATTATAACCTCACTGTATTTGTTTATCATTTTCGCTATAACATTATAGTGTGACATTTGTGCCAATAATCTTCTAGCACAGGCGACTGCGTGGTGGGAGGGGGCCCCCCAAATCAAATTCTGCTTTGGGCCTCCAAGAGGCTCGGGCCGGCACTGGTTGATCGCTTCACAGCAAAAGATACCATACACGTCCCTTTAGGACCATAATTGGCTGGTTCCATGCAGTTATGTCTTATTTTTCCACTTTTTGAAGTGGTTTTGATTATTTAGATAAATATTTCCATATTGGTGATGCTTTTAGTAGTTCAGCCACAGTCTCACTAATCTTTCTTCTGGGTCATTTGTGGTGTTTTTTTAATGTTTTACTTAATTTCTAGATGTTTTGAAAAACATTTGGCTCCCAGCTGCATGTTAATGTGCGTATGCTTTGGGTTCTTCGTTTTATTTGATTACGTGTTAACAGTGGGAAAGGCAAACTGTGTCGTACATGTATGTGGAAGTGGGATGTTTTTTCTTCAGGCCTGCCTTTCCCATTGGCTCGGGCTTTGTCCGCGGTAGGTGTGGTCTGGATGAACGCGCCGGCAGATTAGTATTAAAAAAGTAAAGAGACCCACAGTCCTGTGCGATTGAATAGGCATTGTGAATTTCCTTAAAATAAAATGCACTTCTACAATGCAATGCGTTTCCTTTTTCTTCATTTGGCAGAGGTATTGAACACGTCCAGGAATTAAATGAAAAGTGTCACCGTGTCTAACTCGCAATCTTGGATTGAACTCCAACTGATGTTTTGGAGAAAGAGAAGCTCCAAATCGAGCAGTTATCGACATTTTGCTTGATCAGAGGAGAGCCGGGGAGACGCGAGCGCTTCCTCTCGTCATGTCCATCGGCACCGAGCGCTCCTCACCGAGCGCGTAAACTGCTGTGGAGGCTCCCCGCGCTATGAGACGACATGGCATGGTGTAACCGACGGATTCAGACTTTGCTGGCCATCGTGGGCGCCTTCGTCGCCTTCAGCCTCATGACTATCGCCATTGGCACCGACTACTGGCTTTACTCCCGCGCGTACATCTGCAACGCCACCAACGCGACCGCGGACGACTCCCAGATGCAAAGCCCAAAAGTCAGAGGCGACCTGACGCACTCCGGGCTGTGGAGGATCTGCTGCATCGAAGGTAAAACATAGTCTAATTAGTTAGTAACTGTTATTCACTCATTCACTCATTCAGGTTTCCTTGCTTTTGTGTTGTGCTGATTGGCAATGTGGTTTGTCCAATGATGATGTGTTTGTTGTACAGCGGGGAGGAGACAGGACACTTAAACGGGTTACACTGTTAGAATCGGGACCGTTTTAATGCAAAGGGTGAATCATCATTATCAGTACTTTGTTTTTGAACTATTGGAGCTTTAAAAAAGTTACGTGTGCATGATATTAGATCGGTCGGGGAAGGGCTGCTTGTTGCGCGGAATGGCGTCCGTGCTTTGCGCGCAAATGTAGTATGAGGGTCTAATGTCTTTTTTAGTCTTACCCGTTGTTAGTAGAAATGTCCCTTAAGTAATAATGCAAGGGTTTGTCCTAATTGTTCAGCAACTTGATATGGTTGCTTGGCAACTATATTTCCATAATACCTTCGATCCGGTGATGAAATAAAACGGACTTGTTGCACGACATCCTGGCAGTATTTTCTCAGCTACGAATCAACACACCCAAACACGCGCTTGGGTTGGTTTTCCTGTCGAGCTACTTGTTGTTTGACAACGTGCGCGCACCACTGCGCGCGGCTGCTTCATTAGAGAGAAGCCCGAACAATGCATCCATTCAGACTCCTTTCCTCGCCTCCAACTTAAGGTGTCACTTTGCACTGCTGCTGGTTCAAACCTCCAATCGGAGTGTGTTTTTCTTCTTCTTCGCTTGCCTGGCAACCGAGCTAAATTACTAAAGAATCAAAAATCCATTGCTAATCTCACACAAGCAACGTGCCTCATATGCCAAACAAACAATGCATATGAACATGCACAATAATGCACATGTCACACTCCAATATTAATACTCCTCCTGGAGATTCATGTGCAGTTTTAAAGGACCAAACAACTCGTTCTATCCGCTTGTTAAGTCTGACGTCACACGGGACTTCCGGGTCCGAGCGCTCCGCCCGTCCACATCTAATAACACTGGCGAACCTGTTAATTTATTGAGGATCACGTCCTACTTTAGTGATGCACCCTTGGCGGTCATAAAGGGTTTACATTCTTTTAACTCCAACATAGTGGTTAGTGTAGCGCATCATCCAGGTGGCATAATTAAGGGTGAGTTAGCTGTAAGGCTAAGCTAGCTTAGCCATTCCTTGTTCTGGATGAGGAATTTTCAAAATTACACGACTTCTATAACTGTGAACGTAACTAAACGTATATTAAAAAAATATATACAGACAGGTTTTATAGGGTTTAGTTAACTTTTTAGTAGTATGATGTGATACAGCCCCGGGCTAGCAACAGTACACAAGTATTGTTCTGATAAACAGCGCTGGCAGCAATGTAGTTTGTGATCGTGTAAACATGGCTAATATCTATGAAACAACGGAGTGCCTTAGCAGTAGAGCACAGTTCGATCCTCGGCTCCCCTAATCCATGTCTTCCTGGCTATGAATATTAGTTACTGATGCACAGGTGTCAGTGTGTATGTAGCTGCGGTCACCATTGTGTGAATACGTGAAACCTTTCTTGTCACAGGGAAAGCGATAGAATGACAGTTGAATGTCATTTTTTTTTTTTTTTTTAAACTCCGATATATTTAAACAACACGGGACACAGCACTGCGGCACGTTTAAACTCGGGCGAAAGCGGTAAGTCGGTAGAGAGGACCCGGACTTTGGACCCGGAAACAGTATTATTGGAACGTGGTGACGTAGCGACTTAACAAGCGCAATTTCTCCCACCTCCAACCCCTGAGAAGCAAAAAGAAGGTGTTTGCTGTCCTTTAACATCTAACAGATTTTCCACTATCTTCTTTTTATCAGCTCATATTCTTAGATGAATCTATCTCACACGTATTGACAAACACACACTGGCCTCTGGTGATGACACATGTGTAGCAACTAATGCTGGATGAGAAAAATTATATCAGATTAAACCGGTTCTATATATTCTATCACGTTCATGACAAAATGTGCCAGCCTTCCTTTTATATATCTTCTGTTTGGGGTTGATTTTTTTTCAAAATACTATATTATATATATTTATGTAAATAGGTGACCGAGGCTTCATTTACCATTCATTGCACTGACCATTTGTTTTCGAAAATCTCTGAACTAAGAACAAGATCATCAGTTTGAAGTAGGTCAAACGAGCGGGATAAATAATGGGTAGGCCCCGGGAACACTTGGCTAAGCTTGTAGAAGAAATGACATGCATGTCCCTCTTACATGCCAAACAGATGTCTGTATGAGTGGTGTGTCTTGTAGTACAAGGAGGAGGTTCAGTGAAGGCGAGCAATGATCTCTAATGGGCTTTTAAAGCAAACAACGGGACATCTTGTTCTGCAGTCGCTGATGCTGAAATATAACAATAACTCTCACTTAAACCGTTCAACCCTGATCGCTGAACACGCTGGAGAGGAACTGAAAGACTTGATGTGTTTTATATTTGCTGCGAGCCACGTTTTCTTTCTTAATGTGATTACTTTGGATTCATGTGTCAGGAAGGCTGCTCTCTGGTTTTCTTGGCTGTGTAAGTGTGTGTGTGTGTGTGTTTGTGTGTTTAGCCATGTTTGTGTATGCATGTGTGTGTGTGTGTGTGTTTGTGTGTTTAGCCATGTTTGTGTATGCGTGTGTGTGTGTGTGTGTGTGTGTGTGTTTGTGTGGCAGTCTGGTGAATGCATTAGTAAGATGTCAAAGGGAGGAAATGGGGGGAATTGGGGGGAGTAGTTGCCATGGTGAAGCTATGCTGAGTAATAAAAGATGGGCTTCGTTGTAGCAGGCAGATGGGCTATGTGGAGTTACCTCCCCTACTGAGCTCGGCCTCTTCCGCTCTCCGTTTCTCACCCTCATTCCTCCGACTAGTAACACACCTGCCTTCTGTCTATTTTTGATCAATAAGATTAATCAACTGATATTTTAACTCCGTCGTTGATTCTACATAATAGCCATTATTTACCCCGCACCTGTGGCTGCTTTTTCCTAGACTCTGTGCCACCATCAAGAGAACACATCCCATTACACAGAAACACTGATCTTACAGATCTAAATTACATGTGAGGTACCCATCCACTGTGATGGTTATATTACGGAGTGATTACGCTGTAATTGACGGATCAAAAGGAAGCCGCAAGAGAGTTGAAGTGGAAAACATTTTGGAACACGGCTGGGCTGGATAATTGAGACGTGAGAGAGTGATCTAAAAAGAGACACAAGAGGATGAGAGTTTTAAGGTGCGATGGAGAGTCGAGTTGGTGAGGATCAAGCGGGTCTGGGCTGCTAAGGATGTTTCAGGCATTAACCGGGTACATTTAGCAGATAAATGTGACATAAAAAAGGTTTTGGTGGAATGAAGTCGTTTAAATATCCACCGTTCAACATCTTAGCAAACGGGGCAAATGCGCAACGTAAATCATTTCCACCATTTCTCCAATGTTTTACTCTCTTAAAAGTGGAGCGACGATTTTCTCGATGAAGAGATGTTTGAATAAGGGTGCCGGAGGGCTTAAGAACTTAAAACCCCAGATCCACAGCAGCCGATCCTCAAATGCTTTCCAACATTTTTCCGTTCGAGCTGAAACAGCCGCACAGCGATTCAGTGGATGGCCACGTAGTTTCCTTTAGACCATCTGTCTTTATTGGAGAACCTCGTGCTGTGCGCCGTTACTTTAGAAGCTGTTGCTTCCATTAGTCTCAATCACACTGTGGGCGCTCTTTGCTTCTCAACAGGGATCAACAAAGGAAGCTGTTTTTGGATCAATCATTTTCCCGGTGATAACGACTACGATACAGACAGCGCTGAGTACATCTTACGTAAGTCACGGAAACCTCTTCATCTTCAAACACTTGAACCGTTAACCCTCAGTCCCTTTTCTTCGAGTGGGGATGGAGGCATCGGGAGGGGGCTTGTTATGTCATGACGCCTCTCTTCAAATCAGCTTAACTCTGCAGATCACATTTGGCTTGTAGTTTGATGCCCCTCTGCCCAAAGCAACTGGTTCCGTTTTTCCAGATGCCTACAGTGATTAATTTCAACACGCGCATGCATTCATAGAACAGCTGGAACGGTTTCCCATCAGGCTTTAGCATCTACGTAAACAATCATACGTTGAACCCGAGGCATCGTTCACTCTCCAGTCACTTTATATTTCCATGCAAACACTTGGCAGTGTTATAACACGTTCTGTTGTTATTCATAGGAAAGCTTAAGCTCATCAGAAATGCAATGCGACATGTATTGGTAGGTTTTTGCCACTTGTTGATTGGTGGAATAAAGTGACACCACTGAAAGGAATGTTTTTTTTCAGGTCAAATTCACGTTGACCCCACGATTTCTACTAAAACCTAATCAGTTTCTCCTTTTGAAGTTATTCTATCTCATAAAATAGCTGCTGCCCAAAAACCCCTCAGGGAACCTTTAACAGGATGTTATTCAAGCTAGTCTGATCAGTATTTTTGTATTAATAATGGATTAAATGATTATGCAAAATGTGAGAGGGGTTTTTCATACAATAATTCATTCCCCTCAGCTCCTCAGAGCATGTTAATAGCTTTGAGCTTTTTTGGGGGGAATGGGGGGGCAAATTTTTTTGCAGCTGGGGCAGAAATAAAAATCTCTGATAAGGCTTTTGCACACTAGCCTTTTGCTAGGGGCATAGAAATGTAGTCATACTAGTAGTATTGCAACACTAGTACTGATTCTACCTTGTCAGTCATCCTTCACGTTCATATGTTCAGAGCTATGTGTTTCTGTCTCTGTCTCGTATGAACAGGTGTAGTGCGTGCGTCGAGCCTTTTTCCTATTCTCAGCACCGTTCTGCTGATGTCGGGCGGCTTGTGTGTCGGAGTTGGACGCATCTACAACAACAAAAACAACATCCTGCTCACTTCTGGCATCCTGTTTGTGGCTGCAGGTAGACGGCACGAGACTGACGGCGCGCTTTAGAACAAATATTTATAATGTGCACAAGGGGAAAGAGGGAAAAGGACATGAGAGAAAACATAGTCTATTCCCCGTGGCGTGTTTGAACTGTACCATACACACTTTGCATCGCTTGTCTCTCTAGTTGGCAATAATAAATACATTTTCGAAAAAATGTACAGAAGAATTTTGGAAAGTGAAAACCAGCAGGAAAGGTGTGAATGTTTATGAAGGAGGAAATTCAAAGATGCAATGTGATAAAAGCACAGATGTAGAGAGATGGAGTCAGTCAACAGACCCTGAATCATTCTCTCCGTGAACACGATGCCGTAATCTTTGTACTTGTCTTGCCCCCCCGCCCCTCTTCTATTTAGGCTTGAGCAACATCATTGGCATCATCGTGTACATCTCCAGCAACGCCGGGGATCCCGGGGACAAAAAAGACGAGGACAAGAAGAACCACTACAACTACGGCTGGTCCTTCTACTTCGGCGCCCTCTCCTTCATCGTGGCGGAGTCAGTGGGCGTCCTCGCAGTCAACATATTCATTGAGAAAAACAAAGACACGCGCTTCCGAGCCCGACGTGACTTCATCAAGACCACCTCCTCTTCCTCGCCGTACTCTCGCATCCCGAGTTACCGCTACCGGCGGAGGCGCTCGCGCTCCAGTTCGAGGTCCGGCGACCCGTCCCGCGACCCCTCCCCGGCCGGGATGAGGGCGGCTGGAGGCGGACGTGGGATGAGGATGAGTGTGCCGCTGGGGGGCGTACCTCTGTACACCCTCACCGGGGAGCCGTACAGTCCGGAGAGGGACTCTGGCTTTTTACAAGTCCACAACTGCTTCGAGAAAGATGTGAAGGACGGAGTGAACCGGAGGACCACGCCGGTATGAGGTCAGGAGGGCGTTGCTGGGTGAAACCGTGCATCGGATATGGTGCAGTTGATGTGAAAGGACAATTGCCTCTTCGGTGCCGAAAGGTCAGAGCTCAAAATAGTTCTTTGTTCCATCTTTGAAATAAAAATGCCGATATACGAGGAAATGTGGCGTTGAGAATAACTTTTTAAAATGTGATTGAACCTTAAAAGTGTCTGCAAGGAGTTATTTAATTATACAATGTCATATCCACTATCAGTGAGGGCTTAAGAAAGGCTGCACATGGTCGTTCTTGTTCTGGCATTCTTTAAAGGAAAATTGCCTGTAATTTATGTTATTGTTTGAGTTTTATTGTATTGTATTTGCAAACGTAACATAAAAGGTGCTAACTTAATTTGTACACCTTTGATAGTCTTAAGCCTTTTTCAACTGCCATTTAAATACTTCCGCTCTATCTCAAAAGCCTTTCACAAGCTTGTGTGTGAGTAAGGTCATAAATATGCTCGATGCAGCGTGTGAAATGTGTGTTACAGCTCTGACACTGCCACAACATGACATACAGCAACACAATTAGTTGTATTACACCAAAACAAGGAGACATGAGGAGGAAGAGAAAGCAACAATTACATTCTATCACATGGTTTTATTGCTGTCTTTTACCGTTTCTGTGAACAGTTAACAAATTGAGTTGGAAACCAACCAACTAAGCAACAGGATTGTTTTAGACGCAGATTATTCTAGTAGCATGGATAGTTTAGTGTTGTGTGACACAATGTGGTAAGAGGTTAACACTTTGGTTTACTGAGGCTCCAAAGTGACCTGTGACCAGAAGGAATAAAGCGTTGGTCAGAGCCGGAAGGCATGAAAACATTCACCTGTTGCAGGTGGACAGTCTGCGTTTGATATCATGGTAGAATTCCCCATGGAACATTTTGTGGGTTGTTGTATGAGCTTTACAAACGACTTTTATTGGATCGATTGGCTTCTAGAATTGCAAGTTTTGGAAAATAAGTTATTGATATAAAGTCAGTTTTGGGAATTTGTGTGTGTTGATGTGATCTCTATGTAGAGAGAGTGTATATTGTGGAAATTATTTTTTATGTTCTTTTTGGCTTCCTTCAGCTGGTCAAAGGTCATGAACGATCCACTGCTGGGTCGGTACGCCTCCTAGGCTGACACCTCCTCTCTGTTTCCATGGAGGGAAGATAAAAACCCGAAGCCAAGCCTCAGCCTGTGACATTTAGTCAAATATTCACAATGAAAGAACATTTATCCTCAATAGCTATGGGGAGACTCAACATAGTAATTACAGTTAACTTCACTTTGATACCTGCGTGTGGTTTAATGCCAAATATGAACAGAGAATTTGTCCAAGTATTTTGCTTATCACACAGGGCTCATGGGTCTGCTCTGCAATGCTCTGCTATGGAATTCAACATCAGCCAATTGAATGCTAGATTGAACTAACAGGCTCCCAAATTGTCTTTGAACAAGATATGAAGAAAAGTGAGCAATTACATGGCTTGTTAAGTTCCTGCTTGACTGGGTTGAAACAGTGCCATGTGAGGGCGAACAGTCTCTGCAGAGTCGGCTCTAGTTTTTATTTCAAGCCTTGAATTAAAACAGACTCCTTTTTCTTCTGTGTTTTTATGTGATGTAGCCTATCGATGTTTGGCCAAACTAGTCTGATGACATTGTTTCCCATTCGAGGCCTGAACTCAAGAGGCTTCTTCACCCCTCCCCTCTGTCCATCACCCAGCTGTTAAGCCCTGTGAATTTCAATGATGATATTTTCATCCACGATAAAGCTGCAGCCTCACTCACTCGTCCCCTTCCGGTAATCTATAGGATTAAATACTGCTTACAAACACTATTATACTCAGGTTCTGGCTTTCTACCTTGATTTGTTGGCATGACAAATGTTTTAGCTAGATATCAGGTATCTTCATAATAAACCTGACACCCAATGCCATAAGTATTTTAACTTTAGTTAACACAAGCTACTATGTAACATTTATTTCAAGTCACCCTACTTATAAAAGTCCTAATTGTTGGATTGGTGCAAAGAGGTTTCTATTAAATTGTTTTAACGATACAGTGCGTAGGAGTTTGGGAAGTCATTGTTATTATTATTATCTAAAATGATAAAACTAAAGCCCCAGAACAGTAGAGTAAATATAGTAAGAGCAGGGCTTTTAAGTGAGACAAACAGCATGACCAGCGGCTCATATTACGGGTGGAGTAACGGAGGGGTATTTAGTTGATGACAATCTGTAACCACGCCACCCGATTCTACACACTGTGCCTTTTAAGTGGTTCATACCTTTAATGGTCTGCTTGCAGTTCTTACATTTTATGTTTCGGTTGAGGAGTTGTATGTTTGGTGGAATATATCAATAGTATATCTTTA
This sequence comes from Apeltes quadracus, assembly GCA_021346845.1. Classification (NCBI taxonomy): domain Eukaryota; kingdom Metazoa; phylum Chordata; class Actinopteri; order Perciformes; family Gasterosteidae; genus Apeltes; species Apeltes quadracus. The sequence continues at coordinate 6,949,049 of CM037925.1, forward strand.
TGGTACATTTGTGTCTGTAAATACCAAGTGTCTTTAAATATATCCATGAGAAGTTTGTAATGTATGTTTTATCGTTGTATTACTCTGAAATAAAAGAAGTAAATAAATTGTTCTGTTGGATTTTCTTCTCAATCATACGTTTGACCCTTTGTGATTCATGATTTCATTTCGTGCCATTTATAGGTTTGTGTGGAGCTCTGCCAGTGAAACATTAACGTCCGTGCTCTCAACCGACGTCGGCACACTTTAGATCCAGATGTCGCTGCTCCTGCGCTCAGGGCCCCAAAATACGGAAGCCTGAACAAATATTTTTGCTAAACAACTTTAATTGCAACATGTTGGTCGCCATATATGATTCTTTTTTTTTTTTTTGTGGCTCTGCGATGCAGAAAATCTTGACTGGAGGGAAAGTATCCTTGCTCTGTCTGCAAATACATTACAATCTAACTGTTTATGTGAGTCCACTTTTTATGGCGCGCTACACATCTCCACTCAATGACAACTGGATACACACACAGCTTGACTCACAAGTCACATTTACCCCCCTTTCCCTCCCGTTTAACACCTACCAACACATGCCACATTGTCCACGCCCATTCCCCACATTAGCAGTTGGTTTGGTCATCAACTTCACTGATCTTCTTCAACAGCTGTAGGTGTAAGCTTGCAGCCCCACAGTCGTACAGCGACTCGCAGTGAGTAGGGAACTTTCATCTGGCACGGAGCGGTCTGGCTTCTTTCCCTTCGAACCAGAAGCACGGATCAGCGACAGGGGAAGAGGAGACGCTAGTCTTAGGTGGCAAGAGACTCTGTGGGAAGCTTGCTGCAGTCACTGAGGAAAGAAGCCGCTGGGACACAGGACAGTGTCTCTGCAGTATCTCTTTTTCATATCAGGGGAAGAAGATTCACTGAGCGCAAATATCTCCAAACATGCACAAGCGCACCAAGATAAAGATTGCAATCTTTGTGCTGCTAGTGGGCATGGCGTGCATGTTCACCGCGGTGGTGACGGACCACTGGGCCGTGCTCAGCCCGCGGGCGTATGAAGTCAATCAGACCTGTGAGGCAGCCCACTTTGGCCTGTGGAGGCTGTGCAAGAAGTTCATCTACATAAGCTCGGAAAACTTTGTGCCGGGGAATGGCTGCGGACCCATCAGTCTGCCTGGAGGTAAGAAAAACACGTCTTATAAAAGGACAACAGTAAATCCATAATGTTTGTCTGTAACTGTGAGGTCAGCCCTGAGGTTGGGATCTTCTTAGAATAGAGGTTCTAATGCAGGATCACTGGATGTGGCACATGCGTGCACAAGCTTCCATAAACTTCCTTGTGAAACAAAAGCAAGATCCTGATCGTAGTGAAATGCATGCAACCATCATTTATTAGAATTATCTAAACATTGGGAGGGAAATAATTAGATGTTTTATCATGCATTTTATCACTGGTGTTGAAATGTAGCCCATCTGTCAGCTGACTAACAGCATTAAACATCTAGCAGAGATCGCACAGAACGAGGCATTGGGTACCAACAGGCTGCATTTATTTACTAAGCAAACAGCACGTTAGTGGATGTTACTGATTGGTGTCTGCCATCTGTTCAAAGACATTTATATTAATAAAAAACAGCATGCCAGTGTTTTAAACAACATGGAAGCCAGTACCTGACACTCGAACAGGAAACCCGTTATTAAAATATCTTAAGTGCATCTAAATACACCTTTGAGGTTCTTGCACCGTAAGTCAGTATTTCCATTAGCAACACTTGATCTATAAAGCGCTCAGTAATTACTGGGTCCCGAGTCAGAATCCTGTTTCTATTTTCTATTTATAGTCTCAAATAACAGATCCACTACACTTTAGAATGAAGTACTGTGGATTACTGTTACTTACTTACATTTAAAGTATGAAATAATGAAAATGTAAGTAGTGATTTCGTGGCACATCACTCTAAAAAGGGCCGGTGGACAATAATACCTTGGGAAACATCAATTTTAAGTAGTCAGTTGTGTTGAGTTCAAGTAAAGAATTAAAGTACCTATTCTCCCCTTTTGTGATCGTAATTAAATCAAATCGTGGTAAACATTGTCAAGCATTTGCTGACACTTGTCTCAATGAGTTGAAAAAGTCACTCATCTACTGAATTTGTCGCAATCTGAAAAAACCTTATCTGACAGCTGACTGTATGTCACTTTATTTAAATTGGCCTGGAACTTACACCCAAATTTGTCCAACTCACAGGCCTGAGAGAAACTCCAAAAATATGATTGCAGCTGTTAGGCACTGACGGGCCATTCCAGAAGCAGATTAAATGTCTGAGGGGGGTTTATTGGGGCAGATATAACAGGCATGTGCTTAATATACTGAATCAGCTCAACTCCACATGTAGGGAAGGTATCGCATCCTAAAGACAAGTTGCTGCCTTTATCCAAACATACATACAGTACATACACACTGACAGCCGTGATCTTTAACTATTCCATGACTTTATAATATAATGTGCAAAGAGGTGGAATATTTTCAGTCAGTCGTTCCTGCGAAGTGCCTTTCCTGTTGCAGGCAATATGTGTGATTTATGATGGCCACAATAAGTGAGCACATCCATCTGTCTTGGGGGGCTTCCTCCCGCCCCACTGGCTGTATTTGGACAGGAACATTATTGTTTATCATGTGAGCCTCTGATCCAAAGCAGGACAGTATGCGAGGAGGTCCCCACTGCAAGGCACTCATCTGGAAAATATGGGCTGAGTGGTTGTTCAGGTCGACTGATGACGAAGCGCAGATGGTCTCTGACAAACGTTCATGTTCATGCAACAATGTTTTAATTCTCACATTCCTTTTTGTTTCGGTGTTCTAAGCTGCTGTGAGCCGTAAATAAGAAACATCGGATATGTCACAATGCTCCTCCTTGTCACAGCATACAGAGACAAGCAGTTGCTGTAATGTTTTTTTTTTTTACCATAACTCGAGTGCGAGAAAAGGGGTTTTCTTTAGCTGCTGTGCAAGCAGTCGTGGTTATAAATATAAGCCACGTAGATACTCAGCTGTCTTGGATGGAGGCCACGAAGGGTAAAGTGTTCACGCCGATTTCAGCGGCCTGCTGAGTGACAGGGCCGCATGGACGGGTCAGACATAGCTTTACCACCTGCTGTCCCACCAAACTGTTACCATGAGGCCCACTCGCAGCTTCACGTGCCTGTGCAGTCGCAGTCACTCCTATTACCTTGCACTCCCCGCTATGAGATTCATAGTTCAAAAACAAAGTGGTATCAGTGGTATTTTGAGGGGGACTCTACCAAGGGATAGGCATATATATATATATATATATATATATATATATATATATATATATATATATATAGAGAGAGAGAGAGAGAGAGAGAGAGAGAGAGAGAGAGAGAGCTGGGGGACTGCCAGTGACGTCTTAAACACTTATTTTGACAAGTATCCCATAAGTCTCTGGCTTTATAGAAGAATCAAAGCTCTAGTACGCTGCAGTGGAATCTTATTAACAGAGTGGGTATCTTTTTACTTGTCAACACTTGTCTGTTCTGATAGACTTGCGTCTGTGAAAGGGAACGCCACCGAAACAGAGCCGACAAAAACCCATCACAAGGGATCAGAAGTCTGGAACATTGATAGCTTCCACTGCTGACTAAATGAATAGACAGTTCACACCAAAGCCATATCAAGTGTGATCTGTGTCTGCAGAACTGCTGCTAATGCAATGTCCTCAACTGATCTTTGGAAAGGTAAAGGAATACCTATTAGGAACAGAAGTGGCTTTACAGCGACCAGCAACAAGTAGCGCAACAGTGCGTGTTAGTCTGTGTAGCCCATGTGCTGCAAGCAGATACATTCATTTCCACCACATCCTCATGTTTCCATTTCAGCGGTGCTCTGTAAATATGGTTCAAAAAAGTGGGCAACACATGCAGTCACATGAGGGAATAAGGCTGCTTCATACAGATAATGAGCTTGAAAGATCCACTACGAGGGTTTAAGAATGATGAGTGGCTCCCCGTTCATCACGCGCACACACACACACACACACACACACACACATGCTCTTCCACTTTTCAACCGTGGAACTCACGTCTTAACTCACATTCAGATGAGACTTTGAAATAATTGCCTGGTTTATAAATTATAGAGAGTAGTAGATTTGCATTTCTTTAAAAACATGACATGACTATTTGGGGGGGAATTAGTTCTAAAGATATTTTTCACCCTCCTTTTTCAATAGATGTTCTAGTTTAGAAACACCAACAGTTGTCAAGCCTCTATCACACCAACGTTCATATGTGCCTTCTAAGGTAAAACCAGGGGAGCTTGTTGCTTAGTAACAACCTCTGTTTTATGGCCAGTCCCTGTACTCATACATAAACATATGTTTTGTATGTGTGTGCTGTATTGTTTCAGCAGAATTTAAAGCTTCATAATTCCAAAGGAGGTTTTCGTAAACATTGCAATGTTGCCTTGGCTTTGTAAAATAAGAGCCGGCGTTGTTGCTTTTTGCCTGTTACATCAGAGGACCCTGTTATTTCTTAGTAGTCATCTGACATCCCATTTGGCTTATTCTCCTGGTTGACAAGGTACATAGGAAAAATGATCGGGTCGCCGAGCTCCATAATGCAACACCGCCCAGTACTGCATCATTTATAAGAAAGTATTTCACCAACGTCACACGGCGAAGCTTCTTGTATGAAAAGGGATTAGGAACATTCATGCGAGTGCAGACCTCATAACATAAGTGAGATGTTATGTGCACTTGAGTCATCCAGAGAAACATACTGCACATAACAGTCCTCCCTCCTCTCGCACATGTGAACATCCCAACACACATTTTTTTAATGCTAAGACGTTCTTCAGCTCTCAGAAACACGCATTACACGACGCTAAGCCTTGGATGTTCCCGTCCACTTGGTCAACAACTCTTCAATTCAATTCAATTCATTTTATTTTGTATAGCCCAAAATCGCAAATTACAAATTTGCCTCGGAGGGCTTTACAGTCTGTACACATGCAACATCCTCCGTCCCAAGACCCTCACATCGGCACAGGAAAAACTCCCCAAAAAATGAAAAAACCCTTCCAGGGAAAAAAGGGAAGAAACCTTAGGGAGAACGTCAGAGGAGGGATCCCTCTCCCGGGATGGACAGACTGCAATGGATGTCATGTGTACAGAATGACTCATACAGATGTAGAATACATTCAATTTCTATAACAGAAATTAATCAAAGAATTCCAAGTAGCCGGCCAGATGTATGACAGGACCACTGCCGGGGCCACCACCATCAGATCAAACCACCATCCACAGAAGACTGTGGGGAGGGAAAGCAAAGATTTTAGGAAAGGGCAATAGTGATATGAATCATATTTAAAATTATGATGATGAGACCTGCTCGGCGAGAAAGCACAAAGAACTCCCGGGAAGGAGCTGAATTAGTCATGTGCATTAATGCAAAGTGGATTTTAGTAAAAGGGGAGAGAGAGAGAGAGAGAGAGAGAGAGAGAGAGAGAGGAGTTCGGTGTGTCCTAAAAAGTCCCCCGGCAGTTTAAGCCTATAGCAGCGTAACTAAGAGCTGGTCCAGGCAAACCTAAGCCAGCCCTAAATATAAGCGGTATCAAAGAGGAAAGTTTTAAGCTTTATCTTAAAGGAGCTGACTGAATCTGCCCCCCGGACTGAAAGTGGAAGCTGGTTCCACAAAAGAGGAGCTTGATAACTGAAGGCTCTGCCTCCCATCCTACTTTTAATAACTCTAGGAACAACAAGTAACCCAGCATCTATAGAACGCAGCTGCCTTGCAGGGCAGTACGGTGTTACAAGCTCTTTAAGATAAGAAGGTGCCTCACCAGCAAGCGCCTTGTAGGTGAGGAGAAGAACCTTAAATTCTATTCTTGATTTAACAGGGAGCCAGTGCAAAGCAGATAATACAGGCGTAATTATTAGAATAGAACTACAGGAAGTATGTGGGATGACATAAGTAGGATTTTACACAACGTTCTTGTTTTTATGACTTGGCTAAACTTCGTAGAATGTCTAATCTAACGAACCAGTATTTTATTTTATTTAAGTTATTAAAAGTAATGTAGCCTGTATTGACAGAGGTTCACAGAGGATAAGCTAACTGTTTTAGCATTTCAGGTTATTGTTTGGTTTGGTTTCCTAGTCCTCATATATCACTTTACCACAAATGTGACTCCAAATGATTAGTGAGGTCTGCTGTGTAAAAAACATGAGAAGTCTATGCGGAGATAATAAAGATAATGTATATATTATTGTTGTGTTTCACTCAACGTAGGTGTAAATTTGATCTAAACCCTGTTTTGTTTCTTTTCGCAGAGGAAAACTGCACTTACTTCAGACACTTCACTCCAGGCCTGGATGCCGAGATATTTGAATATAAGACACAGAAAGGTAGGTGTCTGTTGTTGTCGCCCGGTCGCGGTTACTTTAATGCCCTCCTGTCTCGACATGGGGAGAATTCACTCTGCAATATGGTCCTTGAAACATTAGGAATCCCCAGTCTGCGTGAAGATGAAGATCAAACTCTTCATCACCTATTCCCAACGGCCCTCACCCGCTGCTGCACTGCACTCGGAGCAATTATTGTCACAGCAGGTGTATTTGGTCCAGCTGTCAATGACGAAACTCTTCATTGCACATGCTGAACTTCTGGTCGTAATGCAATTTTTCTTTGTAGGTTTCCACTCGGTCCGACAGCCTAAAAGCTTATGAGTTTGCACATTTCACAACTGCCACAACTCAATATCTCTTCATGCCCGAACTGAGCCTGTGCATACGATGCACTAGCACTGATGCATGGGACATTTGTATGTGTATATATTTATTTCTACGTGTGCCTCAGACCTTTTTACTAAGGCGTATATGTGTGGACTCATATTCCCTTTGTTCGCCCACTATATTTTAAGTTGTGACGCTGAATAATAGTGATATAATGAGTGTAGTTCTTTATGATGACTTTAGCTGATAGTTTAGGATTTGTTCAACACTGTGGCTATGATGCTGGAGGTCACATAATCAATTAACTGCTAATTCACATCCCACTATTCCATTCAAATAATGAACGGCATTTTTTTTTTGTCCTCCACTGTGACGGTACAGCCAGCGTTTGTTGCATGACAGCCCTGGCAGCCCTGTAATATGCATTAGGGGGTCCAGCACATGTGGAGCACTGTCAATGATTGGGGCGCAAATGTGAATGGACTAAAGTCAGAGATGCTAATGTGATAAGACAAGATGAAATCTTGCAGGTTGAGAATAGTCAGCCATGTTGTAGGAATCGATGTGAGCATGTGTGTTCTTTATATCTTTTCAAAATGAAACTAAGCAAAATGTCTACATCATCTTTATAGTGTGACCTTTATCTTACTTTGGAGAACTGTCTTCCTCATCGAGGCCCACACAAACATTGGGAACAATTCTACGTTTACAATTTATGACTGATATATTATATTGGTGAGGATCAGCCTTTGTGGTCAAGACAAGAAAGTGAACCAAAAGAAATGTGTAATCCTGAACTTTAATTATTATTTATTTTCAAATCCCTGCAACGTGCTCAAAGAAAAGCCACACATGCACCGACATTTTCACAAATTAATAATTCCACAAAGATCCCAAAACCTTATATCATATATAGGATCTATATACAGGTAAAAGCCTGTCAATTAGAATATTTTGAAAAACTTGATTTATTTCAGTAATTGCATTCAAAAGGTGTAACTTGTACATTACTACATTACATTACTCAATACTTGGTTGGAGCTCCTTTTGCCTCAATTACTGCATTAATGCGGCGTGGCATGGAGTCGATGGGTTTCTGGCACTGCTCAGGTGTTATGAGAGCCCAGGTTGCTCTATAGTGGCCTTCAACTCTTCTGCGTTGTTGGGTCTGGCATTCTGCATCTTCCTTTTCACAATACCCCACAGATTTTCTATGGGGCTAAGGTCAGGGGAGTTGGCTGGCCAATTTAGAACAGAAATACCATGGTCTGTAAACCAGGCACGGGTAGATTTTGCGCTGTGTGCAGGTATTGAGTATTGTACATGCTCATATTTTTCATTTTCATACTTTTCAGTTGGCCAACATTTCTAAAAAATCCCTTTTTTGTATTAGCCTTAAGTAATATTCTAATTTTGTGACACACGGAATTTTGGATTTTCATTTGTTGCCACTTCAAATCATCAAAATTAAATGAAATAAACATTTGAATGCATCAGTCTGTGTGCAATGAATAAATATAATGTACAAGTTACACCTTTTGAATGCAATTACTGAAATAAATCAAGTTTTTCAAAATATTATAATTTCCTGGCTTTTACCTGTACTATATACACAGGAAGAGAATTTTGCTACCTCACAGAAAAAATAAAGACGTATTCTGCAATACTGGGACATCAAACCCAAACTGGCCCGACTGAAGCCCTTTTTATTTCCCATAACTGCCACACTACAGACTGTCGATCTCATACTTCTGAGGAAAGACGTCCGGCCTAAAGAGTCCTGCGTGAAACACGGGTTTCCTTCGATGCCTCCCTTGCTGTGGTTTCTGAGAAGCTTTAGTGTTGTGCCTCACATACATGCAGCGTCTCGTGCGGCTCATCCTCCCCTGCCAGCAGAAGATGAAGACTCTCTCCCCCCCAAAGGGGGCCCTCTCCCCCGGGCCCGGTCCACAAGCAAACAGGCAGCAGATCAAAGGCCTCCGACGCCATCCACCTCTCAGATCGGGATAACAAGCCAGCTGCTGTCACCTCTGTCGACAGATTTCAATCATACCATATTTGTATGCTGAATGAAACATTACTGCTTTAATCATCTTGTGAAAATTGTGAACAAATTCCACAAAAAGGCAAAAACCAAGAAGAATACCTGCATAGCTGAAGCCACATCAATAATACGTACTGATGCCCCGTGTGACATGTTCCATCATCTCCATCTACGCGGCTTCTTTTATTCTTTATCCGACGGCGCATGTGAGGGAAATAGCACCAGCTTGTTGAAGCAGTTTCTCACTACTGATTGTAGAAAATGTGTCTCTAACACACACGGTGGATTCCAACCTTTACTGAACTAATCACACGGTAGAAAAAGTTCCTTTCACTCCATCTGAACAATGTGGCGTTGGATGATCTGATGTGATGATCATAACACATGAAAGACTCCATGTCAACGCTCTCTTTTTGTCCCCAGAGTACAACATCTCAGCCGCAGCCATCTCCATCTTCAGTCTGGCCTTCATCATCCTGGGGTGTCTTTGCTTGGTCGGATCCTGTACCGGTAAAGGCAAAGGAAGAGACTACCTCCTCAAACCGGCCGGCATGTTTTTTGCATTTGCAGGTGAGTTCCAATTTACCAACCACATTGTCTGGAAATGCAGAAACCTCTCTTTGCCCTTATGGTTTTGTTGCATTGACACAACTCTCCTCTCCGTCGAAGGTCTCTGCGCCTTCATCTCACTGGAAGTGATGCGGCAGTCGGTCAAACGCATGATCGAGAGCGAGGAGACGATCTGGGCCGAGTACCACTACGCCTGGTCCTTCGCTTGTGCCTGCACCGCCTTCGTCCTCCTCTTCCTCACGGGCATCGCCCTCCTGGTCCTCTCCATGCCCCAGATGCCCAGGAATCCGTGGGAGACTTGCATGGACGCCGAGCAGGATCAAGTCGAGTGATAGCTAGACAGACGAGACGAATGCAGGATAAGAATGACTATGTCTTTGGGTTTGAGGACAGATTTGAAAATATATTTGTGTCAAGAACAGGAGCTGGAAATGACAGCGTAGAGGTGTGGTGACAGGTGCAGGTTCGGTTGTGGATGGACCGCAGCCAGATGGGAAAATGACCACCCTGCAATTACATATTTTGAAAGTTTGTCTTTCTCCTTTGTGACCAACCAAGGGGAAGAAGGGCCGTCCTCGTGGCTGCATGGTCTGTGTTGGAGATCAGAGGTCAAATCAGACCGGAGGCCTAGAAATAACCATACTCCTCAGTTCGAGCCAGCAACAGCTCTTCTACTGTTTTCTTCTTTCAAGGCCAGCACATTCAAAAATAAATCGTTAAAAATATTTTATAAAATGTGACATGGTCTGATTTGGGCTCTTGTGCTAAGTTGGATTCATTCACATTTTTACAATATATATCATACAGCTTTTTTTAACATTTGATTTACTGCAGTATGTTTGATATCTTGTATATATCTATTTACCCATTCAATTATGGATTTTTGTGTGGAATTGCCTAAGGAATACTTAAACTCAAATATCGTTGAGATGTCTAGACATACTTATTCAAATGTGCATTTTGTATTTGTAAGATTTCCAAGGAACATTTAAAGATGAGTGATTTCAGGCGAAGCTGCAGCACAGAGCCGGTTTGTCCGCGTGGCTGCTGAATGCTAAACACCCACTCGGGCTGCGTGTTGGAAAAGGTTCAGCTCTAGCAGGTGCACATACACGGCCTTTTCCCTTTTGGTAGACAGCTTCCAAACCCAACGGATACAGATCATTGTTTGTTTTCATTAAAAACCTCAGCGTCGGTGCAAAGTTATTCAGGTTTCAACTAGCAGGTTAATTCATTTCTGTGAGACGCCATGGTGGCAGTCTGTGCGGTCTTCAGGTGAAGTTGTAGCTGTGGGCTTTCTGAGACGCTCTCAACCACACACGTTTTCTTTAGCTCAGCGTCACCCACAGCTGATGCAGTTTGTGCATTTGAACGTTTTGTGTGCAAAGCTGCAGCTTTTTAGGAGAGAAACCATCCATGCCATGACGTTGTTTAGGACTAAAGTCCTCTCATTTGATTTCTAATTATATTTCTGATGTTTAAACTATAATAAAAAAGTGAGAAAAAAAAGATCTGTATGTAGAATGACTCTAGTCCAATATTCATTTTTTTTCATTGTCTTTGCAATTTCTTCTGTGTAGGCACGTTGGAAATGTCCCATATCTTTATAACCAAAATTAAATCTTGATACAGTTTGGAAAACGTTTGTATGAGACTACTTTGTGTCGTGCTTCCATGTAATTTTAATGGAAGGCGTGTGCATTTTGTTTGGTCAGCTGACTCCAACTGCTGCGCCTTTTGCACTGAGTTTCTGACTGACTGGTTAATACTTTCCGTATATTTATCTTCCTGATACAACTGTGCTTATACCACGTTTTGTCAACGAGTCAAGTCGTGATAAAAGGAGATGCTGCTGCTGACAGTGATCATTTTCTAGCAATACAATTGAAACCTTTTACGTTGAATTCATTACGTTGAATCCTCGCAAAAGTCCAGCAGCCGTGCTGGTATTCAATATAGCGTGCAACGATATATTCTCTATAGTAGCACAGTACAATGCAGCAGATGAAAAAAATGAAATTAAATGAGAACTCAAGCAGTTTCAATAAAAACACTTTAATAGAGAAACAAATAAAAAAGAAATTAAACTTTTGAAACACTGTCTAAATCCTTTATTATAACCACCACCAATTGAAATGAAGAGTAAAACAGATCCATTCATTATTTTGTACCCACGAGGGAGGAACAGATGGGTGGGAGGCAGGGGGAGCAGGTGTGCCATTGATTCACTGCAGCGAGGGAAGAACAGAGGAGAGCAAACGGATAACAGGAAGAGATGTGGCGTCTACAGGAGGCTGAGCACAGCGCTCTCTACTGGCTGGGCAGAAGGTTGCTCCCTTTCCATGGACCAAACACTCGGCATCGCAGAATTTCTTTAAAGAAAATAATTCATGTAATGATATAATGTTAAAAAGCGGAACTTCGTAGGAGTATAGCAAAAGCTCCTGTCAAAACTAATTTGGTAAAACTAACAAAAGGAGAAAAATGAAGCCAAAACCACAAATTGGCAACGTAATTAAGATCCTATTAAAATGTCTGTCTCAATCGCTTCGGCCTCAGAAATAAATACAAGTGAAGAAGCAGTGAAATGTCTGTATTGCACAACTTCAGAGATTAGCCAACGCTTCGGGGAGAGAGGATTTCCCTCCCAAACAAAACACGTCCAAAGCGTCGGCAAAACCACACACACACACACACCAGGGAGCAACCTCAGCTTTCCCCCGGCCAGGTAAATGCAGAAAGAAAAAATTACTTACATTACCATTACATATTTGATTGACATGTTAATAAAACATTATAAAAGTTTTGTTGATGTCACAAGTTATTGTACACATCAAATAAAACACCCACATTTGATTTAGTAGGTTTTTCTCTTTGTTTTTCCATCGACAAAATCAATGCAATGATGAAAACGGGAAAAAAAAGCCAGGACATCTGAACATGCAAAGACAAAAAAAAGTTCACATTAAAAAAACCAAACCATGTTGATTGTTGTACAGCGGTGAGATACCAGAACAGGACTAATCCAACAACATACCTAAAAATATGTATTGTACAGTGAAATAAGTCTTTTTATAACAGCGGCAACAGAAGTTCTCCTCTTTGTCAAATCAGCAACACACCATCTTGGGTAAAAATTAAAAAAAAAAAACTAAAAAGTTGTCAAGATGAGGCAACTGCCAAATAGGTTGCTGTTGTCCATCTTTAGAATTATTATTTTTTTTGTGAATTTGCATAATTAAAAAGGGCATACCTCTTTCAACAGCTTCTACAAAATTGAGGCGATCCCAAAGTCCTTGTTTGTAAATACCTAGAAAATGCATATTTACAAGTCTGTGTTGTTCTCCACTAAGTCAGAACATCTGGACCATTGAATTATGTCAAAACTAAAAACCGCACAAATAAAACCATGAAGCTCTCCGCTGACTGTTGAAAACACAAAGATATTTGACGTGGGGGCACCAGCTTTCTGGAGAATTGACGTTTTAAGAGATCTACCTTGGGAGCGGCTGCCATGGAACAGCAGGATGCTGGAAGCTTGCAAAGGGGCCGTGGTGTTAAAACAAATGACAGATTTGTGGGCCGAGCACTGGAGGGCGGTTTCCAGTACTGCCTTCACTAAAGAGGGAAAACAAGGTCTTTTAAAACATTTTCCTTCCACGGTACTTTGTCAGCAGTGAACTCCGCCTGCATGAAAGCGCTGTGGCTCCCGGGCGAGTTTGGACATCAGCTAATGAGGAACTCGCTGACTGAAACGCAGACATGAATGTTCATGCGTGCATTCATCACGTCACTGTGTGGCGACAGATCAGACTGGAAAAATGCGAATCCTCAGGAGGACCAACAACCAACCCGCCTTTGTCATTAACGATTTGTTCAGATTTTGCACGGTTCAAAACAACAGACACATTAACAGTCATACGTCTTTGAACAGCTCATTGAATCTTTGGGGTTAAATCTCAAGCAGTGTTGAAAGAGATGAGGAATACGTTTGAAAATAAGTGGTCTTGGAAATGATTTTGGCTTATGATCAACGCGTAGCAAATATCACCATGTGTGTGATTTCTGATAATTGTGGTCAACTGCAACTACTGATACGGTTCATAGAATTCAGACATTAGAAAGAATGTCTTACTGACTAAAGGGCAATCTGGTTTACACTATTAAAAAGACCAGTATGTTAAGAGTATAGACATCAATGATCCACTTCATACAGTATGGCGCTTGCGGCTCCACACCCCCTCCAAGCAAATAAAAGCCCACAAACACTAGTGTATTAATGATGTGTATTTACTATGAATCTACAGTTTCAATATACTTCAGATTTAACCAAAAAAATGCTTACATTTAGCTTGTTCAAAAATGACTGACAGGCAGTTTCAACTTACCTACCATGACACATCACTGACCTCCCCACTCTCGCTTCACTTTCACAAACCTTCAGAGTACGGCAATCTTTTAAAAAAACAAAAGCTCAACATCAATTAGCGACAACAGTCATTGAAAAAAATTCTGCGTTGAAGATTTTTGCTGACAAAAGAAAAAAAGATAGACAATGAAAAAAAATAAATTTCTGAGCATCAGCCACAACCGAAGCAGTTTGGGATAATCTCATCATACTGATGTCTGGTGTTCTCTGATCCTTAAAACCAACAAATGAGGAATGACAGGGCTGCTGCAAATCTGACATTTTGTGTTGCCGATGAGAAATTGGTAAAATACGCAACAAACAGCTCTATTGTAATTTGGTTAAAAAGTAAATAATCATATTTACTACAAAATCACTGAAAAGGATTCCCAGCTAATTCCCAGGATGTCTAAGAATTAAGGGTCAGACGCCAACAAACAGAAAATAATTCATAATGCAAAAGCTAGCATGATACAGGGATTTAAGGACATGTCTGTGGCATACAATTCAGTCTTTTATTTTCTTCATATTTACAGATTAGAGGAAATTTGATCTACTTCTATACACTTTTCCACGTAGTTTGTGTCGGTTGACCACTTAGCTTTTGTCCGTTACAACTACAGTAGTATGAAAAATCAAGACGTAACGTCCACTCATAACTGAGGAATACAAAATGATAAAAACGTCAACATATTTATTTAGTAACCAACAAAACCAACTTCAATTAGGAAAAATATGCAGGTAGCTTAGTGGTCAACCAAACTTTTTAAATTTGTTTATTTTTATTTTTTTTTTATAACTTTTGTTTTAGCATTACGTACATATACAAGTGTAGATTATATAAGTATATATTCATATATACATTTGTATGTATATATACCGGTAATGCATTTATTATATATACTTATTTTCATCACAGATATGTGAAACAGGAAAGATGACCGTTACAAATAAAAAGTTAAAATGAAACAAAATGCAGAAAAAAAACCTACAGTAAAAACAATTTGTAAATGCACTTTGCACTATATATTTTTTGTGTTTTTAGAAAGTTTTACCTTTTTTTTGTTTAGTTTTATATTTCATTACTTAATATGTGGGAGGGGTGACACTCATTTAAAGTAGGAATAGTACCCATTGCTACCATTTGAACTTCCTATACTCAGCTCTTGTAAGAGGGAGAGCGGGTCGCTGTTCTTTTTGACCTGTTCAGGGCGAACAGCTCGGGGTTTGGGTGGAGCACGCAGGGCGCTGGCATAGGACATGGTCGGTGGCTTGCTTAAATTTGGAGCCCCCTGGCTAGCCTCCGCCGGAGCCTGCGGCGGGGGTGGTGGGGGTGGCGGCGGGGGAGGTGGTGGTTGTTGTTGTTGTTGTTGTTGCTGCTGTTGTTGTTGTTGTTGTTGCTGCTGCTGCTGCTGTTGCTGCTGCTGCTGCTTGTTTTTGGGCATGAGAGGAGGAAACTGTCCAAGATGCTGAAGGGAGTTGAGGGAGTGTGAGTGCGTCTGCTGTGCTGCTGTGACCTCAGCCTTCACCTGTTCCTCCGACTGACGGAGGGCTTTGGAAGCTGAAACAGAACGGAACATATGGTGTATTTCTCAAAAACAAAAAATTAAACACTCAATCCACCGAACCAGAATTGAAAAGCCTGCTTTAAATGGTCTCCAGAACCACACCGTTTATCATAGCCTGATATTTCATATTGTCCTTTAACAAATCATCTGTGAGTCCGTCAGAAAAACTGATATTTCAATGTGATTTTAAATGGCTCATTAAAAAGGTTTCCCAAAAAACACATTTAAAGTAACCGTATCCTGTAAAAAGCATTACATTCTGGACTCATCGCAACTAGGAAGCCGTGATGGAGACTGCTGAGACCAGCAGTCATTTGACAAAAACTCTGCTCTGGATCTGAAAATGATATTTGGAGGTGCTTACCCAGAAGGTCCCGGTGGTGACTGAGTGTACCGGCTCCGTTACATGGAATGTTCTGGAACGAGCCGGGACCCCCACCGTTGCTTGGCCAGAGGTCATGTGAGGGGTAACCGTAGGGGGCATGTATGGGCTGATGAGGCTGTATGTGCTGATGGGGGTGGTCCTGGATGTCTGACGTACAGGGCTGTTGCTGTTGGGCATTATGGGCGTTGGCTGGAGACGGTTCGTCTGGGTAACTAGAAGAAATGCGACGCTGATAGAGAGGCCGCCCTGGACCTCTGGGTTCATACTACACAGACAGCAACGATGGACGAGGAAGAGAAAAAGTGCGAGGATGAGATAGTAAGTCAGAGGGGAGGTTAGTAGGACTTTTAAATAATAATAAAAAAGGCATTGTGACTTTTCTGTGACATTCTCACCTCATCTACATTGTGAAGGGCTGTGGCTGCTGATGTTCTTGGGGAAAGTGGGTGGTAGCTCTCCTGGTCTGGAATTTGACTTTGTTGTTGTGGTGGTTGCTGCTGCTGCAGTGGTGGTGGTGGTGGTGGTGGTTGTTGTTGTTGTTGGTGTTGTTGTTGTTGTTGGTGGTGGTGATGCTGTTGCTGCTGCTGCTGATGGTGAAGTTGCATCAGGTGGATCTGCTCCTGCCTGCTGGGATGAGCCATGATGGGCAGTCCATAAGGAAGGCCGTGGCCCTGGCTCCCCAACACGTGGTTCTGCTGCGGTGGGCTCACTGACGCAGCTCCAACATGAGGCCACTGGGCCTCCTGCAGCAGGTATTTGACCTGGGACGAAGGGTTGCCAGCGGAGTGGGTTGGTTGCTGATGTGGGTAGCTACCAGTATTATACAGGGGGTTTCCCGGATGCTGCTGCTGCAGAGCTGGGTTGTTGTTAAGGAGATTGCGGCCTGCGTCATGGGAGTAGGGTCCTGAGGGGAATGGACTAGCGTGATTGGGGGTGGCGGCTAAAGAGGATGAAGGGTCACCTGAGGCACGGGACTGGGACTGACGGTACTGAAGGAGACGGGATTGAGGTGGCGGCTGCATCTCAGTTGGATCCCTGGGTTCATTTGGTTCCTGTGGGGGAAGTTCTCTCAAAAGGCCCGGGTACCTGGAAATCAATAAGGAAAGGTATCATGGAAAAGAACCCGGCAAAACAATTACAAGGTTTAACAACAGTAGGAATCGTTGTGGAGCAGGTCCAATTTGATGTAGTTATTACTAAATTTGACTCAAAATTTTTCACCGTACAACGTCTCTAAAATCGAATAACACAACTTCTTAATATACACTCTCTTAGTACGTCCTACCTGGTGAAAGGTGGCCCCGTGGAAGCAGAAGTGATCGCTTCATCCTCAATATTGGCACTCAGGCCCCAACTGGCTGGCCGGAGCAGTTGAGGGGGGAAGCGAGCCATGCCAGGTTGAGCAAGGTGGGCAAGCTGCTGGGGAAGAGGGAAAGGAACGCTACCCTGGAGAAAAGGGCCTGGCGCCTCCCCCCACTGGCCCAGTCTGGCTGCCTGCTGCTGCTGGCTCAGGGCCTCTAAAGCCAGGGGGCCCTGCAGGTCTGAAAGGGGAACCGTGTGATTAGTTGCAGTCAATTGACGGCATTTTCTTTTCCCTATACAAGACTGAAAAAAAAAAAACATAAGATTGTGTGCAATCAGAAACAATGTAGACTATATCCGAGTCTTGGATTATATGTACCAATTCAAATAAACAATAAACAAATCGCCATTTCAAATTCTAGCTCCAAGGGTTTGCCTAGCAGCAAAAATAAATATGATTCTCAACTTACCCAAACTATCTCTAAGGCCTCCATCCTGTCCGTCCTCGCCGAAGCTGTTGACACGGTTATGCTGTGACAGGCCTGGGTGATGACCCCCCGGGTGGCCCATTGGAGTCCGAATGGAGCTACTCATGTCTTCCAACCCTCCCGGCTCTGGGCCATCCAAAGTGGGAGAATGGACAGCCCTGTGAGCAGGTATGGGGCCAATGAAGAAGGAAGCGTTGTGGCTGCCTCCGGTGTAGGCAGGGCTGAGCTGCTGCTGCTGCTGCTGCTGACTCTGTGGGGCCATCCCCGGGTGTTGAGGCTGGCCGACCCGATAAGGAAGCCTGGAGACCGGATACTGTGGGGGGAAGGCCCGTCCACTGGCAGGGTGGGGAGGGAAAGCTGGGTTGGGTGGTGCCAGGTGATAGTTGAGGGGTCTTTGAGCAGCTGAGGGATCTTTTCGATGGAGCAGCGAATTGGGAAATCCAACGAGCCCGTCTGGCTGAGGATCTAGACTTCGGCCCGGGCCCGAGTCTAAATCTCCCTGGACCCCAAAAAACAAACAAATGCCCATTAGCAAAGACTAGTGGCGCTCCATCAAAACACGTTGATTACGGTTAAGGAAGCACATAAACTTGCCTGCTTTTCCTTCATGTCAGTGCTTTTCCTCTCTGGTGTCTGAAGACGGCTCTGTTCTGACTTTGGACAACCTTCTAATTTACCTAAGAAGTCAAAACACCCCAAAACAAACAAAAATACCTGATTCTTTTGTCTATTTCATGGAATACAATTACAGCAATTTGCGATTTGGCTGGTTGATGCATACCATTTCTGATGGGGTCTGCCTGCAGCTCCTTGTCAGGGCTCGGCTGGCCCATTCCTAGATGAGTGGGGTGGGGCACCCCACTGTACGGGATGGGTGAACCTCGATTTTGGGCCTGTAACAGATTGAAGTTGTAGGCCATGGCTGCCGGGTGGTTCATGATGCGAGGGTCTACGGGGAATCGATTCTGGTAACCTGGCCAAGGCAACTAAGGAAATAAAAACATAGATTTAGACACGGTGACAGACGAGAGGGAGGTAAACACAAACTGGAATACAGACAGCAAAAACATGTAGTCCTTTTCTTACAAATGAGCAATGTAATCGCAGATAACTAATATAATGTGTGTCATTGCATTTGGGTTATACGAGTCGAAGAAATAGTAAACAAAGTGCAAAAAGTGACAAAGTAGTGCATTTTAGATTGTTCTGTGAGAGCAAACCTATGATATACACTATCTTACACAACTCGTCTTAGGTGACAAATATAGCACTTAATTCCCACAAATACAGTACACATGATTATATATTTATTAACCCTGGTTGTCACATTTGGATCAGCAAAAAAAATATTTTCTATAATCTTTGCTAAAATATGACCATATTTTACAATTTTTTGTAATGATATATATATATATATATATATATAATTTTTAAACAATTTGATAAAATCCTTTGAGACTTGATATGGAACTTACAGTCAGCGGCATAGACATGACCATGTTGCCACCGTACACAGCGGGGACGTAGAGGATGCTGGCGCCTGTATGAGGATCTATCCTCTGAACAGGACTGGGTGACTTGCCCATGGCAGCTGGAGGGCCACCCAAGGGTGGTGTGAATGCCCTAACAGGGTTGCCCATTAACACAGCTGGGTTGGGTTGCGCTGCAATGAGAGAAGATGGAATAGCAATACAAGTAGATTATTAAAATAATGACACATTGACAGTAACCAACAGAAAGGCCCGAGGCTTATCCAACTAGTCGTAGTGCGGAAAATACAGCGCAATAACCTAAATTACTTCATCACAGTGGAGGGCGACCCATGAATGCCCAAAATGAATTAAAAAGGAACCGACTGTCTTCCCGTAGTAAACTTCTTATTAACAACTCCTTGCTGTGTCGTTCAAGGCTGCTTAGCACAGATGCCTTCGACAGCCTCAGGCCTTCGTTCACCCATCTGCGTCGCTGCATTAGACTCGCTCGTTTAGAGCTGATGTGTACACGTTTGTGTTTAGACAAACAACATAGAAACGATTGCTCCGTTGGAGTACCTGATGATAATAAAAAACACTTAGTAGAAAGGAGAAAGTGCCGTGTTGGTGGGGTTCATTTTGATTACTGTACAGCTAGAAGAACTTTGACTTTTTGATGCAGCATTTTAAGTGCATCATCAGATCCGGGATAAATCTCACATATCTCACCATATCCTTCAGGCGGAAGATGCTCTGAGTGGTTTGCATGTTTACCCTGCAGAGGAGAAATAAAAATCATTAGAAAGTCATGAAGCAACACTTAGTTACATACATACATTTGCAAAACACTGGGCTCTCATGAGATCTCTATACATAACTGAGTGTAGGTGGACCCCACCCCATCTATTAGTAATGATTAAAAAAAGCAAGAATACACAACGTACTCTGCGCTGTGTCCGCGGCTGGTCTTGTGGAACACAGCCTCTCCCAGTTTACCGTGGTGTTAATAGATGGTCTTTGACAGAATGTGCTTCCTCTTAGTGGGGGACATTAATTACACTCTCAATTTGATGAGATCCACTCTACTGCAATGCTAATATTGTTTGAAGCCGAATATCCTAATATCCTTTCATTTTCAGCCCTTTAATACCAAGCTATGAATAATTATCACGTTGAACAATGATCAACGGTCTACAAATTGATTAAGCATGTATAATGTCAACCAGCAGCGACAAATGTAAAAAGTGGTCGTGAAGCAGCTACATTGACCCATACAACACAGGTTTGAATAAAAACCATGGCAGGACACTTAAAATTGAAAGAATTAATCCATTATTAAAATGCATTTGCAGGGATTATTTTGCCTGTGCATCTCAGTAGGTCCTTGCACCTTGTAAGAATGTTCAAGAATGGTCTGACCTTTAAATTAGCAACATGCTGGATGTGCTGAAGGAAACAAGACATTATATACCGCATTGGGACAGCACCATGTGTATGTGCTGAATGGCCAAGTGCCATGTAGTGTGACTGAAGAGAGGAAGGTACTGTCTGTGTGTGTGTGTCTAAAGACGGGCCGGTGCTGCGGCGGCTCATCAGGCCCAGTGGGAGATGGCAGCAGGTTGACAGCTGTGTGGATTTCGTTAACCTTTACGACACAGCACTCGAGGAGGAAAGACCAACTCGCAGACATTTACAATTTTTCAGCTCTATAAGCTGAAAAACCAACCTACTCTGAATGAGTATTACTAGTTTTACTATTACTACTTTAAGCAAAACCAAAGAGGTGGTTACCCAACATATTACATGAACATTGGAAACCCTGAAACATTTCCCAAAAAATCAGTCTATGTGATAGAAGAGGTGGATGCAAACACCTTAGGTGGGGACTGCTGTTGTTGTTGTTGTTGTTGTTGCTGCTGCTGCTGCTGTTGTTGTTGTTGTTGCTGCTGTTGTTGTTGGTGCTGCTGCTGCTGCTGCAGACCCTTGTTAGAGGCGGCCTGAGCATGCTGAGGATGCGGATGATGATGGGGGTGGAGGGCCTGCGATGAAGAGTGGTGGCCTTGCTGTGGCCTGAGGGCACGGGGGATGAACTCCGGGGCCAACGGGTTGAGGACGTAGGTCTTCTTGAGTTCCAGGGCCTCCAGCTGAGACTTGATCTGCTCAAAGGTGATGCCATGGAGACTTGAGTTTTCGTGGCAGATGGAGATAAAGTGCTCCCAGAATTTTCTAGAAGGGCGCAAAAAAGAGGAAACAGATGGAGATTGTTTTTCTTTTTCTCCTTGTTTGGATTAAGCATTTCATGGTTTAACTTGTTGAATTTATTTTTGTTACGGTTGGCAGTAAGACTAATTACTACCGGGCGGCTGAATATAACAAATGGACTTTTAAAGAAGTGGTTAGTGGAGAGGGAATATGAGAGAAAGAAAATTATAGAGCAACATGGGGAAAGAATATTAAACGTATACGATCTACCAACAAGCAGTCCACATGGACAACTATAATCATGAGAAAAATTCCTCTTTAGGAGAACAGTTATGTTATTAAAAAAATAATTGATCTTTTCCCACATGTTAGCAGAGGCAAAACAGACAGTTGCTAGATAGATTGGAGGTGGGCAAGGGATCAGAGTGAATGACAATTGATAATTTAAATAAAAGGAAAGAAATCAAGAAAAGAATATATACACTAGAATAGCCTCCTCCTCCCCCCAAATAGCAACTATATCTAAAACTATTGTCCTATACATTTACGACATCACAAGGCTAGTCCCCAGAATTATCCCTTTACACATGGACCTGCTACCTAAAAGGCATAAGGAAGAAAAGAGCCATTATTTACCTGCAGCGCCCAACAGAGCAGAGTGCAATGGGGTCTCCCACAACTGCAACCAGGGACTGGGCTCTGGTGATGGCCGTATTGAGCAGCTTGTAGTTGGAGAGGAATCCATAGTCGAGATCCTCTGTTGAGTCCTCGACTAGCTGCTCTTTACGTTTGATGGCCGTCTGCTTGTGTTTGCAGGTGTGTCGCGTCCGCACCGTGCTGAGGAACAGCACCCGGAACTGTTTGCCTGCAAACACGTTTATTATTATTATCGTTTCTGTATTTCGACAACTGCAGAGTGAAACCTATTAGAAAAGGCAAAGACCAGCTAAATAGAAACCAATAGCCTGAGGGGTTTGTCGAATTTTGTTGCCTCGTGTTTCTACACGTAAAAGGAGCCTATGATGGAACCCAAATAAACAGACATGTGTTAACTTCAGCTTAAAGCATTGGCCACAGTAGTTTTCTTGCGCGTTTGTTTGACGACGTGTTTAATGTGTCATTAGTGAGGAAGCCAAAGCAGGCGAGAGACTGATTGACAGGAAAGAAACTGAACTCAATATACTGGTGGATGACAAGAAGGGTAATATGAATACTCATGAACTGCAGTGAGATAGAGTTTTGTCTTTATGGCAATGTAGCTCTCATTGTAAGTATTGTGTTGAATGAAGAGGAATAGGGGGCATGGACACAAATGTTGGCAATTGTTTGTAACAATTTTTGGATCGTCTGATAGTAGCTGCTTTCCTCCAGTTTACAATTCCACTCTTTAAATAATGTCAATAAACCCATCAAATGAATAGGTAAAACAAAAACACATACATGTCCAAATGCAGGACAGCAACTAGGGAGGGTGCATGAAGTTCATGGTGCATGAAAAAGTACATAACAATATATTGTATACAATATAACTGTTTACAGTACATCCCCTGTGTAAGAGCTGGAACTTTATATTAGTTAATTGGAATAGGAATCATTTCATTTTAGATTTATGGTCATTGTGCCAAAACTAAAAGAGATGTAACATATTGAAAAGTATTTATATTACATTGTCGCGCCGAGTTTGTCTCGATTCGTTGACGGCATGACTGCAGCAGGCGCAATACAGAAGCGCTGCATTAGGCACGAGAGCATTTAGTTTTTCTATTGCGAAACAAATATAGGACGAAAGAAGAATAATTGTTGTGTACGTACAACCGGTTGTTAAGAAAACGTTTTTTGGTACCCAACCGTAAGAGCAACAAGGCCATTTAAATGTAAAATTAGTCATGAAGCGATACATTGACGTAGCCCAAATTGCACGGTTTGAGCCAGGAGCTACACACATGCGCAGATGCATGATGCTCAATACTTCCTCCTCACCTTGGACATTCAGCACTCTTTCCACGCTGATCTCGTGCATTCTCTTCTTCCGGAGCTCGGCACGAATGCGGAACACCTGGTCAGCGTAAGGTGACACTACTCCAATGCTGCTGTCGTCAAGTTTACCCCAGGACACTGGCCACTTCTTGCGCAACTCTTCCACCCGCTCGACAATTTCGAATACCTGCGGAGATTTTAGGAAAAGGAGCGACAGCATACTCAGAGGAAAAAAAAAGGCTTCAAGCTTTCTGGGAGAATAAGACATTTCAAGCAAAAAACTACTCCATCACCATGCGCAAAAATAAAAATAAAACGGTAATGGGGGTTCCGCTATCACAACACTTGATATGTTTAATTGAGCAATACGGTACGAGAGGCTGTACTTTATTGTGCAATAACGTAACAGTTTAGGGTAGTTTCTTCAAAGTGATCAATGTGAACAGCAATTGCTGAATAATGCACAGCCCCGTGACTCTCAACTAATCAGAATGCTGGACTTCATCTGTTCAACCAAGCCTGCTCCCAGTAGAACACACACACAAACCGGCCATTTCTTTTTTTCTCTACCTCTTGTGCAATAACATTTTTACTTTTATTTTAATTCTGCACTGTGTGCTTTCTATTTCTTCTGTTGACTCTGCAAATTTCTCCATTGTGAGACAAATAAAGGACTATCTTATCTACCGGTATTATAATGTATAACATGTTTAAATTTTATTCTTAAGATTATTTGATCATTTTTTAACATTACAAGCTTTCCTGCACATGATTGATTCAATGATGATTCATTTTAAATTCCATACATTGTGTATTAGCTTTATTACACAAATAGTATAAATTTGCTTGGATTGTATTCTTTTTTTTAAAGCAAGAGTTGGTGCTTTTAATGCATTTTTTCCTTTATATGACCCAGGGCATTCTCACAGAGGCTTTGAACCGACATGGAGATATTTTCTTCCACTTAAAAAGGTAAGCCCATCACACTTAACACAATTTTTGATTTTGAACATTTTGATTTTGCGAGATTAGGATAATGCTGTCCACAGTTTGACACGGGTGGTGTATCATGGTGACGGACGGTAATTCATTTGGCATTGCAGACAGTTTTGGAGCAAAGTGAGGAAGCAGCCGTGGATTAATTGGTAGGAACCCGTCAATAAAGTGTCAAAGGTGAGACACTGTCAATGAACACAAGTCACTCTGCAGACAAACCTAACCAAGGCTGGAACGGTCAGCAAATCATGCATCTCGGGTGACCACTGTAGCTCCTAATTAACTTCATGGGTTTCATCTTCAATTAGCATTAAAAGTCAGCGGGTGTGATGAGATAAATGCTGCTGTCCATTCCGCTTTGACCAGTCAAGTTAATAATTTAAAGTAAAAATGGCATGTCATAACAGCCAACGCCCAGAATTATGTGTAACAAACTGAGGTTGACAACCCACCAGCTATGATTCATAATCTGAAGGTATTAAGGAATCTGACATCTACGCACAAAGTCAATGTAGACTCACTACAATGCAGCATGAATAAACCGTGTTCTCGGGTGGTAAAAATGAATAAAAAACGCATTAGTGCGTGGGAGAAGCAGTGACTGGTGTACTAGGCAGTCCTGACACACTTGGCCTGATGACAAATTCATTTCAAAATCTTTAGCATTTTCATGAAGTTAAATTTTCACAGCTCAAAGAGCAACAGGTGCCAAACTAATTAAAAACTTTCATACCTCTGCATTGTTGTAATAGGCAGTACTGTTCTTCTCCTGGACATCTTCTCCTCTGGCTGTGAAGAAGGTCAGAGGGTAGAAGTCCTTATGGGAGGGCTGCTTCCCACTTGCCATCAACTTCCCATCATAAAATAATTCTGACGTGTAACTGTCAGAAGAGATGGGTGGGAGGAAGAGAAGCAAAAAGAGGAATATTAGTATGTTGGTGCAACGCTATCAGAGTTTAATCAAAGTTCTGCACATTTTCCTCCAGAAGCAGCTCGGTATTTGACAATTTGGAAAAGTAAATTAAACAAATCATCTATATTAGCACGGCTTAATAACCCTGAATGAAAAATAAACTATTTAATGCCTTAAAAAATACAGAGGGAGTGTATTTTAGGTGTGTTGCAGCGCACAGCTGCTGCAACAGCACTGATTAATCCTATACATTAGGTACAACCGACTTAAAACCCAAAACAAACAAATGGTACCATACTAAATTGTATTAAGGTGGAGGAGAATCTCCTGTAAACCTTTATTTGTGTCTATTTGAGGTTAGAAAACACAGCATGGAGCCATCGTCAGTCAGAACATTTTTACTCAAATCAGGACAACCCATGTCTGTGAATACTTCACCCCCTTCTCTCTTTTATGGAGTGTTTCAGTCTTTCCTCCCACCGTTCTGACATCAGTGTGGAGGGCTCACACCTACCTGATGATAGCTTCGTGAGAGCGGTAGTTCTCGCAGAGGAGGATGCGACAAGGGTATTCGGGGGGGTAGTGCTCATACAGCCGGTCCAGCAGTGACACATGCAGGTTACGCTCCCGCGCAAACTCGCTGTACACAAACGGACTGAGCTGAAGAGAACAGGGAGAAAGAGAAAGTTAAGTTAAAGCATAACAAAAGGCAGTTTACCTTTTGCTCATCCTTTCTTTTCCTTGAATCCACACAAAACATCCCAAGTCTAACAAAGCTGTGTCGAAACCATGTGCCACACAAGCCGTTGGCCTTTTCTTCCAAACACACATAATGTGTTTTACCTCAGGTTAAGCTTTGCTAATCACATGAGGTCGTGCTTGACATGGCTCAAGGCATCCATGGAATATGAAGTGGCTCGACGACTTGGATCTACAAAAAGATGTTTTTTTTTTAAATCTTGTATATGCTTCCAGAAGTATTTTAACAAAATGTTGCTAGCATGACGGGATGGAATCTACAGATTCCATCTTCTTCAACAGAGAGCAGTCTAATTTGCTTCACCTTAAAAGTTTAAACAGCAGTTTGGTTCCCCAGGGCATCCTTGTTCCTTAATATCCAATAAATGCATGTACATCAACAGCACCAGTTCAAAGTTTGGACTCACTTTCTCACTTACATGAGAAAATGTGTCCAAACCTTGAACTTGTACTAAAGATTAATAAGTAGAGGTAGAGATAGAGTTGTCTCTCCCATTGTTACTTCTCCATCTGGTTTGCAGTCGCAGCGAAAGCAGTAAATTCACAGCAGTGAATGCAGCAACAGGCATAAATATATAGTATACATTATATAAGTCAACGAATGAACCATAAATTGGTTATTCAACCAAAACCTATGACTGTTTCTTTAATATGCATGATCACCATGTGCTTTAATTCCAACGAGGTTACACATTTAAAAACGGAGTACACACCCACACAAACAAGACTGCTGTTCATCCTTCGTCTGAATCTTAATTGAATTCTGAAAGGGAGTCTGACTTTTCTGAGGCCACACACTCAATCGATGCCTCAGCCTCCATTGATTATTCAGTCTGCTGTTCCAATGCTGTATAATAAAGCTAAACTGTTAAAGTGAGCGCAGACCCGAGAGAGGGAAGAGACAGAAATACCAAAGGGCCACATACTGACCCCAAGTCCGCTTTGATGTACGTTTACTTGTATCTAGTAAAAATGGGAATAAGCAAAGAAATGCTGTTTGTTTTTATTGTTACCTGCATATGGTCTCCAGCCAGCACGATGCGGGTGTGCTTGCTAGCTAGAGCAAAAGGCATGATGGTTTCACACTCCATGGCCTGGGCCGCTTCATCCAAAAGGATATGAGAGAACAGCCCTGCAAAACAAAGGACACGCCAACATCACTTTAGTACTTTGCGTTTGTTGATGCTGAACATTAACCGCTGTGTTGCTCCTGTGCAACGCACGCTTGCTTTACACCTGAGAATCGCACTGATCATCAGGGGCGGTCCTGACGATCCGGCCGGCGAGCGGTACAGCCGACGCTGAGGCCACGCGCACTCTGCCCGCTGTGGCCTGCGGGCCGCGAGTTTGACAGCCAGCAAACCGCCACTGGAGCCCGAGCACATGCAGATGTGAAATGTGACTGAGAAAACCCCGCCGAAAAAAAGAAAACACCGCGGCTGTCGAAAAGAAAACAACAAAAAGACAACCTCCCAAGAAAGCAGGTGGAGCTAATCGATTTGTCGAACACTTTTTTTTTTTTAAATCAGTCTTTGAACAACCACTTGCAAACGTGTATTGATTTTTCCCCCCTGCGACTATGAAGCCTGTGCTCCCTCTGAACTGCGTGCACCTCTTTGAAGGAAAAAAACATTGTTCCCTCCTGTTTGTAGAATATGTGCAAAGCTAAAAACATTGGAAAAAATCATTGCTACAGCCCCATCCTTTGCCATTATGTATCCTAAATAGGGCGATTCGTTAGATGGTAACAAGAGGCCACGGTGATTCGATAAAATAATGCACGAGTAACCTCTGGATAATATACACATACTTAAACTAAGCTTGAGTTCAAGACTTAGACTTGGGATTAATGGTAAGTAGTGTTGACCTTGTCTACACATTGCAGTCAATAGTAACCGTAACGCATCGCGCCCACGTGCTTTGCTACTTGGATACACACGAATACGCAGTGTTCACAAACAACGTACATTAAAAATCAAACCAAATCCCCACGCGGGGAGGTCAGGACAAGGAGGGAGGCAGAGACCAAGGCATCGAGGAACATGGACCTCAAGGTTTCACCGCTGTCAACTTGAGATCCGAATCACATTTCTCTGGCTGTCTTTTGTCATTGGGCTAAGCACGGTAAATTGTGAGACGGTGCTAAAAGAAAGGAGGATGAGGTAATAAGCAGAGGGGAAAGAGATCAGTGTCCCAGTGTTTTGACAGTTGCTTCACCTCTCATTGCCAGTCTCTCACATTCTACTTTCCACAGTTTCTTCCTACTCTTTTATTGGTGACTATGGTAAAGAGAACTCGAAAGATTGGGTTCAGATGTTGTATCAAACCGTTTTCAAAATGAGACTACTGCTGGAAGATTATTATTATTATAATATGGAAGATTTATTATTCACATTAGTCTTGGACGTGTTCTTGTGTCTGCCAAACAACATAAACCTAAATACCAATCCTAAACCTTTAGCACGAGGCTGCCAGATGCAGCAGCCTCTTAAAAAAAAAAAAAAAGGAAAAATACTAGTTTAAAATGAGCTCATTTATCATTTTTCCTTGTAAGAGGGGTTTGTCTGAAAAATGCTTGCTGGTT
Organism: Apeltes quadracus; assembly: GCA_021346845.1. Taxonomy (NCBI): domain Eukaryota; kingdom Metazoa; phylum Chordata; class Actinopteri; order Perciformes; family Gasterosteidae; genus Apeltes; species Apeltes quadracus. The sequence goes on from CM037925.1 coordinate 6,977,460, forward strand.
CTTCTGGGAAAAACACTCCAATATGGAAATGAAAAGGATCATTTTGTGGCTCGAAGTTGCAGTGTCCTGACCAGCGCAGAGATGAGACACAGGGAAAAGGGCTAATGATGTACAATACATTAGACACAGGCAGATGGTGTTTCCAAGCAACAGACAAAACCCCCTCTGCTGACACATTAGAGTCAGCTGTTGCCTTGCAATCACAAACTGGTGATTTTCCACATCTTTTGCATAAGTTCTGTTTCGTTTCTCTGCGGTCGGCGGCGGCCAACATATGAGAGATGCTCGGAGGTGACAAAAGAACGGGAGCGAGTTAAATTTACACATTTATATTGAGAAAATATATTTTCGCAGTGTATCATAGACCAATATCCAAAACTAGCGCAGTTAAAAATTTGACAATTTTCATGTGCCGATTGTAGGGCTGGGCTGCATACCTAGTGAAACTCTTAACATTTCCAATCAATTTTTCACGTACCGTTCATATCGGTGTTACGCGATAGCAGAATTTATTTTTACACGTCATTCTGGGCGCGGTTGGAGCTACTCTCGTTGTTGCAGTCCTACTCAACACGTTAATCAATTATTCAATTTCATTATCGATTTGTAGTGTTGCGCGATTATTACGCCACTTAATGAGCTGCGGTGATAAAAAGAGCAGAGCTGACGTAGAGGAATGAGCAGCCAGCAGCAGTTGTTGTGAGTCACGTGGCGCAGGCAGAGGCGTCTGTTCGAGTCAAGTTGTCCAAGGTGTGCGAGTGCAACATGACACGGGAGCACCACGTTTTGACGTGAGGAACGTAAGGAGCCTCCAGCAGCTCTTCTGCTGCCGTTTACTCGTCATCCAGGTAGCAAGCTAGCATTAGATCGCTAATAACCGCAGTAAAGCATTTTGAAAAAGACACGTTTTTATTTACTTGCCTTTTTCGAACCATTCATTTCTCAATCTGTTGTCTCGTATATATGTTGTGTTCTGTCCCATATCGGTTATTGTTGACAAATATATTTGTGTGTGTTGTACTTTTTAATGCCATTTTAAATTTATCTCACAGCACTATTTTTTTTAAGCTGTATTTTCGCAGTCTTTTTGCAATGTGTATTTGCAGTCCTGTTTTAGAATAAATGGTGGAAATTGAAAGCTTTATTTCAATCAGATTCATCAAAACCATAAATCAATAGGGGTGTAATGATTTGTTTTAACAACGATTCGATTTGTATCACGATTCGTGGTTGTCGATACGATTCAAGGGTTAATTTAGAACGATACGATCCGAAACGATTCAATGACTTGAAATTGATTCAGTAACTTTTTAACCAAAACCAGTGTGACTGAAATAAATTTCCTAGATTCCCTGTTTCTTGTAATGGAATCAGGTATCAGTTAATTATGAATATAAATAAACAAGTAAACAACAATGAATGGCAAATGCATTCACATTTTATTTGAATAAAGTGCAAACACTGCTGTAGCAGTGTAGCAGAAAAAAACCCATATTAGTGATATACACAAAAAAAAACATTGCAATAATGGTTTCCCCCTACCAACCCCCGACAAACCCCTCTATTTCAACCCCTGTGGAACATCCCATCGGCTTTGCCGTGAAACCCGGAAGTTGAATCGAGGCTCGGGACGGCGGTGTGTCACGGCTCAGTCCGTGACAGCCTTTATCATTAAAAGTGCTAAGAAAACAGTCTGACGTGCTTAAATCCAATGGGTTATTTCCTAGTATCGATACAATTGATATATTACATTTTAAAACGATGTTAGATCGATATATGTCGTCCATAAAGGAAACTTGCCGAGCACAGATTGATGTATTTGGATCGGAGGAATATAAATCGATACATCGATGTAATAGATGGATCGTTACACCCGTATAAATCAATATAAATCGTTAGTTGCGGCCCTAATTTCATTTGACAAAATGATATCATGGAATTGTCTGTCACTCTTCAGATGGTCTTTGAACAATTGGAATGGTGTTTGTCATTAACCCAGAAACCCTCAGGAACAGATTTAGACTGCTACTCCGCTTGAGAGGACTACATATCACGCAAATGACTCACCGGGCTCCAAGTCGAGCTGGCAGAGGTATTGGGAGGTGCTGAGTGTGACTACCACCACACGGTGCCTGAGGATGTCCTCCCTTGTGGGCATCTTGAAATTGATGTGGGTGTTGGAGATGAGACAGTACTGCTGGACCACCGGGTGAACCGTCTTCACCCAGCGGTTCCTGAAGTATACCCTTGAGAGAGAGAGAGAGAGAGAGAGAGAGAGAGACCACAAAACAATCGGTATTTTTACTGTGCATAATTGTACAGTTATAACATGGAGTCTTCATCTAGGGTGGTACGAGAAGGAACACTATGCAAATACAAAGTAAATGGTTTTCAATGGTTCATGTTCGAAAAGCTTGGACTGCTTAACGTCATGAATGTGGAAATCAATGGCATTGAATAGATGAGTAAAACATACACTTGTGAGCATTATGTTTGTGCACACGTCTACCTTTAGCTGTCAAGTCTTTATAAAGCAGGTGTGCTGGTCTACCTGAGAGGTCTGGCATGCGCAGTTGCCTGCTTCGACGTAAGGATGAAGGTAGTCCTTAATGTAAAGGTCGGCCGCGCTGTTTGAGTGTGTGCAGATCAGCACCCTGTGGAGACAAAAAGACCAACGGGGTCAGAGGCAAAGCGAGTGATTCCTCAGTGGAACAAATCTCAAAACCATGGCACATTAAGCCAAAGCTATCTGCTTGATTGGATACCACATTAACATGCGTGTTCTTACTCAGGGTGCAAGAACCCTTATATTGGGTTCCCTTTCACTTGTATGTATACAAATGTTTTATACATCAAACGGATCTTTGACAGTTTATTCAGAGAGTATACGTCTCAATACGAGGGAAGTCGGTTATCCCATTAATCAACTATTTATATGATCTGAAAACAAAGCAAAACATTTTCATGCAAAAATGCCTTGTGGAGTTAAAGCTTGTACCTTTAAGCTCACAGTGTACGACAGCAAAGCCGGTTTGTTTAAATTGAGCTTTGCAAACCTTTCTTTTGGTGTTGCTCATTCAAACAGTGACGAAACATCCCAACGAGGCGACATCTATGCAGAGAGAGCTCGGAGCATTTCGACATGTACAATAACACACATTAAGTCCACCTGACTACGATCCATACAACACCATCATTTTAACAGTATGAAGAGCAGAGCAGCACAGGTCCAGAGGGGTCACTGTTCCCGTCTCGACTTTTAAAATATCTATAATTCATCCTGAAGATAGAAAATGAACGGTGTTCAAAGTGAAATGAGGAATGAATATTACATTGCTACAGACTATTCTTTTTACATTACATATGTACAACCCTGTCAGTTTAAGAGACTGTCCGAGGTCTTGCATTTGTTTTTCAACGGCAGACTTTCTAGTGGAGATCTGCACACAGTGATCGAGCGAACTAATGATAAAAAATGATAACCGAAGGAAGTATTGAGATGTTGTATTGTTGCAAACCCGTCGGCCTTTGAAGTGATACATCGCGATTCGTTGGATTAGGGTTTGCGGGGGAAATGCATTTAGGGCACTGGAAAGATGGTCAAACTAACCATGTGCACTGAACGATAGATGATAAACATTCATCCAAACTGCTGGCAGCCTTTGTCCTCAAGTGATGACACATGCATGAAACCAAGTATATACACAAACACAATACAAACACACACTGCATAGCTCTTCAGTCTGTGTTTTCCTGAACGTTTGATGTCAAACGCGATGCTGCCGCTGAGTTAGAAAGCGAGGTCACCGCACAGTCAAGGACTTCTCCCCCCGGATCGCATCCTCCGACTGACCTGCGCAGCCGCCTGAAGCTTTAATGACTGATGCCCATTTCGTGACCCAAACACACACCTGCTCACATCCTACATTCTCCGTCCCTACAAACACTTGATAGCAGCCGCTAAGTCATGGCAACTGATAGCAGTCTGAGAGTTCAAAGCTGACATCTAGGTATTTGATTCATTCTCAAGACAGTTTAAAGCCTTTTAAAACATATGCACAAGAAGAATTACTCGAGAGATACTTAAACCCATTTGGACGGAAGTTGTCCGAGACTCTAAATATCCAGGAAGTTCAAGCTTTATCCAGAATTTTACCTGGTGACATCAATTTCAAGATGGCTGCCTGGCTGGTCAACGTATCTAGCAAAACTGGCGGGAAGCGTTGTGACAGGGTTAAATTGGACTATATTATATTGACAGTGGTTCATTTCTGGTTTTCAAAACTATACAACTCCCATTATAGCAAATTACAATATCATATAGTTACGATTAAAAGATTTGAAAAGGACATTATTCTTTTTTTTAACTAGTCTTAAGTTATCTTAATTTACAATTGAGAGATCAAGAGTAATATTTTTTTTTAACTGCCATTGAGCACAAAAAGCAACACATTATGTGAGGGATTTGATTGGTATTGGTAAAAATAAAAACTAACACTGAAGAATGATTTTCCTAGCACTTAAACTGACACCCATTAATACGCCATGTTACTTTAAATTTCCTTTCATCTTGATTTCTAACATCCGTCAAGTGCTAAAAGAAAAGAGAACCGTGCTCCAAGCTATCAGGGCAGTATTATTTGAGAAGCCTTCCTTTTGTTTTTAAAGCAAATCACCAATCAGTGCAATTAGAAAGGGGTTTGCTTTGGGAAACATGTCTATTGTCCAAACTAAAAGGTACTTTGACTATAAGTTGAACCTCAATCTCTGTCAAAAAAACAGGCAAGCCAATATACAGCATTATATATATATATATATATATATATATATATATATATATATATATATATATATAAACCTATGTGTGTGTGTGTGTGTGTGTGTGTGTGTGTGTGTTGAAGAATTGAGAGATAAAGGCAGGGCAAATATTCAAGAAACGGCCATCAGAGGTAAACAAATGATACAACAAATGTAAAAGTGCAAATGTAAACAAACCTGCTCGTGTCCTGGCGCAGGATGTGCTTGACAGCCTGTGCCAGCGTGAAGGTCTTGCCGGTGCCGTAGGGCCCGATGATGAGGATCGGGGGCAGTGCAATAGAGACGGGTGTGGTGATGGCCAGGATGGCCTCTTTCTGCTTGGCATTCAGACGAGGATCCAGCTGCTCGTCCCACTGCCTGAGGGAGGACGGCGTGTCAATATTTGGCCATATTGTGATGTAGTTTTAATGCAAAAAAACAGCATTATTTTATTCACCATTACTTTCTGTTTAGAGTGCAACGGTGATTATTAAAGGGCTCACAACAACCCCCATTATTAATCATGTTTTGGAGGCCAGATAAGTGGCAGCCTTGAAAATCACAAAGGATTTCATTTGGCTGTTGATGAATATCACTCTCATCACCGATCTCTCTCTTTAGAAAGAGACATCTAAAAGCTGCGAAGAGCTGCCAGCATTTCAGAATGCAAGGTGAAAGATATCCAGATATCTTGTCAACCCCTAAACTGTTGTATCCCCCTTTTGTCAGGGTTGTTGTCAAACTATGAGATGTGCCAGAATTAAAAAGGAATTTCTCTAATAACCATTTTCTATGCAATATTCTGTGTGTATGTTACCTTATCTTTAATACTTTACAAGTTTAAATTAGGTCCACACTGATCATTTGTAACATAAAAGAAGGATTTCTCTTCCGTACAGTAACATCAAACTATCTGCAACGGGTGTAATTTCCTTTTAAATGGACTTGTATCCATCCTTCCAATGCAGTCAATGATTTCCCCGATTGAGTCATTGGAGTTATATCTGAATAGAAAGTTGGTTTCCTTCAACGTAAATCTTGCTTCAAAACGAGCCCTTAACAGTGACATGGATGTGCGTGTGTGTGTGTGAGATAGAGAATGTGTGCATGCTGGAATACACACCTGTTGGGGCTCCAGGGTATGGTGGGGACCAGTCCAATGTCAGGGAAAAGGATGCCATTATCTTTGATGCGATCCAGAGCGTAATGCATCTCACAGAGTGGCAGTCTGTTCAGCTGGAACTGGAGCTCCACCTGGGACAAAAACAAGTTTTGTTGGGGTTTTGTTTTGGATAAAATGGGGATAATTTCTTTTTGGTTGAACTTGAGCTCAGGAGAGCCTTCCATTAAAAAACAATAAATGCATATTAGCATGGCATCTGCAATGTTAAAGTAGGAATACGTGCAAGCTTCAGAGTTTAAAAAAAATCCTAGAACAGTTTTCGGTTTTCCGCATTCATCAAAAACTAGGTGCTGTCATCCTTTGGCTGGTGTCATTCACAAAGTGAAGAATGTTGGAGTTTCTTCATTATTATGGCAACCTGGTTCATGGCAGTAGGATGGACTGGTTAACTCTCTGTCTATGGTTACCATCATGTCTAGGTGGGGACTTGGTTGTTTAAACTTCTGTTCAATCCCATGTACCAGATTTGTCATGCAACTCTAAAGATTTAGTCTGTACTGCTAGAGGGCCTTGACACCATGCAAGCTGAAACGCCACCCTAAAAAAGGTATCCTGCCAAGTATACCAGGCTTTTTTGGTATAGTTGACTGTCAAAATTAAGTCTGAGATGGCCGAAAAAAGAAAGTGAATACAGTACGGAATAAAGAAGCGGGGGAGAAAGCAAACCAAGAATCCAAGAGCAGATAGAGATATGTGATAGCAAGAAGAGCATGATCAAGGCTGTGTGAAATACAAGAACCTACAGAGGTGACAGGGAAATGAAAGTGTGTGGTGTCAGCAGGCGGCGTATAGCCAGGAGAATAAGATGATGATCTCAGCGACAGGATGAGAGTTGTTATGATGAACGTTAACACGGCAGCCTGCTTTATCTGCCAACGTTCAGGCAGGAGGAGCGATAAATACCGAGCATGGACTCATCCAATAAAGGGATACTCCTCAGATCAAAAGAAGCACGGTAATAGAAAGGTTTTCCTGGAAAGAGGATCCAACGCGGTAATGTTACCTTTTGTTAAAGCGGTGAATGTTTACCCCACATGTTTTTGTTTTTTTGAGGCCGCATGTATTCAGAGACTATTCCCCTGACCCTTTCCACTACCCTCAATCAACCGCTCATATTTATTATTTGGACACCTCAAAAGAGCAGAAGTGTGAGTCATACCTGGAGCTCTCCGGTCGGGCAGTAGCCCCAGCTCATCACAGCAGTTCTTGCAGATCCTCAGGAAGATGTAGTCCTTGGTCTTCTCCTCGATCACAGCCTCGTAAACACGCTCTTTGACCCCAGGGGGCGGATGACTGCTGTGCCCTTCACGGCCAAGTGGCAGCACCAGGACTGAATTCACCTTGGTCATGACTAACCGCCCAGCCAATGTGTCCTGAAGTAAAAAATAAATAAATATGAGGAAGCGAGCAGACACATTTGTGCTGCACGTGCCCCTAATAAAGAGTGTCAAGGCAATATGCAATGTTGTGTGTGTGTGTGTATATTATTATATATATTATATATATTATTACATACATACACACTACATATACATACATATACACACACACACACACACACACACACACACACACACTCAACCAGTCCAGTTACCTCAGACAGTGTTTCAGTGAGTTTGAAGCGTGCAAAGAGCTGTCCGTTCTGGGCATACTTGGCCCCGACAGAGATGCCTGTCAGCATGAAGCTGGTGACGAGCTGGAGATTAACTTTGATGTTAAACCTGGGGGGGGAAAAACATGGACATTTTGTTATTCTGTTTCAGCCCTATAGCTTATTAATGACAGAGGAGTTACGGTTTAACTATTCCGACTATGGTTGGGTACCAAAAACCGGCTGTTATAAGACCAGTGATGAAACAGGAAGCCACATGAATGCGAACTCTGATGGAAGATTGACATACGCAGACAAGTCATGCATGTTACACAAGCAACAGATCTTGTAGGCTTCTTGTTATGTTCTGGCCTCAGTTCTGGTATTGCGCTCAGAGCGAGAAACATTCAGACGAACAGACGGCAAAACACTGTTGGATCTCCACAATTCACTCACTCATTTCAGATAATCAGATGATGTCTGTTGACTTACTGATACAACAACTGACAATATAAATATAACGGGAGATTAGTCAGAGAGATCTTGTAATGGAGAGGTTTTAAAATCACACAATCCTCACAAAAAGGCATTGTAACCTGCCAGGACGTGAGCCGTTTAAAAGGAGGCAGAGATTATTCATAAGAACATTGGGAATGCGACGGAATTCATACCGTAGAGATATCCATACCAAGTGAAATGACAATGAGAGTCAAAAGACAAGGCCAAGTTACAAGTAAGAGCAAAGATGAAAGCTGAAGAAGTTGGTGCACTGTACTTGTGTATCTAAAAAGTGGAATTAAGCATACACTGTTTTTAGCTGTAATTAGCATATCATTACATTTTACCAGCGGAGCGGCCGGTAATGACTCCAAGAAGTATTCATTATAGAGGAAGACAACTCTGTTCCTTCACCAATCTCAGAGAAACCCCCTTAGACATGCTATTAAATGGCTCTGAGACCGTGAATAAACCGTGTGCGATACACTCAATCGAGCACACACACACAGAAAATTCACAATGAAGGTCAAGTCTGACACCTTGTGGTGGTAGATACCTTTTAACAAAAGATTTATACAACCCGGCCTTGGTTTATTAATTGTAACAATACCGTTTATTCCAAGTACTCAAATCATAAATAACCAATAAATGAATAAAATATATTAATACATGTAAAGTGAATTCAAACGCACCATGCAGTAGCCGTTTCTGACGAGACATGGGGACTCTTATGTAGACGGTTCTGACTAGTCACGATGATATTAAGGATGCACAAACTGCATTCCAATATTGAAAGCTCCTGGATGAGCTAGCAATCAGAGCTGGTGTTCCTGAAAACGTCTGTCAACTACGATTTTGTTTTTCAAGCTGTATACCACTGAAAAGTAATTTTACTTTTATTTTTTATACATTACATGTTTTTTTACTTTTTCACTTTTATGTTTGTGTGTCCGTTTTGTATTTGTGTGTTAACTGTCCCTAAAAACACGCAATAGCAACCGCTAGGTCATGGCAGCTGATCTCAGTCTGCGAGTTCAAAGTGACATACAGGTATTTGAGCGCATCTAAAATGTGTCCGTTGAATTGAAACATTGCAAACAGCCTGCAGGTGTCTCGCCTTGTATTATTTAACTCCTAATACAACAGTTAGACTGATGTTGAAATTGTTCAACTTCTGTCAATTTCTAAATCATTAATGTCTTTTAATAATTATTTATGATATTGACCATGAACTCTTACTTATTACAGGTTATTATACTACTATTATACTACTTAATAAGTAGTTACATTTTGTGTTCCCATTTCGCTTCTATATTGTTGAAGATGTTTTCAGCCCCAATAGTCAATCCCCATTATTCAGGCATGATTACATAGTTATGGAAAATCCATTTTACAATCCCACTAAGAAGAAAGCACGGAAACGTGTTTACTCACTTGCTAACTTCCTTGTACTGAGCAATCTCTTCTATGTAGAGCAGGTCATGTAGCCGGGCCTGGTAGTTGTCTCTGGTCAGCGTCTTGTCCAGGACTGACTGAGTGAACAGCTGATCTGCCGACAAAGGGATCTGATAGCGACAAAGGAGGCTGCGCTCCAGGTCGGCCATTGTTTCATTTGGACAGAATTCCACGATGGTCTTGCAGGAAGGGTCCCAGCGCTTTGCGGTGATCAAGAGCTGCTGCCTGGCCACCATCAGGTGTTCCAAGTCTGGAAACAAAATATTATTCACATGGGCATCCAGACAACTACAAGTTTTCATCCTATCAAGAGAAGGCTGCTAACAGCACATGCTCATTTAACTAAATGTAGAGACTGCATTTTCAATTCATTCATTCATTTCATTCATTCATTGCCAATTTGATTTTTACAGTTAAAGCTGTGGCAACCATTTACTGTGTATACATTGACAATGGTCCTCTACATTACCTTCAATAGAGGCAGCATCCACCATGACCCGCTTCATCAGCACAGGCTCCGAGCCAAAGTCAAAAACAACGGTCTGTCGGAAGGTCCCAAATATTTCCGTGCTGAAGCCCACTGCTACGTTGTACACACAGTGGTCAAGGCCGTTGTCTGCTGCCATTGTCGGAAAAGAAAGTTTTGGTGTTAGGGTGTAACTTAACCAAGAAACCCCACAGGTCAAATTGCCTTACTTGCATGAGGATATAACAGAAAATAACTGAAAAGGACGTACCTGCAGTCTCCTCTCCTGGAGTCCACTCTTGGCATCCGTTGGGGAGCGCTTGCAGCCGCTCCCCGGATGACACACCTGTGATGAAGAAGTGGGGTCGGTGCGCATCGTAGAGCAGGGCGATGCGGAACAGCTTTCTAGGCGGCTGGTCAAAGAGAGAGTTGGGGTCAGAACTGATTAGGACCAACAAACACCAGCAAAATATTTTATTTTGCACATGGTTGGTACTAAACATTTTATCCTACCTTGCACAAGAAGGAGAATGTCCAAGAGTGTGCAGATTTTTTGGTGGTGACTGTCACAGAGAGGCTGGAGCTGGTTTCTACATTCACTCCTTCTAAATAGTCACTTAGCTAGAAAATGTAAAACACAAGTTAGAATGTATCACAGCCTCAGATTTATTTTACTCGACATAGTTTGCCTATAGAAACATTCATCTGAATCGCATATTGTATATTTACTCGCCGATATCGATGCCAGCAATTTCGGTATCGGAACAACTCCACTTAAATCCCAACACACCACCAGACAGACTTTGTGTTTTTGGTGACCTTTCTGGGAATTGATCCCGGACCTATTAGGATGTTATTTTAAAAGGTGCATGCGCTCACCACTTTCTCTGGGGAGAGAGAGTTCATCCACTTCTCTATCAGGGTCTCCATGTAGCTCTCTGTGAAATGTTTGCTCTCCTGCTGCTGTTTGAGGCGGATGAGGCGTGACGCGTAGCGCTTCTGCCACTCCATCAGCTCCTCCTGAGAATGGGCCGATGTACACTGGGCCCCGTACCGACACAGACCTTGCTCCAAGTACCTACAGCGCAGACAACCGGTGAGCTCAACTGATACTAATATAAGCATTAAGCAATTAATCGACAAGAAAAAAAAAACTGACCGCTGACGGATCGTTTGACGTCATGAAATCACAAAAACATTTTTCTTTCACAAGGATATGCATTTATCGTTTATTCCCTCAAACTAGCAATGTACAGTAGAAATTTGCGTTTAATTCAAACGCTGAGTTTATCACTGGCCAAAAACCTTTAAGAACGGTAGGAAGAAAATTGAACTAACTTTTTATACAAACCAAGCCAATTTATAGTATTTGATAAAAAGGTAAATACAAGCTCCATAAAAAATAAGATCCATATAAAAAAAATCCCTCAGACTTATGAGAGTATGGCACCGCCCAACCAGTTTGCGTTACCTTTTACAGAGGGTGTACTCCTCACTGCTGGTGACGCCTCGGGGGGGAGGCCGGAATTGCCAGCCATCTTGGAACTCTGGAAGTACACACAGCAAACACATGTGGTCAATGTGACACCAAGCCAAACAAACTTAATAAAATGAGCGTTCACATGTCCTTTTAAAAAGGGCTGTCAAGCTGTATACATTGACCTTTTTGGACCAGGCATATTGTCCTTCTGTATGTGTACCGGTAAATACATTTTTCCCCCAATTAAAGGAAGCGTTTAAAGAGATGCTCACCTTCCTCCTGTTCTTCTGTGTATTCAGGTGCCATCTCCCTTTTAATCGACTGCCAGGTGCGAAAGATGGGCGAGGGTGGAAGTGGAAACAGACCACAATTATAGAAAGACTAACAGCCAAGCAACCATTTGGAATTTAGTAATAACTCCAGAATAGCCTAGCTAAACAAGGTAAGCAGAAAAAAACAAAACTATTAAGTTAGGGAGAGAGGCCACAGGTTGCCTTTAAGAGAACTCTTGCTTGCGAGCCTTAGCCTGTAAAACCAGCCAAAGGCATGAACACGAAGGAAAGCAGAGCAGTGAGGTTTACAGACCTGCAAGCAAAGGCACTTACCTCAATCTCTGAGAAGAGCATTTTTAATCTGGTGAGGTCTTTTGCGACGATGCCATTCTGTGAGGGAAGGAAGGACAGGATCTTCATTAGAGTACTGTAATTAGGGCTTTCAGAGTACACAATCCCTTTAAAATCCTGCTTGGGGTAATCATATGCATCATGTCATTTCTAGATCTATAGGTAATATTTAAACCTATCACCACCCCAATGCTTAAAAGCTGCACTTCATGTAGAAATGTTTATAGGACCAAACATCAGCGAGAAATGTCATATGAAAAGTCACACGGTTTGTAACAGCTATCAAACAATGTCGTGGAGACACAAGTGGCAACAATCATCAAACCTCATGAATTACTTAGGCAGAGCGCTTTCAGCTCGAATCTTGTTTCAAATTCTTTCTTCTTTCAAATTTGTCACTTGGGAGGTGGATCGCCTGCCACCAACTGGCCCGACAGCTGAATCTAGCCAAACTTTGTGACTTCAGGGTCCCAGAGGTGTTGACGAGAAAGGAATTTTCAAATTTCTGATGTATTGAGACCCATAATAAAAAAAGACCACAGCATTGGAAAACAAAAAGCCAAATAAATAAAGATGTTTATTTTTCTTGCAACTACGGAAAGAGCAATCAAATATCGGTAGGCGTGTCAAAAAGCACTGCCTGGCTGTCTTATATGTGATTTTTACACATTGTCTCCAACAGTAATTTAATTTTGTAATTTACAGGTACCAATAAAAACAAAAAAAAAGAAGAAAAAAAAGGCAGTCGATGAGAAAAGTTAATCTGCCCGAGCTGTGTCAGAATAATATTTGCCTGGGAGACACGAGAGAGATAGAGATCTGCCTAGCAAACAGGATTGTTCCCACTTGCATAAAATGCTGGATGACCTTGGGGACAGGCTCAACCTTTGAATACGCACCTGTGTGCGAGTGCTGTATTGGGCAGAAAGTGGTTGCAAAAAGTGGGGAGGCACCATGGCAGCAAATGCACGTTTAAGGGAGGGCAAAGTCAGAGAGAAAAATAAAATAAAAAAATATGTATTTTCTTGTGCAGTTTATTTTCCGCACCAGCGGACCAACTACTCCACCGTCGTAAACCTACGAGAAACACTGACAGAATAATTTGTTGGCGGCCTGAACGCATGTAATGTATAGATAGTCCATTAATTGTACCATTGGCTCCCCATACAGGGCTTTAGAAAGGATGCTGGCCACCTCCTGCAGGCTGCCATCCAACAGCATGAAGCGCACGCTGGCCTGTAGTGACCCGTCACCTCTGGCAATCTCCTCCGCAAGGACTAGGACCGGATGAAGACACACAGAAGGAGGCATTGAAGTCAATACATTGAGGAGGGTTTTTTTTTAAATATGCAATATGTTGTTTTAAAGTCTGCCTTCTACAACAATGTGAAAATTATTTAGCATGATTCTTCTGGCTTTTTACTTACCATGTTTGCAGTCTTCATCTGCTTCGTCATAGTTTTTCTGTTGGCAGGAAGAGGGGGAAAAAAAATGAAATATGACAAATGGGAATACGCTTCAAATGGGCTATATTGCCTCAGAGGAGCCCCTCACCCTAACAAAGACTGAAGTACATTCCATAACTTTAGGGCTTAAGGTCCAATGTTAGTGCTATGAGAAGATCATACAACAGCACCATGAATTTCATAACATTCTCTGCATGTTAGTTTACCAAATTATTAGAAATAATAGTGGATTTAAAGCACAATAGTTTGCTCAGAGTTTGAGATAACAATTGTTGTTCACTGTTATAAATGATTTCTGGGCAAAAGGGGTCGAAAGGCAAAGAGTGCCAACAAGAGGTCACGGGTTGAATGCTCGCTATGGCAGCAGCGTTGCTTCGCAGTCCTCACCAGCTGCAAGAAGGCAGAAATTCGATAGAGCAGGGCTCGGCTGCGAAGGGGTCCGGCAGCCGCGACGAGGGATGGGGAGCTCGGTGGGACGGGGGCACCGGAGGGTGGGGCTTGTGGCGCAAGGACCACCAGGGCGTCCGTGCTGTGGCTGACTGCGGCCTCGTACTCCCGCCTGGCTAACGATCTGCTGGCTTCTTCACATGACTTCTCCGCTCTCCTGTCCGCCATGACTCAGGGACAAAACGTCTAGTCAGAAATAAGAGAAGGCGTTGTATGAACTGCTTTTCTGCAATAGGGTTGGGCAATATGAATAAAATTTACCATTCAGCCACTGCCACACCATCAAAGTAACACAAATTTGCCATATACTTGTCAAGAGAAGCGGCACGGCAGCCGAGTACTCAATTATTAAACCCTTTAAATTATTGTTTTAACAAACAGAAAAACAAAATGCATATCCACACTTACACACTGCTTATTTGGCTGTTTAAAAAAATACTTGTAATGTGGTGTACTGTAATCTGTAACTATAGTCCGGGTTCAGCAACAATTTTCAGGTGCTGCATACGTGTAAATGTCGACTAAAAACAAAAAATGTTTTCTTCCCCCAAAAGAGTTTAGGACTGGCACGCTTTTCACAATGGAGGCCACATAAAACAGTAGGACGCTGAACTGAAGAAAATGTACACAACAACCATTTGGTCTTTTTAGGAAAGACCTTTTTTCACAGGAAAATAACTAGCAACAGCAAACATTGGATATATCAATCAAACTCTGGGAGATTTACGCCTTTTCCCTTTTTCTTGCATCTTTCCTTTCTCTTCATGGCACTGCAGAGCACTGCCCGTGTCAGTGAGCAAGACAGTTTGTTTCTTGTTACCTTCAGTGTGCTCACTGGCTATATGTTGGGTTCTAACAAGAGACGCAAATAGGTCAGACAATTCTGACTATAGAGAGTGAAAGCGTGAACTGTAATACACAGTCGCATTAAATAAGAAAACATGTCCTACAGTACTTTTTACTGGTACTGTACATGTATATTAAACGCAACAGAGATTCTACAGCTTCACTTTTGGGGATGCACTGCTGCTATGAGGGCAACCTAAGAGAGAGTTTGCGGAGTGACAATCCTCTCCCCGGTGATGGCTGGCCCTCGTTGAGC
Source organism: Apeltes quadracus (assembly GCA_021346845.1). NCBI lineage: Eukaryota > Metazoa > Chordata > Actinopteri > Perciformes > Gasterosteidae > Apeltes > Apeltes quadracus. Next base: position 6,992,568 of record CM037925.1, read on the forward strand.
GGGTTTTCCCAGTGGGCGCAGCGACCTGCTCTAGCTGATCTGTTTGCAAAGGCGCAGGGGTAAGCCATCTTGCGCTTTGTGTCACTCCTCGTCTGGACTGCTGCTTGCTGCTGGGGGGCGGGGGTTAGGCAGGGCGACCGAACCCTCCTGTTTCCTCTATTTGGTACCAAAATTTTGTTAATAAGTTATTTGAAAACTTTATAACTATAGAATCGGGAGTCACAGTGAGAAACATTAATTGTGTACAAAAATGAAAAAAGTTGATTCGTCAAGATAAACCAATTTTTATAATATAGAGGCCTTTCTGAATCCAAAATAATGTCCACGATTTTACTCTAGGACTCAAGAGGCCAAATATGCAACACATTGGGAGCACAATGATCACACGAGAGGCCTAAAGCAAGCCTTTGTGATACATACTATATCATCTCAATTTCTAAAGCCAAAAAATAGTCATCTGACTGCCAAGACTATGAGGCATTATCAATTTATAACAGACAGTGAAGCCTTTATTGACACTAGACAGTATAGCGTGCCTGTAAGGATGCAGAAAGAGATGTGTGTGTTGTGACACTTAATAGCACACAGGTCCAAACTGTCTACACCATCTAAAGCAGGGGTGCGCATTACGTTGATCGCGTGCCATTGAACAGGAAATTACGCCACACATGCTACCGTGGGAGAGGACGGAAACTAATGCTAATTAGCTCGTTATAGGCGAGCATATAGACGCCCTGCAACCACTAGCACCCCGTCCCGTCGCATCAGCCCGTCCTGCAACCGCTACCCGCCCCCCCCTCTGTCAGCCCTTCCTGCAACCGGCAGCACCCTCCCCCCCAAAAAGGTTTGCGGACCTCTGGTGTAGATCACCATGACTTGGTTGGTCGAAAAGTAGCTTGCGAGGCGAACAAGCGTGAGCTCCCCTGATCTACAGCATGTGCCAATGAGAGCATGTGGTTACATGCTGACGGGTTGTATTTCGGACCCTTTTACTTATGACTTTACACACCTTCCATGGGATACAGAATGCACCCTGCTCATCTCCCATACACTGACGACACTAGTTTAGTTAAACACACCAAAGTGGTTAAGCAAACGCCAACGTAGGCGTGTCACAGAGTGAGTTGGACTACGGCAAATTCCTGTAAAAATGTGGATTCTGGAGGTGTGAGTATCATAAATTTGTTTACCGCACAACTGTTTTTTTCTGTTACTAAATCAAATTAAATGTTTCCATATATGTTGAGGGAATCAGTGTGATGTTCTCGTTCTTGTTTTTATTTTTAAATGTCTACAAAGTGGTAAGTATTAGACACAATGAGGATAACAGCAAAATGTGGATACAAATAATTGGTCATTAAAATAGAGCAGAGCAACCTTTCTGCAGATTAGGCTACAACTATTCCAAGAAGGGTGTAAATGAATTTCATTGATACACATTTGGTTTTCTGTGGTTATAAACAAGGGGGGAAAAAAGGGGATTCACCCAAAAGTTGGTTACTCCCAGGCTAGTGGTCTGAAAGGAATTGCTTTCTCCTTTCTTAAATTCTGCATTTGAAAATGGGTTAACCTACTGCTGATCTAAGACAACTATTAAATGCCATAAAATGGCCATCCTGAGTGTCTGTGGGTCCACCTATACTACTTTGATGTAGAGCACTAAAGAATCTAAACCTCACTGTGAGATTTCAAGTAGCATGGTGTACCCTCCGTGACACCATCCCGCCCAGATCTGGATAGGGTTGTTACACCTTGGCCTGCTGGGGAACCCTTGGGGTAACAAATGCTCAAACTTTATACTATAGTAACTTTAAGTACTATTTCCACCTATTTCACCATTGGCATTGCAGCAGATTTCAGGCACGCACATAAACACCCATTGTAACAATAGGGCAGCTTTAAAAACCGTATCATAGGTTATTATTTGCCAAGATGGCAGGAAAAAATAACTTTTGGTTGCAAATTTAAATTCCACAACAATTACCTGATGCTGAATTTCCAGCCTGCTCTTCACCCCAGCCTAAAATTCTGCTATTGCAGTGAATTTGTGGCCTGTGGCCCAGTAGTAGTGTTGGGAATATTTGTGGCAGCTGTCCTTGAAAGCGAGACAGCCACTGGGGTGATATGTTAATGCTGCATTAGCAGGTAATACAGCATAAAGAAATGGCTTTTCATAAAATGTTACGCAAATTTCCTGAGCTTCAACTTGCTGTGCGAGGGGAGGGGAAAAACTCAATCGGTCTTATTTTTGCAATAAAGAGAATATTGAGCTTGCAGTAACTTTTTTTTAGATGGTTACTCTTGAAATTCCCCCCAACAGACAGCTATGCTTGGTGCTCTAGTCAGCTGGCTACTTTCCCTTGGGACCATAAAATAGAAATATAATATTCTCCTAGCTGATGTACAGCACATGACAGAGTACAAGCTAAAGTTAATGCTCATGAATAGCATTAATCATAGTTTCAACTCTTTTTATACAAAAAAGGAAAGAGGCTAACAAAGTGAAGATACAACATTTGCTATGTGCTATATTTTGCCTCCAAAAATAGTGTTGCTGAGGACAGCACACCCTACTCCATCTACTTTGGCGTCTCATGTATGCATGTCACAATCTCATTTTCTCCAAAAGAAAAAAAGTTAACTGCTGCCGACTTCACTTCCTCTAAAAAAATGCTAGATTTAAATAAGGAACAATAACATACGTTAGGAAATGTCTGTCTGATAATCTACGTTTATAATATGCTGATAATCTACTATACTATGCACATATATGGCAACTGGCCAAATCTGACACCAACACTATAATAACAAATCCAGCTTTTCTTGAGCATGTTAAACACAGTGACTGGTCCAAAGACACACTGTCCCTGGAAGACAAGCACAAATTAATTCAGGGAAAGTATAGATAATACTTGATCAAACAAATACGCCACACAAAGAGGCAATGATGTAGTCATCTTATGACATTAGTGACCACTAAGTCATACTCTACTGCCCATATTTTACAACACCATCATTAGAATCTAGTTAGTACATTTTGTACACGATGTTAGGCCTGCAAAATAGGGGAAATAGGGTCAAAGATTAAACCAAACATGTGACTGATCTTAACACAGTAGCTTCTCCAACGATCATCGGTTATTTTAAAACTCATGCTTGGTTTACCGTGGCTAATTTCAACAGTCAAAATAGCTTTTTAGCTCACGTCAGTGCTTACAATCCAGCCACACCGTAGGGGCGACAACAAATAGTTTGGCGGGATACAGTGGGTGGTCACCTGCCTTGTTTTTTTTGTGTCCAGTCGTAGGATTCTACTACAGAGGCTGAAAGCTTCGCCCGAAACACACTGGAGGGCAAAGCAAATTGTACAGCGGAGGATAGTTGTAAAAGAGCATCGATTGCTTTAGTCATGACACAACACTGGTCTGACTGTACCGTTAGCAGCAATGTGCAGCGAAAGCTATGAAACTTGGATTTTGCCCCAAGTCCGATCGGTAATTTAAATATCGAGGGCGATCACACCAATAGTCACAAACATTGAAAATGTCCCGTTTTGTCTTTGAGGGGGAACAGTTAGAGTTGTAATGTTAGCGAGTTGTGTACTGAACTTAACGTGACTGCTGCAAGTCAGAGCGATGACGGCAGCGTTACAAAGCCCCGGAAAATGTCCCCCCCGAAGGTGGGTTAACTTGCAGCCCGCTTTTGCCCAGGCTAAACAGCCTTGCCAGTAAACTGTATGCGTAGCTAACATATGCTTGCTAGCCAAAACACGGCCTTTCTTGGCACCAAACTGGCGAGCTCATAAACATAATAGCTGCTTGATTTGTTAAAGCTAGTGAGCTAGCTAGCCTGCTAGCTTCGCCGAAACAAAACGGGCTAGGGCCTGTAATTTTGCCACGGTGTTAAGGCAAATATATGTGATATGACATAATGTTGCTATCCTTGCATGAACTCAAAGCCTTCGCCGTTATCATAATGCGTTGTGGAGGGAGGGGTATGTCGGGGGCTTTGCGACGAAAAGGACAACCGAAAGGGCTGAAAATGGGAAGTCAACACTTACCTAGCTTTACTTTCTACGCCATCTTGGATCCACTTGTCAGACCATCGCAAAGCATAGTGGGATGTACTGATCTGAAGGTTGAGAGGACTGTTAGCGCGTGCGTGTTTGCGTGTGTTTGCGTGCGTTTACGAGTGTGAACGTGTGCGTGTGTGTGTGTGTGTGTGTGTGTGTGTGTGTGTGTGTGTGTGTGTGGCCTCTGATGTTAGGGATTTCTTGGATTCCTTGTCAAAAAGCGTTCGTGTTAAAAATGTTTCTGATAGAATTCCTTTCAAAAATACAACTTGTGGTCGCTGTTTACTGTTCCCATAATCCCCATAACGAGAAAAATAAAAATAAAAGCCACTTGGTTAAAAGAAAACATGAGACATTTGGCTCTGAATATATAATCTTTGAATGGCACAGAAACTAAACGCAATGCAGCAACATATCTTCGGGCCAAACCTTCTGATTTGAAACGTGGTAAACAACAGAAGTGCATGATGCAATCATACAATCTTTGCTTTTGGGGTATTTTATCCACTCGGTCACCATCAGGCTTATCAGACTGTATGAGTTTGTATTTTAGCACAATTGGAGAGTTTCTGGAGCTGTGGCTGATTCGAATGGTCAATGCAATTCAAAGGTATAAAAAGATCCCTCACTAATACGCAATAGTAAGAAGTATTGAGTAAAGAAGAACTCAATAAACATGAATATTATGATGATTATGAATGATGTGTGTAAGGGACAGGCGTAAACCACATGAGGAATCATAAATATTCCAAACAATAAAGATCATGGCAAGCGGCATAATAAATACACACCTAAAAAAAATAGACATCTAAGAAATATCCATTAATACTACAAGGTATGGCGGTTTTTTTTTTTTAGAAAGTTCAAAAGTGAGGACAGTTTTAACATATTTATCACAGTCTGCCATAATGTAGGAGCGCTTACATTGTATTTCATACTCAATTTTCTTCACATCAAAATTTGTTTTTAGTGAGAAAGTACCATTTTAACTATAATATTGGTGACCTCTTAAATGTTTTGGTAACATATGCAATAGTGGGACCTGGAACCTACCGCCTTATTGGAATTACACTTTTAACATTACACTTATACTCCGTCTATTTTGTTTTTATTTTTCTTGTGTTTTATATGGAATCATGGGTCCAGAAAGTTCAACTTTCAAAATGTCTGTCACAAATACAGAATAATCAAAAGCCGTTTAAATTAACTTTCTAGTTCAAGTATTTACAGGTGTCCATTTTTGCCTTTATTTTATAAGTCAGTGCATCAATGATCAACACATAAAAATGGGGAGAAACGGGAAACATTCCTGGTTAGTCTCGAATTAGGGACACTGTTTACTATACCGCCTGTTGAGAGCCTCAAAAGTGTTGGGGGGCCACAGCCATTTTCTTCTGCGTAAAGGTCAGTGAACGGCAGAGCTGCAGATGAATGCTGACAGATTTTGAAAGTTGGCTTTTCCGTGTAATTCTAATTTCTACTTTTCTGTTTAATTTAAATAATCTGTACTTTGAGTTAGTGCAGTAACTGGGTTTAGAGATTACCCGTAATGCCTCTGCAGTGCAGTAGAAACGTGCACGTCGGCGCCAGATGAAAGCTGAAAGCTGTCAGAACAAAGTTATTTAAAATGGGTTCTATCTACTAATCAACTGGCATAGAAGGAGAGGGGCCTGTTTCAAACAGCAAAGCAGAGGCCATCACAGCAGAATTACGAGACAAAACACTTAGAGTAGAGTAGAATATTTTAGCTACAGAAAGAATGTCTTGCTGTTACTGTGCAGTGTACCCCTTGCTAACACTTTGACCAGAGGTTATGATGGCATGGGTATTTCCAAGATAGATCGAGCAAAATAGAGTTTAAAACAACAAGAATTTGGTGTAGCTTTGTATAGCACAGCAGGACAGTAACACCACCAATTTAAACAGACAGGTAACACTGGTCAAGATCAGGGTACAAAGAAATCTGATCAGTATACTTGCATTGAACTGTATTCGATTACAACTCAAACACCTTGCTTCACCATCTCAAGTGTCTTAATTATAGTTGAACAAAACAAATAAGGGCTTTTCTTCTCTAGAACCATCTCACATAACAATATTGTAACACATCTTTGTTTCTAATTGTCCCTATTACTGTATTTTCACCTATTCTTTAAAAAATCGTTTTAGAAAATAGGTCTTATAAGAAGCACATAGCTCACGTGCCGTCAGGTTAAATGCTGTGTGAAACCTGCTACTGTACTGTGAGGTTACAGTTTACATTTGTTGTCATACAGATATTCATTTTGAAACTACCATTTATGATTCATCAAATGAAAATGGACATTTAGGATCCAGTCACTGATAAGGATGCACAGAAAGGAAGTGCTCATGTGTTTATTATCAAGGTTCTACTGGATAGTAAAAAACTAACAATCCCTGCAGATTCATCTGTAATTGACATTGTAATAACGCTGCGTTCACACACCGCTTATGTATTGTTTATTCAAAAAACGTTCCCACAGAAGGAAAAAAAAAACGAAATATGAACCGACACATAAAATAGCACACTTTGTTATTGTTTCACTGCAGATTGTGGATCATCTCCTCCTTGGCAATAAGATGCGTGGTCTTGGTGACCAGAGACATGAGGGAGTTGAGTTTGTGCGACCAGTCGTTGAGCAGGTCGTTGGGGTCTTTAGGCCTCTGAAAGTTGATGATGCCGGCCAGCCTGTCCACCTTGGCATAGATGGTCTTGTTTACGACAAGGCTGGAGAGGAACTCCTCGGATTCCTGGTGAAACATTGGAGCGGACACACAGCATGTGAAGACTTTCCGTGATACAGAACACCCCGGACTCAAATGTTTATCTTTTCCTAATTATCAGGATCCATAACTGCTCTACACCAGCGCAGTTTACACTCGATTCCATTTGTACTAGACACGTGTATACATGTACTGTACGTAAAGTCAGTCAGGTTGGCTCAATTATAGACAGCCAATTAGTCAAACTCAGCTTACGTCAATGGAGAGGTCAAGGAGTCCAGCCATTCTCTTCATTGTGATTCTGGTGTAATATTTAGCCATTATCCTGATGTTCTGGGGAAAACATGAGAGAATCTCATTAACAAGCATTTTTGCTGCAGAATATAATACGATAATGACATCAGGTTAGAACAGAGGGACGCGCAGGTCACATTAACGCATGCAGCTGAAAAAAGAAAAACATTCATGGAGGGAAACCGAGCCATCCAGCACTAATCCAATTAGAGAAAACGTTAATATCGCACATAACAGTCAGCCAGTTTAGCAATATAAAAATCACTATTTTACCATTTGGTTTTGCTCTCTGTGAATATTCCTCCAATTATTCCAATTGAATGCAAATCCACTGATGAATCAATTTGAGGTATTTTAATGTACTATCCTTCTCATCATTTGAGCAGGAAAAAAGTTAATGAGTGAACACAAAGTTTTATTTGTGTTGCTAATAATTCAACATTAAGCATTTCCTTAATGGATGTGAGTGTTGCAATCTCAGCCGTAGTCTATATTCAATTTTAAATTTACTCACCTTAAATCTGCCACTGACTAAAATGTAATTCATTTCCACACTCTCACCAATGCAATGAAAACAGACTACATGCAATTTGCTTTGCCGTCACTAAACTATAGTTATTCATTATTAATCATGGTTCTAATGTTCTAGTTAAGTTTGTGGTAACAAGGCAGTTGAAGTACTTTTTGAAGACCTATTTGATGAGAGGTTTCACTGGTTCTAAGCATCAACAAATTCTCATCTAACCCATCTGACTGTGGATGCATCAGTTCTGGCTGTGAGGAGCCTTGATTTGGCCGTGGCACTTACATGCTCCACCACTCTGTTCTTCAGGTCCTTCCACCTATTCTCCCCCTCTTCTAAATTAGAGAAGACGACTGTGGCGGGGCTGTCAGTGGAGCCCTCTCTCAGCTCCTTCCCATAGTCCTCCACCAGGGCGGCCCAGCGCATCAGCTCCATAGTGGTGAACTGTTTCAGAAGTTCCCTGGGAGTGACAGCGGAACATCGTGAAAACTCAGCTGTTGGGACACATTTCAACATCCGCAGACACAAAGTGAGTGGTATGCCGTACAGTTCATTAAGTTGGCATTTCGCTCTCCCTGCCCATTCATAGTGAATGAAGTGCTGTAACAGCGTAAACAGAGGAAGATGCAACAAGAGACCTGCACCACATTAACTCCCAGGGCCTTTTGTTTGTCTTCGCGGTTGAGACGACCGGCAGAGGAGCAAAAAGTAAGTCTTACTTGTATTTAGGAATTTCCTCCAGCTTCTTGTCCTCGCTGATTCTGTGCACAAGGTCGGACTGCTCGTTGTCGTAAGGGGAAAGGATCACGTACAGCACCACACTCTTCAGGGCCTGAAATACAAATGTATTCATGCATTGATTGTTGGAACAACCAAGTAGCGACCAGCAAAGCAAGGTTTAGAATCATGAGAGAAAGCCCTTCACCTGTTGCCACTTGCTGCTGTCCTCCAAGATGCAAGGGGTGTCATAGATGGCTCGGTAGTGTTTGCAGATAGACAGGTAGGAGCCCTCGTGCTGATCTACATGGATCATCAGGTTGTAGTACTTCAGCTTGGACTCCTGGGTCGTTTATCACACACAAAAAAAAAATGAGTGTTTCTGTACACCAATGGAGACTTGAGATCCGACTAAAATAACAATTTTGTAGAAGCAAACCCACATCACCAAATGACTTTCTTCACAAGTGGTCTTCAAGCCAACAACACATTGCGGGATGCATTTCCTGGCCTCCTTCGCTTACCTGATTGCCCTCCTCTTGGAAAAATTTGGTGTTGATCTTCTTGCTGATGATCTGGGTGCGAACGTAATCCTTGACCGCAATGCAAAGCCTCATCTGCTCCAAGATGAACTCAACCTTCTCCTTTTTCTCCATGGAGCCATAGGTCTCCACCTGTGACAAAAAACAATTATGTTCTGAGGACTTTACCAAATTGCAGGCGATTAAACTTCTTCACTTAGTTCAAATTCTTTCAAACCACTTGAATTCCACATGTGCCTCCATTTGTATACACAACGACTGTACAAAGTTCTTTCTCCTAGAGTATACGGTCACCAGTCTCTTACCTGCAGCTCCTGAAGAATGGAAGCGGCCTCTTTCACCTCGCCGCTTTGCTCCTTGATATTGGCCAAGGTCTTTGTCAGCCGGGCACGTTCAATCTCTACATAAATCTATGGGAAGAACATGATAGATGTGTTGGAGAAGAGGAGATGGCTTAGGTCAGGTGTGTCAAACTCATTTCAGTTCCAGATGAGGCCCGCGGGCTGCGAGTTTGACATGTGGCTTTGGCCATGAGTGGAATGGTCATGTAGTAACTCCACAACCTGCACTTTATGTACCTCAGCACATTTGCATCTGCTACTCAAGAGAAGCGAATTGTCATGTACATCATAAGTTCAAAAGTTGAATAAACTTAGTTAGATGCCATTTCTACTTCACTCTTAAGATTCCTTGGATAGAAACAAACTTTACTTCCAGTCTAGTGCGCCTGATAACACACACAGCTCAGGATGCCTCAGTCCTAGATACACTGTCACTTTCAAGCTTCCCAATGGGTGTGCAGTACTTCATTTGACAGCAGCTTGAATATAGGACAACTTTTCCTTTGTCTCTGGTGTAGATCTCTTTTTGAACACTCAAACACATTCCGGACCTTGCCAGCAGTCACTGTACGCAGCGTGTCGATGAGTCTCAGCTTGATGGGCTGATCAGTCACCGTATCCACATACTTGTAGCATTCTTGCACCATCTTGGCAACAGCCTGAAAAGAGAGGACCAAACAGTCTTAGAGAGTGGCAGAGAATTGCTGCAAGTGGTGCGTACTTTCCCAAAGAGTATTTTGAATTTTCCATTCAAAAAAGATGATTTAAAAACAGGACAAAGACTTATACTATGGCATAAACGTGTACACGGTGTGCTTGGTATCTTGACCACAAACAATAGTGCACGTTAGTGAGTAAATAAACTAGTTAGTGGTGTGGCTAGCAGGATAACTTTTGGTTACACGCAAACATTTAATTTTAGACTATTGGACTTCTAAGAATATGTTTAGAGACAACTTGTAGAAAAGAGCCATTGGGCTACAAGAATTATCTGACCTGTTTTAGCTGACTCCTCCTTTTAGTGAGCAACATGATGTTTTCATTCAGTGCATCCCAGTCCTTGGCTTCGTAACACATCTGGACCACAGCCACAAGGATTCTGGAAGTGGACAACATGTCCGATGCCTGAACAGGGGTTCAAGACACAAAAATAAATTTGTTATTCATAACATTTCACATTGGCATAAATGTTGAATGCTGAGGACTGATCAAGGTTAACTGATCCAGGAAAATCTCATGCTTCAGAGTACCAGGAAACTTGTTTTCTACAACATTTTGGTATTTATTTAATTGCAGTAAAGAATAAATCAAGAATTAATTGTATTGTAACCCAACTTTTTTAAACTTATGGCCATTTACACTGCTTAGTTAAGCACCACAGAAAAGTTTACAGCCTGTCCTGGATTGGACATCTACAACTAGATATATATATATAAAATAACAAAAAATACAGTCGTCGAATGTGTTGTAATTTACTTGGACCTTAAGGCTGACAATGAGGCAGGTAAAGGTAAATCATCGTGTTTTGGGGATGGCATTAATCCTCACTCGTATCAAGAGTGAATTTATGACGTTCATATTTGGACTGTGTACAACATACCGTTCTGGTTTGCTTCTCCAACGACAACAAGCTCTCAATAGCCTCCTGCAGCTTGCCCTCCTGGAACCGAAAAACACGTACACTTAGCGTTAGTAGTTACGAAAGATAAAATGTTAAATGTGTGTTTTAGCATTAACACAGAATTACAGGGACTTTGCCTGGCTAACAAGTTAGCTTAGGATGTTGACGATGACTTGAATGGTAAAACGAAAAGCATGCTAGCAAGTCAATGATCAATCACATACAAAGTTGTTTGGCGCATTGTATTGGACAATATAAGGGTAGCAGAATTCAGTTCTTTAAAATATATTTATATGTACGAGTAATTCTGGTTATAGGAGGTTTCCGGGCAGTGCTACCAAACGTCAATGTTAGCTTAGATGCTAACGCACAGATACTGATGCACCATGACTCAGCCGGCGCCGGCCTCTTTCAGACTTACTTTAGCCATTTTTTCGCATTCCGGGAGACGTTGGTCTACAGTCGAACTGTAGTCAACCTCCATTTTCACAATCTTTCCATCGGATCTTTCAGTTCGTTCCTCGGACATCTTTGTGATGTTCAGGTTAGGGTAATGTACGGTGCTATTCTTCGCTTGTGAAATTAGCCTAGCACTATTTTGCTTCTCAAAGGAACGAAACGGTGGACGCCCAATCAGAGGAGAGTTCCAAACTGTTGTCCAAGGCGCCTGAAGGACCGATTGAGGACCCCACCCGCAGGTGTTTTTAGGCAGGCGTTATAAAAGCCTCCGCCGGTCAGTCCATCTACTATGCATTATGTTAAATGTGCTTAATACATTACGTACGTAGTTACCCAAACCAAACTCCGGAAAACATTGCATTAGTGTTGTTCTTTGTTAGCCGTATGTGGACATTAATTGTCAATATTATATTTAAAGACATAAATAAACTAAAGTTGAATCCTATTCTAAACTGAATGGTAATATAGGAACAATGAAGAAACAATATAGGTTATTTTTCAATTGAACTAAAATGTCTTCCATTTAAATAGTTTCATGTTGTTAAATCTGATCATAACTTAGTTATGACGTTCTGTTACATGTACGTAATGAATGCACTTTAATTACGAAACATACTCTATATACATTTTGAGACATCTAGTAAAATGTTTTCTTTAGGTTGTCACAACCACTTCTAAGGATGAATTCTTCTACTTAGGTAAGTCATTTTAATTTGGAGCAGGTCAGTGATGGATTTCAGATTCGGCCATCAGGTGGAGCCAGGTGGAAAGGTGATAAAATACCACCCGAGGAGGATCTACGTTTGAATATGCAGCCATTCACATACGGCTGTAAAATGCAAGTTTTCTGAATGAGGATTTCCTATTCCGTAGAATACTACACCATTCATAGCGTCTTTCACTATGTAATTTGCTTCTGCTAGTTATGAAATCCTTTTTGATCTTTAACCTTGAGCTGTCCGATTCTGGCTGGAGGAGTAGTGAAAAGCTATGCTGGCCGGGGTGTCCTACAGGTTTTGACGGCCAGTGGGTTCGGAGACACCACTCACATGACAAACTGCACCAGTCCCATGGTCCTTAAGCCTTAAGTTTTATATAACTATAAACAAAAACTGTCAGAAATAAAATACAAGCCTAGCATTTTCTAAAGAGGCCTTCCTTGTGTTATGCATCAGATTAAACTGAATGCACAAAGCCTTCATCATGCCGTGAGATATCCCAGGGCACCAAAGGATCATTGTATTGATTGAAAAACATGTTTATACAATCATTTGACAATTTCATGATCTAACTGATGTGAAAGATTTTCTCGTCTGTTTGTGGTTCAACCTCATCTTCCTCATAATGTGCACTTGCAGATTAGTTAATCAAAGTTCTCATTTTGTCTCGGAATCCACACTAGTATTAAAAACACCTAGTTAAATGTGGAGAGATGTTTCATTTTTGTTGCATCTATTTATTTAATTACTCTGCAAACCGTGGCTACACGTATAACATGTTGGTGACCCCGCTTTAAGGAGCTGCTCACGCAGCAGTTAGCGGATTGACTGGAGAGTTTACATTCAATGTCGTTTCTGAGTGCTTGCCACCCTCCATGAATATATTTCTTGGGGAAATGCTGAATGCGTGCTAATAGTACAAAATACTGTTTGTCAGCATCTTATGCAGAATCATGAGCGCAATTTTTGCCGAGTACAGGCGCAAATAAATCACAGGCATCAATGAAGTCAGCAATGCATCTCCTCCCTTCAATAAAAGGGACGGCTTGATGTTTCTTGTTTTTTTTTATCACGGTCAAGACACAGATCACTTCTGACTAATTCTGACTTATCGCACTCGTCACTTTGCTGTCCTTTGTTTGACCTACCAGGTGAGTAATTCAAGGGCGTTGTGAAAAACAATTCAGCAGACTGCATCTTCATTTGTCACCTCGTGGCGTGTACTTGATCTTGAATGTAATCTGATCATCTTTCTTTCTTCTTTCTCACTTCAGGGCCTTTTAATCTTCTTGGATCGTCAGCATTAAAGAGTCAGGTGACTGATTTGACAAGTTAGAATATATTTCACAATTCGTCCATAACACGTCAACAACAACAATACAACTTTTAGTTCTTGCCAGGTAGATGCACATTGTGTTGCAACTGTGTGAGGCCTATGAAACACTGAACGTGTGAACGCAGGGCCGGCCCAAGGCCCCCTGGTCAGGGGGCCCCAAGCAGCCGCTTAGTTCGCTTATGCTGCAAGCAGCCCTAGTTTTGTATTATAACCTCACTGTATTCGTTTATAATTTTCACTATAACACTATAGCGTGACATTTGTGCCAATAATCTTCTAGCACAAGTGACTGTGCGTGGTGGGAGGGGGGCCCCCAAATAAAATTCTGCTGAGGGCCCCCAAGAGGCTCGGGCCGGCACTGTGTGAACGCTCTGGTTTTCTTCATGTTCTTTCCATTTGACTTTCACAGCTGCGACCAGTGCCACGCGTGTGTGCAGCTTCCACGTGAGGCGGGGAGGAAGGGTGAGACAGATGTGTATGTGGGGGGAGGGGGCGATAGAAAGACTCGGGCGTCTCTTAACCACTTTCATTTTCCGATGCGTCTGCAAGCTGCTTCTCGCAGTTGAAGGGGAAGCGGGTTAAGCAGAGAGCGCTTGTTTTGTCAGTTTAACTTTAAGGACAATGACGGTGATGTGCGAAGTAATGGAGCAGGAGGGGACTCCGCTTTGAAGCGCACACATTGTCCGGACATTGTCTGTCACAAAACCCAGGCAATATGGCAATGTCACATCCGGTCAAACTTTTTTCAAAGTAGTGGTTTTGTTATGTGAGAAAGACTGAACGAGTTAGTCAATAATATGACCACAGAAGATGGATGTGTGGCTAGATAGCTGAATAGGAAGGATGTTACCATAGAAGGACTAATACACACAAAATGTTTTCTATGCAATAAACGTTCATTTGTTGACCTGTTTTTTTTACAATTCAAACAAAACAGGAAATACAACTTCAGAATACATCTGATGAGGTGCAAATCTCTTTATGCCTGGTTAAAATTTACCATTTAGAAGTCACCATTTAGATTTTTTTTAGAAAGAGTTAATTAGCCTAAGGCAAATAACTATAATAGACCATCTACTCTACTAAGAAAAAAAACCATCGCACTCACAAAAACGGACTAAATGTACAGTCAATTAAATACTATGAAGCTGTCAGAAAGGCTGGGGTGCGTGCAGGCAGAGGCAGGACGCAGACTTTACAGAACAAAAGGACTTTAGGCAGCACATAAAGACATGCAACAACCAACAATGATGCGACAAGGGACAAGCGACTGACATGGCTTAAATACACAGGGGAGGTGCAGGTGATTGTCTCCACCTGTGTCCAATCAGACACATCAGACAATCACAGGGGAAGAAAGGACAAGGCAGGAAGTGAAGTTACCTCAGGTACACGAGAGACATGAAACTACAAAACAAAACAAGACATGGACCCAAACCGTGAAAGAAACCACTCACATTTAGCACAGCTTTTGAGGGTTGCTTGATCTGAGTTGAGTTGAGTTCGTAATCCAGCCTGGCATACAGGCACGAACAGTAATCATTGATATATATTCATTTACAACCAGTGCTGTAGAGGTCAATTAGAGGTGTATGTGTTTACATACTTCCTGGATCCTGATTGGTGTTGCTGCCGCAGCCGCAAAGCACTGATTGGAGGGCCACAGACCATACAGCGCAGAGGAAAATGATTGAGACTACAGTGTTTATATGTTCAACAATATGAAACGTAGACTAAGGTTTTTTAAATGACACAGGTGTATTTTGGATTCTTCCAACGGACGTAATAATCTGCCCACTCTTTTATTTTGAAGTGGTACATCCTACATGTTCCGGTCTGTTTCCTCCAGCTTGACTCATCACCCTGGTAAGAGAGGGGTCGATCCGAGACCGAGCTCATTAGAGCCCAATCACTCCCTAGCCCGCGTACAGGCTGCGCTGGTTCCCCATGAAAGAACGCTGCCGTAACCCGGGCTGCGAGCTGTAACCCGGGCCGACCATCCCCTCCACATGCGCTGACGCGTCTCCAGACATTACACACATCCCGTCGGCTGGCGGACGCATCACTCACTCGGCTGCCTTTCTGACACATTGTGGGGACATTAAAGAGAGAGACGCGCGCACGCGGAGGCAAGATGTTGCTGAAGGAGTACAGGATATGCATGCCTCTCACCGTGGAGGAGGTGAGTGTCCTCTTGTTTTTAGTTTGTGTCATTTTGTTACCACCGCCGTGGTTCCGAGGGGCTCTCTTGTCCCGGGGCATGCGGCAGCGAGAAAAGTGCCTCCAACGCAATTGGGATGAATGTGAAGCGCTTTATCGGAGCCTCGACTTCTCCCTCTTCGTGTCCGTGAAAGACCAGCGAGCCTGCGTGGAGCCCGTTCGAACCATTCCGCACCCCTGTGTGTGTGTGTGTTGTGTGTGTGTGTTGTGTGTGTGTGTTGTGTGTGTGTGTGTGTGTGTGTGTGTGTGTGTTGTGTGTGTGTGTGTGTGTGTGTGTGTGTGTGTTGTGTGTGTGTGTGTGTGTGTGTGTGTGTGTGTGTGTGTGTGTGTGTGTGTCACTTTAAGAAGAACAACTTCTAACCTCGTTCTTTTCACTTTTACCCGGTGGGTAAATCCTAAATGGCAAACTTTAGCGTGTCCAATGGGACTCGTGCGCATCGTGGAGTGTTCACGCGACCTGTCTGCGCGGGTGGACGGAACGGGGCATTGTCTGCGTGCAGCTTATTTGTTTGGTCTCACAACTCACGTCTAAAATTGGAAGGTGAGGATGATTGCTCTCTTGTCATGGCTTGCATTGAAATTGAAATGTTGCACATTTTGTGTGTGTGTAGCCCATTTCTTTTCTTCAATTGTCCCCAATGTCGTCATAGCTCGTCTCCTTGACTTGTGCTGACATGACATGTTTTGGGTTCAGCTGCTGAGATGAGAACACAAGTGAGTGACGTTGGCTCTCTTCTCTGGACGACCATCATGAAGTCTACTCAAGGGCTTGTTAAATAATCACAGCAATTATCTTTCAAATGGTTCACCAAACTACGCTCATTCTTCTAAGCGGTGTTGGGGGGCCTTCTAGGAGTTGTGGAATGAGTCGCGTTGTAGGCTGCACATCTACATGAAACCTGCGGTCGAAAGGGAAACCCCGATTCAAGGCGGTCATGGGTAGAATGTCTGCACAAGTCTTATTCTTTTTCTGTGGGTGTTTACCTTCCCACTTGCATTCTACCGTTCACAAACAACGGCTTTTAGTTCCTCATGCTCAGGGGGGTGATGGTAACTTTCCTGTCACAGCAGTGGAACTTGTGAACAGATTCTTGTCACGAGTAGTGTCCTTTTTTTCTTTTCTTTTTAAAAGCTCTCGCTTTAATCTGATTTGAAAGTTGCAGCCGACAAACCAAGGAGATATTTTTGAACGTGATTATGTCATGCTGTACGCATGCCACTTCCTGTTGCCATAACCTGTGACCGTGACAAACACTTCCTGCACAAAGCCGGCCCCTTGCGTGGTTTTGAAACGGTTCATGCTGCTAATGGGTCGGTTGATCAGCGGTTGTACATCTGTTTGGTTTTCGTTGAGCTTTAAGGCAGTGATGCAGGTTCCTGTCAGGATACCTTTTAAAAAAAAATACAATATGCTTAGTAGTAAGGTATTCATATTGTAACATTTTAGAAAGGGAATGGATGCATTCATCCTAGTTGGCCCAATTACTGCTCAAAGTGCAGCGCCTGTCTGTTTCGTTTGGTCTTTACGCAGACTCTGCGGGTGTCAATTCCTGACAGCAAGGAGTCATTGTTTGTGCAGGCGTGCCGAGGAGCTACTGGTTTGTTCTATTTTTATTTATCATTGCTGTACACATTTGAGCGTCGTCTCTTACAAGTTGCCTTAGTTTCCTGTGAAGGGAAGAATGGAAAGAAAGGATAAACTCCGATTCTTTAGGCGATGAGGACAGAGGGACGGTACAAGGGTCGGAGAGACAAGAGGTTGGGGGGCAAATCTGGGGAGTACTGGGAGGTATTCGATCTTTGAAATTCCACAGGGTCACTGCACTAATTGTGTGTCGTAGGGACATGCAATGTCACGTCTCTCCGTGGAATAAAATGCTCCTCAGTCTTTCTGCTGCAGATGTTACAGCGATGGCTGTGTTTGTACCAACAAACTGCATACACGCAGAGGAAATGAATCAGCAATACCTGTGTGTTTCAGCCTCTGCCGTCAGTGAGTCATCTCCAGTGTGTCTGGGTGTGTTCCTGGCATGTTACTGCTCCCTTTTTCCCTCTGAATTTCTTCATTTAGATTTCCAACAAAAAAATGCATAGCTGCAAGACTGGACTAATGGCTGAAACCCACCCCCTAAAATCAAACTATCAACATCTCTCAAATTCTCCAATATAACGAGTTAGACATGGAAACGAAGGGTAAAAACATATTGTGGTTCAACAGTCTCTTTTTTTCTTCTCTCAGTGGTCTTGCCAAGCAAGCACAAGAGACACCCCTAACTAACCGCACCCGGCCTGCAAGTGGTCTTGAATGCTTCCCCGTCTTTATGCTACGCTAAGCTACCTGGCCGCTGGTCATAGCGGTCTCTTTATGTGTGGTATTTAGATTGCCACTTTGTCGAGTGCAATGTTCTTATTCAACAGTGACTGAGTCTGTGTAATGAGAAGGGCCTTGATGACTCAGTGTAACCAACTCAAGAAAATCAGGTCTGGATAAGTTCTGCAACCTAGGAGGAGTTAGGTCCTCAATATGGCTTCTGGGTTTTGAATGTTGGTTTAGCTGTAACACTAACTGGAACCACTTCCCCACGAAATAATCATTTGATCTTTTTTTTTAATAAGCGCTCTATTCTCCTCCTGTGAGCAGGGCCATACCCATTTGTTTCCCCGTGGGAAGGATGGAGGTGATTCATTGTGGTGGTTCAGACCGAGATGGATGTGTTCCTTCTCCCGCTGTGTCTGTCCAACGTCTTGTCCTCTCGGTTCCAGTAGCTTTCACCTGCACCTCCCCAAGCGTATGAGAACGAATGCTTACATAGTCCTCACCCGCACACACCCGCAATTCCAAAGGTGAAAGCAGACACGTCGCAGACAACAGTTTAGCTTGAAGGCAGCGCGCATGCGACCCATTTGTCCCATGAAGTGCTGTAATCGGATTGGAACTGCTTTGTCACACATGCATATTGTGCTTTCACCCAGGAAGGATTATCTGCTACAGATGTACGTGGACGTGTCCATGTTGCGGAGACCTCGAGCATGAAAGACCGTTTCGTGCACTGCTCCCTTCAATGGCTTGAGGCATAATCGAGTGGATGGAAACCGTTTATTTAAGCCAGATGTTCACAACAGGCAGATATCAGTGCTGGCAGACACTAGTGTCCTTTCCCCCTGGTTATGCCATTCATTCTCAAGGAAAACTTTTTTTTTTGTGTTGGGCAGTTTGCCCCTCCTTTTTTTATTTTTCCTTTTTATTTTTTTAATGAAGCTCTTAGTTTCCTTTGTTCTGTCCCGGAGCATGTTTCCATGACGGCAGCATTTCATGAAGCCACCGGGTGGGAGAAACAAATGGGCTTTGACTCTGCTGCGCTAACGTGTCAAACTGATTCTTTAAGGCAAGGTAATTAAGGAAGACAGTGTTCTCTGGAAAGGGGGGGGGGAATGTGGTTTGATGTAATAACTTTGCGGACTGAAATACTCATACTCACAGAGGGAGGGTGGGGCTTATGTGTTATTGGCTGAATGTTAACCAAAGAGGAGGATTCAGTTATTTCTCTTTCTAAATCTCATCGGCACCGGTGTAATAACATCCCATCTGGTGAAGGGAAGACTTGATTATTTTCATTGCAAGACTTCTTGCATCCAGTCCAGGGTTTGTTTAGGAAATGGGCACGCTGTCAGACGTTTTGTTCTTTGGTGTCATGGTAAGGTGCAAGGCCTTCATTATTTTTTCTTCTGGTGTACATGACATTGTCGTGATTCAATCAACTTCCCATTTACTCTTTGCGAGGAAACCATCATGGGTCGTGATGGACCATTATCCACGGTTAGGGCGGCACGTTCTCATTTCCTAGATAGGTTGTGTGTGTAATGCATCACAAGACGGGCTGTTTTCAGAAGAGGGCCATGAGATCATTGTGCCTTCTTTGTCCCTGCAACATATTTTTCTCTTCTACACACGTACACTTTTGAGTAGAAGTAATTGACAGTAATGTATACATGGACGTAGAGGGGAAACGTCATCATCGCCTCTATCCTGGAAGTTGTTTTGCCCTGCACCTCGATCTTTTTTTAATTTATTTTTTACATCTGCTGCAACATGCAGGTAGGGGGCCCTGCAGGGAACCGGGTTCTCCGGCTACTGTAGCACATCCACCGAATTTACAAAAATGTCTTCCCGCCTCAAACACATTAAAGCGCCTCCTCGCTACAGTGCAAGTATTGTGGCAACTTGCCCTGCAGCTTTTGGTGTTTTTAGCATTAAAAAAAAAGTTTTAATGAACATTCAATGGGATTGTTTGATCCCATACAAACATAACTTGAAGTCCAAATTACCCTGGTTGATAAAAAATAATTCTAGGATGAAACTGCCTCTTGTCACAAACTCGACTGCATCATTTGCTTTACATCAACATGCGTTCTTGTACCTAGTCTTGAGTGTACGTCTGCATGTGGGGATTATTCCACAAATAGGGCGAAAGGCCAAACTGAAGAGCATGGTGCATTGATGGAATTGCGTGACAGATGAAGCTTCACAGCCTCTTCAAAGAGCTTGACATTGCAGACGTTCATTTGCTGCACTCGGCCAAAAGTGGACTCGAGCAAGTCTTTGTTTATTAGAGATTTCACAGGCTTTGGTTGGACATAGCGGATGATATGGAATAGATTTTTTTTATCCTGCTTGTGGGTTTTCAGGTTATACGATGACCAAACTTATGCTATGGACATCAACCACTTTCTATTGGACTTGAATCCTTCACCGAGCCCAGAATGGGCCCCTTTTTGAAGAGGTTTTGGAGAACATTACAAGGTCCACCCAAAAAACATTTTCTGAAATGTAATGGCTGTTACTTTAGCAAATGTCACACTGATATAGGGATCCTTTAAAAATGGCCTTGTGTTTTGTAAGGCCAAACTATTAGCGACCTGCCATGCAGAGCGTGTGCTCTGACACTGACAACCGACTAACGGTTTGTCTCCATTTCTGATTAGCTTGTAGCGCTGGAGGCTACGGAGGGCGAGTTGTCATCTGAGCAAATGTAATTTAATGTTCCTTTCTCACCGCTGTAGTTTTACTTTTGGTAGTGATGGTCTACGTTTTCAGACACATAGCCTGTGTTTTTATTTATTTTTATGAAAGCTGTGCTTGTGCCGTAGCCAATGGTTCCATCTTTAACTTGGTAGAGACTGATGGCACAAGAGTAGATGCAGCAACACAAAGCTCTTGCTTTTTAGTTTTTTCTCTAGTGTGCAGAGATGTATTGAGAAGGAAAGATTTGACTTTACCAGAATGAGCCAGATGGTTAGACGATACCTGGTAGATTCTTTACTCACATCGTCACTGGCTCTACAGTTCATACAAATGGAAACGCTGTAGGCAGACTGGGGTTAGGTGGTGAGGAGCTTGTCACGTTAAATGTGAAGAAGATGGGCTGAGTTGAGGGGGAAGTCATCTATTGTTAAATGTCGCCAGCGCTTTTATACTGAGGAAGTGTCTTGAGAAACGCATTAAAATGGTTTTGCTGGTCACTCCCGTAATTCAAATGGCTTTAAAATATACATGTAAATGAACATGTGTAGGTTTTTCTGTTTCGATTTCCGATGAGTTTAATTAAATGGCCCTTTATAGGGAATTACCTTGGTCCTTACCTGGGTGAATGATTTCATGTCCGCACCAAATGCATTTAACATTTATTATGTAACATGTTTTGAACTTGCTGCGAGAAAGTTTCAAAAAGCTTTGCTTCCACTGTGCTGCTGGTGGATTCTTTACACTCTGGATGATGATGATGATGATGATGATAATAATGCACTCGCGCACACTGGTCATCATGCTGTTCTGCTGTGCCTTCAGCCCACACACAGGTGCAACGTGTCTTTGGAAGAACAATCAGCTCAGCCCACATAGCCACACACACACACACACACACACACACACACACACACACACACACACACACACACACACACACACATTAGACTGTCTATACATAGCTATATGCTGAATCACTTCATTATCGTTGTTCGTTTCTATGGAAACCAGTGCAATCCATCCCTACTATTACCCCCATAGTGGAGTGGATTATAGTGATTATGGTGTCAGACCATCCCAAGGATAAGTGTCAAATGAGGCAGGTGCTGGAGTTTATTTTCTTCACCTAAGCATTGGGTGTAGTAACGAGAGCGACGCTAAACAGTGCTGTCATTGCAGGTTAACAGAACTAGGAACTCTGTTGCTCAGTTTGATTTGCACGAGTATATTATTACGCTTTAACTTTGGTTTAAAATGCAGGTGGAGTGCATATGAGCAAATTAGAATGAGCCATGTTCAACATTGATTTAGCTTGTGAACATGCTGACATTTCATAGCATACAAACCACGTTGGGGGGTGCTAGAGAAACTAGTCAAGTCTGCACCAGAAAAAAAAAATGGCATTATACGACTATATGGTGCTTGCTGTGTGTGCTTCTGTTTGACAGATTTTCCATAACTGTGTAATGTTTCTTTAGGCAGTGTACCAAGCTAGAGACATGCAGCACTTAAGAAGGTTGATTTGTGTCTATATAATTCCCAGTCTGTTCGTTTTGAAGTCCTTGGTGTGTATCTCATAAAGCCTGTCATCATGGCTCACCGTCCTTTCACTTTCCAGGTTTTACAGCCCTGGAAAGGCAAACACTGGGCAGATGTTCCAGCTCTTTAAATAGACCTAAAGAGGTCTTAACAAGCAGCCTGGTCAGTTCGAGTCTGGCAGTGCCTCAAAAATTCCAGAATTCTCATATAATCGTATTCGTACACATTCTTGGATTTATTTGCTTTTCACATGAGGCTTTTCAGTTTGTACTAGTCTGCTGGAGAACTGCTGTTGCCATTACTATGGAAACATTTTCACAAGAGAACTAACCAGACTCTGCTCATCCACACCAACCAACAGATGCTGCATGTAGTAATTTCATTCCCCCCCAGCCAAATTATAGTCTGCTTATTCAATGATTGAATACAGCATGAAAGGTCTTTTTTTTATTTTTACAAGTAATGTCGAGCCACCAATGTTCCAAATGAATCCAGGAAGTCCAGCTTCCTTATTTATTTTTTGCCTCAAAGCAGTTTACCTTGCGCTTTGCCGTTGTCCCTACAGTCGGTTTCTTCTGGGACCTGACCCAAGAATCCAAGTGTGTATGGCAATAATGCTGCTGATGTTATGACATTAAATTGCTGAGGTTAGACTAACGTGTAAGCAAGCGCCTCCATTCATTTGATGGAGCAATGGAACAAACAAACGAGGCGGTAGTAAAACTAAGCCAAGCCAGCATTGAACCTTACTCCGGGGCAGGAATGCTTTGCTGGGTAATTAAAAATATGTCTGTCTTGTCTCTGTCTTTCCAAAAACATTTTCTCCTGACTCTCTTCCCCTTTGCACCCCTAGTGATGTCATTACCAAAAACTACACACACGCTCACACAAGCTGGCCATGAATCAACAGTGAAGATATTTTAGAAAGGAAAGCTAGATTTCCCCGAAAAGGGGGGAAGAGATGCAGTGCTGCTGGGAGGATTTGGCCTTAATAGGGCTTTGACGTCAGAGGGAGGCAAACTGGACTCTGCTGCATATTTCTGAAAGCCTCCCTCCAGTGTCCTTAATAAAGGGCCTTTTGCATTCCGTTACTGTGAAGTTGATCACTTGCCCTCCATCTGGGGCTGCTTTTATTGCTTTTTACTTGACAAATATCGTTCTGCTTTCAGTATGTAACTGGAAAAAGATTTTCAGTGAATGCAAATGCAGATTTTACTGTTGGATTTATTCATGTAGCTGAAATACTTTTAGGTTTCATATGTCATATGTTAATTAAAACGCATGTTAAATGTCAATATTATGTACTGATTTGCATGCCTAGTTAACATAGTTGGCTGGATAGACTAGCATTGACCTTGTAGATTAACATACCGTATTGGTCTGGGAGTGTGTGTGTGTGTGTGTGTGTAGCTCATTTGCGGTTTGCAGATGGATGACGCAAACAGTGTGCTTGGGAGAACGTCAAGTTCCCAACTGTTTGTTACCCCTCCTGCCCCCACCTCCGTCCTTTTCACTGACTGCAGTGAAGACGTGTGGAGAATGAAGGGAGAGGAGAAAGAACTTCAGCAGTAGGCAGACAGAATCTGGTGTACAACCCAAGATGGCTTTAACGACTGCTGGGGTTTGAGAAAAGGAAATAATAAAATGTAGACATAGTAATGTTTGGTGTCGTAATGTCCTGTGCATCACACAAAAAACAACCGAAGGCTGCAAAACTTCAGCCCAAATTGTTAAAGTATGGGGCTTTTTTGGTGCGAAACAATGACTATGGACAGGAATATTGTCTGTATAGATTAATGTTGATGAAGCCACAGATTGTCTGGGTGTCATGAAAATGCAATTATGGGTGCACCCTAGAAGGAGGGAGATCCATTGAGTTTTAAAACATTTGCACAACTAAAAATATGACTAAAATGACTTTAAACGGCCTCTAAAGGCAGAGCTCATGGTGATGTCACTACGTATTCTGGCATGAATCTCTATTCTCTGGTTCCAAACTGCATATTTACAGTACTATTCTATGTCACTGCGCACTCAAAGTAACAGGTTAGATTTTGCAAGACTGGACATTTCAGTTTTTAGCTCTGTGGTGATCGCTGAAAAAATATCTGAAATCCCACAAACTATCTGTTTTGGGAAATGCGAGCTTTTGCAGACAATAAAGATGGCAGTCATGTCTGCAAGATCTCGCACCATCTCATTCAACCCAATGCTGTTTACTGCACGTACAGGGACTATTTTTCTGTACGCAATGTTTGGTGGCCATTTTGTCCTGAAAGGCAGCTATTTACTTATAATTTCCTTTAACCGTATTATAAAAGCAATAAGGTACTTGAGGCAGTACTTAATCTTCAATAATGTAACAGTTTAAGGGTTGCCGGCCCGACGCGCAACCACCAACTCTTACATTATTGGACAAACCTTATTGCTTAAAAACACTACGGTTGGATATCCTGCAAACCCCTTACTGTCTACACCACAGTAAATCTCAGAGAAACGCGTTTACACAGCAGACCCAGTAAGGTTGTGGGAAATTGCCATTTGCGTTGGTGGTAAAAGTTCTTTCCTTTCATCACTTCTTTGGGCTGAAACAACGGGCAGATGAGGCATGCCGTGGCTGTGTTTTGGAGGGCATTCTTACTAGCTTTGTCAATGAGTAGCTGACGTTGGTCTTTTCTTTGGCTTGAAACGCTGGACTTGCTGTCAATATCAAAAGGAAATATTCATTTATGCTTTTTGAGGAACAAAGTTCAGTGAAGCATGGTTGCCTTTAAAGTGTGTGTATTCCGAATGTCTGGTCCATCTGTTAACATCGTTTTGCCTGCTCACCTGTCTGTTTCTTTTCTGCCGTGTGTTTGGCCTTGGATCAATGGTCCCTGTTGGCAACCGTGTTATGGAAACATGGTTAGTTTTCCATTAGCTACAGAAACACTCGCAGACGTTTGGGCAGACACCTTTTCAGCCAATAAACATTTGGCACTAGGGGCTGTTGATTTGACGTTTCGGCTGAAGAGTCTGCTTCTAATGCTTTGCCCAATCAAAGGGGAAACTGCTGGAGTTTTTAAAAGGCCATTTTCTTTGGTCCTTTTTATGAGGGGAGCAAGTCAACTTTTTCGACCAGTCACCAGAGCTGTGAAAATAGTTTAATGCATTTCTCAGTATCTACTATTGAGATTTAAAGCCATAATAGTTTAAGCGAAAAGCAACGTATATGGTCATTCATCAGTGCACATGTGCGTTATAACTATTCATTTCTTATCTACAACTGTCAACGTTATTTCTCTCACCTTGGTTGGCTAAACCCATGTTTCTCTTTGTAGAAGTGTTGCGGTCTTTTAAACAGAGCTAGCCATTAAGTAGTAAATGTCTCCAGTTATTTACAAGGACTAAAATGTTTTTGTCTCGGCTGCCTCTGTCCGCTCCACATCTCTCCTCCCTCACTCCCATGCACCATTTTACTCTCACTTCTCAAGGCCATATTCTACCAGGACTGTCAGTTCTTTCTACTCTTAAGAAATGAAATGACACCCTTTGTGGTCGGCTGCACCACAGCATAAGCGTGCCCTGAGTTGGTTTAGCTCATGCTAAAAGCTAGCAGTTGCCATTCTGCTTTTCGGCCAATGCAATAGTATGTTAAACTTAAGTTATGCTCCATTCACGATAAAGTGGGAATGCTTTAGGGCGGGGCTGCCTTGTGATTGACAGGTTTCTATCAAGGCGCTGTCCTCGTTCTAGAACTTCCCCCGTGTCATTTAAAGAACTAATCGTAATTCTTTTGTCAAACCAGCAGAAGACAAGTAGAGCGGTTAGTGTTTTCTTTCATACGGTCTACGATCAGGCTATTGCCAGGTAGAGGGATTTATAACTGCTTTAAACCCCAATGGGGGAAAAAAGGCCAAAATAATGGGAATTGGTCAGTTTTCATTCCAAGGCAGCTTGGAGAAATGTGTTCAAAACCGAAGCCCACGCACAAGATCTCTGCCCCATTCTCGCTCGTACACGCTCCCAGCGCTTTCTCCTCAGGGAGCCGCTGTTATGGACACTAAATAAAGAGGGCTCTATTGATCTACCTGCAGGTGGCGGGGTAAAGGAGAGGCCCGTTGCGGCTTTAAAAACCCACCTTCCTTTATGTCCGCATGCTACAGCCTTTCCTGCGCAAACAATAGCGTGTGACTGCCAGAGACGCGGTGTCTAAACCCACAGTCAATGTGACTCATACATACATATATAAAAATATCTCATTCTAAAAGTTTTTTTTCTAATGCTGCCTCACAAATCAGATTTGCCAATGACATTAAAAATGGAAGTGATTTCAAAGAAATGCACTGTGCGAGTCGACTCAGGCGAGCCACTGTCTTCTATAATGCTAATGGATGATGAGAAAAAATGCTGAAAGAGGTTGGCAGGTTCATTCCTTTTTTATAATTTCTCTCGGAGCTATTTTCAGCAGAACTGAATGAATGCAGTGTTTTCCGTAGGTCTATAACTTCAGGGGCGGCTGTGGGGGGGGGGTTAGTGGTTTGTCCGCTGGTGCCACTACACCGACGGACCTAGTCCCGCAGGTGTCAGTGGGGGCGGGGGGGGGGGGGGGTGGACTGCCATGCGTGGAAAGAAAAACAAAATGTTTTTTTTGATGGCATTATTTGCCATAGGGACTGGCAGTTAGGTTTCAAGTAACCTGGGACGATGGTGTTAAACCCTGAGTTTAAGTCAACAAACAGAACCTTTGCATATGTGCCTGGGGAGTAGAGGCGATGTAGCATGTGGTGCCGCCCCATGTTGACTGCATCATCCACTGACCTGTTTGCCCGGTAGGCCAGCGTAAAGGCCTTTGCATGCATGTGTGCATAGTTTTTTTCTTTTTTCTTTTGCGATTTACTGCTCAGGTTGAAAATCTTCTTTTGCAACAGCTCTAGTTTTTTGTGATTTTTTTTTTAATTAATGAGCTATTCCCGTTGGTGAATATAATAACCTCAGGTTGAGTATTTTTAATAATGCAATGCATGTATAAATTCATTAGAAACTCCATATCAGGTTCGTAAGGATTAAGGAAGACCTTTGTGATTAGAAAAGCTTGTGCGGATTTTGTAATTTGTATGAATCTTTACCATAAATATAAACTGCTGCAGTGAGTTGTACTTAGTCAAAACATTGTCCATTCAACCCACCTGAGACCTGTACTTTCATTTATTTTTTTTTCTTTTGTCAAAGACAATCCCTCCTCCCTGCCTTTGCTCAACTTCTAACAGCTGGCGCTTCCTTGTCAAATTTTGTGGCGAGTATAAGCACAAGGGATCGGCTAAAAACCGATGGCATAACATGGGGCCCTGTTTTAAACGCCCTCCTGCTCTTTACTCATGAAGCAGACTACGTTCCCTCATACAAGATGCAATGTAAACAAATTGACTTCTAGGAGACTTGTTTTGTCAAACCAACAAATTCAATTTTTGTATACTGCAGAAGACTTATCACATGTCTTCCCTTAACTTGGGAGGGATTTTCAAGTGAACACCATTAGTCTCGCGGCTCCTTCGCAGGATCCTGGCAATCGATGGGGAAGGTATCCATTAATGCATGTCTTGCATCTACCCATCTAAAATCTCTCATTCCAACTCTATAATTGCGCCACAGCCAGCATATGTGCAATCATACTGCAGCCAGAGAATTCACGTTTCTACTTTTACTGGCAGCTGTTTCATTTCACTCTCGCCAGAGTGTAGGCTTGAGTCCAATTCAAAAGATTAAATGCACAGTGGTGGGCCCTGTGAATTTAATGATCAATTTATCCGCAATTCGAATCCTTTGTGTGTTTTCCATGTCAACTCCAGAGCAAATGACCTACTGATGTTCAGTGAAGTCATCTAATAAGTGCAATGTGTTGTATTTATGGTGGGCAGCATACTACGCCACAAGCCTTTTCATACAGGAAAATGTAGGTTGTAATCTTTTGAGATTTTAATATAGGTATACTGTAGTTTTACCTCATAATTAAGTTTGTGCTGTAAATTTATGCGCGCACACACCTGGCATGAGAAATGTATGAACGTATTGGGTTGGAAGGGTGTGACCAGTGCTTCCTGCAGGGTACGGAGAAGTTGAAGTCGCCAACGCGCGTTCTAAATGAATGCACCCACTGTTCCATTGTGAGAGAACTATCTGTCCAGGTTGCTGTGATGTGTTTAGAGCCCAGGTGGTTGGCCTTGGCACGTCACACTTTTAGAAGAAACGGACATGGAAGTTACAAGTTGCGCTCCTCCCAGCTAATGGACTGTGTCATCTGAAGTATGTGTTCCAGTTTATCTATTAATTTTTCCAGATATCGCTGCAGAACGCTCACGGAGGATGGTTGACATGGGGAAGCCGCTCGGGGAGAGAGGACACAGTGAGCGCCGAGCTTGTGGCCCGGGAGAGCGGCAAATTCCGGAGCGTATGTGCCACGGCTACACATGCCAGCCGATCCATGGAAGTGTAAAAACATTTTTGCTCCATCAAAAACCACATATGGAATAGCAAATAAGATTATGGTGGGCTGCCAGAGTGGATTTAATTAATGGGAAACACTGAGTGCAGTCAGCTTGGCAGCAATCCCTTTTTGCTTCTGCGTTGCCTGTTCTGGATTTATAGATTTTAGTTCAGGCTAGAAACTGTTTCACGGTAGTCTTCTTGCCACGATGAGCGTGTATATCCTGCTTCTAGTTTGTCTGTAATGTCCCGCTCTACGGTGTGGTTTTACAGTGAGAATGCTGCTCAGGCTTTAAAGGGTAAAAAAAGCTTTCAATGGCTTAAGTTTAAAAAAGGTTCCCCGAAAGTCAGGAATTTAGATTTGTGAGATTAGGTGATGACGGGCAGAGCGAATTAAAGACCAATAAAGAATGCAGGAATCTGTATCTATAAAACATGCAGGTTTTCTTTGAAAGGGAACAACCTAATTATGAATTTAGTTCAAAATGAGTTTAGTGGTCTGAAGCTCCCAAAGAAAAATAATCAGTGAGCAGTATGATTGTTCGCGCAGCACCCGAGGAAATGCTTGTGTGACTTGAGCAGCACAAGCCTAGTTACAACTTTTTTTTTCTACCCTAAGGACGTGGAATCGGTGACCGTTCCTTGAAGACCACTTGCCCTGCTGCTCAGTTTGTCCATGTGAGCAGGCCTGAGAAAGCGTTTCGTCTCAGTCTACAGTCATAAATATAATTGGCTGCTGTGCCTTGGTTGCATCACTAATGCCTTGTGATTGTGCCTGTATGTAAATATACCTAAACCGGTGTGCAATGGCATTTTCCATTTAACGGCTAACTTAAAACCCGCACAGATGTGGCATTGGAAACACATTTAGATACAAAAGTATAAAGTTCCGAGCGAGGTCCGTTCTCCGACTAGCTCACATTGCTAATTTTAACAAGAGTACAAACACGAAATTGGATTACAGCAAACTTTTCTAAGTGGATTAATATAAAGCTATTTCAGCTTCAGTAAGTGTGTTCACAAAATCTTGGTAGTGGTTTATTTTAACTCCTAGAGAGATCGCAACATTGGTGGTTAAGGATGGGCAAATTCAGTGCAACTCTTTATCCAAGAGGGCTACAGTGCATTGAGTGGTGGTGCTGATCTAAAACGCAGGGTTGTATGGCCGTCACAGGGAAATGTTAAAGCATGAACAGCAGCCTGCACTGAGGCTCAGTGAAGTATTTGTGTTTGTCGCTAGTACGAACACCAAAATAAAAGCAAAGCAAAGGAAATTGACTGTCCGTGGTCCTGAGGTTGAAGTCCAACTTCAACCAGCGCTGCTATAAATGGCACAGTAGAGGCCCTGCTGCTACATGCACCCGGTCACCCCTCCCCGCACACACACTCCCAGTAGGGATTCCCATCAAAGCGGCCTTCACCCATCCTGACCTTTTTTCATTTAAATGATCACTCACTCACTCACTGAGCTCCGCTGTTTCCAGCATCCCTGTGCGGCGTAAACCATTCACCTGCACCTCTACACTGACTGAGCCATTAGATTAATTACCACTTTCAAACACTCATTTTCTCCATTTATCTCATCTTCCCACACACATTCAGTCTTATAACACATAACCTTTTATACCAGTTGCCTGTGATTTACCCAGCTGCTCTTTGAGAATTTGTTATACAACAATTTCCTCAACCATCATTGTACTGCAACCCCCTCAAAATGAAGATAGACTTGTAAGAGCTGTTTACATCTGGTCCCATTTTTTTTTTGTTGTATTTCTGAATTCAACTGGGAGCTATTTAAGTGCCAATTATATTAATTTTAATAAATGTACTTTACTTGTGTGCCCAGTGGCGTGGCGACCACGCGCTTTGATGACTAGTCTTTCATCTCGACGTCTAAGCTGTCGCCTTCTACAGCTTTATGGGGAAATGGAATTTCTCGACTATCTCACCCCCTAAAAATCTCTGGTCTCAGTGACAATGGGAAGAGAGAGAAGGCAGCAAGTTTTTCACCATTTCAAAGAACCCAAAAAGTGAAATTGGTATACAGATTGAAAGTCTAAGTGCCCTGGAGTATGACATTGAGGTGAAAGGAAAATAGCCATGTGAGAGCAGGCAAAATTGAGAGGACAAAGTAAAGATAATGAAGTGACGCCACGAGGACGGATAATGAGACTAAGAATACGACTGATGGAACCTGAACACTATGTAGTGTTTGGTTGCGTAGAAACCACAAAGAGCTTTCAGCTTTCTACACAGTGGATACTTTCATTAGTCACCTCCTTCTTCACTGTCTTCATGGCAGTATGCTGTCCACGCATTGCCAGTGGCGCTGCCTTACAGTAAATCATAGGTTTTGTAGTTCTCTCAGGTCTTGCGGTGCCATTTGCTTTGTATCCGAGCATGCACATGAGACGGGTTTATATTTCGTGTTTGAATATTTTAATAACCCTAGAAATTTTTTTTTAGTACGACTACTGTGTGAACTTTCTTTTGTAGGGTTGCCTGCGGGTACTACTAAGGTGAGCATGTCTGCAGTCACACCTGTCTGCATGTGTTGCATGTACAATTCTTCTTCTTGTGTGTGTGTGTGCGTCCGTGTGCGCGCTTGGCACTGGGGTGGTTTTCCCTCCGCCAGACCAGGCTTATGGTTTGTTTACATCTTCTCATGTTTCGTGGGGGATTTACAGCCTGTGTGTTGGCCGACAAGGAGGATGGATCGGAGTCTAGGACCGTCCTCTTCCTCCTTCTTGGTTTGTGTCACATGATCCCCCTTCATGATTATTCACTCTTTTCTTTTGTAAACCTCAGTCTTGATGCTCCATGATTTGCTGCTCAAATATCATTTGAGAGTTTTGTGTTGAATATAACCGTGATCAGTATATATTATACAATGCACAAGCTTGTGGCCAGTGGAATCCATTGCATTTAGCACCAGTTTTACAACTTTTAAAGATATAAAATGATCCAGTCCACTGCAATGAAATCAATAGAAATTACACTGCACTCAATTCTTGAAATTTCAGTCCATCTCTTTTAACTAGCATTCCTTGAAATACAACGTGGTGAAACCGTTCGTCAGGCATAAAAACTAGTTTATGCATTTGGAAGACCCTGCCAACAGGATAGCATTTTTTTTTTTTAACGCTTTCAAATTTTTTACGATTGACCAATAACCACGCTGTTGGGCTGCTTCAAACTAAATGGCTTCCACCTCCCCCACCCACGTGTGATTAATTCAGTGTTCTGAATGAATGCTTAGTGATGGGTAAATTAATACTGTGGAGGACATCGAGGGCTGTTGTAGAAAAAAATCACGTTCAAAAGGAGGAGAAAGCAGCCCGATGTAAGCTGCCAAGAGCTACTGCAGTATGGAGGTGTGAAGAATGGGTTGTGTGTGGCGTGAGGGCATACATTACAGGATACCACTACAGTCATTGTATGCACACTACATCTGTTCACTTTAGAGAAATGAATCAAAGTGTTGAGCATGTGTTCTTCACCCTGTTCCACTCGTAATCAAAAGCGCAGCACGTGGCGTGTTGCAGAGTGTTCATGCGACACTCTCAGGCTGCAGCCGCAGTGGGCAGCCCGTCGCATTTCACACCACGCTACCATTACCTTTATCTCAAGGCCAAAAGGCCAATAGATGACTGGGCTTCAGCTGAGCTCAACTGAGGCTGCAGCATGTGGCCAGATTTCCTCTGCTGATGCGAGCGTTTTCCCATCCAAACAGGTGTAACATCACCCCCCGACACGCTGGCATTTGAATTTGCTGTCGAGGGATATTTTAATGATGAAAGCTCAGCCGAACAGTCTGGCAGGTCTCTGCTCCTGGGACGCCACGTTGGCGGTAATGGATTATCTTTTATTCTCCGCGTGGAGCCCTTATCTGGATGCTGCGTCAGACCAGCACAGGTATCTGAAAAGAATCCACAACAATATTTGAGACTTGTACCTGGAAAAGTCCCTGATTGAGACACAAGTGTGTGTCATCAGGGGAGCATTTCTCTTGGCAGCACAGTCTTTGACGCATGTTGTGATGACCGACATCTTCATCACAGCAAAGCATCTATCCGTCTCTCTCTGCTGTTGGATTTGTCTTTATAAACGCGTCCTGTGCGTCTGGACGGGCCAATCTGAGCGCGTGACGACATGACAGACTCCCCTCGGACCAAACTGTTATTGTCAAACGTTCTTGAATTAAATTGAATTTTAGACCCCTTCACTATGTCGCACCATTCTCCAATACTTTGGTTTATAAAAATTCTTGGTCTGGTTTAACAAGGCTCACATTGATCGCTTATTACAGTAAAAAAAATGCATATAAAAATCTTGTCTGACAGTTGCTAATATCCACTGAAAGGTTGGGTGCATGGTTGGATTGATGGATTACCCCCAAATCTAGAATAAACGGCAATTTTCAGAATCAGAAGTCGGTAACACTCATTAAGGTACATAATTGTTATGATGGTATAGGTGACAATGAGAAATCTTAAAAATGGGCAAGTTGGCCTTTACTTTTAGATTATCCTCATCCTCGACTATGGAGATACTAGTGAGCGCTTGAGGGCTCCATATCTTTGATATGAGATTGTTGCAACGAATAAGATCTCTGAATGGAGCTGAAATTATTCATTCACCCAGCCTCATCTCGGTTCATTGTTCCCCTTTGTTTTCCGCTCCCTGTCCTTTGCACACCGAGCCCTGGCAACGCGGCGCTATACAGCAATGTGCAGCCTGCGAATCATGACTCGTCCGCTCCCTTTCGATTCCTTTCCTTCCTCCAGTCTTCTTCCTCCCCTCTTTATCCACTGATTCACCAATTCTACCATCCACTGTTTCAATTTTCAATTTCGTGTTTTTTTTTTTTTTCCTCCATTCTCGTCGCCCTCAATAACCTTTCTGTAGCTTTACTGACCGCTGTACTTTCTTGGGAAGGGGGTGTAGCTTTATCGACTGCACAGAAGTGCTGAGTCCAGATGGGCCGCGTATTGATGGCTGATGTGCAATTTTTACTCGTATTGAGTCTGACAACCAGTCTGAACCTTTTTTTAAGCAGTTGGAAAAGTTGGTCCTTTTTGTGAGGAGAAACTGAGTGGTACCCTTAAGGGCTGCCGTTGAGGGGGGCTTAAGGGCACCCTTTCCTTGACATCAGTTATCTTACCAGTCCTTATGGCTCCTCTCTCGTGTATAAAACTCCTTCTCTTGGAGCTTGGTCAGATCTTCCTGCTCCTCTGAGGGAGATGGAACAATCGTTCCCATTTCAGCTGAATTGTAGTCATTTGACTTCTGTCTGTACTTATGTCTTGTATTGATGATTTACCTTTTCCTATTCACGTTTAGGAATAAATACTTTTGATATCTCACAAGGGCTCGACCCACTAATTTCCACCACACTTTTCTTTGTAAACTAATGAACCGTCAGGGCTTTAAGATCTCAGTGAATTATCCATGTGCTCCTTGTTGGCAAAGCACATACTATGGCTACACTTAAAGTGGGCAGAAATGGGAAGACTTTAAATGACGTCACATAAAAGACCAGTAGTCACACTTGATGCACATTAAAGTCTTGTTTGGCCTCCGTCCTCTATAAAACCTGTATGGTTTTCTTTATTCAGTCATCTGGGATGCTCACAACACCATGAAAGAACCACTGAAACAAACCAACAACGGAGAGGAGAGAAACTGGAATCCAGTGAATCCCTTCAAGTCCTTCAATGGGAAATCAAGCAGGACTCACGGTTGTAGTTGGTGATTTCACACTCGTAAGACCAGTTTTTTTTTTTTTTTTTTTGGTGTGTCACACCCCTAGGTCAGAACCCTGTAACCATGATGACAACACTTTGGTTTATTGTAGTTGATTTAAAGCGCAACTAAAAACCGAGGCTGAAGTACTGGCCACTTTGTGCAGACTGCATCATGAAGCTAAATGATCAATCGCGCTGGGACCATTCCAGACTGGAGTCAGTTACAACTACTTCAGCGTTGTCTGGAGCAAAGCCTGTTTTGCTTCAACGGTTGGAAAATAAGTTATTCAACCAACCAGTACAAGCTTTTATTTGTTGTTGTGAAAGCTGTTCCTAATATTGTTAGCTGTGCAGAACGTTCATCATGGTGTCCTCGAACCTTTTGAAATAATGGCACCGGCCCCCGTGAGAGAGATGATGTATGCACGTCCTTGATCTTTTTAGATCTCAATCGCTACAGCTTATGGGTGACTAAACGAATAGAAAAGGAAATCTCTTCTCCAAACTGACCTTTATTAGACGGATGTCACACTTTCCTGCCGCTGTAATCATGTATCAACCCTTTATGCTGCGCAGTCTGTCTCCACCTCTCCCTCATTTTCACTCTGTCCTCTCACAAATGCAAAGGGCCATTCGAAAATCCTCCTTTTGCATCTGCTCTATTTACCGTAGCGTTTAACCTGGCAGACTTGCCCTCACCACAGCTTTTTACTAGAAACTCTGCCTGCTTTCGAAACATGAAAAAATAAACTTGTAGACTATTAATGGAGCTGATGTGGCTGCTATTTATTAATTTACGGAGATTGCGTTGAAAGAACCACTTGCGTAATTTCTTCTGGCCGATACGCTGCCCATTAGTGTGCTCATTTAATAATTCAGCATACGTGAGCTGTAGTTATTAAAACATCCCTCTTGCACTTCTCCGAGGACCTTTTCATTTTTAACACCGAATGATATTACGTTTTGTATGTTTAGATGTATATTAAGTCTTTTTTGCTGCTGCTCCTGATGACATTTGAACGTAATGTGTTTGTGATTTGACTCACTCAGCACATTACTGGCAGGTTGTGTTCGTGACCAGACTCTGCAGTCTTACTAGTTTTAATACACTATCGGTGCTGTGCAGAGTCTGAAGCTGTCCCCGCCAACACTCGACACGTTCTAAAACACTTTAGGTGTGCCATTAATGGTGACAATGTCCTTTTGCTTGATGCACTTCATGATCGTGCAACATGGCAGCCCGTCGCTCTACTGCACTTACTGAGCTACTGCTGAACTTTTTGGTGACTCCTTGAATTTGCTAACCTGCCAATCAACCTGGTTTTGAGACTTGTATAATATCCATCAGTGTTTCTCCAAGTCTTTCACGGCACTCACTTTGAATCTATAAATCGTGAGAAGGGCGAGAAAAGATTTTTGCATAACTGGACGATAATTTGCACTCATTGCTGCATCGCCCTGTAAACTAGTCATTTTGCAAAATATGGTTTCATGGGTACTGATCAACCTGCCGATTAATTGGTTAGGCAAATCTAATATTTGTATTGATTTGTATTTAAAAATGTCATTTTGCATTTTAAGATTAAGAAATCAAGGAGTTATTTGAAGTTAATTCACTGATTACACTCGTCGATGATTTAACCATCTTCTCGAAGACCAAAGCGCACTTGGGATATTTATCCTTGGCATTGTGGCTCATCTGTGTGTAAACAATGCACAGCAGGAAACGCACAGTGGTTAAAAGCCCTCCTCCCCCCCCCCCCCCCCCCCCCCCAAACCTTTTTTTATAACACTTTCCTAACATTAACAAAGGTCAGCCAAACACTGTCTGTCTCCAATCCAAACCTGCTGCTGTGTCCGGCTTCCTGGTTAAGGAATGTTGTGCTCACACCACCTTTTTTTTTTTTTCTTTGCCAAGTCTTGCACGGATACAGTGAGTCGTGCGCCGAGACCTTGCGTTGCTGCCCTTTCAGCGTTTCACAAACTGGTGTGCAGCACCGCTGAGGACACGGAGCCGAGGGGCTGTGGCTTAAAAGGCAGAAGCCTCGTTTTATTATGTATTGAAGTACAACTGACCCTAAATCCACTGAAGTATCATCGTTTATAATGAAAATGTTTGGCTGTTTTTTTTTTTATTTGGAAAGCGGCCTTTATTTTTTTTACTCCTTTCGTTTCTTTATTTGCATCAGTATTACATTTAATGAAGCTGCATCTCACTCTGCTCGGCGTATCTTCATTAAAACTCTCCCCTTGATGCTTCTCAGTTGGCGCCTATTCTGTCTTAGCTAGTCAAGCCACTGTTTATTGCTTGAATAAAGGGATCATGATGAAGGGTTCTCAGCTGTTATTGTGTGGTCAGAGCGGTTAATTTACTGAACACGTCATTCAAACAGGAAGTCTGGCTTCTCATTGGAGAAGCATTATTGGTGCAAAAGCTGAAATTACTCAGTAATACAGTAATACAGTTTACCACTGAAGTCAAACTTGTGATTAATGACGGCATTATTTGTATCCTCATAGTGACGTTATCTTGATGACCCATTAAACCAACTCATTGATTCAGATATTTTGGTTCTGCTTTTGGGAACAAAATGAATTAAATGACTTGTATAATATTTAGCTGGTGCTTCGCTAGCTTTGGATTTAAGCTTCAAGTTGCACTGAAATACTTTCTGACTGAGTCTCCTTTTTATCATCAATGTTTGCATTCGTTCTCTCTGCCTTCGGTTCCTGAACGCAGTATGTGGCCTTTATCTTGCAGTATCGGATTGGGCAGCTGTACATGATCAGTAAACACAGCCACGAGCAGAGCGATCGAGGGGAAGGAGTGGAGGTTGTCCAGAATGAACCGTTTGACGACCCGGCGCACGGCCAAGGACAGTTCACGGAGAAACGGGTCTACCTCAACAGGTCAGTGCAACTCCCCGTTTCTACTTCCGTTTCTACTTTGTTGTGTTGCAATCTGCTGGCAGGTCCATTAACACATTTTACTGTAGTGCGTTCATAACGCTTCTTAAAGTCTCGTGTGTTTTTGAACGCTTCCGGCCAGCTCATTATATTTCACAATAGATTTCCTTAGTTTATTTGCAAGATTTTAATAGAAACGTTATGAATAGAAAATCCAAACTTGGCATAATGTCCCATTTACATCTGCAGCTTGGATGGAAGAAACCTAAATGTCAGTTACTAATTTCTCTGGGTGAGCAGAAGATGGGCACACAAAGACTCATCATCACACACACAACTAAGCACGTTGATACTGATGCAGATACAGATAACGGGACGGTCCCATACAGAAGAGAAATGAATGCCTAATGTTGGATGGACAGGATTTTACCAACCACCAACTCATCCCCTCCACCCCCCTCCATCTGACTCGGCAATCTGCACTCATTCTGTCATGCTTTATTTGCCCTCACAATCTGCCCTGCGCTGTGCTTCACTATCTGGCCTCTTCCCATCCGACTTGAGCATTACTTCCCAACCTTAATCTTCATTAAGAATCAAGAGTGTTTTTATTGGGGCTGAAGCATTGTCTGCCCGTTCGATGTGTTCAACTAAACTAGGGTGATTTAAAACAAAAAAAACGTTGGCAGGAAACTGCAGCCTCCCACCACTCCTACACACACGGTTGCGTCGGCCCCCCTTCCAATGTGTCATTGGCAAAGATCTTTTAAAAGAACAGGGATGGAATGGGAGAAATCAACAGATGGTGTAGAAGGAGTGCTCTTTCATTGCCAACATTTGCACTATATCATCTATGGCTGTTTTTATTCTTGGCAGTCATGATGCCATGGCGTCTTTTTAGTCCTCAAATTGTTTAACCTATGAAAGGGAACACCAAAGACCTGCAGTAACTACAATAATGCATGTACACGGCATCACACGTCTCATGAGTTCTCAATGCAGCCTCAGGGTTCGAGAATCGTCTGCTATGAACACTCACTAGATGGGTTCCATAATTCTAATTAAAGGGAATAGTTCAACATTTTGCGAATTGAGCCCGTTTGCCCTTCATGTCGAGAGGATTGATACAGCAGTCATATCTGCATGGTGAATTTGAAAAGCAGGCATGCAGCTAGTGTGTTTAACACAAAGCCTGAACACAAAAGGGAAACTTTAGTTCCAAGTAGGTTCAAAAGGCCCTAAAAGCAATTAAGTTGAGCAATATGCGTTTGGTCTCCAGTAGCACATTCCTGAAAACGCCTTTGGAAGGGTTATTTTCACACCATCCCTCAGTTTCTATGTTTTTATACTGTGAACAGATTTTCCTTTCACAAGTGGAACACGGTTTTCATGATTGCAGCGACAGCGGAAGCAATTTCAGCCCCCGTACACCCTCACCCCTGTGATTCGCTGCAACATGCAGCTCATCTGTCTGTCGATCTTGTGTGTCTCTCCAGTAAATTACCCACCTGGGCTCAAGCAGTGGTTCCCAAAATCTTCTACGTGACAGAGAAAGCGTGGAACTACTACCCTTACACCAAAACCGGTGAGCATACGTAGTAAATGTATTTCTCAGACTCTAATTTTACGTTTTTATTTTTTGTTGTTGCCCCAAACCAAATTTGCACTCTAAATACTCTAATCATTGCAACACACTCATCGCTCATCGTTTCATGTAGCAGGTAATGTCTCAGGCTGCAATAGTTAAGAAAAATGCACAATACCTGCGGCTATAGGTCAACCTCTCGACTGGTTTACAGAAAGGAAAAAGCTTGTTGGTAAAATATGGAATGCCGTTTTAGCCATAATTAAATAAATGAATAAATACATAAATATGCATTTAAATACATCGTGAAATAAATTAGGCAATAAATGCATAAATATGAAATACATTTATTTATAGAAACTTTTATTTCATAATGCTGTATTTTATAATGCCGTATTTCATGTTCTAATATGCAAATCAGGGGGCGTGGCTATCTCTCACATTCTGTTCCGAATGCAACAGAGCTGGGACAATGGCTTCGGTGCGGCGTCTCCCCCGGATAAAGTGATCGATTTTCGGACACTTTGGGCAACGTTGCCCAGGGAGTGTGGAGCCTTTTTTTTCCTCTTTTTTCTTGGACAATTGTTTGTGTTACACTCGCGCCGAACCTCGAACGTTATGTGGAGGTTAGCGAGGGGGGGTTTTGGACGGCACGGGCTGACCGGGGGGGTTCTGGCGCACCTCGCGCATGTGCGGCGGTGCGCCGGCAGTATGAAATACGGCATTATAAAATACGACATTATGAAATAATAGTTTCTATAAATAAAATGTATTTCATATTTATGTATTTATTGCCTAATTTATTTATTTCACGATGTATTTAAATGCATATTTATGTATTTATTCATTTATTATGGCTAAAACGGCATTCCATAGTCAAAACCCTGTATATTTATTGGTCGACACTTTACAGAGTTCTTCAATGGAGTTGTACTAGCGTGGGAAGAGAGCATAAGTTATCAAGACGCATTGAAGCTGAGTCATTTTAAGCAAACTACTGGCCAAAGCTGCTAATCTCCACTGCATGTTTTGGCACGAAAGGAAAGCGCTATTCTAACGAGGTAACTTCAGACATGTGTTTGATAATTCTGGAAACTCTAAACCTCACTTTTTATTTATATTTTCTTCAATTGCCATGCATCCCGAGCTGCATGCCACGACATTGGAAGTAAGTCAATGACATGTGGATCAATGAGGTATAACCTTCGGCTCTAAAAGCTGATGGTATTTGCTTAAGACAGTGGCTGTAAACCAAACGCGCTGTAGATTCTCAAGGGGCTGTTATGCTGATGCTCGTTCAGCGTGCCTGGAAAACGCTGTGCGTGGGCGTACGCTTGTATAATTGGCATATCAACATGTTGGAGCCGACGTGTGTTCACCGTTTATCCGTGAAGCAAATGCTTTTTAACCACGCGCAGTGCAGCATGAGCTTGGCGTCAGAAAGCCCCCGACATTACAAGCGACCGGTGGTCTGGACGCCCAACGGTCGGCGCCGCAGTGCCCAGCGCATATTTCTGTGCTGCTTTAATGATGCAAGAGAGAAATGAGTACAGATGAAGGGGAAACTTCTCTTTGATTAGAGCCAATTAGAAAAGTTGAAGGGAAAGTTACTGAAGTGGGAAAGATGGAAGGTATCACAAACATGACTGCCACTATTCAGCCCGTCAGTCCAGTTTTTTTTTTTTTTTCTAACAGCACCGTCTCATTTTGCTGTTGACAATGTTAAGAGGTTACCTTACTGTTATTCCTGTTCTTTGTCTCCTCCCTGACTCCCGATGTCGGTCACTCCGGCCCATAGAATATACAGTAAGTATCCTATGTGTAACCTTGCCTGTCTTTTTTAGGAGTGCCTTATGTTGAACCACTCTCACGGAATGTAAAAATAACAAATGACCTTGCGTCTCCTAAATAGAGAGGGGGGGGAAGTGGCCTTAAAAAGCAATCAACCATTTACACATCCACAAGGAGAGAAACATTAACATTTTAAATCCTTTTCGACTCTACTACTACTGAGAGGAATCTGGTTCAGCCCAAAGAACTTTTCTGCTTAATTGAGCTTCCTGCTGATCAAAATAAGGGTCAACATGAGCAGTGATTGAATTCAAACTGGGAAGTTGCAGTCTGTAAATTATAATCCAAAATAAAAAACATCTCTATAGAGCTGAGACTGATTATGACGTC
This sequence comes from Apeltes quadracus, assembly GCA_021346845.1. Classification (NCBI taxonomy): domain Eukaryota; kingdom Metazoa; phylum Chordata; class Actinopteri; order Perciformes; family Gasterosteidae; genus Apeltes; species Apeltes quadracus. Next base: position 7,033,601 of record CM037925.1, read on the forward strand.
GCCATTCAAAAACGTCAATTGGTATAGCGCTAAGGACTAAATGTATCCTTCATCGTAGTTAGCTTGATGAGGTCTTGTATTTTACGGCTAGATTTTAACAGGATAAAACTCCTACATGGTACATTACATACATTATGTAAGGGTTTTAACAATAGGAATTAGAAATCTCTCAAATACATTTTTAGTCTGAAGGATCTGACAGCTTCTTATTGAAGATAATATGAGCGTCTAAACCTTTACATGCGCAGGCATTTGTGATTAACTGTCTGTATCTGTTTACGCAGGTTAGGTCTGTTGCGATCTAAAGTGCAGGCCCACTATCTTGCAGAACTTGATTAACATGGGGATTAGAGCTTTTCAGTTAAGTCCAACACATGGACAGAGGACTATTAATGTGACCCGTAATTAACTCTTCGATTACATGACGCGCCGGCAGACTAAACAGACATTTTAAAGACCCACAGGCATACGATGAGGCTTAGCTTTCATTGTGAGGAGTGACACATGTCAACAGCGTGAGTCACAACACTTTAGGGTGCAGAGACACGAGGAAAGACATCAATGTTGATGCGACAGAATGCTTGACATTGTCTCTGTTAATGTGTGGAGCCGTTTTATGTCCAGGCATGAGTCAGTCTAGATGCTGTGAGGCAAGAGTTACAAAAGTCTTTGCTTGTCTTGGCTTTTGTTGATTTTTGACAGGGAAATATAAATTGACGGAATGCTATAGCAGCCTTTGTTTCCTTTTTTGTTTTGCATAATACAGTGAGGAGGAACATGGAAAGAGACAGAAGGTTCCAAGTCCAGTCAGTGTAGCTACTGTAAAAGTGGTTTAAAAGTTTGCTTTCAACGAAAAGCTACAGCAGAGCATATTGCTAAGTGGGCCGTTTTAACAGGTGTATGCATGAATCAGAACTTACTAGAATGTTCACCACTTTATGGATGAACAAAACAATGGTGCCTATGATTTTGCGGTTTAACACCTGTGCTTTCATCTACAGTGCTCATTCTTGCCCAAGTTCTCCATCCATATAGAGACAAAATACGAGGACAACAAAGGAATCAACGACAATGTGAGTAGTGTGTGTGATGTGAACAGTAGGGGTTCTGTGTGTTTTAGTTTCTAAATAATGAACTCATGCATATACAGAGTACTCATGCCGCACTCTTTATTTACAATGATGTCCTTGCTACAAGCTTGTATCAGCCCAAAGGCCTAATCAATGTAGCTCATGTTAAAGCACATCTGCTGCTCTTTATTTCACACGGTTAAACATATAGGCCTATTTAAAATGCAAACAACCCAGTAGAAGACATGTGTTCATAAACCTCTGCAAAGACTGCATGACTGAAACCATTCGGGCAAATTTGGCAACTCTGAGCCTCATTTGCGATCCTGTTGTACCATAATTCCAGCTATACAACGGTCCTCGAGTCTGCCAAGAACTGCTCCACTTGTTGGCCAGCTAATTCAATTTGGGCCGTTGGCCTCCTCACTTTCTTTCTTTCTATTTGACTCCACTCTAGTTTATAGGAGCATTAGTCATCAAATGAAAGGCTGCCATTGCCTGGACATTGAGCAGGAAGGTGGGCTGGTGTGCAAGAAATGCATATATAATATGCATATGTCTTCTCGCCAAACATCACGCATGTAGAGGGGTTTTAGATTGACGCTTTTTTGGTTTGACACGACAAAGCGAGAAATCAAAGACTTTTTAAAAATGAAATCCAACAGGAACGGCCTACGGCGGTTGCACTTCAGATGCCAAAAAGTTTGAGAAATTTGTGTAATAGAGCCGAGATAAAAGGGCCCCATCTACCGTCTTCACACCAATGAATGATTAAATGACTCCGCTGAACTACTTTCAAAAATGGAGTGAGAAGGAAGGAGCAGGGCAAGTGAGGAAGGACAGGAAATGAGTGGGTGTCTGAGTGGACCCTGTGCACCGTTTGAATGGAGGCTACAGTCACTGTACATGTTATGCAGACCCACACACACTTGCACACTACGCTTTAGCATGTGTCCTGAGGCCCATGGCCGTCTGTCATCTCTCCATGGCCAGAATATGAGAACACTTTTTTTGTTTGTCTCATCTGACCTCAAGCACATTCATAGCCACTCATAGCAGAGGCCGCGGCTATTGTTTCACAAGGGCTTCATGTTCAAGCCAAACACCATGACAACAAAAAAACACGTCAAACTAAAATGGAAGGAGTCGGTCTGTCCTTGGATGTACTGTGGTTGAGAAAAATCAAATCGTGTTCACACTTAACACTTGCTTGGTGTTTGCCCGAGGACCCCAGGGGCCGCAGTGTGGATTGTGAGGTTGATTGTATGTATTGGAGGACAAACAATCGGCTCGCTCAAGTTCGATTTAAGTTAACTAAAAGACTGCATCCTCAGCATGTAACTGGTAATATGCTGAATCCTGTTCCAACATCTAATCATGGAGAGTTGGAAAATTATTCTCTACCCCCTTATAATTCAGTTAATGATGATCTCTTTGGCATGACATGGGTGAGATTAGTCTGTTAAATTTGGATTATTTCTTTTGAGGCTCTTGTATTACGGCCCATTGAATTTTATTTTTTATTGAAGCAGTCATTACTGTAAACCTTCAGAGTATTTTGAAACTAATGTCCTGCAGTGTGCTGGACTTGTATCATTTTTCTTTCTTTTTTTACTTTAGTGTATTCTCGGGGCGCTTCCTTTTGTCAGTTTTCCAAACAAATGCTGTCATGCACACAGGAATGGTGCACAGCATGTAGTATTGTATTGGGAGGCAGCTCAGTGAAGGTAGATTTTTTGATTTCCCAGATGCTGCGTTAGTGATGGGAGAGCCAAAGAGACGGGGTGAATGTCTGTTTGGGTTCACGTCATTCTGGCATTTTAAGGAATGACACTGAATGGCCTATTACTAAAATACAAAAAATGCATGTTACAGATTGCCTACTGTTAAGTGTTGTCTTAAAGTTCCCATTTGCAGTAAGTCATGATATTTTGTTAAAAGCTCTGATAATTTACTTCAAATTCGCTTTAGCTTTGTAAGAACCAGTAAACCAACAAAGCTTCCAAGATATTTGGACACATGTTTATTTTTTGCAAAGTGATGCGTACGTGCTCTTTGTAGATATTTTTTTCTTATCTGATTTCCCTAATGTTTCCTGTCATCTTCTAACCTTTCCTGCCTCCTCTTTCCGTATCCTTAGCTGTCTCTGCATTCATTTGCACCATTGCGTACTCCCTTTTTCTCCCCCACATTACTTCGGGGGATTTTTATAGTGATGATCTCAACATTTAAAGTTACTGTAGCCATAGAACAGGACAGCAATCGGTCATTTGGCATAGTCACAACTTTAAGACACGGGCACTGAGCACCACCTAATGGTTAAATAAGCAAGTACAACTGAGCGACGAGAGGCAACAACATTTTCTAACTTCTGAGCCGAGCATAATGGCAGATTAGCCAGCCACAAGTGTGATGATGTAACATTGAAAAATACCTATTTCGAGGGTGAATTGTTTTCTAGTGAGGATTCTAGTGTTTGTGAACCCACCGGTTCTGCTTTCAGATCTTTGCCAGCCAGCTGCAGGAGCAGGAGAGGGAGGTGTGCTTCGTCGACATCGCCTACGATGAGATTCCCTGAGCGCTACTACAAAGAGTCTGAGGTGAGCTTGTGAAGGTGCAAGTGTGTATCCCTTAATGAATGTTGGGAGTCACCAGTTTAAAATCTGGTAATGTTTAAGTAAAACAATGTGATCTCAGTCTGTCATGTTGTGAACTTCTGTGTCTAACTTGTTTATACATTCAGTGATTTTCAGTGAATCTTGTCTGTTTAATGTTGTTCGAAATGTCCCCTAAATTTAAACACTTTCTCTATTGCAATCATTACGGAGTTGTCTAATGGCAGTCTCTGTATGAGGCTCTACCATCTCACATCCATCGTTCATCTGCAGTCTGAAAGCCTTTCATTCTTCAGTCTGTGAAGTTTGAGAGCTGGTAATCTTCTTCAGAGCTTGATGACAGATTGCATAAGCTCCACTGAGCCTCTGAAAAGATTCTGAGGAGCGGTGGACGGAATGGTGTTTCATACAGGCATTGAGTCATGCAGTCATGAACACCAATGTGTGCAGAGAGAAAGATACCTGAAGCTTTTGGTTGATGAAACAACAAATGTGCGTGTGTTCATTTGTGTGTTCATTTTTACCACATGGCAGGACTTGCGCTATTTCAAGTCTGAAAAGACATCGCGGGGGATTCTTCAGGAGGGCTGGAGAGACAACCAGGATCCCATCATGTGCTCATACAAACTGGTCACAGTCAAGTTTGAGGTGTGGGGTTTGCAGACCCGTGTGGAGCAGTTTGTACACAAGGTGAGGGGTTGCCCATGCTGTCATGATTTTCAGTCTTCTTAGGCCCGGTCCTCAAAGCATTTGTACATTGTTAATGAAAGGTATTCTTCCACATGCGTTGTTCGGAAGCAGCCAGTTAAAGTAAATTAGCTAAATTAGCTTAAAAAATGGGTAGCTTCGTCTTCGTCATCCTTCTAATGAATCCTGACAAACTTACTTTGAAAACTTGTTAATGTTGAAAAATGCTACTACTACTGATGTCCAATATTCTTAACGTGGTTCTCTAGGTGGTCCGAGATGTGTTGCTGCTGGGACACAGACAGGCATTTGCTTGGGTGGATGAGTGGATTGGTAAGTCTCTACTCCAGGTCTCAGCTTTTCAGGCCTTCATGTGTTCTGCTGTTCATTTACATTTCACTCTTTTCTCAACTTTTTTTCGCATTAGTTAAAACTCATGATAATTAATGCACAGTTGCGTTGGGTCTGTTAATTTACTAGTAAGCATCTAACTGTCGCTGCCATGCTTATTGTCCTACTTGGTTTCTCTGGTGTCCCTTTACTAACTTACTACTATACCGTTTTAATAATTCAAACAGTATTTGGCACAATATTTCATTTTAAAACCAAATATCAAGTTGCAAAAAATATATTTATGCTTGTGTAGGGGTATAAACATGCCACACTTTCAGAAAGGAATTCTTTAGGGATTTACCACAATAAAGAACAATGCGCTCTGAAACATGGAATCTGTTTTTTACTCTGAAAGAGGCTGCAAACATGGCTGCTGCTTTCTGTGCAATAAGTGAAGATAACAAGCCCCTTATCCTTTACCCTTACTCTATAACCACTAACCTTCAGACCACAACTTAACACTTCCAAAGACTTTCACTTATTGAATGTTTTTCTCTGAAAAGGTGTTTCATACATTATATGCATCCAGTAATTCAACCTCTTCTTTGGGTGTCCTTGCTTTTATTCAATCGTGACAATATGCTTGACCATTTTCCTCCTTCCTGGTGTGGCTGCGATTTGTTCAGTCTCCTTTAAACTTTCTGGCCCATAGGAAGCTACCCCCTTACCGCTGAAGCTTTCACTTCTAACAGCTGCAATCGGCCACTGCCAACTTCGCCGCTCCCTCCCTCCCTACCTGTTTGTCAACTGGAGCCCAATAATAGAAGATGGATGTATATCCCAATCCACCCCTCCCCCTTCTTTCAGATATGACATTGGATGACGTGCGGGATTACGAGAAACAAATGTATGAGAAAACCAACATTAAAGTATGCAATGAACAGCCAGAGCCTTCCACTCCAAACCCACCGTCCACCTCAAACCCATCTTCCCTGGATGACAAAGAGACCTCTGACAAAGCAAGCGTATGTGTCGTTTACATTTTTCTACCTCCGTTGCCCAAGCTCTCATTCTTTACTCGTTGTACAAATTTCTCCCGACTTCCACTCATTCTGTCGCTCAAACGATGCAGACGTGAAATGCTCAATAGATAAAGGATGCAATAATTCTTTCAAAAAACGTGTCAAGGAAACTTAAACCAACATAAATCAACGCATGAACATGTTGGTAATACCCATAACACCAACTGACAAGACCAAAATGAGATTTGTTTTTTTATAGGGGATTTTTTGAAGGCATAGTTTTGATAGTGATTTGCCTTTTTGATGAATAGCTTGTGTCAGCCAATTGTTTACTTTCCTGATTCTCTCTCTCATTTGGTCTCAATTTGATCTTTTTCCAATCCAGACATGACTATGGATGAGGTGAGAGAGTTTGAGCGCACCATCCAGGAGGCCACCAACCAGAAGATAGGGATCTTCCCTCCGTCGATCTCCATCAGCGAGACGCCCCTGTCCTCCTGTTCCCTCGCCGGTCCTGCCAGCGCCCCCACCACCCCAATGTGCACTGACGCGCCTGAATCCCTCTCTGTCTCAAAGGACCGACCCCGCAAGAAGTCTGCTCCAGAAGCCCTCACCCTTCCTGACCCTGCCACCAGTGGCGATCCCCAAGGCTCTGCCACGAGCCCAGTGCCCATTTCAAAACCCCTCCAATCATCTACTCCACCTGCTTCCAACAAGGATATTGATGAGATGGACAAGCAGTAGAGGGACCTTTTTTAGGATGTCTTCCCTTACCTCATGCTTTACTTATTCCCCAAGCCCCATTGTCTTAGTAGCCCACCGAGACTAGCCTAACCTCCAGACATCAAAGTTATCTAGCCATATCTAATGATTTGCCAAACACCTGCACACGGAAACGGTCGCACTGCCCGCTGACGTCTACATCGGGGTCACTGATGCCTCCCAGGCAGCTGTAGGCCTGCCGACCTCGTTGTGGTTGGCCGGTCGGTCTAGCCAGCCACACGTCTCCGCTATTTTAACTACTACTTAAACCGAAACAAAGTGCGTCTTTTACTCATTGTTTGTTTACCATATGAATAAATTATTTGGCGTTTCCTTTGTTCAATCAGACAGGCCGATTTGCTTTCAGGTTTTTGAACGAAGTAGTTGCCTTAGCACCACTAAGCCCGTGGCGTTCATACGTTTTGACAATGTTTGCGAATGAATGCCTGACATTTATAAAATTAAAAAATCAATGACCCAAACAGACGCAGCACAGTAGAACTAATATGTAAGCGTTAAATACACCAGATGGACAGCAAAGTATCTTCTGAAACGATTCTCTCGGCAAACGCTTTCCTGAATAGGCCTGTGGATCAGATTGCACTCATCTTTTCAATCCCAAACTCCAGATGCAAGATCAGTACAATCAGAGTTTACACCTCAGGTCTCCCAGACTCTGGCTGGACCCCACTCCAAAGGCAGGGATGTTGCTATAACTTTCTCTCTGCTTATTGCCAAACAGCCACGTTTTATACCTCCACGGATGTTACAAAACGGCAACTATTGTATGTACTGTAGCAGTCTGCTTAACCCTTGGAATGTTTACACGTCAGAAACCTTGAATCATTTGCATAATGGCAGTCATGTTGTTGCTGTTGTATCAGCATCCAGCGTGACAATGACGGTTTACTGATTTGAGTAGAATTTGTGTAGTATTGCATAGATACCCAAGTGGACTGAGAGGTCAGTACAAGTGTTGGCAATTTGAGCAAAATGAGCAAATCCAATTATTGTCACAGGTAGGAACGAGGCCTTTTGGGTAGTTAAAATATTTTCTGATCTTTATGCCCATGGAGATAATCTGAACCCAAAGTGTGATTTGAGGAGCGGAGCACATGCATCAAGCTGACTTGAGAATGTGCTTTTTTTGGCTGCAGAGTATTTGCAGAACTGCTGTTACCTTTTTGATTTTGCCAGTGCTGGTTGGTTATACTGAGCATGGGCTTTTATGGGTATGAGCCTTTTTATTTGGAAAAGAGGAAACCCGTAAACGGCAAATTGTACTTGGAACCCCCCCCCCCCAACCCCCACACAATGCTATTACTTAATGGGTTTTCTATGCTGCATGGAATGTTCACAACATGTATGCACATTATGTGAAGTATATATGTTTATACTGTTAGTGAATGGATTGGCACAGTATATTTTGGTGATGCAACTGTGTGGAGGAGAGTGTTAGCTGTATACTGATTTTGTACGATAGAAGCAGTTTCAGTGAAACTCTGGGCATGCCCAGAGAATATAGGCCTAAAAACTCAACTCAGTGCCTCAGCATGCAAATATTTTACATCTCCTACAAGTGAGTAAACCAAAATCCTGATAGAAAAACATAGAAAACAAGCAAAGTAAAGCAATTCAATCTCAAATGTTTCATTTAACAATAATTTCATTAGCGTAACTAAAAGATATTCAAATCAAAACGTTACCTTTTGCGGTCTCTTCTTACAATGCAAGATTTTTGTTCCCTTGAGCAGACCAAGTTACATCTTCACATTCAGTGGCAATGCATTGATATCCTTAGTTGACAGGGAAGAAATGTGTTGGACCAAAGTCCTGTTATTCAGCATAATGACTTTGAAGAGCGCTATTCCATAAAGTCCTTAATGGTCTGGGCCATGAAAAAGTAACGTGTACAGATTCTCAATTGCTTTTTGTTTATCAAAAAATAGCTATTATGCTTCTGTCTTGCTTTTTGAGGATAAACAAACATACATACCAGTTATCTGCCCTTCTATATTGAATTATGTATAGATCGTACATCTCTGGCATTGACCATCTCTTGTTCAGGATGGATTGTACAGATATCAAGGGGCACGTTTGATCGAACATTGACTATTAATAATAATGCACATATCTAATTATGTAACATTAAGCTCTGCTCTGTTTAAAAGAGTAACGTTGGGTATTGTAAATACTAATGACTGATGGGGTTTCTTACCCTAAATCTTTCATTTTGTGATGCTGATGAGTTCAAATAGATGGAGAAGGATACTTTTAAGTGTTTGTAAGGATGACGTCTTCACAGACATGAATTCAAAGTTTGTTTAAATCTATGAAGTCATCTATTGATAATACTGAATATCACCTAGTTCATTCTTAGAGTATCAGGAATCCTCAGTAGTGCACTTTTAATGGTCCGGTTGCTCTTTTTTTTTTTTTTTTTTTGGCAAAATGATTTGTAGACTTAAAAATGAATGAATCTTTTCTTTTGGTGGGGTAGCTGCTTTCTCATTACTTGCCCTGTTAAGTGATAAACATGTTTTTGATTTTTCTTTTTGTAGTAAACTGCTGTACTTGCTGTTGCTGTATTTGAAGGATTTTTTTTTTTTTTTTTTTTTAATTTAAAGGACCAAGCTTTCTGCTCCCTCTTCGCTCCCTGTGTTGCAGTTTGCGGTTTTGCTGTTCTCTGATGACTGACTCGTCTAACCAACCAGTGCCAATGAGTCGGCTGAACCGCTGTGACTGAAACCAATGTTTTTCACTTGGTCAGGTGGCGTTTTTCTTTTGCAGCTTTCCATCATGACCCTAAACTGGTCCTAAATGTGCCATTTGTGTTCAGGAAGTCGCTCTTAGTTCTTCCACTATCGTTTTTTTACTCTTAATTTTAGGTTGATTTTGTTTATTGTAATTGTATACTTTCTGGGAAACAGAAAAATAAACTTTACTAGCTACTGCAACACGAATTTGTTTTGTTTTTACCATACATACAACTATCGTCAAGCCACTCATTCTTCTTTGAGGGTCGTGGGGGGACTGGAGTCCATCCCAGCTAACATCGACAGGACCGGGACACCTTGCAAGTCGCAGGGCGTCCAACAACCATTCATACTCTCATCAGCACACCTACGGCCAATTAACCTAATGCCCAGAGCATGTCTTTGGACGGGGAGGAAGCCCACGTTCTACAAAATCCATGTAGGTTTTTGTAGAAACCATACTGGGCAGCTTGGAGCATTTTAAACCGGGTTCATGAAGTACTTTTTACCCCCAGCTGATCGTGATCCACCCTCAACATGCATCCTGCCCAACAATTGAAAGGAGAAACTATTGACCGTAACACTATTTACAACTTATATCAAGCCTTTTCTGCACGCATTTTTGTGTATTTAATGTATTTTTCATATTTAGGTTTTGAAAACTGGCAGAACTCATTTAAAAGTGAAACATAACGTCAATGGTGGAACATGTACTATTGATTTTACTTGGTTACAAGTAGTACTTATTTACTTGAGGTTAAGGTTTGAGTTTAAGGTTTGAGTTTAATCAAAGGGGTCTATGGCGGTCTTCAAGCTTTTCCTTTGCTGTCCCGGTTGCCTTGCTGCAGTTCAGTTAAAGCTTTATAACCACAAATGGATGGTATTCATTTAATTTAGCAGGACATGCTTTACTTGCTCAGTCTAAAGATTGGGAAGCGAATGTGTTTTTAGGTGAAGGTAGTATTATTGCATTCTTAAGGCAGAGGATATCAATTAATACAAAAGAGCAAAATATGTCAGCAAACATGTTATGGTTTGTTAAAGTACCTGGAAAAAATAAGATATTGCACAATATTTCAAATCTACAGTAGCTCAATATAAGGCATTAAAAGTGACTTCTCACTGCTAACTATGGTCTGTTGCATGCAAACAAGTGCAGCGACTCCAGTTAACGCGAGCTGGTCGGTTGTGGTTATTGTATGTTGGTTGATGTCCATAAGAAGCAGTACATGGAGGCACATTGGACTCAGAAACGTCACATGTGATGTTTTATATTGTATAACAATTGTATCGGTAGCTATGTGGGTAAATTTAAGTACTTTCATTTCAAAGTGAACTCGGCGCAATCTGTCATCGAATGCATCCTCAGGAGGCAGCAGACCAGTGTGTTAAAGAAACTCTTGAAAGTCAGGCTTTTGCAGGGAAGTTTATTGATTGCAAAGATCTCTCAAACCATGATTTAAGTATTTCTCCAATTTGACACCAAGATTTAATAAATTATGTAACTATTTACTGAAACCCCAGATTCGGGTACTTTTACATCAGACATGCTTCAAGCAGATCCACCCACCATAAGGAACATTAATACTTTTGAGTAACTTTCATTGATTCAACTTATCATATATTTCTTGACATTATTATGTCAAATGCGTTTTTTTTTAAAGATATGCCCATCACCATTTCACTCAAGCTGTGGAAAATGAAAACCTCTGATGAAAAAACTAAATGTTTAAAATAATGAATCCCTGTGCTAAAGGTGCAAATTTACCATGTATCCGATTTACTTCCAAAGGATAGAAAAAGCAACACTCAAGTAGATATAGCGTGAGAAGCTTTCTGTGAGACTTCCGCTGGATGTTGTGTTAAGTGCAGCTGTAGTCACAGGGGCAGCAGTGGACACACTAGTGGTAGATTCTCGAACCGGTCCCACACATGTCCCCACATTACCAACCCTGTCCACAGCAGCCAGCACTAGATTCTGTGAACAGCAGGAGGCGCTGTAGGTAGCCACTGTAATGTTCTCCCCCGCTACTCCAGCCACCACGCTGGTATTAAGGGTACCGTTCCCTTGGCGGATGGTCAAGCTCGCAATGCCAGTACCGTTGATGCCGTCGGTGACATTAGCAACGAATTCCCATTGGGAGGAAGCACAGGGCGCCGGGGACGAGGGACACTTGGTGGAACTGACTACCTGGCACACTGGGCGGGTAATATCTGTCACCTGGAGAAACGGTAAGCGATAAACCAAGTAGACAAGGGTGAAATGTCTTTGCAAAGTGAACCTTTTGATCCACTGGTTTGAATAATATAACCAATAACGCCCCACAATTTAAGAAAAGAGATGAAACACAAAATGTTACACGTCCCGCTCGCCGCCTCTTACCTTGGCAACAACGGACAACCTGAGGACGGTGTAGTTGATGTCGTTGGCGGCTGTGTTTTCTGCCTCGATGGTGAGGGTCACGTCTGTTCCCGACGCAGCGCTGGCTGGTGCTGTTAAGGTGATGGTGCCGTTGGCCTTGCCCGCTGCTATGGTAACGGTGCTGGGTGCAGTTAAAGAATAACCGCGGTCATTGTTCGCTCGAACAGTGAAAGTCCCGGTTGCAGAGTCGTTGACGACTCCGTTGGCGGTAGTGGCAACTGTGAAAGGGACTGAGATGGTGGAGCCCGGTTCAATGTTGGTGTCGTTGGCTTGAGCCTGACGTGATGGTGAAAAGCAGAGGGAGGGGTAAGTTTAACAGTTGTTTCAAGACAAAACAAATGACATTTCCATCATCTTGATCATTTCATGTTTAAGATATTGAACAAGGTAAACATATTTGCTGAACATCTGCATGTTAGCATCGTTTCTTTGAGTAAGGATGTTAGGAGTTGGCTCAATATCGCTGCATACGCAGAAACGCAAACATGACTGTAGACTCAACTATGGTGATACTGGTTCTACGTTGTTTTTTTAAGTACAAGACTAAACTGCTGGTTATTTCATTGAATTGCCTTTAGCTTGTCCAGCGGTTATGTAGATCTGTCAAAGTCAAAGTGAAGACGTGAGACCGACTGAGAGTGTGATTGAACTTACAATAACAGAGATGCCGGATGTCGTGAGCTGCGTTGAAGCTTGTCTCTGGAAGCCGCTCTGCGTTGACCTGGACGTGGAGCTGATGTCCTCTCCTCTTAGGCGAATCACAAAGTCACCCGCCGGGACTCCACTGAATGTCACCAGGAAGCTACCCCTTCCCACCGCCTGTGTAGAACACATAAAGAGCGTGACATGGCCACAGTGATTGTTGACGACTTCTGCTAAGTTGAATATTTGGACTGCAGTGGAAGACTGTGGCAACAGTCTGGGCGTCTCGTATTCAAGATGAGGTGAGAATCAGCTACCAGAAAGAGAAAGACTAACGATAACTACAATTACTCCAAAGCAAGTACAGACTTTTGCTACTCGTATCGCCCTTTTATGTTCATCAAGTGAATATGCGACATGCCTGCAGCGATCCGTTAACTTCTGTTGTCCCTGAGCTGTCCAACATGGTGACCTCTGTGACCTTTACTGTGTCACTTTCTGTCACAGAGACCAAGAGGCTGGTATTGCCACCTAAAGGGTTTAAGGCAAGAGAGAAAGGGAAGCCAGATTAGTGTGACTGCTTGATCATTGACTTAAACAGTGTTTGTACACAACTAGGTGATATATATATATACACACACACACACACACACACACACCCCTCCCGACCCCCGCCCTCCCACACATACATGTGTTCCTACCTGAAAGAGGACGTCCCTCCTTCAGACTGAAGTCCCCTCGGCCTCCCTTATCAGCTTCCACAAGATTAAAAATGAAGTTCACTGGGCTTTGACCTGTACATATAGACATCCCAAATAATACAATGACTGCTGTAGACAAAGGTTCTCTCACAGAATAAAAAGTAATCTCTGTCCTGCTGCTGACCTGTGACCTTTACAGAGTAGGGGTTGTTGGAGTCGACTCTAATCTCCCACAATCCGGTTTGATTGTCAGTGTTGATGATTAAACGGTGCAGGTTTCCTGCTGTGGTGAAAGACGCCAGAGGACCACTGGACTGACTGGAACTCTGAGTAACACCTAGAGGAGAAAAGAAAACCTGTTAGAATAAGACTTTAGTCTACCTGCAAAATCTCAACATTGTCTAGTGACAGTGGTGGGAGGGAGTCAAAGGCAAATGGAACTTCATTTAAAGCACAATAGCAATCACAAAACCTGTTGAGCTGGTGAGATTAAAAGTGAGAGAGGATGTTCCTGTGATGTAGGCAGTCAAGTTCCTTAGTGATCCATCAACAGTAAACGTAAAACGATCAGGCCGCCCGGGATTCCTCACTACCTGAAAAACTGTCACCTGAAAGGAGAAGTTATGTAAGCATCTGGTTTATACACTGTTTAGTAGCATCTTAATCAGGTGAGATTTTCTTGGCTAATCCCTTACCACAGCAGTGGCTGATGAATCCAGTAACACAACAGTGGCGAGAGAGAGGTCTGACTTGCTGACCTCAATGGCCTGACCTCCAGAGGCCTGGGCCAAGTCCCTGTACAGCTGGGCATCATTTATCCTCGTGGAACGTGAAGCCACACCTTGAGAACTTCTGCGGCGCCGTCGACGAGACAGGACATTTGTTATCATGAAATTGACCTAAAAAAATGGATGGATAAAGAAAAGAATACGTGTAAAGGTGATATTAGGCCAAAACTGTGTGCATAATATTTATCATTTTATTAACACATAGAAAGCAACGGTGATAAAAAGGTTACTGCTTACCACACACTTGGAGCTCTGTATGAGGGCGATGATGGTGTTTCTTAGGTAAGCATCTTTAGCTGGAGCGTCAGTGAAGAGAAAGATCTCGGAGGAGGAGGGAGCAGCAGTCAGAGCAAGCTTTCCCGGGGAAAAGTAAATTAAAAAAATCATTGATTTGAATTAAGAGTAAAATTAGGTTTATCTTGCATTGCAAGTAAGGCTAGGTAATAATTCAGTTTATCCATTTATCGTTCATCACACCTGCAGTCCAGACATGGCCAACTCTGGGGTGTCTCCTCCTCCGGATGCAGACAGATTGTTGATGCTGTCTTTGAAGGTGTCTGCATTGGTTGTAGACATCAGAGGTCCAAAATCTGGATATAGAGATTATAATAAGAGATTACCTTCATATACTTTCCGTCTCTCACGTACCTAAACAATTTATTTTCACTATTGCTGATGTACGCATGCAAAGTTTACAACAGCGTTTAAGATAACTTTTACACCACATTTTCTCAGTAACACACCGTCCTTACTTTATTTAGGAGTAGTATGAGCTAATAACTTCATCACTCATGCACTACAGACTATGTCTGTACCTGGGTCATTGAAGGGTACCAGTATGTAGGCAGGGGGCTCCTGCGGGGTTCCCCTCTTACTGTCAATGATTTCGAAGGAGATTCTCTTAACCTCTGCTATGTCATCGCTCATACTGCCTGTTGTGTCAATGACAAAACACAGCACAGGAGCCTGGGAGATGCCCATCAATCTGTGTGAGAAACAAACACATTATTCCCTTAAACATCTGTCGGTAGACAATGATTACCATTTGACCTTGCACACACAAGTTTTTTCAGTGGCAGCCCAGTAAGCATGTTTTGTTGCTGAATTACAGCTGAGATAGTGCCAGTTTTACAGACGTCTGGCTGACATGTATAAAATATATCATTCATTACAGCTCCCTCCACGTTCTGTGGCCGCATATTTGTTTGCCGTTGTGTAGGTCTCCAAATGTTCCAGGTGTGATTGGCCCATACCGCAGGAAGTCCCTGTCTCCAACGGCTAGTCTCATGTCCTCCAGTAGCTCCATGGTGGCATCCACAGCCAAATCAGCAGCTTCCTTGTGACGTGAGCCGTGACTGGAATCAACAGTATCCTTATTAATGCCTCCCACGGGGTCATGTGTGCTCGTCCGGTCGGAACTTCCACCATGGCTGCATTTACCTGCCAAAAAAGACATGTTATTATGTTACGTACATACCTCCTGTTAGGCATTGGGGGGGTCCAAATGAATACCCTTCCCCATCATTTTTTTAAGTGCACTGCCTACAATTCTATATGTGTATATGAAAACATAGTTTTGAGGACTACATTGACCCTTTGAATTCACATCTAAAGGAATCGTGTAGCTGTCTCACCCCTTGTCTCTCTCTGCTGCTTGCATTGTAACCACGTGTCATTTTATCAGAAGAACAGCGACTGACCTTCATGAGTAACAGACGGAAATAAACTGAAAATAAATAAGACCTAACAAGAGACCGATCAACGGTATATATGTACTGTATATTCCAGTCGAACAGGAAGAAAAATGGATTGTTCCTTTAAGCTACCTGCAGGTTTTTCTGGGCTGAAGAGGTTGAAGTACCCTGAAGTGAGAAGCCCCTGCGGCAGCAGGTTCATCGCACAGTTCCCGCCAGTACAGTTTCTACATGTTGGTGTATTAAGGCCTGCAGCAAATTCAAAGAAAGAAGGAAGGGATTAAGCCTCTTATACTTTATAAAACATGGGGCAACTTATTCAAAACTATAGTTTAACAAACATTGCTTTACATGTTACTGTAGATAAATACACCTATATAGTAATGCTTGTTTACAAATGTCTTAACTAGTACGAAGTAAACTATTGAGTAAAAATGTACAGATTTTCATGTTTGGATTGTGTGATTGACAGCATACCACAGCTGTGTGGGTATCTGTCAACAAACAGGTCACAGATAAACTGACTGTGCCTATAATATGTGACTACTTTATTTAAATAGCACATTTCAACACCATCTGGTTGTTGAGTTGTTTTGGCAGCTGATATAATGTGTGTTCATTGAACAATAACCAGGAGGGCGGCAGTTGATGACAATTGGACTCATTAGGTCGTCTCTCCTACCTGCCAGGTTCTGGAGCGGTTGGTCTGGTTTGATCAGAGTGCTGTAAGGAGCAGTGTTCCCCAGCTCCACCCAGTTACTGTGGCTGTAGAAGTCCTTAACATACAGAATCAGAAACATCACTACTGATGGTTCACGTAAAACAGACCACAACAAAATAATTGCCTTAAACCTCACTTGTAGGGTATGAAAGACCCTTCCAAGAGTAGACCTTCCTGCGACAAAGTTCTCCAGCTTCACACTGGCCTTCACGGCAGCCACGCCTCAGCAGCAGAATGGAAAACAGAGAGCGTTAGAACCCAGGAAGTTACTTTCACATTTGTTTCGTGGAAGTCTTGAGTGAGAAAGCAATGTTTGGTGCATACCCGATGTTATGACATTACGTCCTCCATCGAAGCTCTCATCGTCAAAATGGTGCTTCTCACTGAGTGAAAAAGCAACGTCCACTAATGCATTGCTGAAGTACATGTTGGCGACGGAAAGAACGAACGGCAAGGTGGAAGAATCTGTGGGGGAACAGGCCCTTTGCACCTTGAGAAATGTCAGGCTGTCATCAATCTGGGGACAAAAACACCACCAAGTACTGAGTGCACTTTGTAGAATACATTTTTAAAACACCTCACTATTATAACCAAGCCTCATTCAATTCTTACTTTAACCGGGCTCATTGTTGTGAAAGAACCTGTTTGAGAGATCATGTTACACAGGGCATTGTGGTCAAATAGGGAGCGGGTTGCAAAAAAAAAAAAGACTTAAGTTACAGCAAGAGCAAATCATTGAAACTACGCACTTGGTTTAGTTGTAATTAAATAACATGTAAATGAATAATCCTTGATTGGCCATCGTTGTGTCCAAAGGGTTGACCCTGACGTCCTTCAGTCAGACTGCTTGATTTATTTAAAACACAGTACCACAGTACCAAGGAACAATAGAAATTTAGAAAAAAAACATAACACCTCATCTAGACATTTGAAAGCGCCACGGTACTTCTATTTGCTGTGTTTCAGTGTGGCTTTCCGACTCACAGTCAGGCTGAAGTCCCGCCCTGCAGCGGCAGCCATATCTCGGCAGACCTCGGCCGTCTTTCTGAGGGCGGCTCTCTCTGTGATTTCCCGGTGAGTGATGGACTTGGAGGAGATAAGCGGATTGAAGCCATAAATGACGCCTGGCAGGGAGACGACCAGGGCCGTCAGGAATGAGACTATCATGATGGGCGACCAAGTTGGAGAGGAGGAAATCTGAATTGTATTTTCTCTAAACCTTTTCAAACTCCTCCCTCTAGATTTTTTCTTTACTTCACGTCTTTGCTTAAAACAAATACAGACTGAGCAAAAGTAGGACGAAATCTCTGTATGCAGTGGCTCCTCGAGCAGTGAAAACACCTGAGGGAGAAACACAGTATTACAGTGAAGAGGGAAAGAAGGAAAAGAGAAACTACTTTAAAAAGTTTAAAATACATCCATTAAACATATTATTCACTTTTTCAACTTTAAGTTTCAACTTAATCCCTTAGAAAATAAGATGTACAGCTGATGTTCCTGTTTTGACCAAATCTGAAAGTTTAGAAATAAAAAATACCAATATTACTATTAACTAAAAACTAATATTTGATTTTTTTTTAACACACTACCAATCAACTACACAAAGTTAAATTGAAGTATTTTTCATGCATTCTTACCCTCAGGCCGCTCAGCCTTGTTTAATCGTTCAACCTCTTCAGCCTTCCTTTGTCAGCATTACCTGTTTATACTCCTGCATTATATGGCAACTGAGCTGTGTGTGTGTGTGTGTGCTGTTCCCTTAAATGTAAAAAAAAAAAAAAAACTAAACATGACGTGAAGTTTTTCCTGATTCCAATCTTGACTGTACTGTACATACTGTTTGCCTTTTGTTGATGAGGCATTGCAGAAAAGAAATAATTGGATTATTCGTCTAGGTGCGGTGTCTTCTTCCCGGAATCAGTGCTTTTGTAGCTGAGATACCGTCACCTCTTCCAACTTAAAGGAGTGTTCATGCTGCACGAGGTGACATCCGGCCCGCCCACGGCGTCCAGTGCGGCCCGCGGGGAGGTACGGGTGACTTTGACGTAATGTCAACGCCCATACTGTTGGGACCCTCTGCCCCCCCCCGTCGACTTAAATGGCCTGATTCGCGTGCGGTCGAAGTGGGCTGCGTCTGAAATGAGTCTGAGACCGCTGCTTTAGACTGAAACAACTGTGTTTTAACTTGGTTGTGACCAATGACTGGGCTCACATACGTGTTCAAACACATTGATCATTGAACATTGTACATTCTCCATATATACGTTTATTATTATTGAACATTGAACACATCGAAAATGCAACCTCTAAATGACAACACTAGCTGGGTAGTTAGATCTGTTACGAGGCTAATGCTGTTCATGTTGCGCTTTAGTCTAGCGATTACGAGTCGCTCTTGTGTTTCCGTCTCCATTTCTGAGACTTTGTGTACATGTACTGAGATATTTGTGTACGTACAAATTGAATGACGTTTTTCTGTGCGGGCTCTCTGTCTTTTGTACGAGAGTCCCATTTTAGCATTGTGGCCTCATCAGTCTCAGTGGCAGCTTTGGATCTTCAGCCGTCGAACACATAGTCATTCAGGTCCTGCAGGGATGGATACTACGTGCTGAAATGAGGAAAGAGACGCACAGTGTTCAGTATTTATCCAGTAGATAGAGTTTATACTTAAAGATCTGTCTCTCTCAGGAAGCTTTGTGTATCTAGAAACAAAGGAAATCTGCCGTTTATTCCAGACGAACTGAGAACCGAGAGAAAGCGAGTAGAACTGCAGGTCCACTAGTGGAACTGAGCACTGCACTGCAACAAATTGTCTAATCCCAATAAGTCTTCCTGTTTCCTGTTTATTGTTAATTCCCCCCAGCTGAGGCCTAATTGCCTCCACCTGGCACCGTCCCCCTCATTCCCCCTTGCAGACAAAACCACGCCCGCCACCACAGTTTCGTTTCAGTTTCATCTGATTAAAGCTTGAAAACAGAAGTTGTTGTTGTTGACATGTTGTTATGACGTAGCACATCCTGAGCAGCACCATATATAAGTATTGTCTTTTCTCTGCTGCTATTATTCTTTTCCAGATTGTAAAACATTTACTGATTTTAGTTGGTGCGTTTTGTGCTTTACATACAACATCTTTCTTAACACAAGCCACCAAACAGTATCTACAGCAGGGGTGTCAAACGTAAACGCCCGCCAGGTGGTTCAGTCTGGCCCGCGGGATAAATCTGCATTATTGAAAGAAAAAAAATAATAAACTTTTTTTATAAAATATGCAGTTCCTATATTGACCGCTAGTGACGCTGTGTGTGGAGTCAGTTCATGTGTTCAGAATCCGCTTGTTAAGTCTGACGTCACACGGGACTTCCGGGTCCAAGCGCTCCACTCGTCCACATCGAATAACACTGGCGGAACCTGTTAATTTATTGACGATCACGTCCTACTTTAGTGATGCACCCTTGGCGGTCATAAAGGGTTTAAATTCTTTTAACTCCAACATAGTGGTTAGTGTAGCGCATCATCCAGGTGGCATAATTAAGGGTGAGTAAGCTGTAAGGTTAGGCTAACTAGCTAGTTGACAAGGTGTCAAAGTGTTGACAAGGTGTCATTTCAGGTGTCAATATAATTTTTACAGGACTTCTATAACTGTGAACGTAACTAAACGAAGATTAAAAAATATACAGAAGTATTGTTACGATAAACAGCGCTGGCAGCAATGTAGTTTGTGATCGTGTACATGGCTAATATCTATGAAAACAGCCGCTTGAAACAACGGAGTGCCTTAGCAGTAGAGCACAGTTCGATCCTCGGCTCCGCTAATCCATGTCCTCCTGGCTATGAATATTAGTTACTGATGAACACGTGTCAGTGTGTATGGTAGCTGCGGTCATCATTGTGTGAACACGTGAAACCTACGTACGTTAACGTACCGGAACGTTACCTTCCCGAAAAACCAACACCGAACTACAAACTAACCTTCAGGCAACATTTGCGAACCAAACGTTAGTGTAATCAAAAACTAACCTTCTGGGGACCTTAAATTGTTAGCTGGGTTAGCCCATAGCATCGGCGTTATCAACTGCAGCCATTTTCTCGTATCTTTCTCGTCACAGGGAAAGCGATAGAATGACAGTTGAATGTCACTTGTTTTTTTAAACTCCGATTTATTTAAACAACACGGGACACAGCACTGCGGCATGTTAAAACTCGGGCGAAATCGGTAAATAGGTAGAGAGGACCCGGACTTTGGACCCGGAAACGGTATTATTGGAGCGTGGTGACGTCACGACTTAACAAGCGGATTGCTTCCAGAAGCAAAAATGGATTTTTGTGGAAAATGGATTTTAAATGATTTATACATTTTGAGGTGTTTGATGTATTTTAACATGCAGGACAGTGTTTTAACTTCCACAAAACTGTCAATAAATTTTTTGCAACAGTGTACAATCACTGTGATCAGTTTTTATGCATAATGCACTTAAATAAATGTTAAACTGGGTGAAAATGTTGTTTGGAATTTCACATAATTTTCTTAAAAACACTTAGGTTGTTCATAATATATTTAGTAAAAGGACAATTCATTGCATATAAAGATTTTTATAATTTACTTCTTTGCACTAATACAAAGAAAAAAGTGGACTTATTTTGGCATGAGTTTGGCCCCCATGACACCGATTAAGTTGTATGCGGCCCCCAGACCAGAATGAGTTTGACACCCCTGATCTACAGTATCTACTATCTACTAGCACATTACAAATAGTGACTCACAGTGTGAATAGTGTATTTCACTGCACTTCTGACTGAGCCGCTGCAGAGTAACTATTCAGCAGCCTTCTGGCAGACGGCGCATATTTCTGAACGTCATCCAACACAAACACATTGGAAAATGTTAGTGCGGGATAACTTTGCAGGGGTGCGCGTGTGACGCGGATCGGTTTTCCCCTCTTTGTGCGCCGCTCGGCGCTTGTGCGCGTAAAAGTGAGCGTAAGCCAGTTGGACTTTGGATCCCATCGGGGGAAACTTTAATTGCGCTGAGGGGGGGGTACTCGTTGCAGAGAATAGGAACCAGCTGCATTACTGTGAGTGATGGCCTATTACTTTTGTATTGGCTTTGCATATTAACATGCTTTAGACATATTTTATTTGTTATTTATACTAGTAGCCTACTGTGGTGATTTTCCACGTCCCCGATGTTTTAGTGTAAGCTAAAAGTCACATGTTCTTGTCTATGAATCATTTAAAAAGAAACATCCCCCCCTCTGCTTTTTTGTCAAATCGCACCCTGCCTACAACACCCACAGCGTGCACGTGCCTCGAGGTTTGAAGCGTTTTCGGAAGTGATTCGGTGAACGAACCAATGACGTGATCTGTCCTAACCGAGGCCTCATTTGTCATCAGTTACGTCATTTTCCGGAAGCGATACAGGCCTCGAAGCGAGGCTTCATTTGACAAGCCCATTTTTACTGAGACAAGCCTCGATGCCTCAGTTCATTTGTCCCATCACTAAACAAAACCAGTTGTACCTGTATGACAATCTTTAGATCCATCTGTCCGATAGCATTGCATGTTGTCGTCATTCAATGGATCTCTTGTTTACCACATGTTTTCCACAGCTCCGTGCCAAGCATTCCTGTTTGGCCCGTCTGCTTTACCAACATAGAAGAAGCACTTGTGTGGTTGGATCCTTGTCTCCAGAATTTTTCTGCAGATTTTCCCTATAGGTCACTAATAGCTTGCGTTTCAAATGTAGCGGCACTTCAGAGCCAACAGAAGACTTCTTCTGAATGCGCCACAACAGAGTCTCAGAGCTTGGGATTGCACTTCCTGCATCTTTAACAAGGTTTTTGCCGCTGACCTAAATACCACACAACCATAGTCGAGAACTGGCCCTGCTAGACACCTTACTACATTTAAAATATTCTTACATTTCTTAACTCGTCATCCAATATCCCACACATCATTAATCATGATGGAGTCTGCAATAAGTCTTGACTTATTGCACTTTCCTGAGACCATTCTCTCTGGGTGTTTTCTTGATAGCGCTGTCCCAATTCTGACATTTCAAAAGTAAAAACGTATTTAATCTAATTATATACTCTGCCTCCTATTCCTCCTTTTTTCCTCCTAAAAACACACCCATCACATGGACATTTGTTTGTGCTCATAGCTGTTACGATCGCAGTCCGATGACGCGCAACGGGGACAGTCAGCATGGATGAATCACATGAGCTTGTGTGGTGAAAGAAAAATAAATAAATGAAATATTCTTCTTTGCTTTCTTCCACCTTTTTGTCTTCGTTATAGAAAGCAACCTTTATTGTCCGTGTGCAGAAATCCAAAGCATGACTGCAGAAACAGCGTTTCATACATTTCAGTATATCTGACATGGATTGCAAACCATTTTGACTTGAATAAATATAACAACGCATGTTTCTGTAATACTCATCGAGGTATTCTCATTTTATGATCCCCTGATTAAAGGACCCTCTTAATCCATTACACTCAAAGAGGAAATGATTTGGCCTTGTAGTCCTGCTCCTAATTGCAATGCGCTACAGCTGGTGAAAGTAAAACAGGAGTTCAGTTTAACAGATAATTTAAAGTCACCGATGTAGAGCTACGTCTGAGAATCAAACTGTGGGAAATAAACAGATTTTAATTTCTACCCCAGAGACGGATGATGGCAGCCTGGGCTGTACTGTTAATGACATGTGGAGTCTGCACACGATTTGCAAGTAGTGTAAATTCTGGGTTGTGGCTCGCTTTGGTGTGACTGTTTTGCACCGCCATCATATCTGAGTAATATTTTTATTAGCTCTGCAGAACACACGTTAAATAATCAAGTGCCCTGCAGGCTGTTGACGACGTGTACGCTGGTTGCAAAAACGAGATGGAGTTCAGAGTGGAAGCACTGATTCCTCCTTATGAAGTATTTAAACTGGCCAGAAGAGTCTTCCGTGTAAAGGTGCTCTATACATTGAAAAGTGCTGGAAAAACGCTTTCAAATTTGAATTGTGCTCTTTTAACGTTTAACGTGCAAAATAACATATAGGCATTAGAAGCAGTACGGATATCACATTGTTCTCAAGTATTTTCATTTTATGAATAAAATTTCAAAAGAACTCAAAGTAATTCGGAAAAAAAATTGAAATTCATTGTCTTACATATTTGTTCTGACGTATTTGTCATTTGTACTCTGATAAATATAATCTACCAAATAATAAGATGGTTGTAAAATCCTGTTGAATATATTAAAATACCCTTTTCACAACTACTGAATGTTTTATGTCTTTTTTTAGAATGTTTTGCATGCTTACTCGTACGATTAATGACCAAGAAAGAATTATTTGAATGGATTAAGCAATGTTATGAAAAGCCTGCAACTGATGACTGACCTGAATCAACCATTGGGGATGCATGTCAACAATAAAGCTGGAGCAGCTTGATGGTTGACTGCCTCAGCACATTTGCATACAGCGACGTGGCTGGTACAACAACAGCGTACCTTTGAATCATTCAATTGTCAATCAAGCTGTCCGATACTGTCAGATCAAGATATTGTCAGAAATCGCTGAAAGGTCTAAGTGAGTAACACACAACATCATGGCACTGAAGACGCCATACAAGATTTGAAAACGGTTGCACGTTTGCCGAGCCGGGATGAGAAGTCGGAGCTGAGTGGATTCAGGTGTACAGAGCTGGGATCAGTGCGCGTCCACGGCTTTCCTCAGTAGACCACGGTATCAACCAAAGATTTACTGATGCAGCAATGGAGAAGACGCCGCACGCAGCATATTCCTCACCTGCTGAGCAGCAACTGATCATGGAAAAATATGAGGAGGTGAAGCATTTAATATGCAAAAAAGGAATACGGCAGCTGTAATTAAACAGAGAAACACGAGTGTTGTCATGCTGAAAGTGCAATCTTTTTCAGAGACCGTATAGTTTTCTTTCCGGTACGGCAAACCGGATCCGAATATCTTACCGGTACGCCGTACCGGACAGTACCGGCTTACTTTCACCTCTGCTTGACGGAGAACAGATGAGCGTCTTTACGACAGTGCACTTTTATTTTCGGCCTCTGGGGGGAGCCTCGCTGGAAAATCAACCCTGGTTGCTTAGTACCCTCTAACTTAGAGGCTCTAAGTACATTACAGTTTTATTTAATCTTTAAGAACAGTTTTTTTGATCATTATGGTGGTACTTGGAGAGCCAAGTATTTTCTGAGTTGGTAGTTGGTGTAAAAAGTTAAAAGTGAACTGGAAATTCACCCCAAAGATTTCAAACCCTTATCCACAATGCGAGAATATATTTGACAATATCCACAAATCTCTATAAGCTGTGTCTAATTCCAAATATCTTTCTAAAATAATGTGCACAAAAACAACAGACTGGAAAAGATCCTGGCAGGTCAAGATAAAATATATAAAACATTTTGGAACAGTTTGCAAATGGTGTAGAAATTACATACAAGATGCTTCCTCATGTATTTTATCTAAACTGAAAAGGAAAAAGGCTAATTTCTCTGGCACGGGGGGCGCAACAGCACCATGCAGGCTTCCCCCCAGCTGAGGAGTTGGCCCTTGTTTTAAACCAAGGAAGGCCTGTGACTGACGGGATTCAGGGTGGGACAGCTACTGTTTTTATTCATCCAAAACGTGGTTCACAAATGGGCATCACATATCGCCCTCATCACGTTTACAATTGTTTCGCAACGACTACTACCCCCCCCCCAGTATTCCGGCAGGGTTTACACACATATACAGGTTTTGCATGCCAGAACATCACTCTTGGGCCTTATTTGGTTAGTGACCATCAGGGGAACACAGGTGTATTCTGACTGATGAGATTGAAGCTGGACATCCTGCTGCACATTTAAAACACACAGTAACAACTTCAGGGGAAGACAAGGTTGGTGCTTAAAACTTTCTTGACTTTATCTATTAACTTATAATGCCCATAACACTGAATAAATGCATTAATTGTTTAGGGCCATATTTTGTTTTCATTTTGTGAATTATTATTTATTTTTATAATAATTATTATTATTATTAGCAAGACAGCGGCATGAATCTCTGCCTGTCTGACTGACATCTTGCAGTGGATGTCCGCTCACCATCTAAAAATTAACCCCGACAAGAATGAACTGCTTCTCTTCCCGTCAAATGACTCTCCTACCCAGGACCTGACCGTCAACTTTGGCAACTTCGTGTTAACGCCGACTTTGACTGCTAAGAACCTTGGTGTGACGCTTGACAGCCAACTCTACCCGACTCCAAACATTACAGCGACAACGCGATCCTGTAGATACACGCCTTACAACATCAGGAGAATACGACCCCTCCTCACTCAGAAGGCAGTGCAGGTACTGATTCAGATTCTTGTCATCTCCTGGCAGGTCTCCCCGCTGCCGCCATTCAACCTCTGCAGCTTATCCAGAATGCAGCAGCTCGACTGGTCTTTAACCTTCCTAAATTCTCCTACACTCCTCCACTCCACCGCTCTCTTCACTGACTACCAGCGGCTGCCTGCATCCAGTTCAAAACATTGGTGCTCACGTACCGTGCGGTGAATGGATCGGGTCCAGTCTACATCCAGGACATGGACAAACCCTACGTCCTAACACTCCGCTTTGCAAACTGCTCCATCACTAAGAGCAAAACACTCAACTAGAGACTACGTCTCTTTGCTGTCCTTCCTCCGTAACGGTGGATCGAAATCTCCGATGACATCAGGACAGCAGAGAGCCTTTAAATCTTCTGCCGCAAACTAAACACACATCTCTTCAGACTGTACCTTGACCAAACGCTAACAAATTGCAGCACTCAAATTGTATTGGCTCTTAAATTGTACTTATATCGGCTCTTATCTATAACAAGTTGTAAATCATTTTTTTTTGGGTTGAAAGTACTTTGTTGTTTCTTGTTCTTTGAGTTTGTATCCCTGTGGTTGAAATGCACTTATTGTGAGTCGCTTTGGATAAAAGCGTCAGCTAAATGACGTGTGATGTAATGAAACCACTGCCAGAGCCCTGCAAAATTATCTCCAGCAGGCCACAAATGTGCAAGTGTCTGCTCAAACGGTTGGAAACAGACTCCATGAGGGTGGTATGAGGGCCTGACGTCCAAACGGTCGGAAACAGACTCCATGAGGGTGGTATGAGGGCCTGACGTCCAAACGGTCGGAAACAGACTCCATGAGGGTGGTATGAGGGCCTGACGTCCAAACGGTCGGAAACAGACTCCATGAGGGTGGTATGAGGGCCTGACGTCCAAACGGTCGGAAACAGACTCCATGAGGGTGGTATGAGGGCCTGACGTCCAAACGGTCGGAAACAGACTCCATGACGGTATGAGGGCCTGACGTCCAAACGGTCGGAAACAGACTCCATGACGGTATGAGGGCCTGACGTCCAAACGGTCGGAAACAAACTCCACGACGGTGGTTGATTGGCATTTGCCAGATAACACCAAGATTGACAAATTCGCCCCCGGCGCCCTGTGCTCTTCACAGATGAAGCAGGTTCACACTGAGCACCAGTGTTGGGAATAACGCTGTTTCAAATAACAGCGTTAGGTAACGGCGTTAGTTTTTCAGTAACGGGGTAATCTAACTAATTACTTTTTCCGTCGTTACAACGCTGTTACCGTTACTGGACCGTAAATGCGGTGCGTTACTATGCATTGATTGATGCAGGTCGGCGGCGGTGCCGAACCTCGCGCGACGTTAGCCGCTGTGCTGTCATGCTGAAAGTGCAGTATGTTTGAGAGACAGTACAGTTTTCTTTCCGGTACGGTGTGCCAGTGTTACATCCTACTGCTTTGCCGGCGCGCGCGGGTTTGTGCAGCGGCAGATGCTGTCTACCTTGGTCACGTGATTCGTTCCACATTCGCAAACATGTTGCTGAAAATGTTCACATTTTCATTGAATCGATTATGATTTTACAAGTGAGCACTACATCACTGCCACGTATAAAAAAATATATTAAATATAAAAATATTTAATAAAAGATCGCCACGACCTGGATTCGAACCCTGTCGAGCAAAATAACAACACGTCCCAAGACAGCTGCGCTGCACCGTCAGCCAATCGAACTTAGAAACTTAACAGAATGGGGAAGTTATGTGTTAAGTTATTATGTGCAGGAGCAAAAACATTGTCTTGTAAGCAACGCAAATAGTTACTTTCCCTGGTAACGAGTTACTTTTATTGTAGAGTAATTCAGTTACTAACTCAGTTACTTTTTGGAACAAGTAGTGAGTAACTATAACTAATTACTTTTTTAAAGTAACGTTCCCAACACTGCTTAGCACACATGACAGACGTGGCAGGGTCTGGAGACGCCATGGGGAACCTTCTGCTGTGCTGCTTAAGTGTTCCCTTTATTTTTTGGAGCAGTGTGTAGATTCCCATTTCTAAACCTTTTAGCTTTTCCTGATGAGTACCTACATGAGAGGTATACCCATACGGAAAAGAAACAGAAAAAATATATAAGAATTTCCTATTGCCACCAATAGTAAATGTTTGTTTTATATGTATTTTATGTCTTATGAGAGTTATATGTCTCATACTATGATTTACTCATGAAAGTGGCCACCTTTACATTTTTCTCATACAACATTATTAAAAGAATTAAGTATCAATCAAGCAAACATTATGTATGTTGTTTATAAGGAAAGTGCATGGCAAATTATGTTTTCCGTATATGTTCCATATCATTTTTGTCATAAATTATATATTAAAAGACATTTGCTTTTTATATGTAAAGACATACAATTTTATATGTTTTTGTGTGTAAAATATATTTCATTTAAACAGAAACTATGCTTTTGTTATATCTTTTTCATAAGATTCTTATATGTCAGCCAATGAAAATTACCATAGCAGTATAAAAAATATATACTTTTCTATGTATGAAATTATACCAACTCATATAATATTCAATAGTCAAAAAAACATATGAATCATATATTATAATAACATGACTTAATTTGTCCCTACTAATATCTGAAATGTGATCAAATTTGAGTTAAAACTGGCATGGCATGGTTTGACCAGTGCCGAGAACAACTCATTTCTACCACACAATAATATAAATGCTGTCTGTATAGACCTGTAATATTGAGGGGAAAAAAGCTGTTACGCAAAGTTTTAAATGTCTTTATTAACAGTGAACACTAGGATTACAGTGCCAACAGCTGTAAACGCTAATCTTAAAGATACAGTTTGAATGAATTAGTGACAAGATAGGAATATCTTTCACAATAACAAAATAAATGTTGAGGCCAAAAAAAATATTTTCCATATTCTTCCCATTTTATTACAATCAAACAGCTTCAAAGAAGTGATATTACAAAAAATTTAGCGCGAAACACAAACAACATTATTGAATGTTGTTCTGAATTATTGCGTTCAAACACCTTCAATAAAAGGGATATCACGGAAAGATCTGCAGGAAAACAACTTTTACAGATGTTTCCCATATCATTATGATCAAATTCCTTCAATAAAGCAATATCACTAGATGTTCTGCAGTGAAACTTATTGTACATCTTTCCTGTAACACACATTCTCATAAAATAGAAATACCAAATAAATTGACAGATCTAGAAGATTTCCAATGTTTCAATTAAACTAGGGGATGGAAACTCAATTACAAACATATTACATACCACTATGGATTTAAAAACAAATTGTTTTTAGAAGTAAATTAACAACATCAATTGATTATTCATAGACAGTTTTTTAGATCCCTCTGGGAAGAATTTAAAAACTAAAAATGGCATTTCTCCATCTTGACTAGTTAGTTACTATCATGATGAGGTGTTGACCTCACCACTGAAACAGGTGGAGAAAGCAACACATTGGGCTGTTGAAGTGAGGGGATGTTTGTTTTTTTAGCTTGTTTTCCGATTCAGTATTATATAGTTATATAGTTATCGCTAATATTATCCAGACCCTAGGTGACTCCATTTAATTCTGATAATATATGGGCACAAACATTACACTGAATACCAACTAGGCAGTTTATTAGTAAGTCAAATCAAAACGTACCGTAGAAGGTCAATGAATCTTTACCAGAAGTGATTGTGCAGATAGAGAAAACAATTTTCCAAATTGCCACTAATCAGCCCAATCCTCAGTGAATCTGGGGAAAAAAAGACAACAAACTAAGATTCATTGAAAATTCCTTAGAAAGTAGGCTTTCATTTTTTACCATTCGTGATAAACACTTATCAGATGTATCATAGCAAGGTAAACACACTTGTAGCTAAACAAAACAAAAAAGCAGATTTACACGTAAAAATGAATCCAACCACCTATGATTGTATTTTTAGGTGTTTCTATGCTTCAATTGTTGCTGCTAGTTACTCATTAGTTATTAAAGTAGGTTCTTCCTACTATCCATTTATATTTACGTTGTGAACTGACTTTTGCTGAATGCCGCATGCAACTCAAATGGGGGAAAAGAAGCAGAATTGTTTCTCACATAACCTCAGTTTTAATATTAAATCGCCATATAAGCATTGCCTTAATCCGTGGTGGTGACGGTAGGGGGGTGTGTACAATTCACAAGATAGTAGTTGTCTGTATGAGAGTTATTTGGGGAAGGAAGTTTCCTGGGAATCTTGGCCTACTGTTACCTATACCTCAGTATATTTTTATATTTAATAATGCCTATATGATTATTATGCAGGCTACAGACAGTCATTCCACACTGTTGAACTGTATAGTAAAGTTTCAAATCTCAAATATAAAGCTGAGACTGGAAACACTTTAGTCTTTTTCTGTATTTGTAGCGCTTTCCTGTACTGTGTTGGCTGAATTTGCAGTGTGTTTTTTAAATGCTGCACATTTATTGTCAATTGGGTGAAGTTTTTTTCTTAATTTTCTTGTTTTTTCTATTAGCATGCGTTTTCTTAAGTTGCAATGCACTTATCTCTCAGAGCCACCGTACAACTCAGATAAAGGAAGAAAAAGTTCCTATGGCCAGTGGGTGAAATGGCTTACCAATGTACTTTGCTGAGTTCTTAAGAAATCATACTTAATACTACATATAGTAATCACAATGCAAGGATCAGAACTAGTGGTTTATTGGAGACTTACAAGTGGTGGACTTTGAGTGTTGTTGAGTGTCTGTTCTTCCCCGTAAACGTTTTTCCAATGCTTGATCTGAAATACCCAAGAAAGGTTCTTATAATTAGCAGTTAGCAGTGTTGGAAAATAGAAAATTTCAGAAAGAATTAGTATAGAAGTATTCAGACCTGTTCACTTTTTTTCACATTTGTTATTTTGCAACATAATGCTAAAACCGTTAAAATGTATTTTTCCCCTCGACAATCTACGCTCAATACCCCAGAAAGCTCCCCATCGCACCCTTAAGCGAACCAACAGCTAACTTTCAGGTAACGTCTGGGAACCAAACGCTAACGATACTGTGACCAAAAGCTGACGTTGAGAGAACGTTTTGGGAACCATAAATTGTTAGCTGGGATTCAAGTATCTTTTTCTGTCCGGGAGACAGAATCATGCCAACAAGCTAACGTTACCTATAACTAGTTCACCTCACTAACGTTAGCTACGGTCTTTGAACCCATGGCTAACGTTAGCTGTAGCTACTTTACGTTAGCTAACGTTAGCTACGGTCTTTGAACCCGTAGCTAACGTTAGCTAACACTCAGCGTTCTAACGTTTATATGAAGAGTTCGGTTAGCTAACGTTAACCGAACTCTCCATATAAACGTTATAACGTTAAATCTGTTCATCCGCCTATTGCATATTTAATCCACTGTAAACACGGAATAGATTTTAATGTAATAATGTTTTAAACATTCAAAATTAGTCATCCCAATTTGCTTACATGTTTGTCTAAAATGAAAAGAATATCAACACAAAACGTAGAATTCCGTTAGGTTGTTTCAGAAAATGACAGCGCAAATGTTTTCTTACCTGATATCTTTGCAGGATATAACTTCACTTTACTTAAGTGACCAGATCCTGTATGTTCATATTCCAGTCTTTTGTTCTTCGTTGACATCCCACAATTCGCCTAAAGTGAGGTTAGGTTGATACACCAGGTCATCGGTAAGTGAGCTTGGATCAATACGGCTGGTGCGATCATAGATATAATATACATAGACGCCGCATTGACCGCTACCACCTATCGGCACTGACAAGAAATGCGGCCGCC
Organism: Apeltes quadracus; assembly: GCA_021346845.1. NCBI lineage: Eukaryota > Metazoa > Chordata > Actinopteri > Perciformes > Gasterosteidae > Apeltes > Apeltes quadracus. The sequence goes on from CM037925.1 coordinate 7,064,998, forward strand.
ATCTTGGAACGGTCGCCCGCTCCGCTGAGTGTAATCTGTTTGGCAGGTGCAATGAGCTGTGAGCGCATTCAATGAATCATACCTCACTGAATACCGAACTGATTTTCACGTGTTTTTTTTGCTGAAAAAGTCATACATGCAGCTATAACACAGGCCACATAGTTCGGCGTATTTTAATATTCATTGTGGACTTAACAGTAATGTAATATTCTGATATGATGTGACATAGACTATGATAGGTATTTTGAAAATCACTATAATTTTGATGGAGAAGCAGAAACACATAGTAGTAGTAAAGTCAGCCATTTCAAGTTAAAAAAACAATATAAGAATTTTATAATTCGCACGCACACTCAAACAAATACCTTCAGAAATCAGATGGAAAAATCAGATTAAAAAAAATATAGGTCAAATTGAATCATTAATTACTTCCAACACACACAAACTTAAAATCAATGTGACGTTTGACGTTGTGGCGCCGGTGGCAGCCAAAAGAGACGCTCGGTGAAGCCGGTACAGAGAACCAAAGAAAAAAGGTTTTGGGTTTGTCTAAAGTTGGAACGGCCCTAGAGAAATGTTAAGGTAGCCTACGCTTACCTAGACAGTTTAACAGTAAGTTTGATGGATGGAAGATATGAGGTATCTTACTTTTGTTGAATTACATGTGAATAATACACTGTTGAGCAAGTTGCTTTGACATTGAATAAAGCTTCACTACACAAGAGCTACTACACAGTGAAATGTAGCAAGCTAAGCTAATCACAAACACAGCAGTAAGCTAGTTCACTACATAGGAAGCTACTTTAAGATGCGTTAAAGTCGTGTGGCCAATGTTATATTTCTACAATAACATTACTGTGTCAGTTTTAATCTAAGTGTTATGGAATATGACTTATCAAGTCTAATAGGTAGGTAATATTCTTTTCACAAAACACAACAAATAGTACGGTAATATTAAATCTTACTTGTGAAAGATAATCCCCCGAGCCCTGCTGGCGATGGTCCGCCGATTAGCGCAGAAATAAGCAGCACAGTGCTGCGGCATCTTCTATCTTCTGCTGCTGCTACGCATCTATGAGTACGACCTCATAGATGAGCCGTATTTCTCGCGGCCAGGAGCCTAAGAGGAGGGGGGTCATGGGGGGACAACTGCCAAGGGAGGCCCACGTCAATTTCCGACAATTTCCGGCAGTTTTTGGCTTTGCCCGCAATTTGCCGAAAACTGCCTTAAACCTGAAATTCCACGACAATTTACAGTGCCGCATACTGCCGAAAATCCCACTTTTCATGCAGTGTAACAGCAGACACTGGCAGCCCAACCGTGCTGCACAGGGGGGCAGAACAGCAGCTTTACGGCAGCAGCCTCCCGCTCAGAGTGTTCGAATGTGAGCGCGCACAGTTCTCATTGGCCAGTTTTCTGAATGACAGGCAGATTATCCGATCTTGTTCAAAGCAACGTGTTGAGACAGCGAATAGCAATTGTTTTAGCGTGGTAACGTATCACATGTAGGAAAAGATGACTAATTTTAAAATAAACAAAATAAATATGTGTATTTAGTTTTATATGAAGGCTGTTGAATTTCATTGATTGCAATGAAAACACCATTTGACCAGTTTATGAATAAAATGGAATAATATATGATAAAGTTGTAATAATACCTACAGGTTCACACAAACACATTGCCATTAGGTATCGGGACGAAATCTTTGAACCCATAGTCAGACCCTAACCCGATGCACAACATTATGTTTTAGTCTATCAGACACCGCCAAGTTGCTCCTCAGACTTTACAGGAGCTCACCAATGCCCTTAGACATATCTAGGAGGACATACCACAAGACACCACCCGTTGTCTCATTAGAACAGGGGTGTCAAACTCATTCCGGTCTGGGGGCCGCATACAACTTAATCGCATCTCAAGTGGGCCAGACCAGTAAACTCATTCTAAAATGACATAGAACTAACAATAAGTCCACTTTCTTCTTTGTATTAGTGCAGAGAAGAAGTAAATTATAAAAATCTTTATATGCAATGAATTGTCCTTTTAATAAATATATTATCAACAACCTAAGAGTTTTTAAGAAAAGTAATGTGCAATTTCAACAACATTTTCACCCAGTTTAACATTTATTTAAGCATAAAAACTGACCACAGTGATTGTGATTCACCTCCATGAACATGTAGGAAGAGGTCCATTTTTCTTGAAAAATCCGACACTGTCCACTTTTCTCTTTTTTGACAAAGACATTTCACTGAAGAGGGTGCCAGGGTCAACAGAAAATGCGGGTAAAGCGATAGACGTGAAACAGCGCCAATAGCGGACAATATAGGAACTGCAGATTTTATAGAAGTGTATTCTTATTTTTTTTCAGTAATACAGATTTATCCCGCGGGCCAGACTGAACCACCTGGCGGGCCGTTTCCGGCCCGCGGGCCGTACGTTTGACACCTGCATTAGAAGCATGCCTCAATGTTGTCAGGCATGCATACAAGGACGTGGGGGCCACAGAAGGTATAGAGAAAATTTAAATTTGGCAAAAGGGCTACCCTGTTACATAATTTTATTCACTTTGATTCTTGGGGTGTCTATAAAATAAAGCCCTCTGATGAATTTCTTATATCTATTATAAGATGTGGCGTCCTTTTGTCCCTAAGACATTAAACTGTCCAGATCAGTTTAGATATTACAAATAATTTTTCACATTGAGATCTGAAAAGGGTTCCTTTAAATTTTTAAGGTCAATTCAACAGCAATTCTGCAGTTTGATAATGTCAGCATATACGCCAGGCTAAATTGTCTGAATATAGCTAGAGATCTCCGCCAATGACACCAAGTCCACTGGCGTGGCTATGACTTTTGCATAACTTTAAACCAAAATTCACGACCGAACATTTTGTGGAATCTTGGTGTATGTGCATCCAGTCCATCAGCAGGCTCAAGAGGCTGACTTAAGCCTGCAAACAACTGTTGATTTTCGAATGCACATTCGCCACTACTCAAGGGCGCGGGAAGGGGGGTGCTGAGGGTGTTGCAGCACCCCCTGCTGGCAGGCGCTGGATTAAATAAATATTTAAAAATAATTACTAATTCTCTGTCTGACATTATTTATATTTTTGTAAGTGAAATGATGAGTCAAACAGCAAAAAACGGGTTATGGATAGGTTTGAATATAGGCTACTAAAATGATCAGTTAGAGATCAACGTGAACGTGAGTGACGTGACTCACGTTACTGACTCGTAACGTGGCTGAGGCTCGTTGACTGGAGAGTTAGTTGTAGAAAAGAATAGCTCGCAGAAAAGGATACACGATCTTTTCATCCGCGATAGTAATGTGGCAAAAATTAGCAAGATTTCATCTGATGTTGTACTTGACGGTTTCTCGTCCACCGCCGCTGAAGAGCCAGAGTGTGACTCTGAAATAACGTTAGCAAGCAATTCGGCTAACGTTAGCAGCACCATCATTGCATCTAACGTTAACGTTTTAGAAGGATTCGAAAAGCCCTGTCAGCCAAGCGACTTCATTTATCCTGGAAGGAAGTTTGGGACAGAAACTTTTGAACGGTGTTTTCAGCCAGGCTGGTACTCAAAGTGGCTACATGACGTGTCGGATAAGGACTACGTGCTGTGTTATGTGCAAAACCCGACGCATCGCCCTCCCTACTGCGCCCCGTCGTCTAACCACAAACGCTTCGCTCTCCCGAGTCATGTTAAACTTTACATTAAAACTATGGAAATGGCTTTTTAAAACACCCCAAATCAATAAGTTCTCACGGTGTTCTCGGGTATCTCCGTGGCAACACGTCACGTAACAAGTCTGGTCTATGTCACCGGGCACAGCTCGGTTGTGCACGTGAATAGTGCGCTTCTGTGGGGTTGTAGGTGGGCGCAGGAGTGTTGTCGCGGAACATTGGAATTTGTGGCTGCCCAGGACTTTTCTAAAACGTCTCGCTATCACTCGCACACCGCACTAAAATGACGTATTTAGCAGTCAAATTAGCAGTCAAATACGTAGGGTGTCCTTAGCGCTAAGGACACCCTCTTTAGCTAGCCTCAGGACGCCCAATGTGGAGAGCCACTGTCGCAGAATCAGCCCTCCATCATTAAGGAAAACTCAGCCTCTTTACACGGTCTGGAGGTGCCCATGTGGACATGAACTGTAGCAGCCACGCTATTTTATAACTGCACAATTTATAGAATGTGGAAATCAAATGTTTTTTCAGTCATGTTCAAAGTTCTGAACACAGGGTTAATACACATTTTGACCAATCGATTTTCATGACTTTTCCATAACTTTAAACCAAATTTCCATGACCTTTAACTGGACCTTTAATGAACTTGGGTCGATTGGATCATCTAAACTTTTCAAAATTTCAAATGTAAATATGCAACTTACATAATGTCATATGCTAATTATGTGCAACATTTAAATGAGTGATTGAGTCTTTTTTTAATCTTGTTTTTATTTAGCTTGATTTTTAGATACATTGAATTAGCCTGGGTTTTCCCATGCTGCCTTGCTGCGCGCGATTTATTTCGCGCTGCAAGACAGTCTGGAAACCATGGAGCAAATTTGCCGCTGAGATAGGGCACCAATCAGTGAGCGGGGAGGGTGCAGCAAGACGATGACTGTCGAATATGCGCTGGCAGGATTGTTGATTGCCCTGACTCCTGTGCGACTGTCACACCTAACAACGCTAACCTCTCGGATAAACTTGGTGTTTTTTTCGATAAAAACATGTCTGTAGAGTGGCCATATATACCAGGGGTCCCCAAACTACGGCCTTTGAAAAAAATCTAACTGTGAATAAAAATTAATTTTGCCTATTTTATTTCAATATTGCCTAAATGAACAACAACAAATATTTCCCATTTAATCATTTTAGGAACATTCACTAGTTGAGAGAGGAGGCTTTAACAGGAGACTTTAACATTATGATGTTATCACAAGTGTCATACAATCTTGAAAATACCCTAAACTCTGTTAGGTCATCTCATCATGTGCTTTTTCATGAAATTTTATTTTAAGATTTTTTGTTTTTGAATGTCTCATATATGCGAGATCTTACATATGTCTTAAGATAAGGTATGGTTTTTATACAATACTTATAAAAACTCTATAAAAACTATAAAAATTTCAGTTTCACAAATGGTTGCCCAACTCATCAAGTTTGATATTACACATATCAACTTAGGATATTGTATGTCGATTTACTGTCATATATAGTAAGTTCCCAAATTATATAAGTTTCATGTTACACAAATTTACTAAAGATATTGTATGTCATTTGACTTTTGACATTTTTTAAACCCTTACTTACAAGTTTCAGATCAAAGATATAAACCAGGGGTGTCAAACTCATTCTGGTCTGGGGGCCGCATACAACTTAATCGCATCTCAAGTGGGCCAGACCAGTGAACTCATTCCAAAATTACATAGAACTAACAATAAGTCCACTTTCTTCTTTCTATTAGTGCAGAGAAGAAGTAAATTATAAAAATCTTTATATGCAATGAAGTGTCCTTTTTATAAATATATTATCAACAACCTAAGAGTTTTTAAGAAAAGCAATTTCAACAACATTTTCACCCAGTTTAACATGTATTTAAGTGCATTATGCATAAAAACTGATCACAGTGATTGTGATTCACCTCCATGAACATGTAGGAAGAGGTCCATTTATTTTAATAAATATATTATCAACAACCTAAGAGTTTTTAAGAAAAGCAATTTCAACAACATTTTCACCCAGTTTAACATGTATTTAAGTGCATTATGCATAAAAACTGATCACAGTGATTGTGATTCACCTCCATGAACATGTAGGAAGAGGTCCATTTATTTTAATAAATATATTATCAACAACCTAAGAGTTTTTAAGAAAAGCAATTTCAACAACATTTTCACCCAGTTTAACATGTATTTAAGTGCATTATGCATAAAAACTGATCACAGTGATTGTGATTCACCTCCATGAACATGTAGGAAGAGGTCCATTTTTCTTGAAAAATCCGACACTGTGTCCACTTTTCAATTTCACTGAAGAGGGTGCCAGGGTCAACAGAAAATGCGGGTAAAGCGATAGACGTGAAACAGCGCCACTAGCGGACAATATGGGAACTGCTGATTTTATAGAAAATGATGCGTATTCTTATTTTTTTTTCAATAATACAGATTTATCCCGCGGGCCAGACTGAACCACCTGGCGGGCCGTTTCTGGCACGCGGGCCGTACGTTTGACACCCCTGATATAAACATTTAGTAAACTGTATCTATGTCTTTTCCATATGGGTAGATTCACTGGAGATACGTTATTTGTGCAGACTGCACTGCACAGCGTGAAGTCATGCTCTCGCCATCCCACAGATGGTCTATTTTTATATGCCGAACCTGTAAAGAAAGGCACTATTCGCCGTACTGTCAGAAGTGTGTTTGGCACTGATGTCCTTGGCACACATCTTTATTACCTTCCCTGGCCACAGTAGAATGTGTTACAACAAAGAGGATTTCCACATATGTCGTGTAAATGGGTGATTGTGTTTGATGTGCAGTAAAATGTACCATGCATGAAGAGGGCAGTTTGTGCAGTAAGTAGCTGTATCCCGTCTGTCACAGGGCTACTAGACAAAGTTTAATATATATGCAGTAGTTAAATTACTTGGTTTCATAATATGAATATGAACCAATATATTGGTATGATCAACAGCATGTGTTTGATATGCTATGTACAATATGTCTCTTGTGCTGCTTTTTAATCAAAACCAATTTTGGTATTTAATCGCTTTCCCTTAATTTGGCATTTGTAGGACAACAAAAACTTTAACAAAACTTTTTTTTTTACAGCATCTGCATTTTTAGTAGCATGCAGAACACGCATAAAACACACACACACACACACACACACACACACACACACACACACACACACACATATTGTTTGACATTTATCTGCTAATGGTTTGAATCACAGAATGCTCCTGCTAGTTGAAAGCAGGCCTTCTGTTGTTAGAAGTTTGTATTTTGTAAAATACAATTTATTTCCAACCATGAACTTGCATGAAACAAAAGCCATGACATACGTATTCATTGAACTTTCAGAACATCTTCACAGGAACAGGCACAATGTGGTTAGAAATCCGTGCATAGGAGGGGTATACATTCTATTTTTTTTGGCACACAATTAGATTACATGATGCAGTCAGCTTGTATTTAACAGCACCTGTGAGATAAACAGCTCATCACAGTAACTCTCAGTAAGTTGTGGTATTCTGCTTTAGCGGGCAAAGGGTAACAGAGGAGCCCACACCAAAGCCAGCATACAAAGGCTCACTGAACTGAGCTTTAAATCTGTGGATAAGCTCCATAGTGTTGGATATTGCGTAGTAGGCCACAGTGTTGCCTGCGTAATCCAGGTACACACCGATTCGCGTGGCGCTGGGAGCTCCAGGAAGGTCTTGGTCTACCTTATTGTGCCAGGCGGAGTATCCCGAGTCTGAGCACAGAAGACTCCAAGACTTGTTGTTGTAGCCCAGCAGGCTGTGCGAGTTCTTCCCCTTTCGGCTGATACTCTTGTAGGCCACTCCGATGGAAAACTCCCCGCTCCACTCTGCCTCCCAGTAAAATCTGAAACCGGTCAGAGGCTCTTTGCACAGCACCTGGGAAAAGCCGTCAAAACGTTCTGGGTGATCTGGGTAAAACTGGACGGCTTTCCTCCGCGTGACCCTCTGGTTACCGTCCGACAAGGCCAGCTCTTTATAAACTGTGTTTGGATCCAAGGACATCTTGCAGGCATCTGAGCAAAGACATCATGCGCATGTTATATGGAGCCTCATAATGATCATTCACTCATCCATTCATTATCCCTCCCTCTGTCTGTTTTTCACCTGGACCAACTATTGGTAAGTTAGCTCCTCAACCCTACCAATTCCTGCATGAACGTAAACGGCCTAATCAACTGGTCGCCTTCCCCTCCTCCCGTTTTGAACTATATACACTCAACTCACATCTTAAGAAGTCTGTCCTGGTTTTTGGCTCCTGAAAATCAACTCTGGAAGGAACTGTTTGAAATGAAAAAAGGAATTAGTTTTTGATACATTTAATCTGTGTATACTTGTATATATACAATATGTCTGTGTATTTAGATGTTGTTTGAACTTAGTTAATTTAGTTATAAAACACTTTATCGTTCTCTGAAATCAATTTGAATTAATCTATATTCATGTATGCTTAAAAGTAAAGTAAGTTGTCACATGTTAGCACTCATTTACCTTTCAGTCGTTTGTCTCCATTTCTCGGTAGAAGGATGTAGACGGGCGTTTCACTCACTGTGAGGATGATACAGCATTAGGTCAACGTGCTCATTTACAGATTCCATTGTGTATAAATATTTTGTCAATTTCATCTGCTATTTACAAACCTGACTTTGAGATTTCACTCAATTTCTTCTTGCAGATAATGTCCAGATGTTCCTTCATCTCGGTGGCCGTCTTGCTCATCTCCCCAAAGGAGAACTGGGGGTTGATGAGCACTTTGGGAACCATGGCCTCAGGAGCAACACACAGGGTCGGAAAGTTCTATTCCACAATGAATGGGAATCCAAAGTCAGGTCAAAAACACAAACGATGCCCTCGCCTGACCAAAACAATATAATCAATATCAACAGTTCAACGATAACAACTGTTTAATTTGAAACAGAAGTTATCATGTTCTTTTCAGACAGCGCATGGAGCAGGCAAAAATGTTTACAGGTAACGTGAATATATAAATACATTTATCCCCTCATAGTAGCGCCAGTATATTGATTGAGGGAAGTACATTTTAGTTTGTTTGTAATTTTTTTTATTTTGGCCTCAACATTGTGTCTAAATAAAAAAGATGTGTGCTAATATTTCTTGCAGCCCTTTACAATCTTCCAAGCACCTGCAGGAAGTGAATGTTGTCCTCTGTTTCCAGAATCTGCCGTAGCTCTGTGTCTCTGCGCTGGAGCTCCAGTATCTCCTGCTGCAGGCGGTCCAAGTAGCCCTCAGCCTGCGACATCGCCGAATGCATGTTGGCCGTTATCATCTGATGGATTTCCGCCTTCCAGCGCTCCACCGCCTGCAGCATTTCGTGGAAGGTCTTATCGCTTTCTGCCTGCGCTCGCTGGGCAGCACTCTGAAGGGGGAGAACCACTTTAGGAAACAAAAACTTGCATGGATGACAACTTCTAATCAGTAAGGATGGAATTTAGGAAACGTCTGATCTTACTTTGAGAACATCCACATTGTGTTTGAGGTCCTGCAGCTCCTTCATCCTCTCCTGAATGATGTGCTGGACCTCAGTCTGGGTGACCACCTAGGACTTTCTGATGGAAAAAGGGGCTCATGTCAGGTGCTGCGATGTTAATTTAAACCCCTGGAACTGTTGTTCTCCACTCAAACAGCCAGACTCACCTGTTTTTCGACGCGCTCTTCCTCTGCCGAGGCAATGTTGTGGCCTCGGTGCTCCCTGACAGTGCACAGCACACACACGCACATCTGGTCAGTGCGGCAGAACAGCTCCAGGCCCTTCTCGTGCTGCGGGCAGATCTTCCGGTCCAGGTGGCCCGTCTCGTCCACCAGCTTGTGCCTCTTGAAGGTGGACGACTCGTAGTGCGGCTTGATGTGCGTCTCGCAGTAGTAGGCCAGACACATGAGGCACGACTTCACGGCCTTGCTGCGGCGGCCGACGCAGAAGTCGCACAGGGATTCCCGCTGCATGTCCGGGAAAGGGGTGAGCGCCGGGGGCTGGCGGCGGGGCTCGTGGTTGACGTCGGGCACGTTGCGCCTCAGCACGGGCCGCGGCGTGAAGCTGGAGCGGCACTGCGGGCAGCTGTACACGCCCATGTGGTCAAACTGGTCCCAGTAGATCTTGATGCACTCCAGGCAATAGGTGTCGCCGCAGGGGATGGTGACCGGGTCTCTGGGCACGTCGGCGCACAGCAGACAGTAGTCCTCTGGGGGAAAGGGGAAACTGGATTCGGCCATGATGATGTTGGACGAGACGGAGATTTGAAGAATTTGTGATCAGAAAATCCAATGTTAACAGGTTAAGTTTGCTGAATGATGGTATTTCCAGGTCTGTGCAGAGAATCCTACATCTTTTTATCCCCCAACCCGTTTTCAAACAAGGGACAATGCCCTTGTCTGGTGATATTTAAACAAAAGGCTTTGTTTGTACTTTAAACAAACAGTTCCCATGTCACCTGTACCAGCACCGGAGTGAGAGACAGCAGCAGGTGCCACCGCGATGGAAAAGCCTGACCAGCAGGAATTAAAGGCAAACACACACAGTGAGGTTGAGGTGTCACGAGCTTCCATCATTTGTATAGGTGTTGAACTGTAATGCTTGTTGACCACATGATCTTTTTTGGCTCACAACATGAGCTGCTGTTTTGCTGCAGCTCTGTGCTGCTCGCCAAGCACAGATATTTCACAAACCAGTCAGTGATTTGTTCAGGGATTACGTCCATTTTCCCCAAAAAACAACATTTATTGTGGGACAAGACTTGCTGCACATGCAAGTATTTACATTTGGGGGCGAGGCTCCTTTCCATCTGACTGTGAGCACTGAGTGGTTTCATGATGGTGCATGATGTCAAAACAACTTGACGTGTTTATCCTGTGAACAAAGCAAAGAGCATCAGTATCAGTGGGCCTATGTGGGTTCCCACGGGAACACACTTTTTTAATATGAGCTTTTTATATATATATACACACATATTAAATTGGGTATGGATTTTTCATTTTTCAGTGTAATTGTAATTTCAGTAATTGGTTCCGCCTGATGCATAATCTTTTCTGCTTTGTGTCAGCTCTACTCTGCCTGTGAAGGGCCGCTCTTTGTCTAGACAAGAACACTCTTGTAACAATGACAGTAAAAGAGAGGAAAAAAAGAAGAGATGACATAGACGAGGGTGGGAGTGCATTGGAGGCCTGACAGATAGCTGTGAGCTAAATGCTAATCTTTGGGGATGTAGCACCTGCCCTAAAACATGGACAACGGAAGACGTGGGGAAATGTGGCACATATGCAGAGAATTCAAATAAACAGACGCAGCGCAGAGAGGCGAGGAGCTAATGACAGTGAATAGACACTAGAGAGGCTGAGTGCCGATGATGTCATTGGCTGTGCTGGTCGGTACTCTCTCCCTCCTCACTCCCCCTCCCCTCTCTCCTCCTGCGTCTCTGCATCCCTCCATCCCTCTCGTCGTTGTGAGAGAGCCTGGGAGTGGCAGGAAGGACGGGAGGCAGAGAAAAAAGGAAGAGGAAGAGAAAGAGATCAAGCGCATCAAGATCTTCCTGAATATTTTCAAAGCATCCTTTCCTTTACGGCAGCAGGTAGGCCTCACTCTTTTATTTCCAGCGTCAGTGTGCGTCACGCACCAGCACGCCATCCCATGACGTGGCTATGGAAACAGCAGCAACAAGAAGCCATGTCTTAGCTCTTTAACTGACAGGATGTATTGTTTCACACTCCAGTAATGAAAACTCATTTGTATTATTTATGTGCACATTTTTTGATGCTACAGTTTATTTCAATATTGGATTGTATTACAAAATAGTGTCTGTATCATAACGGTTTGTAGCCAAGCAGAAATGCAAGACTGGCTCTCCAGTGAAATCTATGCACATGCTTTTATGTAAATCATGTTTTGAAGGTTTGATGCCTGGAATCAATCACATTTTTTTAATGAAATATCTGACCAAGAAATGTTTTATTGGAACCATGAAAAGGGTAAAGGACAAATGTTTTAGAGTAATTGTGTTCTTTTAAAATATTCTTATTGTTTTTTTTCTACTTTTTCTCATATAAAGTGTGTTTCTCTGTGCGTGAGAGGGATGAGTGGACCAGGAGAAGAGAAAGTGGAGAGCGGGCATTAGAGGGAACAGTAGAAGTCGGGCTGATTGAATTAGATGGGCCTGACTGCAGCTTTGGTGTAAGTGGGACATAATGATGGATGTGAAAGTGTGTGTGTATGTGTGTGTGTGTGTGTGTGTGTGTGTGTGTGTGTGTGTGTGTGTGTGTGTACAAGTGAGCTAGTGAAAGAAGCCAGAGTAAAAACAATTACTTAGGCTGAACATGATGGCAGCGCTTTCCTGGCAGACCAACTATCAATAAGCTAATTGTGTCATCATGACGTTCTCATTTTACTAAACGTCCTCCCAAGGAGATAAAGTTAATGAACCACCCAAGTGAAGGTGTTGTTGCTTTTTGAAGGGCCTTTTGAAGAAAGGACAATCCAAGTGTGTTCATTGATTATTCTGATATGTTGCTACTTTCCTCTCTGTGTATCTGTCAGCATGGCGGAGGGATCGGTATCTGTGGCAGAAGTGGAAACTTCGTTCCAGAAGTTTGCAGTTCATGGAGACACAAAAGCCAGAGGAAAGGAGATGAACGGCAAGAACTTCGCTAAGATCTGCAAGGACTGCGCCATAATTGACGGCAAGAACGTCACCACGACAGACGTGGACATAGTTTTCAGCAAAGTGAAGTAAGATTTCGTTCAAATATTTACAACAAAAACGTACAAAATGCAACAACCTGGTCACATGGGAAACAACAACTACTTGAAAAGTCAGGAGATTACAAAAGTACTTCCCTCTTATGGACACTGTGAATATGTACAGCAAATTGAATGGCAATCCAACATTTCTTAAAAAACTTATTTGATATATACTTAAATATTCAACCTCATTGAGGTTATTGAGGACAATTTAGGCCAATGTCATCAATTTGTGTGTAAATGGAACACTGGCTTCAGAAAACATTTGGTGTTTTTTCAGGGCGAAGTCCGCTCGCGTAATCACATTTGAGCAGTTCAACCAGGCCCTGACCGAGTTGGCTCCCAAACGTTTCAAAGGCAAAAGCAAAGAGGAGTCGCTCCAGCAGCTGTACGGTCTCATTGTGGGTAAGGAGCCTGCCAACGTCGGTGTCACGGTGCGTATTTAGTCATTTCTAACGTCAACATACTCGCCTTTCACCCCTCTCAGGCAGGCATCATTATATAAAGCTGAAGTGTCCTAATCCACAACTTAAAGCTACGATCGAATCCTCCACTTCTTCCTCTGGTTGAGTGAGATTCACAACAACATGTTCACATATCTCTTTTTATTTGCCAAATCTGGTCTAATATTGGTGTTTTTGCCATTGTCATTCTTTCAGCTCCAGAAATGTCAAATTGAACACATAATGATTTTAATTCTGTTACAGAGATCATTTCTAAAGGTGCTAAAAAGAGAGTGAGTGGAAAATAAGGTAAGCAGGCAGATGGGTTTAAATATGCACATGTGTGTGTGTGTGTTTTTTTAGAAAGTGGCAAAGGCAGCAGCAGTGGACAGACTGACTGATACCTCCAAGTACACTGGAGCGCACAAGGAGCGGTTTGACGAGTCCGGCAAAGGAAAAGGGAAAGTTGGGCGGGAGGACATCCCGGACGGCAGCGGCTATGTGGGCGCCTACAAGGGCAGCGGCACTTACGAGGAAAAAGTTAAAGAGGCATAGTTTTGCGGATAGGTTATGAAAACTTTAAAACTTTATTCAATAAGTAGAACTAGCACTGTTAAATATACAAAGAACATGAAAAGTGAAATACATTTGTTGGCTGCTTTCATTTTTAATACAAAACAAATGAACTGTAGATGTTTGTTGCCCTGGCAATATTAACTACATCCATTAAAATCTATTAAAATACAATTAAAGAAAAACTACAAGGTTTTTGTGAGTTTGCATAACTTAAAGAAACGATTTATAAAAATAAAATCCAAAGATATTGGACCCGCAGTTATACAGAAATGTGTGAAAAGCTGATGCCGCATATTTTAAATGCTTCTTCAAGGACCAAAAAATGAAACTGCAGCCCAGCATGCTTTAAATAAACTAATACTGCTTTGTATAATAGTTTAACACTGTGCCTTAGTATTGATGTCCAGGAATGTGCTACTAAACTCACTTATCTTGATGCAATGGATGCTGGCAGGTTGGAAGAAATAAAGCCGCGTCAGCATTAGCTCATCACTCTGTAGCTGAGTGGCTTTTGCGCCTTGACCACTCAGTGCCCATTATTATTCTTGTTATGGCATTTAATCCTATCATGAATGGAAATGTACATTTACGAGTCCAAAAATAAACAAGCACTGAAGAACAGAGAACGATCCCTTATTGATGAAGCTCCGGCACAGAGCAGCCTACATCTGTATTTCTCATTCTTAAAGGACAAAAACATTATGCTTTAATTGTTAAGTTCAGATAATGTAATTGTGCGACATCATATTGATTCAAAATATATTGAGTGGCCCTTGTAGAAGTCATCATACACCTGTCCCTCCCTGTAATGTCGCCGAGGGCATTTATGGAGGATTAATCACTAATGCTTGTACTTTTAAAGATATTTTACCTCCTCCATGTCTCCCATTAAAGGCCGATTCTGTAAAGTCCCATCTGGAGTTGGTGTGGATGGTGTCATTGAATAATAATAGCCTGTATTCTCTGCATTCCTATTCTCAATTCATGATCAGTCACAGCATTTCATTTTTAAACATTTCCTTTGCAGGTGCGCACACTGGCACCTAGGTCACGTGATGTCAATGTGTGTGATTTGAATGTTCATTATCTTGACAGCACCTAGTGGTCATATCAAGTATTACACTATGGTATAAAGCAGCTGTTTGGTCCAGGGCAAAAAGTATTTTCCTCAGTAGTGGAGTGATTGGATCCATTGTGTAGCGGCATACACTGCTGTCTGCAGTGTCTTTTTTATAATAAAAAATGTTTTTATATTCCTCACCCTGCACTCAGTTACTTTAGGGGATTTAGAGATGATTTTTGTCAAGCTTTTTATTTTACATTGATCCAGAATTTTACAAACGGAAGGTGACCTCTTTGTTCGTAAACACAATTATGGTGAATCAACTTAGAAAACAAACGAAAACCCACACATGTTTGCTCAGCAGTATATTTTATTGATGTCGTAAAACCTCCTCACCCATCTCCACACTTACACCCTCATTCACTCCTTCACCCACCTGAATGGCCGGGTGGGCCTCGCTCACCTCCTCACCGAGCTGCTGGGCCTCACCAGCCCCCTCTTCCTCCCTGGCCCCCCCCAGCAGCCTCCTGGGTCTGGTCCTGACTGGAGGGCTTCTTCTTTCGTGGACACGCTCTCGCCAGGTGTCCTTCTCTGCCACATCTGAAACACCTCCCATTGTCTGAAGTAGCAAACATAACAGTAATCAAATGCATCGATCCTCACTTATTACGATTTTGGTGAGGACCATGTGGAGGAGCTGTCTATTGTGAGACACCACTTGTCTCCGCGAGGGTGACCTGCACCTTGAGGACACCTTTGTTACCTCGGATACCAACTCGCCGAGCAGCGCAGAGTCCGGCACGAACGCTGGGATGTTCGCCACCTTGACTTTGACAGCTCGGCGAGAGGCCGCACGGACACAAGCGTGCGGCGGACCACCACGCCGCTTGCCACCACCTTGCGCGCCTTCTCCACGCTGTCCAGGAAGAGGACAAGCGCGTTGTTCATCCGCACGGCAGACTTCACGCTGCCGTAACCCACGACCCCCCCCACGGCCAGGCCGCAGTCCTCCATGGAACACGGGAAGCCAGGCGCGAGCTTCACGCCATGCTTCCTCGTCAGCCCCGTGAGGTCTGTCGAAGCACGCAGCATGCCGACCGGCTGCAAACACGCACAAACTACAGCACACAGACGTTACAATCACACAGAAGCAACAATAACACATTCACACCAGAAACGACACCGAAAATAAACGAAATAACGGATAGACAACTTGCAAACAATTCACCTCTCGCCACGCTCCGTTTACTCCGCACTCCTTCCACTTGCACCACAGAGAGAGAGATTTTTTTATTTTTGAAAATCTTTACATAAAATCAAGGACACACTACACACAACAATTTACATTTCTCCTGACACTAAAACATTGCGCAACACAAAGGCCTCTGTAGGATATTATGAATAAATTCGACGGGTTCACACCGGAGTCACAAATTAACCATTAATAAAATTAATCTAGTATACACCAGTACAGTGCCATCATTCTAGAACTATGTGATCAATAAAGTAAAGAGAATATTGTAATAACCACTGTAACTTAAAACAAATTAAATAATAGAATTAATAGAATAATATCAATGTACGACTATGATCGTGTTTAATGTAGTGTGATCAACCGAAACGTATGCATTTTACTTGAAAGCACCACAGCTGATATGGACTGAGAGACATCCGAAATCCAAGGTGCATTGAACCTCACCTGCAGACCACTCCCAGGCGGGATGGACACTGACTTTCACCTCTAGCGGACCTGCATAAATCTTGTATAATGCTCGTTCTTTAATAAACACTCTTAATTCACAGATGTCTCCCGTTCGTCCACTGTTTCTTCAATATGTTCTCCAATCCTGTCCTTCCTGCTTCTGTACATGTTACCGGCACCAGACCTAGGGGTAATCTGGACCGGCTGCAAAGGTTACGCAGGCTAGGAAGCGCTGTGTAGCAGGGATGGAAATTAGCACCCGCCACCAGCCAAATGTGGGTGATTTTGTGTTGTGGCGGGTAAACTCGCTTCACCTACCGGCCACATACTGTTTCTTGCATACTGTTTCACCCGGACACTTTAGAGGGGTTAGAAAACAAATACAGAAAACAAGTATAGCATGCCTGTGGATTAAAGCTTGGAGAAAAACACGTTAGCGTCATGCTCAAACCAGAGCTAGTCTTATCAGAGCCCCTCTAAGGAGAGCCTGGGCACTTCCTATTAGCCCCATTGTATCGATCTTAGTTGCAGAATTCCACTGGAGGTGATTGCAGGCGAGTGCAGATTGAATGGGAGTCTATGAAGCTAGACGGCTAAATGTATCTCTTTCTCTTGCTTGTCGTTGAATCAACGTAGATTTGATTGTTGATTCCGCAAGTTCAATACAGGTTAGTCCAAAAGCCGAATGAATGAGTACTGATGTCCTTTCGATTTCTTACAGGTTGGGCCGTTGTTGGCCGGAACACGCTAGCATTCTGCTAATGAATGCTGATAAGTCAGTGACGGATTTGCGACCGATTACGACCAGAGACCCCGTTTGATAGCAGCTGAAGCTAAAGCACAATCAGAAATATAAACTTAAGGAGGACTTTCTGTCGAAGTTAACATAATATTTTAATATTAATATTTTCCTACGGGCACTTGTATTGTAAAAAGTTCCGAAGAGATTGCCGAAGAAATTTCCCTAAAGCAGCACCTCCGGCAGTATGAAAATATGTGACGTCATCACAATTTTGGAAACTGAGTTTTAGAAAAGATAAGTGAACTTAAAAATTCAATTTTCAGCTGAGTGTATTATCCTCGCCCCCCATTTTAAATACAACTTTAAAATTATATCCTGAGAAAAGTGGATTCTGGGGGGTGAAACCCCATAGACTCCCATGCATCCTGCACTTGCCTGCGAGTGTCGCCGCATGGACAGAGATGTGTTACTGCAGCTAGCCCAGAACCCGGAAGTAACCAGAAAGTACCCCTTCTCTTCATATTAGACATTCTCTGGTCTTATTCTAAACTGCGTTATGAGCGCAGCCTGAAGCTGCTTCCTCTCCAATAGAGCCACAGCAGCACCATCTACTGACGTGATCAGGTAATACCTCAAACGTCTGAAAGACTGGTAATAAAACTAACTTGTAGCATTTCCAACCTACTACATACACAGCAGGGTTAGCCACTCCTACTATGAAGTTGAGCAGCTTCCGTTCCGAGGCATATTTTCTATTGCAACATAACCGGTTTTCTGTAACCATCTTTCCTCAAAATGGTTCAACACAGTTTGCAGTACGTTAAAGAGGGGACAGAGCTTTTTGCAATGATAAAAACAGTGAAAACCCGTCTCTACTTTGTCACAAAAAGGACAGTGCTTATCGACATCTTGATCAATAACAGAAATAAAAGTGTTTACAGCAATAGCACCATGTAAAATTCTCCATTGTAAATCACTAGTCCTTTTTTAATTGGAGGTTTATATTTAAAAAAAACACCCCACTTTTCCTCTACTGTCCATAACCAGCTCTTTTCTCTACACGGTGTCTGCTTTCCCATTCAGCTTGCTCCAGTTCAGAACACAGCTTCTCCTTTGTTACCCCCTGCAGCCCTGGAACGAGGCCTAGTTCTGGAAACGGGTCATCCTTCTCAGGAGTTTCCTCTCCTCTGCTGTACTCTTGCAGCCTCTTTACTTGGCTCTAAGCCCACCTGTTGAGGCTCCTTCTGCTCTGTCGAACGGATTTCAGCCCAAGAAAAGAAGCCACTGAAGGTGCATTTGTCGTTCCCGGAACAGCTCCACCCTTTTCCTCAGGGTGGTGATCCCAGAGGAACATAGCAAGCTGTTAAGCCCCGGTGGTGTGCCGTCCTGGACGTCAAACCTGGCTCCATTCACCAGAGGTTCCTTGAGCAGCCAGTGAGGGGAGCAAGCCGGCCCCGGTCTCTCCCAGCTAAAATAGTTCCATGTCTGAAACAGGGACTGAAAAAAGGAGATAATCCACATAGTTTAATACGATTAACAAGCTCTAAAAAAAAAAGTGCAGTGTCCACTCCCGGCCCAGCAGATATCTTCAAAATAAAGCGTGTCAGGTCTCTACGAACCACCTGCGATGGACCTGCAAGGTATCTTTGTAGGAAATGGAACCTGAAAGTTGCCATTCTACTCGGGATGCGCACCAGCCCTTGCCTTGCCTCCCCTTCTGCTAAAAACAGGACACTTTGAGGGACCCAGTGCAGTTTGTCCCAAAAACAATCCACTAAGATGGCCTGCACCTTTTGTATGAGGCTTTTGGGTGGCTCCATACATGCTCATTTATACAATTGTAAACGCTGCAATGGATATGTGATGCGTTTTGAGGATTTTCAGCAATATGTTTGTGAATGTTTCACGAACCAGGAAACCGCTAACAGATAGAAAACTACCAAACAATTCACTTCATGCAACGCTCTGTTCTCTCAGCCCTCCTTCCACTCAGAGAGAGAGATGCATAATCCTTTTCACTTAGCAGCAGAGTGTCATCAACCATCGTTGACAACAGAGTAGATACCTTAGGCCAATCTCTTCCCCTGGTGGTGACAACAACTGTAACACAAATAACATCAACATCAAGCTGCTCTTGCTGTCTGAGCCTAACAAGAACCGCTACTGCAGGGCATTCCTCCGGCCAAGGTGACTTCTGCCTGCTGTGTGTGTGTTGCAAGGAGGAGGCAAGTCTGACATAGGAAATGGTGGCAAAGGCAGATACACCAAAACCATGACTGGATGGCTGCATCTTTTTCACGTTGATTGGTTGGTTTTGTTGCATTGTGTAAAAATATTATTTTAAGGATTTATTCATTCATAAATTCCTGCATTACAGATTTATTGCCATCAAGCATCAGTCTACTAGACTGATGCATTTTTAGAATTGTTGCATTTGGCCTTTTTAAATATGTTTGTCAAACTATTAATTAGTTTATTATTGTAAATACCAATTTAAATACTAATGACACAAATTACTTCTTTTCTCTAAAAGTACTGATAAATAAATGATGGTGTTTGAACCTAGCAGAGTGTGGCTATTCTTCCTACTTTTACTCTCCCAGTGTGACTTTACCACAGCAAACTGAAGCTCATTGGAACTAAATGTCCGAACTGGACTCAGATGCAGCAGGATGAAAGTGTTAAGCCGTCTTTATTAGAATCTCCTACACTGAATGACAAAATAAGTAGCTATGTAAATTCTATATAATCTATCAAACTTTTTTTTATACAAAATCAGCTATAAACGTGAACTATAAACTCAAAATCACTCACTTGTGAGGAAAACCTAAAAATGCTATGAAAAACTATTCTGTCAGGAATCCTGCTTCCTGATCCTGTTGTTCCTGGAAGTCTGTTTGTCTGAGCCCCCCTGAACACACCTTCCTAACGATCAACGACCTTCACCTGCTGCTGTCTACTCACCTGGTCCTGAGCTCCATTCCCTGCAGCATTTAAGCCGTGGCCAGACGAACAGTCTCTGCCGGATCGTTAGCGTATACACGTATGGTCAAGCCCGTTGAATCAAGTCTCCTAGCGAAGTTTAACCTGTTGAATTTCTCCTGTTGCCCTGCTAACCCGCCATCTGTTCCGCTGCCCACAGTTACCTACCCGGAGTGCCGCTTCCTCCTGCCCGGCCGTAGGCTTCACAGCCACCACCTTGGATCAGCTCCAACCCCGCCGTCTTCCAGCCCAAACCCCGAGCTACCCCCCCTTGGACCCTTACCATCACACCACCGCTTCCTAATAAATGTTCTCTGTCTATTCCTACTATCTTGTCCTGGTCTGCTTTTGGGTTCCGTTCTCGACGAAGTCGTGACATATTCTTAAGAAAACATATAAACAAAAATTCACTCTCAGAGGAGGCTATCAAAATGGCCATGAAAACTAGACTAATCTAGGAAAACGTACCAACCGAAAATCACTCGTAAGAAGGCAAAAAGAATCGGCTAAGTGATCTAAGAACAGGCAAAGCAAGGCAAGGATTACGGTGGTGGCACTTTGGTTTGTTTCAATGTTCTGAAGGCCGCACACAGATCTGATAGATCTGGATGGATCGAGCGCACCATGTTAATCATTATTTGGAACGGAAGCTTTTTGTGACAAACTATTCATTTGCCATTAAATGCTTTTATCAACACGCCACTTATTCCACCTCCCATATTTTCCATATTTTGCCAATTAGAACTAAAATGTCATATTAAAACAGTAAAAAAGTTAGATGAAAACACACTTTAGTTCTTTGAATTCACCTCAGACTGTATCTTTGGTGTTCACAGGAAGTGAACTTTTGCTCTTGAGTGTCACTAAACAGTTTTTGAAGCTTCTGCATTTTCAATGTCACCACCTTAAACGTATAAACTTGACTTGACCTTGTCCGTCACAATCTTGTTTCCTCTTTGCAATAAAAAGGACCAATAGACAGTGGGTGTGTTGACCACACAATGACCGGCAAAACATGACAGTGGGTAAAAGTATAAAACTACGATCAACTCTCAGGTTTATTAAAACACAAATAATAAATACTAAAATGTCATTAGTCTACATTGTTTAGTCACTTTTTAGATTGTTATGCACGATTGTTCCTTTAAAAACTTCATTTCTATAACAAATATCAAACGTTCTGCTTCAGTGATGCAGGAAATAATATAATAAAAATACATTTACAAAAGGGCTAAACATGTAGGAGGAAAGTTTAGGCACAGATAACTTTAAAACATCTGATATTAAAAAGTGCCCGATACAAATAAAGAAAGGTACATATTAAAATGTCCTGTTGCAACACAATAGAACAGTTTTTGGCTTCAAAAGGTTGTTTTGACGAAGTAAGTCTTTGCTTTAATTGTTCAGATAAAGAAGAAGCAGCATTATTAATTACTTGATGAATCATGGCAGCAAAGGCTGATACACCACAGCTATTTACAGCTATGCAGGATGTATCACTTTTGTGTACGAGTGTGAAAGCAAGTCGACACTACACTACATTTGCTGTTCTTAACTTGCTAGAGGTTTTTCACTAGCTAAGGGGCTTCAGAATGCGTACCCACGGACGCGAAGAGAGGCCTGAGCTGTATTTGTAGAAATACCGGAAGAGGCGGGTTGGAGGCGTGGTCTTGCTCCTGAAACTACGCTAATTAGCTTCAATAATTATTGCTGAAAAAAATAAATACACTAATATTTCACACTAATATTAATATTAATATTAATTGGATCCATTTCAACCACAGTAGCCCCCCTCAGGTTGCCGTGGTAGCTGAGCCAGCGAGTAGAAAGAGTCCTCTTCGTTGCTCTCAGGTTGATTTCCTTTACTTTGCTCAGAGGGATTAGTTTGCTCTTTGGGATGTTGAACAGAGTACATAGAGTCAAATGTGCCCGCGCTCTTTCTACACGCCCCCTTTGAATTGCCCATGAAGCTGGCAGCTTGGTTTAAATAAAGAACGTCTGAATGTCCATTTAGCCTCTCAACTGGTAAATCATTGACTTGGTGGAAGGAACAGTTAGAATAAAGAGCATCTGGGTCGGTCTGGTCTTCAAGTCTTATGTCTTCGTATTCAGCGCCCTTCAAATAGAAAAGAGGCAGAAACAACTGTTCATTTAAGTTAAACAAAACAAGTTGGCAAGCACATCCAAAGCTTAAAGGGATACTATGCAACTGGGGTTGAATTTCCAGCGAGGCTCCCCCCAGAGGCAAAAATAAAGGTGCACTCTCGTAAAGACGCTCAGTTGATTTGAGCTCAGCAGACAGGCGAACGCAACGAATCACCGATGTTCACCAGTGTACGAGGCCTCTCTCTGTCCAGAGCCCTTTTCCTCTTTCTTGCCTGCCCCGACATGGGCTTTCTCTGTTTTGTCGCTGGTTCCGCCATGATAGCTGCACAAATATCGCCACTGCACTACGAGCCCGAGAGTGTATGGCTGAAGCCCGCAGCCTCCCCTCTGATGCCGTGAAGCAAGACTCTGTGGGGGCGACCCGTCACTCCTGCAATTGCAAGTGCGGTATTTCCCCTACAGACCCCCAGGGCGGCCGAGAAAACCTTTGTTCTCAACCTTTGACTTATTTAATCATCCACGGTATGGAACATATTAATTAACTGAAAATTGTATTTGTTAAATCCCAAAATTGTATTTGTTAAATCTCCTTTGTTTCTCTTTAGGAGTGCCTGAGGCCGGCGGCAGAGTGCTTGCCCAGACGGTGTCTGAGCCTCTCACCCGGTGCGACCCAGCCACCAGTAGCACTCAATTTGTCTATTAAAACCCATTTGGTTGTTTTCTAGAGCTGACGGGAATTTCTTTGATATGGAACAATTTAAGACCGATGTTGAAATGAATGTTGTACTCTGGTGGAGTCCTTTGCCTTTGTCTGTTTGCTTTGGTCGTCTGTGGGTCTGTAGTTGTTTAATAATTAGTCCTACGAGACAATAATCCCACCCTATGGTACCGGTGGTCACATGTCGATCACTGAATCCATGATTTTACAGTTCAACGGCAAATAAACACTTTACAAGAATGAAGCACTCGCACGAAAGCGCAAGGCTCTGCATGCAGAGTGTGAGGCAGTGAATGCTCGGCTGTGTGGTGTTCAGCACGTACCACTCAATAAGGTGTTAAAATAAATGATTCGTATGGGAAGTGATCATAATGTGATACTGGATCTTGAAGAACTTTCTCCCTATAAAAGGATAATCTAACTAGATTAGATCCTTCATCGATGGGGAACGGGGTCCTGGTGGTTAGTTGGGTTAGAAAAGAAATGTTTGTGTTTGGCTCCTAATGGCAATGAAGTAAGAAATGAGAAGAGTTTCAGAGCTGTGAGGGAAATGTGTGAGACGTCTCAGTGTTTCTGTGGACGAGTCAATAGAAACCGTTGAATCGCCACACGATTTGAGCCAAAAACTCACCTGTTGTGGTTCTCTGTTTACGGTATCAGCACCTGACACAACTTCTGTGAACACATAGGACGTCACTTGTTAATTTGTCTGGTAGAAGCTTGACTGAAGTAGCCACATATTTACAACGTGTGTTTTAATCTTAATGTGAATCTTACTCGATCGCTGTTTCATCATGTTGTTCATAAGCTTGAGTGAGACCATCAGTATGGTTATTACGACAATAACACCTAGAACCAAATACAGCACATAGCCTGGACAAAGACAGAGAATGAGGACGGATGGAAAACGATCAGTTACACTTCATGGTGCTCAGCATGTGAGATGAGAACACAAATTCTTTTGTTGAACTGCATCAATTGACATTTAGTAAGCAGGCATGATGCTGGAACATGTTATAATTTAAGTGGTACTAGCAGTACGTGTGTATCTGAGCACGACAAAACTATTGCATTGATAAGTGTATGTGTATCTATGTGGTTTGCAACTAAAATCAACATCAAATGAAATATGCAGTCAATGTACTGTAATATGTTCATGCATGATGGACTCACTAACAGATCCTGGTGCTTCTGGTGCAGCAGGTGTTGTTGTATTGAGGGTTGTGTGTGACGTAGACGTATCAGTCACAACACCTGAGCTGTTAGACATCGTGGAGCTCTTTGTGACTGCAAATGAGGAGGTGGGAACAACAAGGGCAGTTTTTGGAGTCATCGTGGGACGGGTGGGCAGAGCTGAAAATAACAGACATGTGAACATACCAACAATTAAGAAAGTACTTTTAGGAAAAAAAGCATTTTCTCAACGAGAATATTTAGAGAATAAACTTACCATCCATGACATTAAGAATCACCTTTATATATGCGTCTTTTAAGACACTTCTCTCCACTCCACAATAGTATGTTTTGGAGTCTGACTTTTGGAGATTCCTGAAGGTCACAAACAAGGTTTTTCCTTTGTTCCATAACTTTATTCCATTTTTATTTTCAGTCTTTTCATATGCTGCTTTGATGATGATGTGATGTTCCTCCGTACATGGACTGTAACAAAAGTACTTGACATTCTCAGTTACATCAGGCCAAACGTTCCAGTCTGAGCAGCTGATTGTCACACTTTCACCAACACGACCATTTTTGTTCAGAGGCTTCATCTGCACGACACTCAGACCTACACGCAGAAAGAAAGGAGACATTTTGCCTTTGTCATAGTTCATCTGTACATTTCTGTTGAAATTGTTCAATTTTTACTTTTCCTGATGACAAAATGGAAAAATAAAAATAAAGTCCTAATAGAAGAATACATGTTTCATCCAACAGCTGCATCTTTTGTACACAAGCTACAGTTGGTGTAAATGCAGAAAGTACAGAAAAACAAACTCACCAGAAAGAAGACAAAAGTAAGCATAGATTTTGATCATGGTGAAAGTGAGAGAGCGAGTGAACGAGTGTGTAGGAATCATCAGGTCAGTCAACAGGCTTCACGTCCCTCCTTCACTTCCTCTTTTTGTCTCCGGTTGATGCTCCTCCTCCTGGTTTACAGACAGCCTTCGATGTGGACGGTGCTTCTACTAAAGGAAATGGTCCAACCTGTGGGGGGACTTCCTGTTAGCGGCACCAGCTTTTCCTGTGCTGCTGCTGTTGCTACAGAAAGCTTAACAGTAAAACCTTAAATCTTTAAGGCTTTAATTTAAGAAAGATTGTATGGAATACAGCCAGATCATTATCTGCTTTTTTTCAAGATATTCTTCCTCCGTAGCATCATACGATATATTTCAGGGTGAGAGAAGGACATTTTCTGGTAATATTAAAATAAATTAATATCTGTAAATATGTGTACCTTTAGCTACATGTTGTTGCAATCCTGAGGTAGAGGAAATCAACCAAAAAAAGGAAGTCAAAACAACAGCAGCAAAATGAATGTCAACAAACACATATGCACAGACTTTGACATTTTTCTTGCATATGATGAGAGCTGATTGAAGTGCAACATTGACTGCAGATACAACCAGATACTTTGAAGCTGCAGTAGCTGAATGTCCGTCCCTTAAATGACACAGATACTGTTTTTAATCACACCAAAATAAATAAAGTGCAACCAAGTTCAGTTCCTTTGTGTTCATTTCAACAGTGATACATCAAGTTGATATCTTGTCTATTTGAACTCACTTTGAACCATTTCTGTTTACAATAAGAAGTATAAACTATCTATAAAATCGTCACAACCGCAGTAAAACATTAGTGAAGTTTTAAAGTCTGAAAGTTTAGGCATTAAAGTGACGTTAACAGCACAGCGGCTCCCAGTAACAAGAGCTGCTCGTTGTGTATTTGTCATAAATGTGTGTTGGTACATTGATGTTCATGTAGCTTAATGGATGCTCATTAGAAGCAGTACTTATAGGGACACCCAGGGTTTATCTCTTCTCTTCATGCACTATTCATGATATTCCAGCAGATGGCAGCATTGTTCGGCTTATCGACCCTCCTTCCCCGGTCGATTCTCAACGTTGAGCTTCTGTTTGCGCGTGCTTGACTATGTGCGCGCGTGGCTGGTGTCGGTTTGCCTCAAAACCTTCAGCGTTCTAATTGTTTTTCTATTTAATCCTCTTCCGAGGCAACACAGAGATACGGGAGAGGAGAGCAGGGAGGAAGGAAAGGATCGCAGAAACAAAGGGAGGGAGAGCAGATACAAGCCGCTCCGAGAGAAGGAGGGGGGGGCAAAGGTAGGTCAGAAGGGGGCCGCAGTGGGACAGTTGATCGAGGGAGGTTGGCATCAGTCTCCTGTTATGCTGCAGGCCCAGCGGAAAGGAGCAGACACGCACAGCCACATGTGGACATGTGTGAAAAGACAGGAAGAGCAAAGAGTGAAGCGCGCCGAGCCAACGCGCTGATGGACGTGGCACACCGAGGGGACGATATACACCGAGGAGCCCGGCCTACAGGGGCCTACCTGCAGGGAAAGTGCTGGAAGAACATATAGGGCGGAGTAGAGAAATGAAGGAAGCGTGTGGGAATCAGCTTTCGGTGAGTCCCAGTGAGAGACGGAAGAGCAATTCCAGAGCTCTTGAGAGTAGAGGGAAGGCGAGAGCAAGGAGGGGAAGGAAGAGTCACAGCGTGTGGATGGGGAGAGGGAGCAGGGACGCACGCCCCCCTGCTCTGGAAGGAGTAGAAGGTTAAAAGAAAGAGGGATTAGGGAGGACGGGAAGGATTTCAGGAGAAAAGTTAAAGGTGCTGAATATGAAATTGTGAGCAATATGGCAGGCATATGCAAGTGTAGAGACAAGGTGATTCAGCTTACTGAGTGGGTTTTACTACAGAGAAAATGTGTTTAACTATGAATCGAAGGAAAACTGGAAATTTTCAGCCACTTTCTATGAGCTCACTCGGTTGTAATGCCATAAAGATAACGACGTGGGATTGAAGCAAAAAGCAAAAAGGAGACATGAAATGGACCGATGTTGGGATAGTCGACGATGTAAGGACACAATCGGACAACATCAAAGTGGAAAGAGGTGTTTTACTTAAGTGAATCACATCTGGCAGATGAGGAGGAGGTGCAAAATGGAGGTGAGAAGCAGCGGAAGAGGAGGGAGAGGAGGTGTTTGGGTAATATGTTCCGGTGAGTTAGACGCAGTAGAAGGAATCCTCCTCAAGTGGGTCACAGAGGCTGCAAAAAAAAAGACATTTATCATACATGACAGCACAGCATTGTGTGCGTGTGTGTTGGTGTGTGTATTTCACTCCATTGTTTCCCTTGAGTGTGTCTGTCTGTGTGTGTATGCAAATCGTTGTGAGTCAAGCTTCTTTGACACTGCACAGATGCTGAGCCAGGATGAGGAGAGACACTTTCTTCTCCCTCTCTCATGCTGCGTTCTCTGCCATTTCTCTCCTTTTTTCAATAAATTATTATTATCTCCTGACTTTTCTGATCTTATGTTACCAATTTGTTTTATCTCTCCTGTTTTATTTTTTAATTTTCTTCTGTTCTTTTTTCCTTCACAACCACACTCTAGTCATGTCTATTTCTATATGACCACTGATCTTTTCATGTTAAATGTTTTCTTCTAGCAGGAGCACACATTTAATTTGATATCACACATAAAATACCTGCAAATTATCACTTTAAGATCTTACTGCCCAGATAGCTGGTTTCAAAGTACTACATATCCACCCCAGTCCTGAATACAAACAATGGGAACAATGCATTTATTTTCTGTGGCTAAAATATTATAATAAGCTTTGTTCTGCGTTGTTTTGCGTTGTTGTTTTTTCCTTTGCACAATTCGCGAACCGTTCATTAGATCTACCTCGTACTTCTGGGGATCCATCGCTCCGGTTTGCTCAACACAAGTAAACTTTGCATTAAAAGCGTCTGTGCGCTGTGCAGCAGCAGGAAGGGGGGGGGCTTTAGAGCTCCGGGGTCTCGGGGGGCGGCAGCTCACTGACTACGGCCCACTATTGCTGCTGGATGCTGGGTAAACTAATGTCACAGCCACACCCCTCTGGGTCCCTGAGGTGCAGGCCGGTTGCTCTGGCAGCAACCGTCAGAAGCGTAACCTTCAAGTGGGAGTAGAAGTTGTTATTTTCTTCCCTCTAGAAATATGGTAGGCACCGGGTTCTGGATTGTATTTTTCTCTTAGAGGTATACTTAACTATCATTGTAATATCTAATCCCCATGAAGGTTACAAACAAGCGAGGAGGCAATGCTCCTCCTCAGTAAACGTGCAGTTTAAAGTACAACAACACAACTTTTCTCTTTCATTCTCCCTTTTTTAATGCATTCTATTCAAATGAGGCGAATACTTCTTATGCAGTGAATAAAACTATGACCCTCCAACATCTTTGTTACATGAAAATACATTCACTGAGGATTTCGAGACTTGCTGTCACATTTGCCTGCAGCAGCTCACTTCTTGATTGAAGTGTAACTCATTCAAGACGCGATACGCCGCCTTTACCTTCAGAGAAGTGAAAACAACCATTTAGTATTAACATTACATGGAAAATAAAGAGAAGTGATTAAAATAAAAATACAGTGACGTTTTAAATGATAAAGAAAGGAAATGTAACTGCATAGCAATCTATATTTGTAATGTAATGGATGAATCAGCATTAACTTGCATTTATATTTATGAGTTATAGAATGAAGCTACTACTTAGTCAACGATTTATAGTTGCCAGTGAGACATGAAAGTTCAGGAGGTCCAGTTTGAGTAATGGGTTTAGGTAATGCGCTGCACACTTCAAATTGCTGCACAGAAGTTTATAATTCTCTGTATTGACATTTTGAGACATGATTAGGAATTTACAACAGTAATTCTCCAGCAAAGTGAGTTCCCAAAAGGATTTTTTTTTAAATAGCTTTAAAATCCCACCATCACATTTGGAACCAGTTGTTAGATGTCTCCCCCAGCTGGCAAGTGTATCATGTGCATCATATTTAAGTTTGAGGACTCCTAAATGTTTACAGTGTTAATCCAAAGGACTCGCGGTCGTGGGTTTGTTCTCCCCTTTCACAATTGGCAAATGATCTAAAGCCACCTCAGCATTAAGAGCCTTCAGTGATTCACTACTTGTTTGGTTTCCTGTTTCAATTCATAGAGTTTATACATTTTGCATAACCGAGCACGAGCTGCCCAATTGGGGCAGAGGAGCTGATAGCAACACGATTTGGTTCCCTCAGTATTTAGATCACACGAGAGCTTCAAGCAGACGAATCATATAAAAGAAAAAATGTCCCAACAGTCTCTTTGATCCAAGCCAGTGGTGCTTCGTCAGGCCTGGAATGCTACCAGGATGCTCTGTTGGATTTTGGGAAATTACCACTAACATTTGG
The DNA here is from genome assembly GCA_021346845.1 of Apeltes quadracus. Taxonomy (NCBI): domain Eukaryota; kingdom Metazoa; phylum Chordata; class Actinopteri; order Perciformes; family Gasterosteidae; genus Apeltes; species Apeltes quadracus. The sequence goes on from CM037925.1 coordinate 7,094,304, forward strand.
ACTGTGCTAGGGCGTAAAAATGGTCTGGTTGGTCTCCGGGGATTAAGAGGTAATAAAAGCGCAGATTCCCAACTTTGTATTGTGGCCACGTGGGTGGTATGAGCAAACACACAGCCCAAGATGTTCAATAGTCTGCTGCAGTAACACGGGTGGATGCCAAAAAGTGGTTCAAACACCCAAACTGTCATCATCATCATTTACTGACTGACATGCCAGTTGACTGCACAGCTCTGTAACCTGTTTGCTGACTGCGGCGGAAATTAATGTCAGAGCCCTTTTTGCTAAATTGACAACACATTTTCGTAAGTGATGTTTAAATGTGTCAATTTATTATGCACAGTTAAGTTCAAGAGCGAGTGAGATGAAGACATCCTGGTAGGTTTGGAACGTTAAATCGGTCTCATGTGTGTTTCCAGCAGAATGGTCTTCTTGAAACTACCAATTATAAAATTATAAAAAGACATTTAATGGCAGCACATTATGCTGATGATGATCCAGTGATAAGTAGCACAGTACGCAGTATGCAGAACCGATTTAAATTTAAATTTATTAGGTAAATATGGTAGTTTTAGATCAGCAGTCCAGTTGTTTGTATTCAAAATGATTTAATTATGTATTACAAAGTTGTGGAAGGATTATGATACAAGGTAAAAAGCTCAAGTCGCACCTTCTCTCCTTAAATTTACTTTGCATCCATGGAAGATCAATCGCTCAAACGCACCTTGAGGAGACAAGGAGCAAAGAGCAAAGACGAGCGTGATTGAACCATTGAAATTCTTCTTTTCTACTTTCAAGAAGTAAAGTGTTTTCTGTCTGGCCTGTATTGACTTGTTTTTCATTTGAAAAGCGTCCCGCGGTCAGCACACTTTTCTCAACAGTGGATTCCAATGGGATTTGAGGTTTCATTTCAAGAGTCCATGGGATTTATTTTGCTTTTGTGTTTAGTTTGAAGTTGATTCGATAATCCATATTTTACACTGGAGCCAATGCTACATGGGGCTACTGGGTATTGTGTTGCTGTCTTTTGGCTTGCATCTGCCACACCACACTGGGAGAAAGGGTTAGTTCCCCCAAAACCCGTTGTCACTGGTAAGCAGACCCCTGTATCCGCTGCAGTATGCAAGGAGAGTTGAGTTATTAACTAGTTATTATTACAACTATTAGGATTATGTAGTTCGCTCTGAAATGTATTTCACATTTGTGGAGGGAAAAAAGGCCTAGTGATGGCTTCTGCTTGTGGTCCTTGTGGAGGAAGTGTAGTGGCAAATGTATTCAGGGTTATTTATTCAAAGGGACAAACACTGTGCTCACCGTACAAACTGTGTACATTTACAGTACATGCTAAACAAGTTTACAAAATGAATAAATAAAACATAGTTTATCTAATTTGTATCTGTTGTATGCATGCAGGGTAAAATGTATTAAAACATTTTGATGGCATTTCTAAGTTATTCAACCAGACAAATGCCTTTGTGTTTTTTTGAGGCCAAAATGTCATAATGACAAGTTAGATGTTATGTTCTATGTTCTTGAGGCTACGGCTTAAATTGGATGTAATGCGTTATTACAAAATCTAGAAAATTCACATGCAGTATTCTGTGTGTGTATGTGTGTGTGTGTGTACATGTGCGACTGCTTTAGAGGCCCACATTGTTGACTGTGAAACGACAGGTTAATGGAGGTCGCTGTGACCACCTCTTCTGTTCACATAAAGTAAAGCAAAGACACGTAGTGCAAGCACACATGACTATTCACACACGGACCCCATGTCACTAGTTGGGAGACAAATTAAGTAAGTAAAGATCAGGGCGAAGACATTTCAATGAAAAGATGGAAGAATACTAGTATTAGCACACACACACACACACACACGCAATACAGTGACATGCACCAAGGTTCTATTTATACTGGTCTTTTATTCTTGTCGTAGAGCAGTATAGACACAGTGTTTCCTTTACTTATATCAAGTCCATTACACTGTCCTTCTGGACATACATCTCTGACTTTGGTGTAAAAGTCCTCCATCTTCTTTTAGTTTTGGCCGTCTCTTTGCCTTAATAGAGATTATTGCTGGGGATGAAAGTCGCCCATGGTCAGCCTGATTCTTACTGTTTCAGTCTTAACATGAAGGGATTGCGCAATCCGAGAGGAGGCGCCGCTGTCTCCCCCCCATATGTGAACAGAAAAATACACAAATTCAGCGATATTGGTGATAAAATGGATTCATTGGAATCTAATAATGAAATTTCTAACACAGATGGACAAATATAACTTACAAATATACATCGTTATTTCTTTTTTATATTTCATGATGACAGAGGGGAGGCAATATCTCCATTGGAGCATATCATCACCGGTACAACTGGGGAAGTCTTTTGGGTCAGTACATCAAATTAAATGAAACGATGATTTGCACAAGGCGGTGACTCTTAAAAATGAACCCAGGACCTCGTTGCTGCGAGGCGTGAGAAGTAACCCCACACCACCTGAGTAGATGTAAATAAATAATGGGAGTATTTAACTTACTGCACAAGAACTTCCCCAGTTCACATGACTTTCTCTTCCCTTTATCTCAAGGTACAAGTGCAACTAACTACCGGGAGTCCACTTATTTCCTCCCCCCCGCCTCTTGCTCACCACGTTCATTTGTGTTGTCTCTCTCCGTCTGCCTCTGATTGTTTCTAACCGTCTCATCTGTGGATGATTAGTTAGTCTGCGGCCCTGCTCGCCGTTCGGTATGAGCCTCCTCGGGTCACAGGAGGTGATGTGATTGGTAGAGCGAAGCGGCCCTTCTGCAGCTTTATGTGTGTCCTGTGAGCTGTGTGTGCATGCGTGTGGGCAGACAGCCACAGTGTGAGACAGGCCGCTGGTGATGAAAGCCGTAGGACCAGGGAAAAGGTGGAGAGGAGGTCAAGTAGACCACAGTGAAACACACACACACACACACACACACACACACACACACACACACACACACACAGATGGACATGCAATAGCAAGATAATTTAAAGTGAATCTGCATAATAGAGTGTAGCAGTCTCACTCACATACACACCCCCGTTCCCTCATCCAGCCACACGCACACAACTACACACCTTTATTGCACCACCCTGCTGACTTAGAGGACGAGCTTAACTCAGCCAGGGATGAGTAATGACATTGCAGATACACACACACACACACACACACACACACACACTGACATTTTCTTGCACACATTAGACGTTTCTAGTTTACCATCATATCTGGCTTATAATAAGCAACATAAAAATAGGATTACTGCGTATCCACAAAGGCCCAGATGCTTGAACTCCCAGAAATGCTAATGCTGTTCTAGGGCCGTGGATTAGAGCACAGCAAAACAAAAGGGTCTGGCCCTCTACAATAAAGATATGATGAATATAAATATTCTTAACCCAAAATTGACACATGGTGATTTAAAGTCATATGAATGACTGTCCTGTTTGGACTGTAGTTAGCAGCATTGTCTTTGTGAGTACAGCAGTCTCAGGTTAATGCAATGAAGTGGCTTTCCTCGGCGGTCAGGAGCGCAACATTCCCATTCATGTGCATGTAAAACATGCACGTTTGCTTCTCATCTCACAGTGTCCTAATCAGTCTTCTCAACTCTCTGGGGAGTTTACACACAGCCGTGTTTGCCGCCTATCAGTTGATTGTGGTTTGAGAGTCGAGTATTTATCATTTTAAACAGCTTTTATCTTTCAACTAATACTGAAAAGATGAAAAAGATGACAAATATCCTTAAACAAGAAGCATATTTATCCTATGGAGACGTTGGAAAATGTGTCGAGATTGGCGACGTGTGCAACGCATGAATGGAAAATTAGTTTCCAGTCGCTGGAGAGAAATTCAAAGACAGTGTGCCTTGTTAAAGTGTCCATGAAATGAAGATTGGCACTGACTTCATGACAAGTGGACCCGATAAAGAGGAAATAGGCAGAGGTTTTGCAAGCTGATTAGCGGCAGAGCATATCACATTAAAACTTCACAGTACATTTACCATCCAGCTGTAAAAAGGATTCTGTTTTTTTTTTTTTTGTAGGCAAATTTCAAACAGGTGAACTTTTTGCGAAACTTTGAGCCAGCATCATCTCTTTGGAGAACCTCAGAGTGAGGCGCATTACTGCAAACCAACAGAAGCCATTCTTCACTTCATGGGCTCTTTACTAGTCAATGCTCATCACATTATAATAACATTAGAGGTGCCTGTTTTCTCTGCCCCAGATTTGGCTGTGTGGGTGTAAAGGGCCTGCAGGGAATTTTGTGCTGGAGTGAATAGTGCAATCTTCTAACTAAGTTTCTCACGTACATGATGATGCACCTGTCCATTAAAGGCAAATGAGAAAATTAAATCATATAACACTTGAGCACACGTAAATTGTACACTTACTCACACATTCTCATTTAAAAAGTATGCTCGTTTAGCCATGCCTGGTTCCTTCTCCTCCTCTCAGCTCTTTGTTGACTTAATTAAATTGTGGATTCCTCACACCTGCTTCAGTGAAAAAGAAGTTGAGAGAGGCCCGCTTGTAAATCATGAATAAATGTAGCTCAGCATTTGTGACTTTTTAGCATAGTTCTTTATCCACAGGCGCTCATTATTTCCCAGGAACCCATGTGTTTAATTATTTCACCTCGTCTTGATGAATTGAGGTTTTAAATAAAAAAAACTTAAGTCAGCAAGTCAGTTTGATTGAATTTTACATTCGCACACATTTATTATCATATCATTTAATTGGGAATCAGTTATTAAGGCTGCTATAGCAACACACAGTTGATTAGTGCTTTATTGCAAAGGTACATAAGTACTTCAAAAATGAGACTTTGATTAAGAAACTAAAGTGTAATTACACAATAACATCGGTGTTGCTCAAGCTGGCATGTTTGGGACCTGGACGTGCTTCCATGTGCCACCTTGGTGTGCAGCCCGAAGCACGTGGTTCACGGGGGGGGGAGTTACGTACACATGAGGCGGAGCAGAGAGATTTGTGGGTGATAGCTTGGTCTTAGGCGACGTGCTGAGGACAGGGGCGATATCATCAACAACACCAAACGTGACACTCAAGGGCAAATGCGCAGCACCAATGGAATAGTGCTCGAAATGCAAATAAATGATTCTAATCCATCACTCTGGAACGAGGAGGCGCAATTCAATCTGTATCCAAAGCAACTTGGTTGGATGTGATTTAAGTAGGGAATCCGTCTGCACTGATCTCCTCTGGGATTAGAGGTGATCCTTAACAGTAGCTGTCATCCTCAGTGCCTTACACAGTATGGGCAGATATGTTGACAGGTCTCCAGCCTACGATTTGATAGTAATGGTACTGCCAGGGCAGTTAAGCACGGCTGTCCCCTGCTTCTCCTATGATTAAATTACACGCAAATGGCACCTTGCAGATATCGCTGCTGGTGATGGTTTATAGGTACGTGTGATGAATAGCAATAACACTGGTGCTTCTCACAGGCACATCGGACTGCAACGGTCTCATAGGAATTCTTCGGCATTATTGGAGGACGTTGCCAATGCGACACAGACGATCTGTGAAACTGTCCTGGTTGAAATAACAAGGTGTTAATTTGCATAGATGTGATGAATCGAATAAAAAGGCTTTGTAGTTTGTAGTTTGTATCGGAAAACAATAAAAAAAAATGATTATATTGTGCTCTAAGGCCAGAAATTCAGGGAGATTAACGTAAGATGGTGAGCTTTTTCTTCCTCCTCTCTCTTAGCACACATACTGTTCTATAATGCAGTGCTTGAATCCATATTTGTGAGGTGCAACAGTCGTCACAGAGATGTGAGGATGCCTCAGACTGAGACTCAGACCCCTGCGTGTATTCAAGATCCCATCCACGCGGGTAGATGACAAGGAGGCTGGCTCAGCAGCGATGTTCTCACTGTCCTGTTGACACACAATGAAGTGCAGCTCACAGTCACACACACACATATAAAGCAGAGGGCATAGTGGTCACAACAGAGAACCACACCTGTTTACCGGTTGTGCTTTCGTGACAGAGGTCCACATTAGACGAACAGCAAGGCAGAGTTTTTGGACCATGGCTCCCAGACGTGCAGAAGGGCAGAAGTAGTGAAACGTGTTTTAAAATGACAATGTTTACTCAACACAGTTTGCAAAGAGGAGTAGCAGGTTCTTTTTTTAGCAATTCATTTTTATAGCAGGAGGTAATGGGGGAAGAGCAAATGAGTACAAATACGGTATATTCTGCGTAATCTGAGAGGGAACTGGCCCGCCAAATGAAGATGAAACCTGACGCAAGGTGGGAAAAGCATATTAGCCACATTGGAACATAAAGTTGAAGCATCAGCACCAGGATAATGGAGCACTTATTACACTGGAACCTGTGCGCCCTGAGGTTTATCCACAGCGTGAGCCGTTATGGACATAAATACTTTAAGGGAATTATTAGCTAGTAAATCATGTCCTCTTACAGGGTGGACAACTCCTTCGCTACCACAGTACCACGGAGCCCACAGGTCCATTTACTACGGAAAAAGGACATTTGCGGAGCTGAATATTGTAACTGAAGGAATGGAAGCAAGCCTCTGCTCGGCTTTTCATGTTATTAAGCAAAACACAGTGGTTACCTGGACAACAACTAGTGTTTTGAAGTCTTGTTCGGAAGAGAAAGGCTTGTGAGTGTCTGCCTGTCAATGACACATGGATCCCTGGCATTAAACTCTTGGTAACACTTGGTAACCAACCAACCTTTCATTCTTTACCTGACGCGTGGTCATTTCAGCTAAATCAGCCAGAGGCAGATCGTGACTGGAGCCACGGTAGCAAGGATGGTGACAAACAAAGCAGAAACAACGTTCTTTGTTCTTTGGCGTAATTACTTAGCAATAATGGGACTCATAAAGGTGCAAATTGTTAAAGTCTGCTAAAATCCTTTTCGTCAAGTACCAATATGCTCTCGTTGCCGTTACGGCCTAAACGACCATTCGCACGGCTCACACACACAGTAACAGAGAGACAACAGCCCACAGTAGCTGACATTACATATAATGTGCCGACCTGAGCACAGGCTCACTCGCTCCCTAATTGACTCTGAGATGACTTTGCCACTCTGTGCTCAAATCTCTGGGAGGATGAATGATGATTATGGGGCTGCAGAGCATCACTTTTGAAAAACAACACTCACACAACTGCATGTGCACTGCAAACGCCCTTCCACACTCACCTACACCTACACACAAACCTATTTTCATAAAGCCTCCCAGCCTGCTCACTCACATATTATGTATTTAGCAGGTGGAATGTGGATTCTTGCTATTTGCTGATGCCGATTAATAGATAATATAAGATAATATACAGAGCAGCAAATAGCGCTTAGTAAAACTGGTTAATCTATTTATTTTAGAGAACAGCTGTTTTTTACCCTATCAGAGAATGTGATATTTATAATATCAAGAATTATAAAAAAATGACTGCGTCCATGTTTTAAACATTTGTATAGTATAGAATTGTACAATATAATAATGAAAATACACATTGTGCTATCCCAAATCTCCAAACTCTTACATGTTATCAATTGATCCGACCATGCTGTGAAGGACATACGACTATTTGCCAAAGACAACAACACTTCATTAAGGAAAGTTAATTCCAAACAGAAATTGCTTCACTAAATCACTTTAACTAAGTAATTTATGCATGGCACACATACTATGTGGAAGCCTGCAACAATGTGCTTCAAATGAACCAGATGTCATAACGCAAGGCGATGTGCAGACAAAATACTTACTGTAGAATATACAAATACATACAAGAAAGACACATAACACATTTTCTCACATCGGTAGAGCTTTGGTTTGTATTGCTATGTGTGGTACTTGTGCTGATATGAATGTCATCACCTGCTATATTTGATCTTTCTCAGCATCCTCTCCCCTGAGTGTCAGCCTTATATAACCGTATACAGGTTTCACACACACACACACACACACACACACACACACACACACACACACACACACATAAAATACAGCAGTCCTTCTGCTGACGTTGCACTGTTCAGAGGTTTCCTCCCCTTTTTGCCGTCCTTCATCCTTTACTTACTTTTTCTTACGGTCTGCCTTCTAATCCAGCTGGGTTTAATGCAGGTTTACGCAACGCAAGGTTCAAAAGTGACTCATAATGCATTTTTTATCTCCTTGCTTATAACCAATCATTTACGAGTTGAAGAATAAATACCATACATTTAACTTTCATTCATTAAAGGAATAACTTTTACTTTTCTGAGATTACAAATTAATCAATGCCCATGGCCTTTCATGACAAATTCTGTGGAAATTGTCATATAAATTGCAAGGCGCTCTGCTTAAAATATCCCTTGAATACATTTGTCTCCCTATCCAGGATGAAGTCTGTGATTTTGCTTTGAATGTTCTTTGGTCCTTGATCAATTCATTTCATATGCATTACATTTTCTCTGTCAAGTATTCATCAAATTGATTTTTTCTAATCACTCGCAGTTCGGGGAAATCATATTGGCCTTGCGATCTTTTTTCAAAGGTTGTACACTGAACACAGGATGGATAGTGTGTGATTTTTTTGACGGTGGAGAGCAAACGATTATCAAGTTGAGTTTAATTTAGCACTGACTCTCGCCAGCTATGCAGTTACTTCGCTGTGAAACATTCCTGCATGAGTCACTACGGCTCTGGGAAAGATCTGGGATTCTGCGCTTTACGTGGAGCCTGTGGAGCTTTTGAAGCACTTGGATGATCTGATTGGTCGGGAGTAGGTGAGTAGCTTAGTCAGTTTGTGTAGGATTTTGCTGGATGTGCCGCTCCAAATGTCACGACATGAGGCGATGAAGGCTTGGAAGAGTGTTTTTACCGGATGAAAAGTAGAAGGAGGTGCAAAGGGTGACAGCGTTTTAAGAGGAGAGAAGTCGGTATTTATAAAGCCTTTTACATAGAGTTCAAAGAAGAGGGTTTCATGGAATACACCAACATGTGAGATTCTGCCATTGAGGAGGAGAAATCATGGCAGGATTTGTTGAACGTGGTAACGGTGCCACTGGGAAAGGATTTCAACCAAGAGACGGCAGCGCCAGTGAGAGTGAGGGAGGTGGAAATAAATACTACAATAATACAATATGAAAGGTACAATGTATATCATAATACGTACATACCAGATCTAAACATATGGAACCTCTTAAATTCCTGCAGCGGCTATTACGAAGCTGTCAAGCAGAGTAGTTGTTACTCAAGTACACATAGCACATCTCATTTGAAAGGTTAAGGATAAGTGCCTCTGTAAGAATTGCACTTTGTGTATCCATTTATTTAACCCGTTACGCGTTCAGTGAGCGGGGCAGTTATGCATTCGTTTGAGGAGCCTCCTGAGGCCTGTGAAGATACGTGTGAGGCAAACAACAGGCTACACAGCCGGAGCAACAAGCACGTATCCCTCAAAGCATGAATAACAATAATAATAATGATAATAATAACAACTCTACCACCTCTTGTTGGTGGAACTTGAAATCCATTCTGCATCCTATTCGCACCTGCTCTGGTGTGTTTCTTGTTTTTAACCATCCGTTAGGTAAAAGAAACATCATTTTCGAGGAAGTCACATCTCATTACGCTAGAAGGTTTTTTTCCTCTCTCCTCGCTGGCAGCCTGGCTCGAAGACGGGTGATAAGCTTCCTCCTCAGGAGAGTCTCAGCACAGCCCTGCCAAGGCACTTTTGTTTTTCCCAGCCCATCTCCATGAAAAGCCTTTTCAAGGTCCTCAACTGCGTAATGAGCTGACTGAATCTGTCCACTTTGCTGTTCATCCCTCTGCTCGCCCGGGTTGTTTGTTTTTTTATATTAAAGCTATTCGGTGTAAGAAAGACAATAGTTGCCATCACTGTCTGGTCGATTGGTGTACTATAATCCAATTATTAATTGTCATCTCACAGAGGGTTGGAATGATTTTGCCGTTAGACGATTTTAATTGCAATCCAGATGATGCTGTAAAATTAAACAAATAAATTAAAACTGCTAAACCTGTTACACATATTGGCGTTTTTCTTCATGAGGGAATTACTTACTACTTACTAGTTTTATTAATAAAAATATATAGTTTTGAAATCATGATTTGGGTGGTAATATTTACATTCATTCACAGTTGGATTTGGCACAACAGGCAGGAATCCAAGTTTTATGTGAAGATCAGCGGGGAGCGTGACAAAGACCCCACAAGAGAGAGAGCTGAAACCAGTCGGCACTTCAATGAAATGTGAAATATACATTATGCAAAAAGCAAAGCATGCCTTCAAGTATATGCTGAATAAGAAACTGCAACTCTAGGATGCTGTGATTCTGGAGGGGTGAAAGAGTTCTGCACATCGGAGAGTAAAAATCACTTCACGGACTTGTTTTCAGCTATAATTTGAGCGGTCAAGAGTCAGCTGATACCGCTGAGAAGATGGTGTGGAAATGTGGTGCGCCGTTTGTGGTATTCATTGATTAATGGAAAATACTGTGAGGCAAGGGTATAGGTCACCTGCAGTTAGTGTGTGTGTGTGTGTGTGTGTGTGTGTGTGTGTGTGTGTGTGGTTTTGAATGTAAACTATCTATTCTGTGATACTTTGTGAGGTAAAAGAAAAGCTGCTCACCACAGTTGTGGGTTTGTGTGGGCGGTTTGTGCTGTTAGAGTGTATTGTATGTTGATTATAATAATCAACCTTCAATATAGCACACCCACACACACACACACACACACACACACACACACACACACACACACACACACACACACACACACACACACACACACACACACACACACACACACACACACACACACACACACACACACACACACACACACACGCACATGCACACAAACACACATCAGGGGGTTTGCTACGCATTTAAATCAGAGAAAGTATTAACACCCTGCAGAGTAATGAATCGAAGTGGGAAATGATGTTTGCATATTTGTGCGTGAGGGTTTGTGAGTGTGTTCCCATGCGAGAACATGGCATGTACTTAGCCTGCCTCCACATTCTGCACAGGGGAACTTTCCCCAGCAGCAGGTAGCATGCCTACGAGGCTGCCAAAGACTCATCAAAGTCCAATGGACTCACTGGTTATGCAGAACTACTTGAGAGAAGAGGCAGCTGTGGAGATCAAACTGGAGAGAAAGAGAGAGAGAGCGTAATCCAAAGTCAGTGATAGATCTACCTTAATCAATGGCCGACATGAAATGAAACGTTTCATCTCCTTTGAAAGAAAAATAATAATACTGAGAAAGCGAGGGAATGTGATTCTGCTTGGAACACCCACTAAGTCCAAATAGCGCTGGTAGATTCAGGGCAGGGCGGGTTGTTCTGTCTACCTGTTTGCATCATGCCACGGTGTCCCTCGTGGCTGAATCACATTTTCGTCAGCATGCTGGTTTGTGTTCGTGTGTGTGTTACCAGTAGAGGGGTAAGGCGGGTTGTGTGCCATATGCCAGGCCATATGGGTCTGCAGGGGTTCTGCTCGGTCTGCCTGGGGGAAAGCAAACATGTCTGAAACACACACACACACAAGCACATGGTGCCAGGATGCCACTGTCGATGACAACATTTGATAAATTCTCTCTACCCCCAGAAGCATTCAAGGTTGAAATTGCCAGAGGCTAACAAAGTATGCTTTGCCACAGTTTATAAACAATGAACCATGCACAAAGGCACCTAAAAGTACACATCATTTACATTTAGAGATAGAATCAATGGCACATTAACAACCACAGCAAGGTGAACGCAGATTCCATCGTGAGACCATACAAAATTGGAAATATCAGAATATGATTACCGACCACAGAATGAATCAAGGGCTGACCCAAACATTTTCATTATTATGCATCTCAGTATGCCTTATCCAGCCATTTTTATCAACTGAGATTAGAGAAAAACAAAGCAGAACACAGCTTCCGCCTCAGGAAACAGTGAATTTGTTTTTTTTCCACATTATATTATGAATTCATGATTTGAAACGATAATCATAATTCAAATTTTGGGCACTTGGGGGAGAATAACAAACCGGTTTAAACAAATATCATTAACCTCTCAAAGGTGGTGCAGCAAAATTGTTGCCTGTATCCATCCTTCGGTGACAGGGTGACAACAAAGGCACACTATTTTCTCAGTTCATTAATATGTTACATACCGTTTTGGATGATTAAATGAGTAATTTCAGGTTGAGTGGTAGCGGTCGCTAACCTCGCAGCAACGTTAGCAGTTGTGTTGTCATGCTGAAAGTAAGAAAGAAATTCCGGCTCCGAATATCTTACCGGTACGCCTTACCGGACAGTACCGGCTTACTTTCACCGCTGCTTGACGGAGAAACGAGGAGAACAGCCGAGCGTCTTTACGACAGTGCACTTTTATTTTCGGCCTCTGGGGGGAGCCTCGCCGGAAAATCAACCCCGGTTGCATAGTGGACCTTTAACATTTATTTGCGACTGTGTTTTGAAGCGACAAGGCAAATTGAATGCTAATATTCAGGGGAGGGGTTTTTGTTTAAAACAGTGGTCCCTGCCTACACATTTGGACCGCGCGAGCATATGCAGAGGTTGGAAAGAGGTAATGTGGCCCTGGTTTAAAATATCTTTCCTTCTAGCTGTTAAAGGCCTCATTCTGTTCACCAACAATTAGTTAGATTTGTCTTTTTGTCAAAGAGTATCATTAGAGGTTTTTGGCTTAAATTTGTTGTCAGCAGTGAGACTGAAACAAAACATTAAAGTTGCTAAAAAACATCCTTTCAACGACACAAAGGGATACACTATTTCACAGAAAGGCTCCTTCACCTGGAGTGATCACTCCTTTGCCTGGGGAAGTCGCATGCTTTCTGCTGAGTGCAAGTGGAATTCATCCAGGGACCTGGGCTACTCACCACATTTCCGTCAGGCCACAACGAGCCGCAGATTCCTCCATGTGCTGCTCGATGTGGTGCTGCTGCTCGGCCAGCTGACATCTGTCGCTTGGCACAATTCGTGACAGCCTCCTATTTCCTCTTTCATTAGTGGGCTGTTCCCTGTCTTTGGCTTGTGAATGCCCTCTGGGGGTGAATGATTCTTATAAAAAGCATTCAGCTCTTGTCCCGCTCCAACCTGTTTTGCCAATTTACAATAACTTGATGTGGAACCTCCCGTCGGTGACAATGATCTGGCAGTGCTTAAAGAAAGTGGATGTTGGCTGATGCAGTACGCGGGGGCCCTTGGAATGACGGCTGGTACCTTTTAAATACGGAGCCACCCTGCCCAGCCTGTAATGAGGCCTAAAATATGCTCATCGTTATCCAAATGGCTCTATCATTCATACTCATATTCACACATTGCAATTTCTCCAAATGTACCATTTGAAATGGAATCCAGGTGATTTCTGGCCATTTATTTCTAGAACTCTGTCACGACGACTAATGCATCCCCTAATTTAAGGTTATTTCAACAACTGGCAGCCAGCAGGAATGATAAAAATAATACCACGGCCCAAGGTTATTTCTCAACATGGCAACTCAATAAATTAAACTACTCAGAGCCTTCCATTCAATACCCTGCGGTTGTGTTATATATTGTTTTGAAGACTGGTTAAAAATGGGTACGCAAAATGTTTGTCATGTTCTGTGTTCTGATGTGCAGATATTTATCAAGGGTGTAAGGCCCTTGGTTGATCAATTCTGCAGATGAACGGAAAGCAGTGTATATTTCAGTGCAGCTTTTTGGGACAGCCGTATGTCATTTGATTCAAATGGTGTTTGAATCAAATGCTTCAGTGTTTGCGTGCGGTCTTTTCTCGCACTGAACAGCTGTATGAGAACATCTGGGTGCGCTGATCACACTTTAATACGCACATGCAGCCGGAAGGTAGAAACAAGACACAATCATGTCTTCATTGCTCATCGGGTATCAGCAGCCAGACACTTCTCATGCTCAGTTCTCATGCTGCCAGCTGGGGGGGTTTCAAAGCAACTTTGATTTGAGCTCTATTGCTGACTCCAGTCCGTCACGTTTCAGCAAGCAATCTGTTAGTGGTCTGTTTTGCAGCACTGGCCTAACCCTGTCACTTAGGCTAACTAACTTTTATGACTTCAACCAACAAATACCAACAAAAGATACTTCATGACTCTACGTCTTACAAATGTTAACATGACTAAATCCCTAGTTTGCACTCTACCCACTGACATTTCATCAGTGGCACATATTTTAGGAACAACTTTGTTATTGGCTCCAACTTTTAAAGGGAAATATGTTTCTTAGCAATTAGCACGATGCAGGTTGTATACAATTCATCAAAGCAATTCTGCTAAATACGGCCTGCTGCTGTAGATGAAAACAAGGTCAATGTTAGCGTTGATGATGAACCCAAACATCGTAGCGTTAGGGAGATGCCTAACAAATACAAACCGAGAAATAAGAGGGTAACTGTGCAAATATTGCTTTGCCGTAAGAAACATGCAATAACAAGATATCACGCTGAATGACGCTAAAAATCCTATTATGTACAATTCTGAGCTATAGAAACTTGGTCATTCCATCGTTAAGGTAAATGGCTCAAATTAACTATCAAACACCAGCTTGTTTGCTAATTAGCTATAAATACACCAAAATGTGGCTAGTTAAGGCACTTAAGGCTAGACGGAGACATCTTCAATAAATACAAATGCATTCTCAACCACTTCATCTCCAATAAATTGATAGCGTCAGACTGTGTCAGGCCGGCACTGCTGCTTCAGAGGCTGGATTCCATTCCAGCCTGCAGCCTGAATTCAACTTTGAGCTCCACCGGGAGATAGAAACACAACCACCGGCCCTCGGTGCCATTCCAAACCAGTTGCATCACACTGTTTACTTTCCAGTCTTATGGTTTGAAAGGAAGTTACGGACGCCTGTGTGTATTTGACCTTTTATGAGTATTGGCCTGAATGCCAAGAAATGGAGTTAGATCAGTGATGGTGCACTTATAGAAATTGCTACTACAGTGATGAGATTCCAGGCAGGCAGCACTGATGAATGGTGAGAAATTCCTCCGTAAGAAAGAAAACTGTGCTCAATGTCTGCCTCAAACGGCTTGTGTTGATAATTCAAGGCTGGTCCGTGGCTAGGGTGACTTCAAGAAGACGTCATATGTGCAGGCGGAGAATCAGTGCGTGGGAGGAGAGAGAAAGGCCACCTCAGGTGAACACTAGATATTTTAAGCATGTGCAAATCCGCTCTGCTCCATTCCTTTCAGCACCCTCAGGGTTACATCAGAGGACAAGGAATGTCCTGTGTTCCCAGGTGTCCAGACTCTGCCTGGCCATATTTCCCGCAGTCATTAGCACCAATCACATTAACAACTGTGTTATTTAAAGATCCTTGGTCGCACAGGACGGTTGGGGCATCCTTGAGGGATTTGTCCCAATCACATAAAAGGACAGCAGAGGCAGTGAAATTGGAACTTGGAACTAAATGCGTTATTCATTTATCATAGAGGTTCTCATCCATGTTGGAGAGATACAAAACCAATGCGGCAAATCAGGGAGGTGAATCAAACACTTTTGCAATATTTGAAACGTTCATGTAATACGTCTTCTCAAAGTAAATCCTACAGCGACTTCACTGCTCCCCTGCGTAGACCCCTTACATCGACCTGGCTCGACTATCCCGACTCAGTGGAAGTTACGCTGGTTTTCATTGTATTTGATGAAAAGCTGTGAGTGGCTGTTCTTTTATTCTCAAAGTCCGTATGAAACCTCTAATGTCAGGGAACATGAGATAGCACTGAGTTGTTACCTCATTGGTACAGATTCCCGTATTTTCCAGCGCATGGGCCTTCGGGCCCAAAGTGAGTGAGGGGAGGGATGAAGCTATAAACTTAAAATGGGAGCACCACAAACCACTTTTGACACTCCATACAAACACAAGGGGCGAGCAAAAAAGAAGGGAGTGGATGAGACACTACACACAAGGGGACACCATCACCAAAAAGAGTTCAGCAGCGAGGCCCTCAGCACCTGGAATCACAAAGGGGGAAAGTTAATGGGAGACCGAAAATATATTCAAAAATGCAGCAGTAGTCCAACACAGTACGGTTCGATTCGGGGCAGCCGGGTGCCGAGCCGTCAGCGTGGCGTAGCTCCGGCACACGCCGTCCGACCTGCCCAGTGCATAAACACACGTTATTGACGCGCAATAAATTACTACATACCTGCAACTGAATTTGCGCAATACCAGAGAGTGCAGAGCGTCTGCAGGACCTGCAGACAGGGACCCGGAAGAGGACGGTACGCGCCCGTCGCCATGAGAGTGAGAGGGGGCAGATCTACCGATCCCTCCTCATATGGTAGGCAATTAAAGGGGACAATACCGCGAATGAGCCGAGCTACTGGGAAAGCAATCATCCTGCTACACAAAGTATTGGGTATTGGCCACTTTAATCATCAATCCTTTGTTTTTAGGGCCCTTTAAAGACTCATATGCACCGATATCTCTGTTCAGCTTTTTCTGTTCGCCCACAAATCTATTTGAGAAGTAAATGGCAAACAATGACCTACGGACATTGCACAGGTTTTTAGACAGTATTGCATGTTACTTTTAAACTGTTTGCTTCTATTGCTCTGCAACATAAGTAAACCTTTTCCTCCCTTGTGAGTCGGCGTCTTCCCGATCCCTAGCACGAAGAAAGGAGAGAAAAGTCATAGAGCGACTCATGGACTGGAACGCTCAGACCGAGATGGAGACAGAGACCGTGCCGGGGAGCTTCCCCAGCTCATGGTAGATGTTTCTTGTGTAACTTGCTGTCCATGTCTCTGTTGCTCAGTTTATGTCTATCATCAACAACAACACTTTTTTTCTAACCAACATTTTCCCCATTTGATCACCCTTTGGAACTCCTCTAAAAGGAGTAACTTGTTCCTGGCTCCTTGCTGTGATTGCACCTCGTAAGAGTGGCTTAAAATCAATGTAATCCTGTTAAGTCTCCCACCGTGAAGCTTTGGAGGTAAAAGGCCGTTCTTCTCCCAGGGTTTCCACACATCTCTCTTACACCTTTTTGCTGACTAAGAGCTTAGTGTATTTCTTTTTCTTGATGAATTAAAAGGTTATGTGGACCTCTTGGAGTAAAACGGCTTTGGGTAAAGTTTACAACCCTGGGAGCCGTGTGACACCCACTCCAAAATGATGTCATTGCTGTTTTTCTCTCTATTAGTTATTTTAGATTTCAATTTTCAACTCCGCGGAGAGTTCCCTTTCCATATTCACCTGCATCTTGTATTTTCCTCACGTGCTTCTACAACTGCATGGATACTTCTTGCTGAAAAAGTAGTGGGAGAAAAACAAAAAAAGAAAGAGACGACGATGCCATTCAACCAGCACTTTTAAAGAACAACCCCCTAATTTAGCCCAGAACTTTAGAATATATTCATCAGGCTCGCCCGAATGATCTGCAATGATAAATAAAAGGTTTATGGACATTCAGTCATGCTCACTTAAGGTGCTTAAAAGGCCATTATGCTCCCGTGAGTGCACTGGCTATGTGATACACATCAGATAGCATTAAGAATATAACAGTTCCTTGCTTCTTAAGACAATACAGCTTTTGACAAAAACATGTTAGTATCCTACTAACAACTACATCGTGCTGAAACTATGAATAGCAATTCAGTTACTGTGCTCGTTTCATTATTACCCCTTTTCCACCAAAGCAGAGCTGGTGCTAGTTCGGAGCCAGAGCCTTGTCTCAAATCGGTTCTTTGGTTTTCCATCGGCAAAGCACCAGCTGTGGTTCTTAAGTGGTTCTTAAGTGGTTCTTAAGTAGCCGCGCGAACACGTTGGATCCGCCGTGTTTGAATGTCAATGTAGGTCCGCAAAGCCATGTGAACATCAATAGCAAAGCAACGTCTGCCATTGTTGATGATGTGTTTGTGTTTGGCGCCGTCGCGCTAACGTTGCGGGGAAAGATGAGACGTAACAGCAGCGGTGAAAGTAAGCCGGTACTGTCCGATACGGCGTACCGGAAAGAAAACTGTACGGTCTCAACTGCTATTTAACTGCTAACGGCGCGAATATGCCCGGTCAGCTCGGCCCGTACCACCAGGAAATAAAAACTACTCCCCCCCGACCCCACCGCGTAACAGTGACGTAGGACCTGGCTCTGTGCTGGCACTTTAGCCTGTGGAAAAGCAACCGGTTCTTTGGAGGCTCCTCAGTTTAACCAACTCTGAACCGACACTAGCTCTGGCTCCGAACCAGCACTTGGTTCTTGTTGGTGGAAAAGGGGTATATGAGACCAGCCAAATAGCTCACGTGGTTAAGATTTATTCCTCACTTTTTTGTTTTGAGTGTCAAATATTGAAAAACAATATGTCGTTTTTTAAAATGCAGAACATTTCAATCCTTCTGGTTACCAGGCCAAAGTCTCTGGCAAGTCACCTCGATATTGTTCACATTTCAATGTGTGTGTCTTTCAATAATTGTATTTGGTGTGTTTGTGTGTGTGTGTGTGTTTGTGTCATGGGTGATTTTTGGTAATTAGAAAATTACAAGATGTGATCAAGATTTACTCTTCCACACAGGTGTGGAGAAAGAATGAACTGGTTAGAGGCTATAAGGGAAATGCATCAAATAAAATGCCGATGTCCATCTCCTAATGTCCCCATGAATAAAAGGCATTGGGCTGAAACCATCCATTCACAGTGTATAAATCAGTGCTTTACAAACCCTAACAAGCCGAAACGATCCTATAAGCCCTTGATTAGAGTTTGATTATCAGGACTTTGGGCCAATGCAAATGGCTCTTTACCACTGGCCTTTGGCCGTTATAGTGTGTGTGTGTGTGTGTGTGTGTGTGTGTTGGAAGGGGGGCTCAGCCTGTGAGGGTTTGTGGGGCTGGGTGTGCGTGTGTGCGTGAGGTGCAAACGTTGGCTGAAATTGTATTTCCCATCCACCAAGCCTTGTACAGGAAGCAGAACAGACATTTTTTCTTTCTCTCCGTTTCTCCACCTTGCTATTTTTTGCCAAAAAACAACTAAAAGGGAATTGTTTGCCTTATCTGAGATTATGGTTAGCACTTATATATGTTATATGTCATATATGTTAATTGTTTTATTCAAATGCATCTAGTCCCTAAATGTTCCACAGGCACTTCCACATTTAGTAAATAGCACATCGTTCAGGTCAAACAGGTTGGCCGCAGGTGGACATGCAACAACACAAGGAATCAAAACATTGTCAAATTCAACGCAAATTCAACGCAAACAACAACGACATTTACAAAAACCAGTGGCGGCCAGAGAATAATGTTCTAGTTAGGGCAAATTAATCAATTTCAGCAAACATCCAACATTGATTTAATGCAAAAACAATTAAGGTATCAAAAACAGGCCTCTATCGGCCAGTCGCCACTGACCTCCAATCTAGCAAACAGACGGAAAAGATGGTGCATTCAGGACGGCCCATTTCATCATTTGTGTCAGTGGTTCAAAACATTTACTAAGCTTCTGGGAGAGCAGCCATAGCACATGTGGCATCACATTTAATTAAGATAATGTGTTTGAATGTGTACAGGCTCAAATGCTACGGCACTTATGATCAAATGATGGCTTTTTTTTCAGTAAAAGTAATATCACATTCATTAAATAATTTAAGGTATGCAGCCATTTATTGTGAGGGTTTGAAGCCATTTTAATCCCACAGCTTGTATCAATATTTTGCAAAGGCGCCGTGGCTGCAGCCTGGGCTTAGCACCGCCCAAGACGCTTGTGAAATACAAATAAGCCAGAGCCTTTGTTTTCTCTTGGTGTGGAATTATGATGGATTCAGCCTCAGGTCTGGCTGCTGCAGATACACCAAAACCTGATCCAGGTGCTGGTACTGCTGACGGACTGCCATCGCAACCAGTGTAGAAAAAACATCCCATTAGCACCCAGGCCTATCAAAAGCTTATAGCTTCAATATGTTCCATAAGCTACTACTTTACTGCGTACATCCTGAAACAAGCAAATGTTTCCTCTGTTTGATTCCGATTGGCTCAATAAGTTTATTACGCAACTTTTCTTTCTCCAATTAAAAGTAGTCTGTCCATGGATTTTCTGTAATTATCCAAAGCTCTTGAACAGCGCGGACTAAATCACCTCAACGTGGTAGTTTTGATTTGAGAGCATGTAACAAATTAAGTCCAGCTGCAGAATTAATCCTGTTAGCACTGATATTTCGCACAATAAACAGAGCAACAATCTTTGAATTTAACTTTAAGTGTAACATGCGTGTTAGAAAGTGGTCTGGAGGGAAATGCAATTACATTTTTGATTATTTTATGGGAAAAGACGGATTGGCTGCTAATCCTACTTCTGTAGTGTGTGTGCTCGCAATGTGACAGAGAGAGACGACTACACACACACACAACAGCATATGAAAAGAATTCTAAACACAAATGTGTTAATTTACTAAGTGATGATTCAGTTTATCGTACTTCTGTAAGAGTTTGAGACACACTTGACTTTTACCCAAAGAAACTTCTTTGATGCTTTTTGGTCTCAGTTTTGTACAATCTCTCCTTTCACATGGAGATGGGGAATGAACGTTCTAATCTACTTGATTTTTGTAGCTATCATTTTTCAGCTTTTGGAACAAATACGGTAAGTAATTTGGTTCTCACAGCATCCAGTTACAGGTCTTGTGTTGCTTATCAGGCATTCAGCGCTCATTAAAAATACGTTTCTGCAGCTGGGTTGAATGACAATCTGTAAAACAAGAAAGTATCAACCCGACTACCATCACATTCACTGTGGATTATCAGAGCACCAGGAGAATGTTTCTCTAAGGTTGTAGGTCAGTTTATTGGGAAACACGTGGCACAATGACAAAAAAATCCACTTCTATGAAATTAATTGTTTTGTATATCAATATTAATAAACAGGTGCGTATAAAATGCATGTAAACAGCCTGTCTTCACTGTCCCAAGAGGATTAATCCTGTCAATGGTCACTCTGGTCCAAATATTTTGAAAAATACTCTGCTCATTAATATTTCTGCATGTTGTTTTCCCCGTTCAACCCTTCCAAAAGATTTCCGCCTGTGACCACATGCTGGGTTCAGTCTGGTTTTTTCGGGCTTTGATGTCTGTTTTCTGACTTGTTGTAGTGAACTAACTCACATATTACCATTTCTTCCCCCAGTCTCCTTACCAATTGAGAGCCTAATCTCACACGTTGGAAATAACAAACTAATGCGTTCAATTTTTCATTGTAATGACATATCATATCCACGCTATTTGTTGAGCACTTATGTTGTAAAGAGCACTGCGTCAAAAAGATTGAGAACACAATTAAAGCCAGTACAACTAATATTATCAGTGTATTGCTTTTTTAATAAAAATAACTTTAAATGAATTCCAAATACATCTGTGTCCATATGATAATCCCAACTATTTACTCTGCTGAAAGAAAATAAAACTTGTAGGTGAGAGCGAGACGTCGTAGTTCCTGTCTCGCCCCGTTTAGCATCATCACATTGTTGTTTTCTGGACAGGCGAGCTGCTGCTGGTGTCCCCTTTCCCTCAAGAATCAAGGAGTTCTAAGCTTGAAGATGCCCCACACATCGTATATTTGCAGGTTCCCCGAACACATCCCTGCATTCCATTTTGGCATTGAGGACGGCTCCTGTGCATATATTTTTCTGTTATTCTATTTTTACCCCAAATGCTGAAAAATGGTCCTTAATGAAATGCAGAAGTGGAGCTTTCTGCCATTGGTGATACGAAGGGAACTTATTTCCATGAATGGCATATATCTTCTTAAGGGCCCAGGCAGTGGATCCAAGTGGATGCAAGTGGATGAGTGATACGGACAGATATAAATAAGAAAATGGACAAATGTAGTCCGATTAATCACTCACAAGCATTACCAACCCAAACACCGGTGACAGGCTGCGACTGGTATTCTTTGACTGCTCCACAGGGCAAATCCTGACAGTCACAACACAAATGAATGATCAGCCACAGCACAGAGATGGCCGACTGGTGCATGTGTGTGTGTGTACTCACGCACACAAGCACTTTGCAACGGCCAGATATGGAACTGGGAAAATTGGAAATGATGCTTCAATAATGTGGCGAAAACAACAGTAACACCGCCTCACCACCTTTAAACGCAACGAAGACATTGAAATTACATTACACTCTCTCTAACAGAGCAAGAAGCGGTGGCTTTGTGTTTGTGTTGCCAAAACACTTATTGCAAGATGGCAGTGTTTGTGTATGGGTAATGGTGACAGCTTTCATGTCTATCTCAGTGTTGGTGAGGCTGTGTGTGTGTGAGCGAGTGGGTTGGTGTGTGTGTCTGAACAATCAATGTCTCCTACAGTTCAAGTAACTAAGACTGTAAAAGTTGCTGACAGAAAGAAAAACAAGATGTACAGAAGTTGTTATGCTTCAAATAGCCGTCCGTCATCCTCCAACATCCGCTCGTTTTATCTTTAGTTTTTTTTACCCATTAGATGATTCTCTCCATCTCCTCCTCCTCCATCTTCCCACTTCACAAAATAGATGAAGGAAAACATTTAGTGCTTGTTATTGTCTTTCTCCCTCTCCCTGTTGTAGCAATTTATTATTATATATTTATTATCGTAATAGGCTGGTGGCAAGACACACACACAAACACACACACACACACACACACACACACACACACACACACGCACATACAAGCAGAGGTACACAGTTCAGCACTTACCTTTTCACATCTACGCAGTCACGCGCACGCGCACTCACAAACGCAGATGGCGCCATAAACACATCGATAAAACCATTTCTATAATAAGCTATGTTTGTCAAAGTGTCATCCCGCGGCCCTGCAGACATTATCACTGCTTCAACATTTTTAGTGGCTCTTTAGATAAACGGTCCAGGCTTTCCATGGCCTGCAGTGACGCCCATCCCGGCGCCCGCACACACGGTCCCCTCTTCGCACTACATCTCAGACGGCAGGCTGGATGGGAATCTCCCCTCCGACTGAGGCGTTGGTGTTTTCACTCTTTGTTTGTTGAGTAGCCGTAATTTACACTCAATTTCTCAGAAGGTGCACCTTGAAAACAACAACAACCAACATAGGCGGGCGGAAAAAATATAATTTTTTGTAAAGGTTTTTTTTTTATATGTCCATGCACCAACTTTTTGTACATCTCAGCAGCATTGACGGATATTTCTTCATAAACATTCGATCAAATGATAATTTCTAACACAAAAGGTTTCAGAATAATTAGGCAGCCAGATTTGTCAACACTAATATTTGGCACTCCACAGTGACCATAGCCAGCAATGGTACTTCCACGGAGATTTGAATTGGGATGTTGACGTGTTTACATTGGATTTAATGGGAAGCCCGTTGTGGGGCTCAAGGGGGGGCGACTGCCAGAAGACAAGGAGCGCAGACCGAACCGTGGTGTTTGACGCTCCGACAGCGAGATCAAGTTGTAAGTCACAAATGACCGTATGGATCACTGATTAAATCCCTCGTGCTTTAGTGGGCGTTACGAAGACTTTTCCATGTAAAGGCTTGGTTACCTAGCAACACCACAGTCTCAGATTTGGGAGCTATCAGTGATTACCATACGCATGCCAGTCATTTCTCGCAACATCTCCAAACACCAATATCCAACCACACGCTTCCCGCATCATCACAGAAGCATCATCACAGAAGCATGCGGACGAACACACAAACACACACACACACACACACACACACAATTCATCAATCCTAATTGACTGTAGCCTTTCGTGACCCGCCCCCCCTCACTATACTCTCTGCACATGCAGCATGCTTGTGTAAACATGTTAACCTGCACTGTTTGCAGTGCGTGCACGTTGTGTGTGCCTCAACAATATTTTTATTACGGGCCTACTTTACAACTTTATGAGGGCATTAACGGTTCCTCCCAGTCAAAATGAGGTCTTTCAGAGGCCTGCCTCGAGGTCAAACCCGACGGGATCCTCAGAATATGAACAAAAAGTCCACAATGAGACACCATTGGGCTGCCTGAGAGGTGAGAAAGACTAAAGGGAAGAAAGGAAGCTTAGAGAATGACTCATTTAAAAAATAGGTGCAGGTACAGTCTGGTGTTGGAGTCTGAGGTATTCACTCCTCTTCAGCAGACCCTCCCCCCCTCTGGGAGTCCGTTTGGATAGCCTTTAAATTATAGAGCCTGCACATGAAAAGATGATGGTGAATAAAGAGTAATGGTTTTAACGTCACACTAAACGTTTTATCAGAGATAACTTATTTATGCTAAGACAGGTCATAAATATTAAGTATTATTGGACAAGCAATAATTGGATTGGTTCGGCTCTCGAGCCGATGGCTTTTCAGCTAGAAACCGTTTGATGTATGACTTTTAAAGTGCATGAAGCAATAGTTTGACTACACTACACATTGCTTTCGTTGTTCTCTCAGCGACAGTAACTGGACCTTTTTGAACATAATCCCCAATGTCCTAAAAATTTAAACTTCACAAGCATCTTTTTTTTCTCCTGTCCATCGCAAAACAACATTATTTTCTCGTCATGCTTCTTCTTGCTAATGTGCAAACTGCATTAACAGACAAAAACAGTAGAATGTTTAATTCTTACAAGGGTATTGATCTACTTTGTTTTCTCACAATGTAAGAAATGATTCAATATTTGAACAACTTTTGGGTGAATTTCTTGGGTGAAGGTCACAAAATTACAAGTAGGATCTCGACTTGACCTTGTTGGTGCGTTTATTCTCTCTGGCCTGCTTGCCTTCACACGCAGTTCAACCCCCTCAGCTGAAAATGAATTTGAAGAGCAATGAGTCTGTCTGAGTCCAGGTCTGAACAGATGATCCTGAACTGATTCCTTACTGAGCTTCAGTGCCTGCTGTGTCCTATTATTCGGCTCTGTTCTGTCCTTTAGCCGGACATCTGGATTCCACAATGTTCTGTGATGAATAAGACAAACTAAAACAGGGAAAAACCCTGGTGGGGGCTTTGTTGCGCACTTGACCAACTGGAAGCAAAATCTATGTAATTCAGGCAAAAAGAAAAGTCACTCCTAAATATTTTGTTTTAAATAAATCTAAACTGTAAGAAATAAAAGGCTTTTAAACCTTCCTCTTTTTTTTCATGACAAATGAATCCACTCTCCTACTATAAAGAAAGATGATAGATCATTTTGTTTGATTCCTGATGACAAAGTAATTGGACCTCAAAAGGATCAATTTGCCAGACAACCAACTAGACAGGTTCACGATGAAGGTCCAGAGTTAACCGTTCTCAAATGTCCTGTATCAAACACACTCCCTTGTTGAGTCGTGCTTCCCCCATGAATTCCTGCTCAGTACAGCGTGACGAACCTTTAGGAGATCACTAAGCAACTTTCCTTCATTAATATACTAAACTAATACCAAAGATTTCTTTTAAAACTTTTTCTACATGCTTTATAACTTTCTCATGAATTAATTCTTTGACTGGTTAATTGGACGTGCAACAAAATGCAAAATGTATTTATTTATTTCTATAAGACTCGTCCAACAACTCAGAGAACGTTGATGAGATTCAAGGCCCTTGATACATGTCAGCAAGTTTTGTGAAGACATCCAATTTGTGAGCTAAGTTTAGCAAGCGTCCAGCCCTTCCCTGCCATCCTGGTCCAGGAACGGACACCAATAGATGTTAAATCAACAGCTGGGTCCATTTTCCCCCTCTCCTCCCTTCGGAGGCCCATTCAGCCGTTCCTTCCTCACTTCCCACTCATCTGACATTCACCACCTTCCCACATCCTCCATTACCATTCTGTTCACTCTCCTGATATTTGAACTAATGAGAATGATATAAAGATGAAGACAGGGGGGCATTCACTCTGCAATGAGTCTGCATATATACTCCTGAGTGTGAAATGTGTGCACTCTGTGGGTTTAGTACATGTTTCACAGTGTATATTTAACTTAATATATTTGTGAAGGTTTGTCAGGATCACCATTTCTAGCGTGTGTTTTTCTTTTTAAATTATATTTATTTATGTAGTTTCAGGATAGACTTAGCCTGAGTACACGTTTTAACTGCGTAGATGTGTGAACATTATGCAGAGTATGAGATGGTGTCCCTGTGGTTTCCTTATATTATTTCTTATTCTCTGGTTTTCATGT
Source organism: Apeltes quadracus (assembly GCA_021346845.1). Lineage (NCBI taxonomy): Eukaryota > Metazoa > Chordata > Actinopteri > Perciformes > Gasterosteidae > Apeltes > Apeltes quadracus. The sequence continues at coordinate 7,120,467 of CM037925.1, forward strand.
CATTTTCATTTGGTTGTTTCTCAACAGTTTCTTGAGTTGAAGCTTTTGTATTTGTAGAGAAATGGCAGCCTGGTTAGTCTTTATCAATTGGGTTTGTTCTAATCCCCACAAAAGCAACTATTACTCAGAAAAACACAAATCACCACTAAATTTGGAAATTTTAGAGAAAAAAAAGTCTTTAAAAAAGCCATTTCTTTACTGGAATGATGGTCATTTTTTGGAGCGCCAACAACCACATTGGGATCGTTTGTTTGTTACTATAGAGAGCGGATAACAAGGTGGGCTGCACACACACATACACACTCTCTTTCATTAGTTGTAAAGAAACTTAATGTTTCCTGGAAACATTAACATTAACTTTCCCAATCCTAACCCTCATCTTAACTTTAAGCTAGTCCTAAACTACTGTCGGCTTATACCCGGCCGCCACCTAAAGACGCAATTGTATTCCTTCAATGTAAATGCATATTTTCATGCATGTAACAGAAATGTAAGAGGAAACCTTTGAAGTGGTTGGTAATGTCAAAAATGGTAAAAATAACACCAGCCTTTATTGCATGTGGCTCGTTTTGGCAGAGTGAGAGTTGTGTGCGTGCGAACGGGTGCATTTCAGTGTCACTATATCTCCTCCACCTTGTTAGTGAATCTGGCAAGTGTGGAAAGAGAGAGGTGGCTGGCGGTGACAAGAGCAACAGCGTGTTGATATAATTATAAACTGATTTAGAGGGTTATTGCTTTTTCACATGATTGAATCGAAATGTGGCAGCTGGTTGCTGAGGGAAAAAACGGGAAAATATATAAAGAGAAAAAGAGGAGCACGACAACAGACACTGAGAGTCTCCATGTAATAATTAAACCCCCCTTTGAAGGATCCCCTTTGAAGGGCTCTTTCCTCAACACCCGGCCGCTGCACAGCTCAAAAAGCACCGCTCTTCGTAGTCAAGGCGCTGATGGTGACCTCAGACCCCTCCGGTTGCCGTAGCAAAACGCGTCTTATGACAGTTCCTTTGTGGGAGAAAATGATCCCACGGGCCCCTCGCAGGACGGCAACCCACTTATCGAGGTCACGGGGGAAAGCGTTTGTTTGTGTTTGATTTAAGAAACCAAACTGACGCAAGCAATTTATTAATTGGCCACGCTTGTATCATTCATTAGGGCCTGATGGTGATTTGATGAGTTTGGAGTGTTGGCTTCTTCAGAATGCTCAAAGGGAAGAGAGGAAAAGTGAGTGAGTTTGGAAGGAGTGAAGAGTGACAATTACTCTGTATTACCGGTGCTGTTCAAAGAATACGCCCCATCTGGGTACAGTGAGACTCTGGGGTCAGACCTGTATTTCTGAGCGATTAAACTGGAACAGGATGGGATAACATTCTTCATTGGTACGGTGATCTGATACCATGCGTGTTACTGAGTGCAAGTTGTAAGACTGGAGAGAACCCCCTCTGTTCAACAAATGAAATGAAGAAAACAACCCGAAGAGAAACCCTGACTAAACACGGCATAATTAAAAGCTGTAAAAGTTATATTTGGCAAAGATAAGAAGAAATTGCAAATGGCGTTTTCGTTGGGCAGTTTGTGGAACTACCTCGTTTATCCTCCGACTGTCTCCCTCTAATGTACACTTTCTCCATGACAGGTCCGAGGGTACCTGTTGCCATGGAGACAGTGTGGTTGTCTTTCGAAGTGGAAGCCCTTGACTGACAGCCGCTCTTCAGATCTCTAGGAGAGGAGCCTTTCAAACTTGCTGAGGCGCTCGACCGCCGTGTCCCCGCAGGCTCACGAGTGAAGGAACAGCTGGTGCAGGATAACAGCAGGGAACCGAGAGAACAACACACTTTCTGTATGTTCTGATCTTTAAACCAGGCGTGCTTCATACGCATTAGGAATAGGGTGAGCAACGTGAGTGCATTAGGAATACGAAAATTTAAAAGGCCTGCAAAAAAAAAGAAGAAAAAAAAATTACCTCAGGCTATCACACGTAATTTAATTATTTCCAATGCACTTACGCTTTTAATTAAATTGGCACAGTTAAGTTATTTCCTACACCTGCATGCCAGACAACACTAACATTTTTCAAGTTGCAACGTTAGCTGGCGGCTCTCCTCCTGCTGGTTTGGACTCCCCTCGGTGTTTGCTGCTATTCCTCTGCCCATCTAACGCACCAAACTCTCACACACTATGTGCATGGATCCCATTTAACAAGCTTCTTTCTTCACCAATTCCCATCCATGCAGATATCATAGAATGTAATAGCTTTCTTAGTTAAGAAAGTATTATAAATGCATGTTCTCAGCACATCTCAAGGAAGTTATGCGTTGACACAGAGACACTGTTTCAGCACAACGACAAACAGCTCAAGTCTCGCTTTATTGCCCAGTTCATCAGAAAAATAAATAAATGTCCCTGTCGCCTGATGAAAGTTCAACACGAGTATGAAGGACCTTTGAGAAGATTCAAGCATTTATATGTTCCAAGGCAACGTACAGAAACTTAAAAAAGGATTTCAGACACAATCTCTTCTTACCTAGATTTCACACCCATATGTACAGTTGCAGATTATTTCTAAATATGTTTTGTTTGTGAATACGTATTTTTCATTAAAAAAAAACATCAGAAAATCATACATGCTGGATGGTGCTTCTGAATCTTGCACTTCTCAAGCTGTGTTACGCTCCAGCATTCATCCAGTGTCATCAGCAAACAGGTATTTTTGTCCACGCCCTTTTTGTTCCCTTTACGTGCTCCGCATCCCCCCCTCCCTCCCTCTCCAGTCATGCTGCTGTGATTGCTGCAAATCTTGGTTATTACCTTTCAGGGCACACACCGGCTTATCTGCGGGCTGGATCGTGGTGATTGTCGCGTCGGCGGCTGCCGTTGGGTTGGGGGAGGAATCATGGAAATGCTTTGCTGAATTATCCTCCCCGCAATGAGTTTCCTGAAGTACCCTTTCTCATCAGCGGCATGATTATTGAACGGAAGTTGTAGACGGTTTTGTCCGGCCCTAGAAGATGTTCCACAGATTGGTTCAAATAAAAGTAAATGAGTTTTTCCAGCCCACGGAGGAATGATGTCGTACACGACACACTGCGATGCCCTCGTGAGTTAACTCGAAGCCTCGCATCCGCCAAGCAACACCACTAAAGATATTTAGCAAAGCACATATGAATAAATTGCATGTACCTTTGATTGAAAGTGTTGATCGGGAGTTCAACTATTATATTTAAAAAAAAAAACACCTAAAAAGAGAATCATCAACCATCAGTCACACAAAGTGGCATAGATTTTCTAAGTGGCATGAACCATATGTGATGCATCACGCCGTGTGCACAGGAAGGCCCTTCACAGGACACTCGACTCAATGTCCCTGCAGCACATTTTTAGAGATTCAAGAGAAGTCGTAAGTGCACAGCATCGCGCTTTCTCCACTGGACGAGCTCCCTCGAGGGACTCTCATCACGTTTTCTTTCACATCGGGCCCCTGAAGACAGCAGCCACGCATGTAGAGAGCAGAAGCCCCGCCCTTTGGAGCAGACAAGCAGTTGGTCAGGAGGGGCGGGAGATGTGCTTCTTACATTGTTGTTTTCTCCAAAATCACACACCCCCTGCATGTTCTCGTGGACACATGCACACACACACACACACACACACACACACACACACACACACACACACACACACACACACACACACACACACACACACAGACAATGATGCAACAAAACAGCAACAACTGAGGCAGCGCTGCGATGATAGTTATTGTAGCTGAGGCGTGGGCGCCTGGAGAAGATGTTTGCGCAGCGCAGATGAGAGGGAGATTTGGTCCACAGTGAGGTGGCCTCATGCCCCGAAAACACAGAAAGCAGAGGAGCTCCTCCACGGTTTGTCGAGGCACAGCGCGACGGCGCAGGCTTCAGGCGAGACGGGAACATCAGAGCCTGCAGGCGAATCGGACCGGACGGCGGCTTGCACCAGTGGAGGGGATCCATTCGCGATGAGCCAGGAGACGCCAAGTGAGAAAAGGCTCAATGGAAGTTTTCAAAAGTTTTCAACGTAGGTGAGAAGTTTGCTGAGGTTGCTAAATGACCGAATGCGCACGCTGACATCCACCGCAGAGGACCACGATGAAGCAAAGCTACTTCAGTGCCAATTCAAAGAGGAGAACTAAGATGCGAGCAGATAAGCAAACCCCCAAAAGGGCCGGTTAGAAATTCAGACTGAGGACGAGAAGATCTCCAACAGGATTACAGAAATGACAAAGAGGACCTGCTGTCACCATCCAAATGCCAAATGCAGTTTTTAAATATTTTTCCTCAGATGGAAGCATGGAAATAAACATTAACATTTACAAAAGAAGAGTAACAACCAGACACGCTGTACTAATGTATTTTTGAAAGGTTATTTCTCCCATGAATGTATTCCACTGTTTTACGAAAGCCGATTTATTTTTATGAAGGCCGGCTGATTTCATTTCGACCGCCTGTACTCACACAGGGAGGGTGGGACATTTTTTACACCCAAATAAAAAAAAAAAATGCATCATAGATTTGTAACCACAAATGAGATACGGTAAATGTGAACGCTACGTTTGTGCAAAGGGAGACGGTATTCCTCAATACAGAAACACGATGCTCTTCCTCAACGTTTACTTGATCCTGTCTGTTCCAGGCTGCTGGGTCAACAGTGTTTTTTATGATGTCTCGACATATCCGTGCTGAAACGAATACGGACATCCAATGATTTCAGACCTCAACCACATTGCCAAAATGACAATGCAAAGCTTTCAGAAAACGCAGAAAACAGGGCACAGGTTGGCATCTTTTTATGGAGTCAGGGTAATGCAACTTGAAAGCAATTAACAAAATAAAAGCTTTTTGAAGCAGGGTAGAGATGATCCTCTTTGTCATTATGGCTGTCCTCCATTTAATATACTAATCGATTCAGCTTTATTTTCCCATACTTATCCCCCCTGGAAGGTGCCATTAGTTCAGCTTACTTCCTCCACACCGTAAAGGTCAACAGTTCAGGGGAAATAGATGGGACTTTTTTTTTTCCCTACTTCTGAGAACAATACCACAACTCGGCCCTTGAGCACCACGGCAAACAAGTGAATAAAAACTTACCCGGGGCCAATCGATAAACTGAAGTTGGTTATTGCTGTGACTATGCCTCTGACTTGTAGAAAGTTTGTTCTTTAGTTGTTGCAATAATCACCTCCCATCTCTTGCTCATACTTTTTGTACTTTTAATAACTCTACAGAAAATAGGAAGGAGATCTTTGCAATGTCTCGTTCTAACAAATCAAGTCAACATCCATCCGGATGTAATCACATTAAGTGCGTTCACCAAATCCGCTTTAACTGTTCAGCTCTCCCAACGGCTCGTGCTTTGAAGACCTGAACCCAACGGGCCGGCCTGCCAGCAGACGAGCAAAAAATAGACAAGGATGGGATGTCTGAGAGGGAGTATTTTTATTACATTTGCCGAAAGTGGTCTTTGTGCGGCACCATTCCTCCCTCTACGCACACATGGAAGGGTTACATAAATGGTTCCAACGCTCCAGCCCACTCACTGCTTTACCCAGCAGTCCACAAGTGAAACAATTACAAATGTGCGTATCCTCAACATGACCTCTGCTCCTCACATTCAGCAGGAAAAGTCACAGCGCTCGCAGCCGGCCTTCTATAAACTCATGTACTCCTCTCTTGCATTAGATGTAAGGTCCGTGCCAGGTGGGGGAGAAGGTAATGTTCATCCGATACAGCAAAAAGTTACGTGAGAACGCAAAGCTCCCTCTCACATCTCAGGAGAAGCTGCGTTAGCTGATTGGCTTCAGTCCTCATGTGAACAAATTGGCCAGGTGTTCAACGTTTGAGACATTCATATTTTTGGACTTATCAATTCAAAACGGGTCGCACCGTGAAACCGAGTCTGACTGAGCTCCAAACCTGCAGGAGGAATTTACCAGCTGTGGTTCAGCAGCTTTATCTTTGCAAGCTAGATTAGAGACAACGGAGTGGGAAGAACGTTAGAACAGATTTTACACCAAGCTTTTCCCACCGACTACCGAGTAAATTAACTTTCCACCAGGTAAACCATCATCCCATCTCCCTTCCCCTGCGACACCGTTAGAATGAACAAATGAAACACAGTACGTAGGTGTTAAACAGCACAGCAGTCACAGGCATTTCTAGCCACACTCAAAGGGGACCGTAGAAAATGACAAAAATACAGAAACATGCCAAACACTTTTATTTTCCAGTGTAAGAAGGAATAATTTATTCTATATTCAACTAGCAGACTTTATGATAGGAGTCGATTAAAAAACAACACACAAGAAAAGAAACCCCACCGTGCACTCTACACTCAATATTCAGGCTGCCTCCTCCTCTTCAAGTGCCTTGTTTACTTCTTCCAACGTTACATCGCTTCATTGCCATCCGCATACATCCTCTTCGGTCTTTTTTCTCACTTAATAAGGAAGCTGAGAAACAGAAGGGGATTAAAGGGAGCGGGAGAGGGAGACAAGAGAGAAACAAAGAACGCAGTCGTGAGGGAAGACCACAACGGATAAAAACAGTGTGGAAGGTACTGATTGCCTCCTTGTTATGGTTTGTGTTTTTCTTTATTGGACCAAAATGTTTCTATGCTTTATATAAAACAACAAACACTACTGGCCTGATTTGCAGTAATTCATAATGCATCAACCATTTCTCCTCGAGCTCTAGTCCCACTTCCAAGAGCCGTCCACACCTTCACTGCTCTGCAAATCTGCTCTGCCTCGTGTTGAATTGATTAATGCGCAGCAGGGAATGACATCCTTCTTTTCAGAAAACCAACGTTTAAATTTAAGAAAGTATTAAGTAAGTGGTTCCATGTGAAACAGAGCAGTTTCACGCGACGAGTAAAAATCTTTCCATCATAGTCGCTAGGCAACAGCCATCGGACGTCGAGCCCCGCCACTGAGCCGGCCATAGAGCCCGCAGGCTTGGAGCCCCCATGACGGTAAATGATCGGCCCCGGTGAAGCGCCCCTAACCACACCAATCCCATTCCAGATCCAGAGGTGAGTTTGGCTGTTAACATCTGCTCCAGGAGGGATGAATGATGTGTTTTCTGTCACACATTAAATCGGTTTTATGTAGTGGCGACCTTTAGCTCTAAGTGGGACCAAATTGCTGCTGTTCTAGCGCACTAGGCTGAAGGGCTCTAGTGTCCAAACACATTCACTGGAGCTACTGGGAAGAAAAAAAAACCGTGACGTGAATCCTAGTCATCAGGTTAAGGACCAGCAATTTGTGTGAATGCATTGGGTCTTTTGAGTGAATAATCCTGCTGCAGGGTCAGCTGGCAGACTGGGCCTCACAGAAAGAACCTTGGCGCCGTGGGTTTTACATTTTGAAGGGAGTGTTTAGAATCGAACAGCTGTCTTATGGGATCAATGAAATAATGGGGATGGATGGATCCTGTGCTGGCCTGGATTTTATCACTGTGTCTGCAATAACTTTGTAGCGATTTTATGTCATCTTCAGGGATTTTAAGATTCATTGTATATTGTGTTTGAATAAGTGTTGAGTAAGTTGGATGAATCTTGTGTTAGTATCTGTACAGTGATACTTTGCAGTTGCTATAGTTACCTGTATGGGTATCCGTGGTACTTGGACCGGAAAATGGAGAGCAGGAAGCTGAAGAAAAATACCACCAGGCCAAGGCCAACCAGGCAGATGACTGGGAAGACACACACATGCACACGCACACGCACACACACACACACACACACACACACACACACACACACACACGCGGTCATTAAGTTAGAAAACAATACACAAAGAAAGTGCGACATGGTCTATAAAACCTTTATAACATACAAGTTGTTACATTTGATGCTTTTGAGTTTCCATAATTTCCTACTTTTTAAAAAGGCTGCAAATACCCTGACGTGTGCGTAATAATTATAACACAATGACCCAAGAAAATGTTTGATTCCTGTCAGAAGGAAAATATTTAAATCATTTCATGCACTTTAGAACTGATGCAACTGTCTGTAAGGTCTTTGTTTAAATTGAATGTGCTCGCAGGGTTTAGCCATGGTACCCACTCATAAGCATACACACACACACACAAACACCAACACAGATCTACATACACACAACGATAAAAAAATGAATATTTGAGCAGCTATAATGCTGATAGAAAGGACCTGTGAAACATTACCTCAGGCTCTTCGTTATGCCAAAACATTCAAATATTTACTCATTATTTAAATAATCCACTTCATGTATGTATGTGCAACTGCAGCCATCAACCCTGCTCTGCTGCAAGCAAAATTGTGTTTACAATCATCTTATTTTCTCAGTGAAACATACATAAGCATAATCTTTAATCTTCAGGGGAATTGTGAGTGTCTGCGTGTGTGCACACACACCCTCATGCAGCAGCTAATCCTCGAGAGGGACCGTGTTAAATTAAACTGTCACCAGTGTCTGATATTGTTAATCAGGGATTAGGATGAGGACCTCTCCTGGAGACTAAATAGTGAGATATGTGCTTGTCCTCGCTGTGTGGGTGCGCGTGTGTATGTGGACAAAAGATTTGGCCGGATGTCCATCACAGATCGTCAGTTTAAATTTGCGCCTGTGCTTGCAAGACCACATTTGCTGTCTCTGCTGTCAATTCCCACACAACGGTTTTTACTTTCTTTCTCTCACTTACACAACATATACATTTACAATTCATCATAGAAATCATTGCGCACACAAACGTACATAATCACAAACCGCAGTGGCTTTATTGTGCCGTTTGTTTGTCTACGAGACGGTCAGCAATTGATATTACATTAGTTCTACTGCATCTACAGCAGGCACACACACGCTATTCAGCGCATGAGTGCACGCTTTCTACTTTTACTTTTTCTATTTTTTAACCTGGTGAGTGCATGTGTGTGACATTAAATGAGAGCACTGCATATTCAGAGTGCGTCTCCAAGGAGAGCCCCCGTGTTCCCCGGGACGTCACGTCTACACACGCGCCCGCGAGGACGTGAGCGCCGGGGCATTGGTGTGTCTTCATTAGCTGGAGCGGGATGTACTTCCTATAGCTCATCAGTTATGACTGAGAGGTATCCGAGTGTGCTTCCGTGGATAATGACACTCAGATACACACGCGCACTAAGCATGCTAATGAAAGTCATTTATGACCTTGGCGAAATGATAAGTTGTTGTAAGCTGAATGATTTCCCTCAGTGACGAAGGTGGTAATCCGTCTTTTGACTGTATGATTTGGATCAATTCAAATCATGAAACATCGGGATGGCAGGGATAAATGTACTTTTCCCCGGCACCGGGGAGCCAATAAACATAATAGGTTAAGCCTACCTTATTAGAAGGACAAATATGAGCGCTAAAGGTCGTTAAATGGTTCTTGGGGTCCTTCTTTGTTAAGCAACTGGCTTGAAGAGACATTAACTGACGCAGCCTCTGGATACGACCACCCACGACCCTGCGTTTCTCTATTTTTGTCATGGCCCAAGAGCCAGGTCACGACATTACTATTTCCAACCAGCGGAACAAACATGCTACTATCACACAGCCTGCACATCAAAGCAGCTAGCGTTACTAGCGCTCCAGTTGATTTCGACATGAAGTAGTCGTTCAAAATACAGAATTATAGAGGAGACTTACAGGCCCTTCTTCCATTCCTCCTTCCCCTTCTGTGCTCCTCCTATTCACTTACCCCATAACTGCGTCCATCACAACCCCCCCCATCCACTGACAGTACATAGTGTGACGGCCCTTTGGTTGTGAGCAGGGCCTGCTGGGGTATGTGTTTGTCCCTTTGTCCTGTCTTGCAGGTCCACTGGTGGGAGGAGCTTGCCAGCTCAACGAGGAGCACCTGGCCGGTCTCCCCGTTCCATTTAAGACTCATCCGTCCAGTCCGGGGGGTGTTGTTGTTTGGGGTGATTTTGTGATGCCATTTACTAGTTCAGTGCTTGCTGAGAAGCCAAGTGCGCACCGTCATTTCTTGGACAGATGCCCGTGGAAGCAGCAGATACCTTCCTGTAGCTGCCATCAGCAGCATGGTGGCTATTGTATACGGCAGGGATTCAACACCCACATTCGGTGATTAAACTACAATTCAATTCCAATCGTGTCACCTCATTGACAGCTTTTACGGGTTACACAACAGTTTATTTTGCTCCGTAATCGGTCTGGATATTTGGTGTGTTTTGAAGCAAGAGTATACTTGCTGTGCAGAAAATCTGCATGACGTCTTAGTGGTATTCAAGATTTGCAGGTAGAAATTACGGCAACAAAAGGGGTTGAATTAAAGTAGCTCATTCAAAACAACATTCTCCAGGCTAGATGAGAAAGGAATGACGCGGCAAGAAAAGGGGGAGCCGATGGAGCAGAACATAAGTTCTTTGATATACGCCAGCCTCACACAGGTGACAATTATGCAAGCGTCTGAGTGTGTGTCCACGGGTCGAGGTATCGGTTCTTTTGTTTTCCTTTTCGGCCTGATCCTGAGAAACAAAGTCTTGAGGTTGTTAGTAAGTAATTATCTTTTTAATTGCCCTGCTTTAACATCTCAAGGAGAATTCTTGGTTAAAGTAGAACAAAAAGTTTATAATCTTGCCTACAGATTAGTTTGAGTGTGTGTGTGCGCGTGTGGACTCACGGATGCATTGAAAGGCTTCTGGAGTTTCTTTTTTATCACGACCACTCTAATTAAAATTCACTTGTGTGTAACACTGTCTCTCTGATTGAGATAATTATCAGTACGGGCCATCTAATATCTAAAATCCCCCTTTAATAATGTAGAGATTATACAGAACCTATGCTTGGGCGGTGAAGAAAAACAGTTGATATCGAGAACACCCAAGCTTAAATGTGCCGATTCACACATTTGTATGTTCTTTTCATATAAAATGACAGCACACGTCACTTCAGACATCCTCAAGCCGCGTCTCCTTCATAGAGGGTCGCGGGGGGACTGGAGTCAATCCCAAGAAGCATTCTAAAGACCTCTGACGACCCATTCCACACTGACTGCATGCCGCCACTTAGTTTATAGCAGAAGGCCACAAAGCATGACTTCCAACCAGAAAGTAAAAGAGTGGGTTTGGGTGGCCTATCACAGAGACACATTCTGATTGATGTCGGAGATTCACCTTCAGTGTGATCAGTGACGTACAAATCTACCTCCAACGCTGCATTACACTGGACTAACTATGCCCATGCAAGGGGGTCACAGTTTACATACGAAGAGCAGATGAAAAGGTGAAAACAATGGCTGCCAAAGTCTCTGCTGCACTACGCCAGAGACTATATATAAGGAGACATGCCACTTCCTCAATCCTCAATACAACTCCCGTAGGAAAACCCGTAACGGCAAAGATGGTGGTTGTATGCGCATGTCCCGCCCCTCCCGCTGGAAAGCCAATCATCTGCTTTTTAACAGTCAAGCCGGGAAACATTTAAGACTATCGTCTGGTTCCACTGACGCATGCACACAGTTGAGGTTTTGCGACAGCGGAGACGATGGCGTAACACCGGCATTCTGGATAGAGACGTAAATTAAGGTTGGTGTCGTGAACCCTTGCGCATGCGTAGTAACAGTAACCTGTGGGGGAAAAACGCCTTTTAAACCTTATTTTGGGGGCAAAGTCATCAAACTCTTTGAGTGATTTTTATCATATTCTACTGCTGTTTCTATACATGTAGTTGTTATGTCCCGATGACCCGTGAAAGTGCAGTTCTGACTATCTGCCCATTGATTGAGATAGGAGGCTGGTCTTGTTAGAGCGAAAATAGCTGCCCAGAGGCGTTGCCAAGATGGCGGCGAGTGGCATGACTTGCCTAAAAGGACTTTGGCTACGCTCTGACAGCGAAGTGCTCTGCCTGAGGACGCTTTGCTCCCAATGAAATATAAAATTCTTATTTCTGTAATCAGACAATGCATACAGCTCTGTAAGTAGGTGATAAAAGAAGTGTCATTTACCGTTTGTGATTTTTGAACAGCTGCAACAAGACAAGTGGTATTTCATTTGACTATTGAAAACATTGTCAAAGTGCATTTCACTGCTGGTAACGTGGACGTTTAGAGATATATCCGATCCAGGGATTATATGTTCCACCTGGTGGGGTTTGTGTGGTATGGAGACTCCTCTCTGCTGTGGTGATCCATCACGTCGGGAGAAGTATTTTTCCTTACTTCTGATCATGATTCACTATTTCATCCTTTATTTATTTCATTAAAACCGTTCTAAGTAATGGTTTTAATAACGTCTTCCCCATAATATGGAGAAGACTATTAAAATGTGAGGTATGACTCAAAATGAGTCATTGTGGCTTTGAGTTATCTGAATAGTCAGTCTATTGACTATGTCAGACTGTTGTGAATGTGATATTTGTGAAAAACTATTTTGATCATCAGATCAACATGGAAGGATTTCAGTCAATTTGAGAGCTTTCAAAAACAACCTTTGAGTTATCTTAGATAATTTACTTGACAGTGAGGGAGTCTTATTTATAGAACTGCTCAAGCTAATTGACAGTTATGCAAATACACTGCACACTAATGAAGGTACTGCCATGATGGTTTGTTTAAATGTAAATGAGTGTGTGTGTGAGAATATGTGTGCAATGTTATTTTCCATTAATCAAGAATGTAAATAACGGATAATGAAGTTGCAGAGTGTGAGTCCAACCTCAAAGGGAGAAAGTCCTCTCAGTACTCCCTGTAAGTTTAACAGAAGAGATACTGAGAGGGAATTTCATTTCTCGGAGGTCAACGCCACCAAGCAGAACTGTACACAGCAGCCAGGAGAATTTCATGTCGATATCTGGACTATGTGTTTTTTAATCTTATCTGTTAAAATGTTGCGTTGTGTTTTACTTAGGTTTGTCCCTTGTGTGGCCCAAAAGGATTTTGGCTGAAAGCTAAACGCAGTAAAAAAAGATGGACGGAGAGAGAGAATTCAATTGCATCCGGAAGCGTCTTTTACCAAGAACACACTCTTTGTTTGAAAACGAAGGCTTCTTGATTATTACAGCACACTTTATTGATGACTACAAAGGAAAATAGCTGTCACGATGAGCATGCTATGAGTGTTTTATTTGTGTGTGTATACTATTTTCGTCACCAGAAACATATAAACTGATCACATCAGAAAACTCACAGGAGTTCCATGTTATCCCCACAGAGAAAAAATGGTCCAGATTGACAAATTAGTTACACATTTTTTATCATGGTATGCCACTTTTGGAGCAGATGCCAAAAACAGCCTGAGAGTGGAACAGGTTGCCCCTTTGAACAGCAAGCTGACGTTTCTCTACCCGACAAATGTGTCAGAAACTTGCCATGCTTGATAACAGTAAATTGCATGAGAACGTCTGCAAACCAATTTTCACACTTAGTGGAAGCACCACCTACTGGAAACCATCAAGGAAATTGATGGTTTTGAAATGTATTTTGCACTTTGACTAAAAAAGGCTTCGTTTGTGATATTTTTATTTTTTGTAAAAATATGCCTTTCCAGCTTTGGAACCTGTGTTAAAAAGATGAAATGGTGCCATACATTTTACATTTAATATTATTTGAATTAAAATATATTCCTTTTGAGTTGAGTCTATATTAATTCCATAATTTCACATTCAATTATTCATTAAAAGCATCAGGCATAAGAAGAACAAAAGAGATTAATCATGATCTATGATATTAGGTTATTTTTTACATGAAGATAATAAATAGAAAAAAATTAATGCTAAACAGAATGTTTAGAATCAATAGAATAAATCTATGTGATTCTACATAGAAGTCCACCACTCAAACACCAGTTCTACCTCTTGAAATGTTGATGTTGATGCAAACAATGCCACAATGGCTTGCAAGGTTAAATCACCTACCTGTTAGTTATATAGTGGCAATAACATCAATGACACACACACACACACTGCTTGAACAGAATTGCTTGAATCACAACATAAGAAAAGTAAAGAGAAGTACTCACTTCTCCTCTTGCCAACATCTCCCTTGGAGGTGGCAGCCTCATTTAGAAGCACCATCCCCATGGTGATTGCAGCATCTGGGACAAGGTTGTCAAGGAAACAGCTCACTTGCATATACCGGAGTGGGAGAGGCTGGAAGTAGACACTGACCCAGGAAGAAGTGCTGGACATACATGTGCACTTTGAGATACAAGTTTATGTAAACGGTTTTAAAATGCTGTGAACCCCAATAGAAAGCAACCATATTCAATAGCTCCACGATACCTTTCAATTAAAGCTCCGAACCATCATGTTTTGGCGAGTTTGTTAAACTATTAATCAACTCTGCCAGACCCTTGGCCCCAAGTGTTTTACCCCGTCTATGTAGACAGCTTGGACCAACTTGCTTTAGACTGCTGAAAGCCTACTGAGACATTTCATCGTACCATACACTTGCAGTATTGCGCTTTTGTTTAAACTATTGGAACTTTTGAAAGTGTGACATAAACCGTGATGAAAACGCGTTGAAGGGTTCAGACTATTTGCAAACATATCTTTTCTTACAGAAGCGAGCGGTTTTCAACTCAACACTTCATCGCCTTTCTCTACAATCACTGCAAAGCACAGCCTCGGGTGGCTTATAATTACAGGTTCCTCTCTTTAGCGTGCGCTGCATACCAATCACGACTGAAGCAAACCTGAAGGGGAGCACAAACAAAGGCCGCCACATGTGGAGACGCGGAAAAAAAACCCCCTCAGGAATCGGCTTATATGTGAAAGACCTGATGTGCTCCCCCACATGCAAGTAAACCGTGGAAGGTGGCAGTCTGGGTGGTGGCAGGAAGTCTCAGTGGGAATACAGTGCATGGAGTCATTTTGGAGTGAGTTTTAGTTCCACCACCTGTATTTATTTTATCTGTCATGATGCAACTTAATCACTCTGGGAAATAGTCACACTACATCCACACACCTCGCCACATCGGATAGGCTGCTGGATATTAAAGTCAGACTGGAATATTCAGGATTGGTTGTGTGCACATGACAAAAACAAAAAGATTTAAAAGCTTTTATACAAGTTTTCCTTGTCTAACTTTATAATTCCCATAAATAATATGTTGTCATGTGAGCAGGTGAGTCAGACATTTTCCCAGAATACAAACATACACGTATTTGATGGCGTTTTGAAGACATTTAAATGATAATAGTACTGATCCTGGTGGCACCTGATGATGTTCCTGACTGTCTTCACCTAATCAGTACTTTGGTTTTCTTGTGGCAGACAGTTCAGCCTAAACTGTGATGATTTCAGCGTCAATTCAATGAGCCTGTCCCATCTGATTATTGTGAAACATTCCTTAGATCATTTCAATAAGGGGGGGATCTGATGTTAGCAATACTCAAGTGTACGTGTCAGAATGAGAGGAATACATTTATCTACTTCCATTTCATCCTAAAATGACATAGATATGCAGCTTCAAGTGGTGCTTGATAATGTCTGTGTCCGTATATTCGTATTTATAAGGATTATACAGGGTTACATCCATGGGGAAACTGCATCTATGACAATCATGAAATGTGTTTAAACCACCTGCACAGACAACAAGCGGGGGCGTGTTAGCACTACAGCAGGTGTGAATGTGTGTTTCATTTAGATGTTATCAGATGGGCAAAAAAAGAATAAACTCCGTTAGCCTGGACAAACAAATGCTGCTCTGGAGCAGGTGCGACCTTGGACCTGCTATTTCCCACGGGGACAAACACAGTGTCTAGGAATGAACGGTATCATTACCCACACAGATACAAAAGCAGCAGCGCAAGAACACACAGGTACACACGCAGACAAAGAAGAAGAAAAAACAGAACGAAAACATTCATCCTGCACACACACACACAAAATATAAAAGAGGACAATCTCCGCTATTTGTGGTATTTCCGTCTGCTCAGTCCAGCAGGCAGTCTCCCTATAGGGAATGCACACGGATGACAAAACAATCGTAGCCACATATCGCAGACACGTATCAGGTGGCCTCCGAGCTGCTCCGGCAAGGCATTCATGAAAGGATACTCAGAAGAAGTATGATGTGAGACTCGGCCACAAACTGAGCCTGACTGCTGCCGTGAATGTAACTCTGGGGAGGAGAGAAGGAAGGGAAAAGAGACGGACATACTGGATTAACGGTGTTCACTTCGATTGAAAAAAGGTCACACTAGGTTACACCCTTTGTGAAACAATCCAATGAGGAAATGTAGAGGCGAGTCAGGCGGAGGTGGAGGACGGCG
Organism: Apeltes quadracus; assembly: GCA_021346845.1. Lineage (NCBI taxonomy): Eukaryota > Metazoa > Chordata > Actinopteri > Perciformes > Gasterosteidae > Apeltes > Apeltes quadracus. The sequence continues at coordinate 7,136,734 of CM037925.1, forward strand.
TTGTGCAGTAGGCGACGTCTGAAGGAATGTAGGAAGCGGTGAGGAGGGAAAAGGATTAGGAAAATGTTCAATTAAAAGGTTGTGCCCTTTTCTGAAACACCTCATGCTTGAACATTGCGTTAGAGAAAGAGCAACTTGCACTTCTAGTGACTCATGAGCCTGGCTTGAAACATTGCCCTCACTGGACTTGGTTGTAGCTAAAACAACATCCAGTTCCTGGGATCTTTCGCTTTATCGTATAATAAAGATCCAGAGTGGCCAGTACTTTTTCCCCTCCAAGGATTTGTCGTATATTCAGCACCGCAACAAGATTCTTTAATGTGCTTGTGTGTATGTACGTGGACAAGGACACAAGGACACATTTTAAGGAAAAAAAATGAAATTACTTTAGCAGTTCAAGTGCTCATAGACAGAAACGCCGTCATTTTTCATTTTTTACTCGCCAACGTCCTTCAAAGTCTTTTTAGACCTAAGAACTAAAATCTGCAACTCTAACCCTGTGTATCCAAAACTTTCAAACTATTCATTCCTCCTATTTACTACTTCATAGCCCTTTCGGTTAATTGTGTTAACATTTAGAAGTGGGGGAGTGTGTCACTACTGGTCTGCAAGTCATTATCACTTTAAGGTTAATGGCTTTTTGGAAAGGGAGTTCATTTTAGTCACTCAATGCTCCTTTTTGGAGTTTATACTCAGAAAGGATTCAAATTAGAATTTAGTCTTCAATAGGGGTGTAACGATTCAGCTGTTACATCGATGTATCGATTTTTATTCCTCCGATCCAACTACATCGATCTGTGCTCGGCGAGTTGGCCATATGGACGACATATATCGATCAAACATCGTTTTAAAATGTAATAAATCGATTGTATCGATACTAGGAAATAACCCATTGGATTTAAGCACGTCAGACTTTTTTCTTAGCACTTTTAATGATAAAGAAGACAAGAAACAACAGGAATCTAGGAAATTTATTTCAGTCACACTGGTTGAATTTTTGGCTAAAAAGTTACTGAATCGATTTCAAGTCATTGAATTGTTTCGGATCGTATCGTTCTAAATGAACGTTGTTGAATGAACGAATCGTTACACCCCTAGTCTTCAATTACACTTTGGACCGGGACTTCAATTTAGTCCTTTCATTTAACCCTTGATATTTGACTGCGACGATGAATTTGAATGTAAATATAATCCAGCCAGTCAAACAGTCTGGCGCGTCCCGTGGAGCGGCCGATTTGCCGTGTAGATGTGAGCTCCAGTCAGCACCCATTGGCTCAACCTTTTGAGGAAAGCCTCACACACGTTGGCTAAAGCTCAAACCCTGCTGGAGCAAGCTCCTCTGGTAAGACGTCAGTGGCCCACTTCAAATGGGATCCGTTTGTGTGTGATGGGAGAAAAGTAGAGTGACAGACTAAGCAGGACAGAGTGGAAGTCTTGTGGAAATGAGATAAATAAGAGTGCAAGAGGAAGGAGGTGTTTCAGTGTGTTTCACATTGTTGAATCCCAGCAGAATATTAGCATCTAGGTTTACGGGCACATCGAGGCCCTGTTTTTCCACTCGACTGCCCCAGTGTTCATTTCTTTCCCTATCAGACAGGACTAAGGATGGAAAGATGAATAGAAGATGACAAAGGAGGCGGGGTAAAAGGGTGGACGGCTTATTCTTGCTTCAGTGGAGATCAACAGAGAATTTTTGCACTTGAAAGCAGACATAAAGATGACAAAGGCCCGGCGCTGAAACAGATCCCTTTGTCTTCAACACAAAACTGTTGCTTCGCATTACGGGGACTTTGAATCGTTATCAGCACGCTTTCGTTATTGACGGACAAACAAAGGCTCCTGTAGTGACACCATGAAAAAAAGTTTGCTTCAGTTGCGTTGGACTTTTCTGAAGTTGGTCAAAGAGCTTTTTCGTCACCACGACATGAAAAACTGAACTGCACGTGTTGCTTAAAGCGTTCAATGCATCACTAAGGTAAACAATCCCAGGTGGAGTGAATGTGTTTAGTTAATTGGCGACTACATTAATAAGGATCTACTTTTCTTCAAGAACCCAGAGGAATCCTTATAACGGTTTTCTGACTGAGTCTACAGGGTTACACGTTGTCTGCAACCAATTCGGTTTTCAGTTTTTTTTGTTGGGCTGTCAATGGATTAAAAAAATTAAAACAAAGTTGCGTTAAAATATTTTAGCGTATTAATCTCACCCACAATCATTAACACATTCATTTTGAGAGTCCTTTTTTTAAATTAATAACTTCCTGCAATTACAAGGGATCAATTTTTGTATAGCAATCTGAATTTACTACTGGATTAAAGTCTTGAAACAAGAAACCCATGTTGTTTAACACAGGCAATCTTTTGCTGTGTCATCACCATTTAAATCAACCGATGAGTAAATTATTTAGTAGAGAGTGAGACTATCGGCTGCAAGCAAAGATCGAGCATTAAAAAGATGCATTTGTATATATTAGTACCAATTTAGAAGCAAGTATTTTTGTAATAACAGAACTGCTTCAGAATCTAAAAGGTGCACTTTTTTTTTTTTAATTACTGGAATCAAACAAACATAACGTCATGCTATTTTACAAGACGCTGCTTTCTGCATGTTATACAAACAGAAACTGCAGAGAGGGTGCGAGTACCAGCCGTGCTGGGGGCATGAACAATTCCTCAACCCATGGCCAGGCACTTCCAATTAATCTGATGGATTAGAATGCAGGAGCTCTATTCATTAGCGTGCCAAGAGTGTGTGTTTGTGTGTGTGTTCATGCGTGTGTTTCCGTGTATGTAGTGTTAGAGATTATTTAGGGAGAATTTGTCTTTGTGAAAAGGTGCATGCTCATAAGGAAGTTGTAAGACATCGCGGTGGTCTGGAGGTAAAAGCAGCCACAGCTTGTTAAGCGAACGTGGAGAGGAATGGAAAGTAACGGCATTGTCACACCTTGAAGACACTAATGCGCATTTGACAGCGTCCTCCAGATAAAAAAAATTGCTAACCGTATCTTGCATCTTTAATTGCATTGCACAAGAGATATTTTTCAATTTTGTAGTCCCTAGGGGCCTGTACCCTTGTACAGCGTAATACCAAACTAGGTGATGTATTCCTTACTTCCTTTAGTCTCCATTGGGCAGAATTGACACACAGCATGCCGATATATACTCCACCTAATCTGATGGATTAGTGTTTAAAGAGACCCATGTATTTGAATGAGAATTAGAACACCAAAAAATAAAACAAAATGAAGGTCCTTTAAACTGAAAGCTAAATATAAACTGTTCTCTTCATCGATTCAAGCAGGGTGCGATTTGACAAAAACGCAGAGGGGAGGATGTTTTTTTTTTTTAATTCAAAAGACAAGAACATTGGACGTTTAGCTTGCATAACTAGGGAGAAGAACGCAAAGGGTAGACAGGCCCTTTTTTGGGTCTGTGGATTAGTCCCCATCACAACATGGCAAAACTTTTAATGTCAATTTAGTTGTTTTGTTATTGGGTCCTGCAGAGTAAGACGATATGCTGCTCTGAACGCGTTACATGTTTGGTTCAGCGCCGTTTTCCCTGCGAAGTTCCCGCACTAAAATGTTCCAATGTGTTTGGTTGACGTTCAGAAATATACGCCGTCTGCCAGAAGGCTGCTGAACAGCTACTCTGATGTATCGACACTGAAGATCGTTAGATTTCAAGAGTTGAAGTAGGCTAGCAGTTAAGTTGTATTCATCGCTATAAAGGGGGGGAAAATCCTTGTCCCCACCGGAGATAAAAAATATTTACCAGAGGGGGGGAAATAGCCCACCATCCCACCTACAAATCGCACCCTGGAGTGAAGTGTGCAGGTATATATTCTGTAAAATATACAGGCATAACCTTAAGGTATGTTCAAGGCAACAATGGAAATAGTATTCTATTCTCCTTTTTATTCAACACACCCTTGGGATGAAATACATAGAATGCACTGAATAACTTAATAAAAAAATCTATCAAAATGCAAAATCACTCATGAGATTATTTCTCCAGAGGGCGTCAAGAAAATAAACGGTAAAAGGTTAGCTCAATCAAAAATCGAAATATCAACGTTACAACTAAAATATGTCCAGACCTTTACCAAAAGCTGCCCTCGGGATAATTGACTACAGTATTTGTTTCATTAGTATGCCCTAAGTTCAAGAACTCTTTCCAATACGGGAACAAATATGTGAACTGCACTGTTTGTGTGTTTGTGTTCATGCACATATTTGAATACATTGACATTAAAAAGCCTTGTTTATATAAGACCTGCATGAAGCAGACAATTTGTCAGACTTTGAAGTGAATTAAGTGTCCGCACCAATGCAGGCGTGCAATACGCATTTACACATAAACATGCATACACAGAGAGGAAGGCCATGGGCAGCTGACATATTTATTACTCTATTAAAATGAGGCTAAGAACGGGCTTTTACAAGTGGCCGTCAACGATTCCCTTAATGACTCACATCCTCGTGTGCTACACGTCCCGCAAGACAAATACTTTAAGTAGCAGTAGTAGTGGACAAACAGTTGCGATTAATTGGCAAGTTCTGTTGATGCTGATAAGGCCCAGTATTTGAGCAGTGCCTCTACCTTGTCCCTCCTGGTCATCTGTTGACTTGACCACACTCTCTCTAAAACCAAACTGCTGTAATGCTAGCTGTTAATAGATGTGGGCTAGATAACCTTTAGAAATAGCTGTATTCATCCTTTTTCATCCTGTATCATGCACAAGTGAGTGTGTGTGTGTGTGTGTGTGCGAGTGTGTTTTGTTTGGTAAAGGTCAGGAGCCACTTAGACAGGAAGAGGGATAAATGAAAAGTCAACAAAGCAGAAAGAACAGGGGAGAAAAAGTAAGTAAGAGAGCGGATGAGAGATGGAGTGGAGACATGAGCTTCATTTTACAAACAGAGCATAGTTGGGGCCGCATGTGTTGGTCAAAAATGATCCAGCAATTGAACCTCACAAGGTACTCTGGGCGAGAGTGCAGGACAAATACCTTCAACATAGAATGAGAGCAAGATGGTGAAAGCAAAAACCAAGGGAGAGAATGAATGTTTGCAGGATGATACAGCTAAACTGAGTCAGACCTGAAACTAAACAACAGAAAAACTGATGCACAACTGAACTACGCTGGGAGTTAACAGAAAATGTGGAAATGAGCTGTAGATAATTAAAGAGTGGACAAAAACGCAATTCATTATTGATGATTGATAGCTGGTATTCTACATTAGAATGTATAAATCTCTCTGTGGAAAGAGAAATAAGCAGCAGCACAGCAGTGATTAAATGTCTAACTAAGCAGAACTTGAGAGCATATCGGGGGGGTGATTCATCCGGTACAGCAAAGGGAATGTGGGCAGGTTTACTGAACCCTTCATTTGAACAAATATGGCAAGTCTATTTTAGGAATTCAGGTGAAGCTTTAAAATCTCATTACAAAACTCACTGTTTATGCAGTTACGCATCGTCCACGGAGAGCCCAGATTGATCACTCAGGAGTCAATTAAAACCATTTTAATCCTGACGCCTCTCCGTTAACAACAAATGCCTCTTTCTAAAGAACGATTCATTGGAACAGAAGTGGATTCGCTCCGGAGGGAAAAGTCAGTCTTACCATAATTATACAAGCAACACACAAATGACTATACAGTCCCACACAAGCTGGTTCTTTAAAACAAAATGTCCTTTAGTCATAATGTGGGTTGCAAAAGGGTTGAGAAATTTCAGGAAACTTTAAGGGAAGTTAAGCTGGGGATTTTTTGCACAATTTTCATGATAGAAATTGAGGTAGAAATAGAAAAGCTTTACTGGGCTTTTATGGCATGTTTTGTTTAAAGTAAAGTCATTTCAACCACTGCTCTCAGCAGATGGAATTAAAAGGCCTCGGTCTGTGCAGGACTTAATCTTGTACATGTTTCATTTAGACAGCTGCAGCGGATTCTGACCAGGAGAGTGACACCGGATTCCTGTTTGTCAGATAATTCAAGTTAAATACTAGTGTTAGTTCTTAAAGCACAGGATGGTTTAGGGTAAAATACAGTCATGAGCTGCTGCTGTTCGGTTTTGAAGCATCGTTGTCCATATTTCGCACTGTTTAGCTGTGGCTAATGGTCTTTGGGACCTTGTCTGGAGTAACGACTATTCTACCAAGAGTACTGGTTTGTATACAGTTATAAGAGAGAGGCCAATAATATGTATACGTCCCTGTAGTGGCGTATTTGGGGTTTGGGTCAACACATACTGAAAATCTGCTTGAGTTCCATCGCTCGATAATGCTCGTTATGCACTATATCGAAAGCTTGTACAACAAAGTGTTGCACAGGAATCAGTGCACCATCCATGCAGCTTTATTGCAATTTGCCACAATATGATTTGGGGAACGTCGTTGCAAGCCTTTCTTTTTTCATGTAGTGAATACATGGTTTCCTGTGTGTTTGTGGAGAGATGGAAAGGTCATTGTTGACAGGTCTGAAGCCTGAAGGGCCATTAATGTCTTGGCTTCAATAAATTGATAAATTCTCTCAAAACACCTGGATGAAATCACACTCAATCAAGTCTTTCTCACACACACACACACACACACACACACACACACACACACACACACAGGTTCACGTAAAGCGATAATAATCGTAAACAGCGCTCAGCCCTCTGCATGCCAAAAGTCAAATATTTGCAAAGCGCAAATAAATGCCGTTTTACTTTTATTTTTCTTAAATTTTTTAAAAGATTAGCAATAATGTAGCGAAGGATCCTGCCATAAGCCAAAAGCCATCAACCAATTAAATAAAATCAGCTGGAGATGCGATAACGTCATCAGCCAATAGTGTAGCTATAAGAAACATTGGATGAAATCCTTAAAATACAAAATAAATAAAAAGAACCATTGGCTACCTTAGGGTCTCATTACTTTAAGGCCCAGACCGTTTTATTATTGTATTAATGTAACAATTTAATATAAAACTTTAATCATGAGAACCTTGCTCTTCAAACCTCCTCTCCCTTCTGAAAAGCGTTTCGGTTGTGTATGCGTGTGTGTGTGTGTGTGTGACCGTTGAACTGTGTTTGCAGTAGGTTGAGTGGGTTTTTCATACGTACGGGTTTGGCTCAGTTTGGTGTGCATGTATGTAGGTACCGTGTAAGCACAACTGTATCTATGTCCCACTTTCTGTGCATGAAAATCTCTCAGCCGAAATGCACCAACAGTATTTTCTTGCACAGTGCGATGCTCACTACAATTTAATCTGCTTCGTCTTGCCATTCATCAGTTGACAAATCCTTTCAATATAGTCTAGTAGTATATACCTGGCCTCGCTCGCTCATCGTTTTAAAGGAATTACAACGTCTGGGGAGAGATGGAGGGAGGGGAGGAGAGTGGCGGATTAGAGAGCGTGGTAGATGGGAAGTAACCCAGAAAGAGGATGGAAGTAGAATAGAGCAGATACGGCTCAGTATGATTCAATATCACCCGCTCAGTTCAAGCCATTTCACTGTTGGAGGGAGGGGGAATAAAAGGATTTAATGGATAGGGGGGAGGACGAAGCAGGAAGTGGTGCGGAGGTGGAGCGTGAGGGGGCACACAAGACACAGTCAACGGTCATTTACACAACATCTAAAGAGGCTATCAGCGCAGCGACTTTGGTTGAGTGGCTACAAAATAGCAATCTGGCCGGAAAAATGAAGAAAATGTGGTTGGGTTTAAGCATGTAATTCACCGGGGTTACCAATGAGGAATGATGAAGGTTAGGCTGGAAGGCCTCGAAGGGTGGACGGTAGGGGAAGTTAAAGAGTAATAAAGCCAGCCTCAATGGGAATGCATATTATCATTTCCATTATAGGTTCCTACATTCATTGGTGGTTATGTACAGAAGTACAATCTACTGCAATTCAATACGGCACCTCTGCCATCACATCTTTCTTCGCAAACTCATAATGTGCAGCTCTTGGTCCAATTTTTGGACACGTGTGGATGCATATAGTTGCATCAAACCGTACACGCGTGTTCGAGCATATGGGGGCGTACATCTCATAAATGCTAAAAAGAGGTGTACGATTTCAAAATATGCTTACGTCCCAGTTTAATGTAATAAAAATGAAATATAGTTAAAATCTCTGCAGCTATCTATTGGCTTCTGCTTATCCATGGCCGAGTCCGAGGATTACACAGGTAGAACATCTCCATCGCACTTGATAACTTCTTTTGAGATTAAAAACAAACAAAAGAGGTTGAGCGTTATACCAAAAGCTTTTACATTTGTCGTTCTGTGAGCAGAGTTCTCTTCATTCGTGAGACAAATTTTGATTATACTTTAAACAGACTATCCATTGGTTTGCTTTTTAACTAAATTCCCAAACTATAAATCCTTCACTTTTTGGGGAGACGAGTCGTCTGGAAACGATGACATACGATGGCCCCTCTGCCAGATCCTTTCTACTCCTAACTGGTATCTCTTGTTTTCTGCCTGCTCACTGATGAATCTTTTATGATCACTACTCACCTTTGCATCGGAATTGAAGGCCATAGCTATTGTTCGTCGCGGTTCAGGAATTCATTTTCCGTTTTTTTTTATCCAAAATGCTGTCTCGATACTTCACTGTGTTCACAAAAGCTTTAAAATGCGCTCTGATCAACTCATGAAAAGTCACGAGGAAGCGAGAGCAGCAGCGTAGAAAAGTAGCCGACTGCAGTTCATTCCGATGAAGACCAACGTGTGATGAAGGTAGACAGAGGCATGAAAGCGAGGACACAGAACAAGGGAGAAAAGAAATGGTGAGCAGATTGAATAAGGAGATTTAGATTTAGTGTGAAGAATGTGAGCTGATGCTTCTTGTATGAAAGTCTGTGTATTAAATCATAATTTCTTTCTCCAACGACACCAGCGTCTCTGCTTGATTTTCCTGATGATTTTCCTGGCAGAGTGAAAGTGAGATGGGGAAGTAACAGGCTGGGAGCTACAGTTGGGGGGGGGGGGGGGGCGGGGGGGGGCTACATAGGATGAAGTTGTAACCCATTTATTGTCAAAACAGGCTAAAAAATGACAGCGAGCCCACCGGGCCTGACGAATAGAGTGCCATGTACATGGAAAAAGAGAGAGAACAATGGAAGAGGGGACGCGGCTGTTGTGAGGCTTCTTTTCTTTTGACTGTTTTGTGTGTTTGTGTTGTATTGTCCAGTCTCCAGGGAAAACCAATCCTTTTCGGTCTATGCATGAGCCGAGGTGACTTTTCCTGCAACCCATGCATTGCTCACCCTAAAAGGGTTTCGTTATGTGTGTGTGCCAATGCACACGTTGCGAATAAGACAGGATGATATCGGAGCGGCATAATCACGTTTCTCTTTGGCATAACTCCTCTCCTCTATCCCTCACACACTTATCCTTTCCCCTCCTCTCCATCCTCCCTCATCTTCTTTGTCTTACTCCTATTGTTATTTCAATTTCACACGTGAGTGAGCAGATCTAAATGACCAGCAGAAAGAACGACAAAACAGACAGAGAGAAAGGCAAGAATAAAAGGACTTGGTTCATGATGACTCACATGCGTTGATATTAACACACAATGAGCACTTCCAGCTGTCCATCAACAAACACACACAGCAAGCAAAGGAGATGAAAGGAGTGTAAAATTCAAGGTAAGGAAGGAAGGAGAATATGTGAACAGCATATGGGCGGAGTTGGGGGGGGGGGGTCGATAGAAGGATTTAAGTCTTACCACTTGTCCATTCTGGGGATTTTTGTGGGCGTAGGGAGGACCTCTGATGTGATTCCACATCTGACCAGATGTCATCGCAAAAACCACACACTTTCACAGGGAGAGAGAGGGAGAATTCTATTAACGAGATTCCTCCACTCATTTGGTTTCCGAAGCAGTTTCACTTGACTTACAGTGTGTGTGTGTGTGTGTGTGTGTGTGTGCGCGCACGCGTCATACCAGTGCAGCCATAGCCCAGCCAGTCTTGTTGTATATGAATTCCAAGTTGTTCCTCCTCAGATACAACAGCCCTCCAACGAGGGACACCAGCAGAGCCAAAGCAATGGTGCCTGAATAATTAGGAGGGCGGAAGACTCGGATCTGGAGATGGAGATGAGGATCATATCGTTGTCTTTAATAACTGTATATATTCGATCGCATAAATATACTGTATGTTTCTGTCGCTCGATGACGGAATAAAAAGAAGAAAATAATCCATTAATCTTTGTATCCATTGATGCTGTTTAAGAGATAAAACAATATACATATACAACACAAAATTGTTTCGAAAAATCAAAAACGATTCAGTATTAAGATGTAGTGTATTGGGAAGACACACAAGCATTTAGAAAACAGACAAATAAATGTTAAATGTTAGATTTTCTTTGACATAACTTTTGTTAACAAAAACAACCATAGCTTTTGTTTCTCACTCTCGCTCCCTCTTTGTGTGTGTGTGTGTGTGTGTGTGTGTGTGTGTGTGTGTGTGTGTGTGTGCGTGTTGTTGTAGAATATTTCAATAAAAGTTCGGGAGAAGAGAACGATTTGTTTCAATGTTTGTCTAATTAGAAAAACAGGGTCTTGATGAATGATCAAAGTTGCAAAAGTCCATTTATTTGCCTGCAAGCAGGAGGTCAAATACACAAGCACGGATTAGTTGCTCTGTGGAGACGGCGTCCCTGAGCAGTAAAAACACTGAGCTTTTATGCACACACATTAAGGCCCTCCTCAGTGGCAGGTATGAAACATTGCAAACCGAGTTGAGATAAGAACCAAGGTTAGGATGGGGTAACGAAGCTCCTGTGTTTAAGAGCTCCTTTGTATAACTGTGTTATGACATATTTTACTATTACAGTACGGGGCCATAAAGCCAAACTGACAACATGCTGTGTTTGCTATGACCAGATGTGAGGGTGAAATGTTCCAATAGACAGTGCACATGCGTGTCACCGACACCGCTTGGGTCGCCAATGAAAATGCCTTCACCATCTGCTGCTGTGTGCTATTGGATAAAATCACAAGAAAATGTGAAAGAAAAAGAGATTTGGTGAAAGGCTTTGCCGCACACGGTACGAGTCAGCAGCCCAGCTTGACACTAGAAAATGAAAAGTGTTGTGATCCAGACGCCAGCGTGTCTCAAAAAGCCGCGCGCAGCTTGGAGGAAATATTGTAAGAATTGTTCTTTGAAGGTTAAAGCTCATTTCCATTGATGTTCAATTTAGAATATTAGAAATATTTAAATTCCCTAATAGGCAGTACATGTAAGCACTAACCTCCATCACTACTACCAGTCTATTGGATATCGCTTCCTTTTGCCTTTTCGGTTCTCTTCTTATTTCATGTAGTCGAGGTGCATCAAAGTGCCTGAATACATCGTCTTCCCTGGAAGGCAGCTTTTTGAATCCAAATCCATCAGCCGGATGGGCAGGGTAGACTTTTTTTTTACGTTTGTCGAATTTTCATCTTACTGCTATACTATTTAATATAGTAATAGGTTTTCTACTTGTATAAACATTTCAGTTTGACAAAATATCGTGAGGAAAAAATGCATGATTCGCAGAGGCGTAGTGGAAGTCAACAGGTCGCCGGGGTTGATCTGCGCCGGTGGAAATCAACTTTTTTTCCCAATTGGCAATACAGCAATCTATAAAAGTAATACAGCAACACAATGAATGTGTGAGGACCGGTCAGTAAGACTTAACAATGGGTTTACTGACCCCAAAAAGTGCACATATTAACTCTATAGTGGGTGCAAATCAATATGCACGACGACATACATCTAGAACTACACACATATTGATTAAACACCTACACAGCTCAACAGCCAACTAAGAAAATAAGCAGAGTGAGATGGAGTCTCATTTTTAAGACCTGATGAAACTTACAGGGCGTGTGTGGCAGCGACGGGGTGACTTTGTGGTTCATGTTGAACTTTGCTATTCTTTGGAAAACAATCTCACTGATATTTTTTATATCAAAAATAGCTCAAAATAATATGCAGAGATGAACTACATTGGGCACGTTTTCCGTACCTGAACATCCGTGCGGTCTGCGATCCACTTGGCCAGCTGCTCTGAAGCAAAGCCGATCCTTTGCAGGTCAAACGTATCGGCTCTCTTGGGCTTTCCTTTGGCCGGGAAATGCATGAAGGTTGGAGCACTGTTCATGTTCAACTAGGGCGAAGGAGGAAAAGGGGGTTTGGGGCATGTTGAGTTAATGTCATCTCTGAACACACATATCATCCAAAGATAATGGTTAACCAGTGAGTGATGCAGGTTCAGCTCTTGGCTGGTTAGCATCATGTTTCTCAAAGTTTTCAGCCTACTTCTGTAACCGCTCCCTTTTTTATTCTCACTTTTCTGTAATGTTCTTTTGATTTACTCAATTAAGTAGGGTGCTATTTAGAAATAAGAAGATGAATGATGGGAAATTTCTTTAAGTTAGAAATGAATTTTGACCCATTTTCATTTTCTGTTCTCGCTATGAATATAGCAAGTAGAGCCGTAAGATCTGTAAGAATTTCATTTAGATTATTTGTTTACATTCCAATCAGCACATTAAACAACCGTTTTCATACAGGAAAGTACATTTGCCTTTAGAATAAAGCCATTCTCCCGCTGCCTGGCTAACAGTTATATATGCATTTTTTATAACTTCTCAAAACATTTCAGCAGTCACTAACAATCCAATAAATACAATTATCTCCATGCAAATGATTTTGTAATGCAGAGTTATTCAGGTGTTTATAACGTCCTACCGATGTCTGACCAGCTATCTCGTGGCACTAAGCTTTATTTGTAGGAAAATATAGTAATGGGCTCCGGTTGTGTTTCGCAAATTGAAAAAAAAGGTAACCTTTATACACCATTAGTTATTACTGTACTTCTTTGCATGGATTAGATTCATGCCTGCACGCGAACATAGGCATATAATGCATATTATATGTAACTGTACATGTTGTACAATGCTGTAAAGATAAAAGTAAAATACGCGAGGAGCCACATTTCAAAAGTGAATTTTCTGTTCTCATTTTCTTTCTTCATCCACTGCAGCAACATATAAACGTTTAATACCTTCTGTTTGCAGTTTACTATCAGCATTCAGGGTAAATGAATGATAAAAAAAATAATCCCACGCTGACAGCAATTAGCCTTTGGTGTCAAAATATGTTTTTTTGCTCGGCCTTACAAAACACAAAAAATAACAAGCCAGCACATATTGCACAACAAGCAACCAGGGACAGTGGAGTTTTGAGTGGTGTGTAAATGTGTTTCATTAAAGCCATGGCTCGGGGTATTATGAGGGACCAACATAATGTAAGAGAACAAAAGAGGGCCGTTATGTGCATGGAAGAGAGATGAGGAGGGAATGAAGACGACCTTACAGGCTACGAGCTGCAAATTGCAGTGGGGTTGGGTAAATAGCAGGGCTGTGAAATAAAACATAACGCTTAAATGCAGTTAAAGTGATATGATTATATTAATAAGATTTAGTCTGTAGAAGAAAAACAAACTTTTAATCACTATTAATGAAATGTGTGATTAGCAAAGCTATTTTTTTTTCTATTGACAGCGCTAGTATATACATTTGGAATGAGTATATATAGGCTACCTGTTGGAAAACATCAGCCCCCTCATCGTAGTCCACCACGGTGAAGAAGAGCTTGTTAGAGAACGCCGATGAGTACCGCCACGAGTTAGCCAGGACCTGGTACTCCTCGTTCGCCTGCCTAGAAGTGACAGAGCCAAAGAGAAGGAATGCGAAATAAAGAAACGAGTAAGACACAGAATGTACACTCCATGCTTCTGCCTCCACCTGACTGGCCAGCACATGTCAATTACTCTCCTCCCTGAAAGTCATGTCATCTTCTAGGCTACTTGAGGTGTACTGTCCTGTCCTGTCCATCCTCGTATCCTCCTACATGACAAGATAAAGACTGAAATGCCCAAAGCTAGTCTCCCTTTTCCATTCTCTCTCTCTCTCTCTCCCTCTCTCTCTCTCTCGCTCGCTCGCCTGGGACATCAGCAATACGTCCCTTTCCATCTGCTAAAGTTCTCTTTGACATAGTGTCTTACGTCAACTGGCTCTAATTATTTAGGAAATTGTCTGTCAGGTTGCGTTATGTGCGGCGGTGTTAAATTGTTATCTCTGCGACTAATGTAACGTCTTTTTGAACTGTCTGTTTCAAACAGTCAGCGGAGAATAAGTTGAAAATCAGGCCAGTAGTGGCTGCAGTGCGGCTCATCGGTAACCGCTAATTTGCTGGAGTTGTCACCGTGTAACAGAAATATGGTTTTCACTGCACATTTATTTATAATTTCCTTTATACATAGAATTCAGCTACTGTAGCTCACTCATCAGGTTTGTGTTGAATGGGATGTCAAATGTTTTAAAAGACAATGTGATGACATTGTTCTGTCTGATATTTTGTGTCTTATCAATATGAGCATGATAACCAACCATTTAAATCAAATAGACAACTGGACAGTTTGTCTCCTCACATATTTAAAAGTAAGTGACTGATTAAACAAGCAAAGGGAGAAGTCAGGAGTATTTCCTTTTACTTGCCTTTTAAAAAAAACCCTGTTGTGGTACGTGACCATTTCAACGGGTGTAAAAAATACTGGAAAATCGATATGCTGACAAATTGCAGAGCTAGAATATCTAGGTACTGTGGACCTGGGGCAAAGCTGAAGAGTGATGTGGTTCTGAGGACCTAAGTCATCAGCTGTCTTTTCACTGCTGGATAGTCCTCTTAATGCAGTGACTCAGGTCACCACGTAAAATTCATGCGTTACCGGTTTGTGCTTCTTTGAATGCATTGTGCAACACAGCAAACTAGAATGGCAGAGAAATTAAAGAGAGACTGTCTATGTTTAAGAACTGTCGCAGCAACATGTTAATCCATCCATTCTAGAGAAAAGTGTTTATATAGAACATACAAACTCTGGATTTATGGCAAAAATAAATGTCAAATCGGGGGGGGTGTTGACATGAGTGATGATGACGTATCTAATCAAGTGGCTGATGAAGTTCCTTTATACAGTCAATTAGGCAACATTAAGCCAGCCCTTTTCACAACACAAACCAGAGTTATCAAAACATACAAAGCAATAAAAATAATAAT
Source organism: Apeltes quadracus (assembly GCA_021346845.1). Taxonomy (NCBI): domain Eukaryota; kingdom Metazoa; phylum Chordata; class Actinopteri; order Perciformes; family Gasterosteidae; genus Apeltes; species Apeltes quadracus. The sequence goes on from CM037925.1 coordinate 7,151,843, forward strand.
TAAGTGGATTGTGGGAAAATACAAGCAATCACTTCAGACTCTCCTCGCCTTTAGTTGGAACTCCGTCCATTCAGAGTAAAATCCCTCCACAAAGGCAAAAATTTGATTGTGAAAAAGACATTAATGGCAAGAATGCAGCAAAAAGCAATAAAAGCATGCAAAACAAAAAAAATAAAAGGACAACACTGACTGTGATTCACAATACCTAGAGAAAAGCTTCCCTCTCTGTACTTGATGTGCGTAATTCCAATACAAGCTTCTGCACATTTCCCATCTTTTAAGAGGTACAGTGTGCTGCACATATTTTCATGTTCAACAATGTCTCCAACCAATACACAAGTACATCAAAATAACAACCCTATATTCCCTCCGATGTTTAACACTGCTCAGAGTGCAGCACTGGGTTTGGATCATATTTGATCAGAGAGAAAACCTGTGTGTTATTGGCATGAAATGCACTACTGGAGAGACAAACAATGATCATAGAAAGGCTGCATACCAAGAACTGGTTCTCATAGCTGCACGAACCAAAGGAGCTTACAGAACCACAGACAGTGCGCGTGCTCTTTGGTGCTGAGCTGTCCATGGTCCTGAAATACTAGGACTCTCAGGGAGTTTGAAACCTAAACTAAAGAGCCAGATCTTAGCATTTTTTTCGCATGGCCATCCGCTGTTGCTAGTTCACTGCAAATAGGAGGCAGATCTGGTTTGAAAATAGAAATCCTATATAAAGCTTACTCTTGGGATTAAAAACATATATATTCTCATGCATAAAATGCTTTGAGTTCTGAATCGGGTAAGTAGGTCTAGTTCTATTGAATGTATTCTGTTGAATTTCCCTTTGATCCAATTGTCAACCTGATCCAAAGGTTTTTATTATGCAATGCGGATTTCTGTGTCTCCCAAGGTGTATAAATCTATATACGTAGGTTGAAGAAGGGTCCATGAATTACCAGATGAGTTCTAGAACATTTCATGCTCGTGTGGCCGCGTTTGCACAAACTTCAGTGCACTTTGAAACCAAAGTAGAGGAAGGATGATGACCCCTACAATCTGTTGTATCATCCATCATCAAACAATCCCCTACACCCCCCGCTTCTACCTCAGCTCTCCCAGCCGACCCCCCACCTGCACTGAGGATCTGTGAAGTGGATGAGAGGGGGCTCTTTCACAGGAAGGCTCCGGGCCCAGACGCTGTGTCGCCTTCCTTCCTGACCAGCTGGACCCCAATTTCACGCTGATCTTTAACAGACCACTGGAGCTGTGCAAGGTCCCCTCGTGCTTCAAACGCGCCTCCATCATCCCGGTAAATAATTCTCCATTACAGGATTTAATGACTTCTGTGGTCATGAAATCCTTTGAGAAGGTGGTGTTGACCCACCTGAAGAACATCACAGGGCCCCTGATGGACGTCCTGCAGTTTGCCTACCGGGCAAACAGGTCAGTGGATGATGCAGTCAACATGGGGCGGCACCACGTGCTACATCGCCTCTACTCCCCAGGCACATATGCAAAGGTTCTGTTTGTTGACTTAAACTCAGGGTTCAACACCATCGTCCCAGGTTACTTAAAACCAAACTGTCCTACCTAACTGAGCCAACCTCAACCTGTCAGTGGATCACCAACTTGTGAAAGGTGAGGCGGGAAAACATCACCTCCATTACCCGGACTATCAGCACAGGCACCACTCAGCAATGTGTGCTCTCCTCACTGCTCTTTACCCTCTACACCAACGACTGCACCTCAGAGAACCCAAATGTCAGTCATCGGCCTCGTCGGGGACGGCAATGAGTCTGCCTACAGACGGGTCTGCTGTGGAGACCAGCAGACAGAGCAAACATGGCCAATAAAGCTGATTCTAATGATTATAGATTGTATATGGTAGTTCATGCCCTATGGACGCTGCATCGGTCTGGAGTATGTGTGCGTGCGTGCATGCCTACCTGCAGACCGAACACTGCCGTTGAGGCTGCAGGGCGGTGAACATGACGATGACGGAGTAGTTCCTGGGTGGGGCCTTGACAAAGCGACGGAATTTGTCCCCGTTCATCCGGACGACCGAACGCCGAGAGGACCACTCCATCATCTGGTCAACCTTCTCTGACAGCATGTTCTGAGGACACAGACAAGCGAAGGGGAAAGGGACACATTGCATCTTGTTAGGATAGTCACCCACACTGAGCAGCAGCAGATTTTTTTTTAAAAAGAAGGAATTTTGATGATTTCAATGTTAAAAACATTGGAAAGTGTGTTAGCTCAAGCACTGCACTTCAGTGCATTTTGGAGCTCGCTAAACATGATAATTCTTCATGTTATGCCACTTAAATGCCACACTTAACTGCAAGTAGATATGTCCTACTGCGGTACCTGATCTTATGAAATTTGTGACTGTCAAATAAAATGCATTATAAGATTCCTATGTACATATTACGTGATGTTGCAATTTAATTTCACCTTGAAAGAATGAATATGCAGCAAAAGGTAATCACAACATTTGACACAATATAGTGCTGCATCTTTTACTTCTCTTACTTTGGTAAAAAAAAAAAAAAAAAAAGCAATACCTCCACCACTACTACAGTCAAAGAAATTGACATTCCAGTACACTCCGATGAAATGACCTATTTGTACCGCCAAAAATGTCACCTTGGTTTAAAACGGGCAGTGTCTCTTCAGACTGCGGCATTGGAAACATCCCATGATGAGGCGTGATCTGCACTGTATCTGCTGGCTGCTGTGAAAGTCACAGCGTGATACACAGCGCAGTCTGGCTTTATGTTACAGAATCATAGCGTTAATAGCTTTGATGTCTGGCCTGTATCGAATAAAAGAGATCCAAACAAAGAATCTAGAGTATTACAAAGCTAACTTATTAACAGGGAGGAAAAGGAGACCTGAGCTTGGCCGTCTAGGCGCATGTGTGAGAGACTGTGAGCGCACAGTTCTCGATTGCGGTTGTGTGTGAATTGTACTGATTAAATCCAGTCGGGTCTAGCTGAAAGGTCACGACGGAGTCGGCGTCGCAACACGGCACCAAAGGTGCCACGACTACAACAACATCACGCAGCTGCTGGTGCCATCTTAAGATCCCGAAGCTGAGGGAGAGCAAACAGATAAGGTGGGGGACGGTCCACTATGTGTGTGTGTGTGTGTGTGTGTGTGTGTGTGTGTGTGTGTGCGTGCACCTCTTTAAATGAGCTGTAAGGTCGGGTCAGAGTTAGTGCAAAGCACTATGTTGCTTAGTTCCTACCAGCATCGTCTTTCCCGGACTCAAGCTCTGAACTCATGACTGTGAAGAAACATAAGGGACTGCTGATGAGGCGCTCGGTGCTTTCATTCTGCTGATCAAGCTGCTACTAATCACCTCTGTATGAACGGCCGATTTTATCCTTTGAGCATAAAAAGGTTCTGTGACGGAGGTACATCTACGCCGAGGGTTTGCCACACTCGTCTCCAGGACCTGTCCCTCATCTCTGCGACGGGTGTTTCTGAAACAGTTTGGTAAAAAAAAAATGCCTTATTTTAGTTCAATCTAGTTGTGTTGTTCGTTTTGTTTTTTACGCAAAGAGCACTGCGGTCGGATATTAATTTCATGCTTTGAGCAGAATGATTTTCATCAAGCCATTGTATTAGTAGTTTTAATTGACTTCTGTCTGATGGATCTACTCTAAGCAGCTTGTCCCACCCAATCAGAAAAGCAGTTTGTCTTGGAAAAGATGAAATGTATTAACAACCCACAGCTAAAACAGAACGAATGAAGCATGAATACCTGCCTTCAACAGCCAATTCATTAGCTAATGCCATATGAATCGGCTAAAATGTCATAAAAGATCGAGTGCTTTTTAAAAGTTTGGGGGGGAAAATGCACTTGAAACCAGAAATGAGTTTACGCAGATGAGGAGAGGAGGGGCGTGGAGGGGGCGGGGGGGGGGTGCATCAAGGTGGCAGCGTCCAAGGCCACCCTGTGTACCGACACTTCCTCTCGCCCCTCCTTCTACTCAGCAGTTTGCTAGGTGTTGGCTCAAGAAGGCAGAAGCTGAATAATTTTCACTCCTACTGCTAACAAGGCACAACATCTCACACACACAATCAGTAATAGACTCGGCTGCAGATACAAACCACAGCTGTAGAGCAAGTCTCTCAAGTAGACTATCTGGAGAGAAGATTGACAATGACAAACAAAAATGAAGATGTGGAAATGAGAAAAGGCGAGAGAGGACGACTCACAACAGTGAGTAATGGGCTCCTTCTGTACTGCTTGTTCACTTCCGACGACGCAATACACAAACCAGCGTTAATGAGCCCGGTATAATGAGAGGTAAGATTTACTTTGTGAAACAACCCGGGCAATGCAACACACACACACACAGGTGTGCACGTTCAGAGGAGGTTCAAAAGGCCTATTGTACACTTACTTTTTTGCCTTTTTTAGCTATAGCAAGCTTTTGCTTGTGTGCATTCAGGCTAAAAAGGAGAGCTGTCAGTCCTGGATGCCAATCATACAAGCAATAATGATGCACTTCTTTACTCATGTTACACACGCACGCACACAAAGGGGGTTTTTTTTCCAGTGAGGTTTAAAAAGTATCTGGTTATCCATAGTTTCAAGATTCATTCTACATAATGTCTTTATCTTCTGCTCAGACTGCATGAGGGTAATAGTAATGATGCCATTGATACTTATTAAATTGCCGTTTGATCAACATCAAAATCACTTGTTCAAACTAAACTGTTCAACCGGGCACCCTTTTCAGAGAAAGGCGCTTCTTTTAACTCCTTTTCTCTCTAATTAACAAGACTCAACTTTTGGCATGCTCTCTGCTTTTTGTTCTTATTTAAAAAACGTTTCACACGATGCCGAGTGAAAATGAAAAACATGTTGAATTGAAGAGCCAGAATAAAACTTCTCAATGAAATCCAACCTATAGTCAAACAGAGGAAAATAGAAATGGAGCTCACTTTTAGTTTGAGGTCAATGGAGGATATTGGAGAGCGCACATCCATTATTAGTCACAAAATGATTAGCTGTGAACTACCAGGCAGCTGTTATGGCTTCCTATTTGATGTGAGCCACACACACACACACACATACACATTAGCACTCCAAACAGTCTAGAAGCATTAACAACATTTATTTTCTACCCCTGCTGAGCACAGAGGGCACTTGTATGAATCCCATGTAGGCTATGCTTGTGGATAAGATGTGGGCAGATCTCCTAATTTATCCTTCAGATTTTCTGTTACTCACTCTCATAACCTGACTCTCTCACACACACACACACACACACACACACACACACACACACACACACACAGTATAGGGCGTGGGTTTGCAGAAGACTGTATCAGAAGCACTGAACTGTGGTCTAAATGTCTTATCCGTTTGCCCTTCCTCTCGTTCCCTTTTCTCGCCATGCGAATCCTCCCATTTCTCTCTGCTCTTTCATTCTCCTCCAAGTGTCTTTTCAGCATGTCTCTTCCACATGGCCCACAAGTCACTACGGCAACCCTCGGAACCTCCAATCGATGCTTAACGAGGATAACAGGCTGAACAAATAAAGAGAAAACCACTTGGTGATGGAGGTGATGAGATCCTCAGCAGTCGAGGAGAGAAAAACAGACAAAGAGTTGAAGGGAAAACTAGTAATCTGGAGCAAGGGATACCAGCAGAGTGAGCAAAAGAAATGATGTAAAACTATGAGACGTGGAGATGACACATGGGTTTTAAGGCAGGGCTGACTCACGCACTGATGACCACGCGGCGAGAGGTTACGCAACGTAGTTCATCAGGCAGACGGTTCACTCGACAGCTGTGAACAAAGCAGCTCCTCAGCCGGTCAGCTGACCACGCAGTCAGTCCGCCTACTACTACCACCAGCGACAAGCAGTTAGTTAGTACGGGTAGAAATAACTCGGCTGTATCTTTACAATAGAAGATAGTTGACAGTGGCGGTAGCGGTGCCTGTAAATAAATCTATCGGGTGGGGGGAGGCAGACCTTCAGCATTTGTTAGAAGCACAATCCCCGGCTCACAGCGCTCTAAACAGAGGTCTTTTGTTAGTGAATGAGCTTCGGCTCGAGCCATCACTCTCCTAAACTTCCTCCAATTCTCCATTAAAGGAGGAGGGGAGGGGGGATTAGGGGAAATTGGCTCGGAATGACGAGGAACAAAGCATCTCTCTCTCTCTCTCTCTCTCTCTCTGACGAACACACAAACACGAAGTACAGTAAAAAAAAAAAACAGTCCGTTTGATGCCACTGTGACTTACTGAAAATATGCATCAAAGTTACCTTCAAGAGGTATTTAAGTTGCACAAACTGAACTGAACTAAAATATAGAGCAAGTTTTATTTTTCTCTAGCTTCACTGATCCGACTAACATGTGGATGCCGTTACCAGGAATTCTGCCTGCACGGGTTCCTATGAGTCAGAATATTTCCTATGTGTCTGTGTGTGTGTGTGTGTGTGTGTGTGTATGGGGGGTGGGGGGGGGGGGGGGAGTAAATGTTACTTCAGTAACATTGTTGGGTAGAATAGATACATTGTATCGTCAAAAATGGATCCACACACAGGATGAGCCGAGAAAGATGAAGAGCAAATGAAGCGGAAGAACAGAGGAGCCCAAAGGAGTGGAAGAGACAGAGCTGTGAAGGCAAAACAGTGCTAAAATCCTTATAGTAATACCCGATACGTTGTATAAACAGTCGATACGATGGGATGTTAGCACGCATCCCGTCATATGTTTACAGACGTGTCTGTCTCAGTCACTTTGCCTGTCAGATTGTTTTCATCTCTCGCTCCCATCGAATCAGACTGGCATGCTTTCATAATGCGAGTTCCACATTTGTCAGCCCATAACCTGCGGTTTTCAGAAATATCATGACACAGGAGGAGGAGGAGGAGGAGGAGGGGGGAGAGGGGGTTTGAGGCTGGGGATTTGTCAGTTTATCTACCCAATAACAATTATTGAAAATAAATGCATTTTCATCACTGCCTTTGTGCAGGCATCCTCTCATCTGTCAGCCTTTAATTTTTTTATCTTTCCCCCCCATTAGTTGTTACATCTCCCTCCGTGATGCTTATAGAATATCTTCCGATTACTCTGCCTGATTTTTCTTACATATTTCGCTTCCCCTCTAAAAGCCTCCCGGCACGTGACGTTTGCAATCTCCTGTCATTTCCATTCCCTCACAGGGCTTGTTATGCATTTATCATAGTGTCATCAAGATCACCTTTTTTAGCCGGTCTAAAATACCATTTAGGAGGAGTAAGCAGACTAACGTTAAAGCTTTGAAAATTTAAACACAATGAGCTTTGACTTTGACCGGTCAAATTGCCGCATTCCTCACATTATGAGACAATTTAATCAAGACTGACCTAAATGAAGCACTTTAAAATAGTTTGAAGTGGAGATCATTCGGAGCTCTATATTAAGAAACCCTTTTAGCGTAAAATTATAGCTTATTTTTCTATTAAAAAAAGGTCCTGCCGCTAGAGACTCTTTTTAAAAAACTTGTATTACTGTTATATATTTGTAAGGCCTGCTCTGGAGGCCTCTGAAGGGAAGAGCGTTGCTCATGCACCCTCGACAGAGAATCATTTTCAACAAACACTGCGTAAAATGGTCCAACTACATGCCGCTCATTTAAACCATCTACAAACGAGTGAGTACGATCGATTCTACTCACATTCCATCAGTCCCGGAGTAGAAGTAGAATATGGGAGCTGATTGTTTATTCGCTCAGCTTGACCTCCTCTCGCACCTTTATTCCCCCTTCATTTTTTTTGTTTTCCCGTATTTTGCAGACATCATCTCTCTGGGGAAGCACAGCACTCCAATTGGGTTTACGGAGCATCAGTGCAGTTTGATTGTGTTATAAAGGCATCCTAATAAAACCCGGGGGTGGACACACAGGGCGAGGGGCCATTCCCACTGTAAAAAACTCCAGCACTCAGGGAGCATATGGTCACTGTAGTCAAAATGAAGACAAGAGATGAAAGGATGGAGGGAGGCGAAGAAAGAAATTGCAAGGACAAGGGATGGTGAGGAATGATAAATAAAGAGGTCGCAACTGGCGCCTTCAAACGGTGCAACATGGCTAGGGAGCTCTGACCGCCGCGCAGCATTCAGCGCCAGCAAACCCGTACGACACTCTGCATGGTCGCGGCTAAAAGTTGGTCAAACCAAACACGTCTACGCCAAGTTCATTCGAGTTTTCCTGGCGCCACCGTAAAGCAACTTTACTTCCCTCTAAGCTCAAGATCTAGCTTGAACGTGTTCTTTTGTGGGACAACGCCTCAGCGTTCCCACACAGCCATTATGCCGCGTCACTGACAACCAGTTCTGTAATGATCCCAGAAAAAACATTTTTCTTTTGAGTAGCCATAAGCATGTGATAAAGGGAGCGTACGATAACCTGGCAAAATGGAAGGCAGAATAATTCTGTGAGTAAATTAGATCGCTCGGGGTTTTACATTCGTTGGGAGGAATTTCACAAAGGCTTCCGACAGTCAACGCGAGGTGAAACTTTGATTAAAAAAAATAACATCACAGGATTTGGAACAAAAAAACATAAAAAAAAAGATAATATAAATTCCTTGGGGTACAATCTATGAGCACCATACTTCTCAGCAGCAAGATCGCCCGTGTCCTTGAGCATGGCATCAGGCAGGCAGGAGGTATGGGAAGCATTTGGTAAACACATTTATGTGATTTACGGTCTCTGTGCCCAGAGGTTCGATAAGGTAGTTGACTTCAAAGAATCATTTTTCAGGTCAAAAACAAAATAATCTCACTTTAGAAAGCAACAACAGCTCATCTGCCCTTTGGTATAAAGAAAAACAATAAAAAAGCCAACTTAAGATACGAATAAAACAATTTCCCTGCTTGAAAACCAGTGGGAATGTTACAAAAAAAGAAAAGAGTAGAGGTAACAAATGAAGCCCTAGAGTTGTGTTGGTTGCAGCAGAGAGTGAGTCTCTTGAATTTGAAAAGAACACAAAGCCAATACGTGGGCTCCTCCATCTCCCCGACACATTGGCTCTCTGTCACGACGTAGGGGACACGATGCCCTCAAGTCTGCCTGGCCCTTATTGTCTTTACTTCAACTTAATCGAGCTTTGAAAAGAGACTTTCCTCCGCTTGCTACTCAGTGTGCCACGGGTGCATCAGGCTGCATTTAGTGCTCCACCAACATGTGTGTGTGTGTGTGTTGGAATTACGCCATGACTGGATTCAGGCATAAAGACGCCACGTTTTATCTTCAGCTTGCTTAGTGGATGTGATAGCATGGGTCAGCTGCGGGTGGTCCTAATTTTAATTAAGCTCTGCAGAGAAAAGAGGGAAGAGGCCCAGCTTGATGTACCGCCACGTATTTTCTAAACTACGTAGAGAAAAAGAAGAAATATCACACAAAAAAACACAAACCACTTAGTCAAGAGGGTTGGGGCTTTTTAACAATTAAAAAGGGTATTATGAGCATTTGGAGACGATCCGGAAGGAAGTTAGTCCCAAAAACAAGTTCTGTCGCCCATATTGAATTTGAGTTGTGAGGTAATACTCCAGGCGAACATTAGCTCAATACTGAAGGAAATCAGACACACAGTATATAGCACTGTATAACCAAGCAGGCAGCTAAATAATACCCCCCCAGTTGACCCTCGCTTTTCACTGCTAGCTAAAATAAGCGTTTGATTTTTTGGATGAACTAAAAATATTAGAATTCCTCTGAACGCTTGAGAAGCTTTGCAGCAGACTGTTCATTGTGGGGATTTTATTGTGAAGGATTTCTAGCTTTCTGTAACCAGCAATTGTTGCAACGGTGAATACATTAGTGTGCAAGAGGTGGCTTTAGACCAGTGGTCCCCAAACTTGGCCACAAAACCTATTTCCTCCTCTGTCGGGGGCCGGGCTGACGGGGGGGGGGGGGGGGGGGGGGGGGGGAGGGTTGCTAGCTGTCGGCGGACCTCTGCATATACTCGCATATACTGCATATACTCCAAATGATCGCGCATGCAGTCCGCGGAAGTGTGGGCCGCATTCGGTACGCGTCCGCGGGCCGCACGAAGTGTGCCGGGGGGCCGCAGTTTGGGGACCCCCGCTTTAGACCCTCTTGTCATCAGCAGGACAACCGAGGAAAAACTGTTTGTTAGATGACAAATATGGATGTGATAGAAACACGAAATTTCCACGGCTCTTACTTCTATACTGTTCCATCCCAGAGTAAAGCGTGTCCCTGACGTGTGACCTTCAGCTGTGCATCTCTCTCCCTCTCTCTCTCTCTGCCTCCCTCTCTCTCTCTCTCTGCCCTACAGTTCATTTTTAATGGTCAAAGTCAGGGTCAGGTGCCCCATGCCCATACAAGCATGTTAGGGATACAAGTCTAATTGGCCCACTACGCAACCCCCATTAGGCTCTGCAAGTAGCACTAGTCGTAGTGCCTAATAACTCTGAGCTTAATGTCTTCTTAATTACTCTTATAAGACATTCATTATCTGCTTCTGCAAGGTGAGCATTCTCACAAGGAGTACCAGTTTTTTAAAGTGCTTCGTGGAAGACACTTAAAATATATATATATGAATGTTGGTCCTTACACAGGTATGAGCAATTCAAAGTGCCATATCAGTGGTAACATTGACAAGTATCAGAAAACGGACAGAATTGTGAATGAATAATGTATTATTTAATAAAATAAAAAGGAAATATTAAAAACTGAAGAGAGAAAGAATCCAGAGCAAAAACTCCCAGGGAGATTGTTGATCACAGGAAACCAGAAAGTCTCTTAAGCAGCCACAGTGCTGGTTTGCATGGTTTTGAGCTTGTTCATCTGCAGGTTGTCCCCCCCCCCCCCCAAAGGACCAGCTGGTCAACATCCCATCCTGTACGGTCCCATCCTGAGCACATGTTCCGGGGAAGGTGATGCAGTACGTGGTGCACTCCCATGTTGACTATTAATCAAGCAGCTTTCCAAAAGAGTAAAAGCAGAGAGAAAAAGAGTGGGAGAGAAGTTGAGAAATAGAGAAGGAAAGAGAAAGAGACAAGGTCTGACATGAAATGGAATTCAGCATTCATCCTGACGACAGCTTTATGCTAAACTGCTTCAGCTCATCACGTTGCATTACCTTTTTCATGTGTGTGGGTTTTTAATAACTTATTTTGTGGCGCATAAATAACAGTCTTGTCAGTTGGACGGACAAGCTCAGGCAGAGTTTGACTCGTAATAAATCTCAATGCAGTCGAACGGAGGAGGATGAGCACTTCTCTATCTTTTTTCGACGTTGGTAAAGGAAGGAGCCTCGTGGTTGAAGACGCCAGCTGTTTACCAGCGTAGCCTCCTGTGGGACCGTGGTCCCACACCTCTCGGGTATGACTGCTAGTGACGGAGCGAAGTGAGAAGCAGGAGGAGGGGCGGACAGATACTCCATCAGGGACTTACTACGGCCTAAGACTAAGAGTTTAATAAGAGACAATCATCAGATATATGTGAGGGAACATGCACACACAGATCCAGTGTGTGCCTTTCAATGCAACGACACAGCAGCTGTGTGCAAGTGTACGTGCTTATGTATTGACGTGTACACTCGTGTGTCTGCAAGCGGGTCTTTGTGCAGCCGTGTGCGCGTGTGTGAGTTTGTGTGCGGCCCGCGAACCGTCACAGCGGCACAAGTCTGTCTGGGAGGATAAGAGACGTCTTATCAGCTACAAGCCACACACACACACACACACACACAGCGGTGTTATATGCCACCTTATACCAGCTATACAACAGGGTCTCTCAGTGTGGGGAAGGAAAGAAGAGAGTGGAGGCGAACGAGGATGGAAGGTAAGGGATAAATAAAGAAAATGGAAAACGACAAGAAATGACAAATGACAAAAAGGAAATAAGCAAAGGAGAGATTAGAGCATTTCCCTGTGGAGATCAGGAGGGATGGACAAGAAGACGGGGATGGATATGATCAGACGAGACATATTAGCAATATGCAGTTTGACAGAAGGTCCAGGAGCCAACAGGTCTGACTAGCTCACAATTAGACTTCCATATGAGCACAGACAAGCCATGTCCCAGCGGAAGTCAACGGGGAAGTTCAAGATGCCGTCGTGTACCTGCAATGGGCCACGTTGACCGACAACCCGAATAAAATTAAGGATACGACTGCATGCAAAGCTGAAGGGCTTATTGAGTAGGTTAATTGACTATCTCATTGGCTCACCAAGCAAAAGACATAAAGACATTTCAGAAAGAGCAAGTGCCCGTACCTATGATGAATGGCTTTGAGAACTTAATGTTCACCACAAGAAGGAAACGCGCCACTTTCTGCTGGTATTTAATAGGGCTGGCCCGCAAATTAGCCTCAGAAATGTCAGGAAAATGGCAAGGAGTTAGCGGGAAGAGATGGAGGAACAAACGAGGACGAGGTACGCCCCGAATGGAGGAGAGAAATTAGGTAAAAGAGAGAAATCATTTTGTGAAAGCCCATGATTGTAGAAATGTCAAATGGGAGAGTAAAGAAAGATATTATCAGGGAGGAGACGCTGCAGTGGAAAGGGGTGGACGAAGGGATCGAGAATTGGGAATGGAAAACCTTTCGGCACTCAGAAAATGTGTTATTAGGGTGCTCGAAATGAAAAGGAGAGGGGCGGAGGGAATAACAGCGGAGGAAAAAGGACTTGAGAACACAGGCCATCATTCACGTGGAAAGCAGAGCTGACACCCTTGCATTAATAATTCAGATGACTACGGCTAATGAGCGAGATCCAAACAAATCACCCCGCCCCGAAGTGCCGCGCGACAACATTGAGTGCGGATCAAACCCAGCACGGTGTCTGGCATTGTACGCCTGACCACAAATGACACGGTAAAAAAGTCCTACGTCCATACAGCCTGGTTGTCACATGACAATTAAACGAGGCCAAAACAGTACCTGCCTGTTCCCAAAGGATCAATGGGCAAAGACTTTGTGAGCTGTGAGCTCGATGTTTTATTCTCTGATGAACGGGTCGCGCAAAAAGAAAAAAGAAAAAACAAGAGTCAATAATGCCTACACAGTTTTTAGCTTAATAAGCCCCAGTCTCACCTCAGAAGAGACTCGGGTCATGCCCTGAAGGGCCTACCCGGTACTTTTATTGCGCTGCGGTGTGCAGAGGTAGGCTCTTATTATTCCAATCCACTTATTAGACTGCTCCCTGGGTGCCGTAGGAAGCCCACCACTTTCAAATCTCTATCTCTCTGCAGACCAATAACTCTCTAGATATATAGTTCTCTTTGCCTCAGACCTGCTGTCCTGGACTTTTTCTTTTTATTCTATCTTTACCTCCCCTGACTCCATGGGTCTGGCTACAGGAAGTGCTTACATTGGTTCTTTCTTCGTGCTGTAGTCAGCCTTAAGACAGAAACACAAGCTAGATATAATATCTAGCAGGGTCGGGGTGATGAATGAGGGAGTTTTCAAAAGGATATAAATATCTTTTCTCTCCTGCTTCTTTACACTTCGTAAAGGGGCTGCAAGATTCTAAAGGACTGAGTTAAAACACGGTGCCTTTCCCTTCTGTCAGTTATGTCACAATGTCGATCAATTAAACTTTCTTATTAACTTCTTCCTTCCTCTTTACCTACCCTGCATGGCATCTGGAACAATAAGGCCACACTTCTAATGCAACATGTGCCCGAGTGTAATGTTGGTTAGCAACAAAGTAGTGAACCTGCAATATGTAATTACTCCTTACCTGCCGAACTGCGAAAGCAACTGTGACCCCTCAATAACCGCAGAGCTTTTCCTGTGAAACTCATTGATAAATTAGCCACCAAGGGCTGACTCCCTATTTCACCGTCTCATTTAAAGGTGAACTATGCAACTGGGGTTGATTTTCCAGTGAGGCTCCCCCCAGAGGCCGAAAATAGAAGTGCACTGTCGTAAAGACGCTCAGCTGTTCTCTGTCAAGCAGAGGTGAAAGTAAGCCGGTACTGTCCGGTGCGGCGTACCGGTAAGATATTCGGACCCGGTTTGCCGTACCGGAAAGAAAACTATACGGTCTCTGAAAAAGATTGCACTTTCAGCATGACAACACAACTGCTTACGTCGCGGGTGAATGCAGAGTTTACGCAGAGGTTCGCGACCGCTACCACCACCACCCTCCCCCGGTCAGCCCGGCCCGTACCTCCAAGAAATAAAAACTACTTTCCCCCCCGGCGCGCTCAAGCCAGTCGCGTTTGTTTTGAGCTCAGCAGACAGCCAAACGCAACGAATCACCACGTCCTCTGCGGTAGGTAAGTGACTATTTTGTTGCAATTTTCAAGTTTGAAACTGTAGTATGTTTTCATACATTATTGGAAGAAACGGTTCCAATATTACTTACAATCGCATCAGCAGAAACGCGAGGTCCGCTCAGCCTTCTTTCTCTTTGAGCTCTCACCATTCAGAAAAGGCTTATTGCCCAATGTTCACCCGTGAACGAGTCCTCTCTCTGTCCAGAGCCCTTTTCCTCTTTCTTGCCTGCCCCGACATGGGCTTTCTCTGTTTTGTCGCTGGTTCCGCCATGTTAACTGCACAAATATCGCCACTGCACTACGAGCCCAAGAGTGTATGGCTGAAGCCCGCAGCCTTCCCTCTCATGCCGTAAAGCAGGACTCCGCCACTCCTGCAATTGCAAGTGCGGTATTTCCCCTACAGACCCCCAGGGCGGCCGAGAACCTTTGTTTCGACCTGAAATGACTCATTTAATCATCCAAAACGGTATGGAACACATTAATTAACTGAAAAATGTTGCATAGTGTGTCTTTAAGCCGCAACAACTAACTAGAAAACCAAATGAGAGGATATTACGTCTGGACAAAACAAAAGATGTTTCACGACCAGCCTTGATGAGCTCAAACCTTTAACCTGCAGCCTATAGTCTCTCAGTGAGGAGGTAAAGTTTGAGACAAATAGGTGAGTGAGAGCAGAAGTTGGCGAGATGAATACCGAAATGCTGCTTCACCATTTTGTCCATCTACAGCTAAATAAGATCACCCTCCGCCTCCTCATCTACCATGGCCCCAGACAGGCCACTGGGAAAGAACATTTCTCACAAAATATTTTTCCTGTTTCTCCTCGAAAGTATTGTGTGTGTGTCAGGTACGTGTACCAGAACGTGTGGCAGGCTCCTGCCTGCTGCTGGGAATGGGCCAAAGTTCGGTGGGCCAAAGTATGCAAAGATGGTGGCAATGTCGGCAGTCGGCAGAAGAGCGAACTACCAACAGCTGGATATGTTTCAGCGAGGGGAGTGATTAGGAAAAGCTCTCCGTCACTAATTAGAAAATACAGAGGTGTCCTTGAGCCGGTCAGTGCGGAAGAGCAGACTGCGGCTATAGAGAGAAGCTCCCTCGTGACATTTTGTGAATGTGAATCAAGGAATTCCTGGAAATGAGCACCAGCCTGTGCAGAATGTCCGCTTAGTAAAAAAAATGTATTGAGTTATTGAAGTTTTAAAACAAAATCGCAGCCGCTGAAAACATAATACTGTATAATAGTTACAAGTATGTATGTATGTATGTATGTATATATATATGCACATACATACATCAAGTCAGCAGCAAAAGGTGCATCTGAGATGGTGCAATAGTAAAAATACCACAGCATTGCGACACAGTTAACCGAAGGAAATAAGACTAAGGCCGCCTATTGCAATGATTTGGACCCCAAATTAAAACGTTTAAAGCAGAAATATATATATATATGTATTCTGCTCCCGCGCAGGTCCGTTAGGGTCCGCGGGGACGTTTAAAGCAGAAATATATATTCTGCTTTAAACGTTTTAAGTCTTGCTTCCCCCTCAAAGCTGTGATAGATTTGTTATAACAATAACACAATGGTGTTTGAACTATAAACAGTAGGGCTGTAGTCTGTAGTCAGTAGGACTGTAGTCAACCAAAGAAATGCTTAGTCGACCAAAGTCTTGTCCTTAGTCGACGATTAGTCGACTAAATCAGCGGTCCCCAACCACATTCCTAACCGGGCCGTAGCCTACGACACGAGTTTAAAAAAAAAGCATGCAAACTAAATAAACGCGGAGGAGTCGCCGTTCGGATCAGCTGCAACGGCCGCGAACCCTAACGGACCTGCGCGGGAGGTGATGGAGCTCGCTCTTTAATAAAGATCTGAACTTCAACTCGCGGACGTTAAAGCGTTTTGGTTTTTTTTAAGCGCAGAGACGTAACGTGCTCCGACGGCGAGAGGAAGTTCTTCGCCGCGGTTCCCGAGTGTTCTACGCTGCGCTAAACTGTGGTGTGGTTACAAAACAGCCTAAATTAAAGCATTTAAAGTTGGGGATAAAATATAGGCTGATTATATTTGGATTACAGTAATATATAACTGCTTGTAAAGGAATAAATATCAAGGAGTAAATCAATGAAAATGTCTTTATTGGTGTTAAAAAAAATAATTTAAAAAAGCAACTGGTCAACCAATGAGAATGTCCGTCAACCAAGACGGCATCGGACTGATTAGTCGACTAAAGTTGACAGCTCTAATAAACAGATCTTTCACTACATAATAACTTTCTAAGGTTTATAAATAATTCACTTTGTTCAAGTGTATATCTTTGCATTCCACCAGTGAGATAATTGCATCAACTCTACTCAGATTATAGCCTCTGAAGCTCCCTTACACAGAGGGAAGAAAATATTTTGACAGAAAGTCACCTTAGAGCTAAAAGTCAGAGTTGTTAACATGGGAGAGGCACGCACTTATTTTTGCATAGGTCCATTGGTTGTGACACATTCATTACACATTTATACATTACGAAAGCCATCAACATTAGTGACAGAAAAAAAATGAGGTGTTTACAATCATCCGGAGGGCAAATGTGTCGGTCTCAATTATTTATTCAATCCCTCTCTTATTCACAATGCTTTTTCTGTGGTTAATCTTTCTGTTTTATTCATGGGTTTTTTTTCTCCCACTCAGGTCAGCCCCTTGTTCGTTCCTTTGTGGACATGTACAATTATTTGAACGTTAATTTGAATATTTGTCTACTTGTCATGTATTTATAGCAGCATCGCATCATTTATTAGTTCCCGCTCCATCAATTCCGTATTCATATGCGAAGTCAGCAGCAAAAGGTGCAGCTGAGATGGTGCCACAGTAAAAATACCACAGCATTGCCACACAGTTAACAGAAGACAATAAGACTAACTGAGGCCGCCTATTGCAATGATTTGGACCCCAAATTAAAACGTTTAAAGCAGAATAAATTTACCACCTGCAGTGATCATTTGTCTCCAGCTCACAAAACAAAAGAGACAACAATGGAAAAAAAGCGGAACCGATATAGACAGTGTAACAACATGGCGGGGTAAAAAGATGAACAAATATATTAAGCTTGATGTGAAGATGATCTCACAGTAAACCCAACTTCAGGAGCCAGCGTGACCGAAAGGTTCCCGTAAGGACATCTAATGTGATGTCATGTTGGCTCGAGGCCACACACGCAGAGGGAAGAAAATAACCGGGTCACATAAGTACAAGCTTCTCAAGGAGAACCTTTGGTGCAACACCAGACAATCAAAATACATCAACTGTTGGCATTGGATGAATTGAACATTACTTGATCATCGTGGCCAACAAATATTGCGATTGCCGATATTATCCAAATGGTTATAAATAGATACTAAAATCTCTAAAATGGCACTAAAACATTATTGAATGAAGGATGTAGTTTGACTAAACTAACCTCAAACTATGTTGAAAACTTGCTTAAGTGTTTTTTCAAACTACTATTGCTTATATAACGCCAACAAAAATAACGTATGTTAATAGTATTTTGGCATAATTCTGTATTAGGTAAGTATTTGCAGTATTTTTTACAGACAAAAATGTCTAACAAAAGGCAGCTAACAAAAAGCAGGAAAAACCAGCAAATAGATAGGTAAATGTGATCCTATGAACGTGCATTATAAACGATTTACTGAAGAATCAAGTTGCCTAAGTTTACTGTATGTTAACAATACTCATGAACCAAAATGATTCCAAATAATTCGTTCATCTTAACTCCTCCAACATTAGGTTCACGATTTGCATACTAGTCCATGCTAGAAAAACGTTAAAGCAGTCATGTCCGCTTGCATGCCACCATCATAGCACAAATATGTGCGCGATAACTAGTATTAGAGGGCACATTATAAATAATAATAAATAAAAGATTGAACCAAACCAAAACGGGCTACAGGCGGCTTGGTGTAGCAGACCAATTCAACTAGCGAGCAGATATATCCTCGAGGCTGATGCATCATCTTAAATCTCCATATTAACCTGCCGTGAAGGCAAACACAGCACTTCCTGCAGATACAAATTTCAGAATAAAACCCCGGTTGGCAACAACCCATCAATGCTTTGTGATCACGCCTGTGAAGCTGAGACATTATAAAGCTGTCGATAACACGCAACGTGTTACTGTAACGTAGCGTGAAACGTTACTGCAGTCCGACGGCATACAGTTTTTGTTAAAGAAAAGCGTTAATGCACTAAACATTAGCTAGCAACATTAGCTTGCTAACGTGATGACAGGCAATTAAGAGGCGTGTTATATTATGCAGCAAGCTAGCAAAGCCGACTACACAGGAAGACACTCGCCACAAAACGTTAAAAGGACGTATTGTATATAGTGCTTCCTTTGTGGAACCTTACGTCATAGCGAGGCGTTTAATTTGACCTAAAGATAATTCATAATTATTATTAAAACGTCTGCCCGTCAAAAACGTCCTGTCTATCGGGACTAAAGGTCGCTAGCTTAACACACGGCAGCACATTCCACCTGCACCACCAATACATTGAGCACCACCACAATGGTCTCGGTAAAGTTCGTGTAAGTGGTTGGGGCATTACCTCCTTCTTCTTTTGTCCTCCCCCGGGTGGCAGACATATCAGCAAGAGGACGAAAACAGACAGGACCGGCA
Source organism: Apeltes quadracus (assembly GCA_021346845.1). Lineage (NCBI taxonomy): Eukaryota > Metazoa > Chordata > Actinopteri > Perciformes > Gasterosteidae > Apeltes > Apeltes quadracus. Next base: position 7,170,772 of record CM037925.1, read on the forward strand.
GGTTAGAGAGGGGTTTAGCCCAAACAGACGCCATAACGGAAGGATGCTCTGACTGAAAGACACGTCTCTGCCAAGTCATTGGCCACCGAGTCCACCAATCAACGGGCAGAGAAGAGCAGACACTTCTGGGTTTTGTAGTTCTACATGCAGATAGCCATCAAATAGCACAATATCCTTTATATTCTCATTTAGAGGTCTTTCTTTTTAATTAAACTATGGAGGTGGTATCTATTATGAATGATTGAAGCGATTAAATTATTGCCAGGCTCTTCACAAATAGACTGAACACATTAATGCCGTTCTTATAGCGCATCCTGACCTCAACAGTGTATCCTGCCGAGAAAGTCATGCTGGCTTCAAATTAGATTTCTGCAGCAAAGGAAAATGACAAACAAACCGAAAAATAAAAGGCTTTGGACAGTCATGGCACAGCTTTGCTGTTCTGAGACAGTAGGGAAATTGTAGCAGACACACAATGGAGTTAATTGAGAGTGAAAGATGATTTATGTGAAATCATGCTGGTGTGACATGTCTCTCTGTCTCGCCATAAACTTACAGCTCAGCACTTTGTGAGTTCATTAGGCCTCCAATAAACGTTATTATTACCTTTGTAAAACTGTCATTGCATTGATGACTTTTTTGTTTGCCATTATACTGTAATCATGATATTAAAAATCTTGTTTTTGACTTTCGTTGGACGTTGGAGTTCGTTCCAACTCACTCCCTCACAGACACAAATACACTGCTGAAATGAAATGCATGTTGGAATATTAAAGCCAATGCACCGTGAAACCACATGTGTTGCAGTCTTGCTACGCCACAATTCATTTGGTCTGTAGTAAGTCCTTCATGGAAATGTTTGCACTTTTGTCAAAGATTCCCTTGGTCTTGCACTGGGATTATGTTACTGATGCTGCTCAACTATTTTATGCAAAGATCACATACGTTAACAAGCTGTACAAGGGGAACATTTTGTTTAAAAAATCCAATGACATATCTTTTAAAAAAGATCACTGCCGTCTTGCAGTGATACCAGAGACATCTGCATTGTCTCATCACAAATATGTAGACTAAAATAAAGACTTGTACCCTTCATCCGACCACAGCTTGGTCAAACCCGTGCACATTAACATGCATCATAGCGCTGAGTTTAATTAAAGAGGGGAGACCTGTGATCATGACTGTAAAACCAACACACTGTTTGTTTAACCAGGGCCCACCTCAATGTCCCGCCATCCATTGTAAATGCCAAGCGGAGACAACGATTCCATCCCCTCACATCCATCCCTATACGTTATCTCACTTTTACCAGCCAACAAACTCATTTGCAAGGCAAGCTGTCAAACTTTGTGCCACGTGGAGACAAAATGTGACCATCGCACAGGCTTTTTTCTCTCTCTGCAGCCAGCAAAGCAAAAAGCTGCCCTCTGCATTTAAGCAGAAGAATAATGTTCCTATCTGCTCACAGCCTAGAAGAGAGAGACAGAGACGTCTGTGAAAGTCAGTGGCTGCCTCTGCATAGCTGCATGATGGATCCCGAGCGGTTGGGAAGCTAAAATGAAACTTCAGTAAAGCATCATTGAGGAATAAGGAGAGATACATAAATTCTATTAAAAAAACACACGTTATTATTTATTTTTGTTAGAGGAAATGACAAGGAAATTTCTAGCTGAAATGTTTACACTGTATTAAGTGGTGAAAGGCAGGGGGGAGGGGGGTCAGAGGCATAGAGAGAGAGGGAGCGAAAAAGAGAAGGAGGGGGGATGTCATATCTTATGTCAGCCCCTCCCTTATACAAAATAACGAGTCTTCGGGAAAATGATTAATTGCCCGACAGCACAAAGTTTATAGAAAAGAAAGAAAGGGGGTGCTGGGGAGGCGGAGGTGGTGCAGAAAATAGCAAAAGAGCACGAGAGAGAGAGAGAGAGAGAGGCTGGGAGGGTGGGAGGGTGCCATGTCCAAGGAGAAGGCCAAGAGAGCAAGGCTGGAGATGTTTGAGGAAAGAAGGATTGGAGGGATGAAGAGGGGAAGTGAACCGGCAAAGAAAGGAAAGCAGAAGAGACTCAGACAAACAGAGAGGGAGGAGCAGAGAGAAGGAGTGAGCCATTCATTAATATGATGTGCAGTATCTCTGACCATCTCCCTCAACAAATGTTCCTCTGTGTTCATGGGCCATTCAGTAGGCCTGTCCATTTGTGTGTGTGTGTGTGTGTGTGTGTGTGTGTGTGAGCTCATACAAGCAAGTCATATTGAACACAAACTTCAACGTGATATAAAGAGAACTTGAAAAGTTGAGTCGTTTGAAATGCTCCTAATCTGGTACCTGGCTCGGTAAACATCAAGGCTTAACATTTTCATTCTTGAAATGTTCATTCCCTTGTTATTAGCTGACACATGATTTTCCTTTCATTTCAAGCACTATTTGGAAATAAAATATATACTGTGGTGCAGCTTAACAGTGTTTGCAGATTCACAGGTAATTGATCAGTTATAAAATGAATGTTAATTGTCATGGTTGATAATCACATCGCTTCAATTCGACGCGTCTCACCTCGCCTGCTGTCATTTCAGCTAGAAATTTACGACGGGTTAGAAGCATGGCCGTTAAATGCATTCGATTGAATGGCAACTCTTGGGGAGACGTCTGCATATTTTTACACAGCACCTGCAAAATGAGAGTGCACATCATGTACTTTCTTTTTAAGTTATGTTTTCACACACCACTAGGATATTTTTGGGGATAAATGTAGGCATCTTGAGGAGAACAATCTGCCACGAACGAACGTGATAATTGATTCCGCTCTTCTTTTCCCTCCCTCTCCTTTGCTCCTCCTGCCCCCCCGCCCCCCTCTCTACTACTCTCCTTTCCACTGCTCTGCTCCTCCCCCCCCCCCTCAGAGGGTGAGTAACAAAAGAACTTTTGGACGGCAGGCGGCGACACCTTGTAATGTACAGCAGAGTGAAGGCAATTTGAATGCAATTTGCACCATGACAAAGAGAGAAAGGATGGAAACGTGTGCAATGGGCTGAACCAGGGGATGTTTTGGTCTGCTTCATCTTTGCAGGTCTAATTTCAGTCACAATATGATTATTTCATATTCATTTGGAGTGATACTGTATCAGTTCAGTGCTTATACACACACACACACACACTCACACACACTCACACACACACACACACACACAGACACACACACGCACACACACACACACACACACACACAGCCAGAGGCAATACCAGACTCTGCAACAACCTGCACATTTAAATCTCTTCAATGGCAAACCAGCCTTTTTCGATTCATCTCCTTGATTACAACGAGCCTTTACGCTCCCTCCCTCTTTCACTGTCACGGTTACGCGCGAGCACGCTCACACACACACACACCTACACGCACATAAAACCAATGCGTTAGTTATTGGGATAAACCTCCCTTTTCCTTCTCCCCTCTCGTCTCAACTCTCACAGCTTTCCTCATCTCGGCTCTTCGGTATTTCTCCCACCAGGTCCCCCCCCCCCCTCTCTCTCTCTCTCTCTCTCTCTCTCTCTCTCTCTCTCTCTCTCCTGCTCTCCCCCTCTCTCTCTTCCCTTTTTCTCTCTGTGAGAGCTGATATCTCTGGCGGGTTGCCGCATGGAAGTCGCCCAGGCAAGGCAGAATATCAGCTGTCAGATCCGGACTCCTGCTCTCCAGTTCCCGAGCGCTGCACGAGCGGACGCACCATCGTCCTCCCACTTACCGGGATCCAGCGGGATATAACGGGATTCATCCGTCTACATCCCGGCGTCATTCCTGCACTGGGGGGGAGGTTTCTTACACAGATGAAACAACAACAACAACAACAACACCAAAAGACGCATCGGATCGTCTACATTACGCACAGATAATTCTATTCTATTTTTATTCTTCTTCTATTGTCTCCATCCTCTGCACGGACAAACCGGGGACCGGAGGTGGGGAGCGGGGTGGAGGGGGGAGGGGGGGGGGGGACATCCACGGTATGGAGTCCTGGTTTTACCAATCGACCCACCGGGAGGAATGAAACTGAGGCGGAATATTAATAGCCTACTCCTAACAATAACCCGGGGGATGTTGCAGCAGAGTTTTGGACTCTAGAGAGCATTACAACTTTTTCCTTTTTTTTTGTTGGTGAGTCTTTTCCCCTGTCATCGTCCTTGCCAGCGGGACTTGTATTTCTCGTGACTCATTTGCAGTGCCGCTTCACTTCCCTAACATGGACCGGTCGACGTCTTTGGATATAGAGGCGCTCAAGGTAAGACGCTCGCAGCCGGGCGGCGCGCACTTGTTCCGCGAGGAGGGGGGGGGGGGGGGGGGGGGGGGGGTGCGATCCTGCGCCGGGCGGGTGGGTTCGCGGGCGGCCCGTCTGGATGTGACGGGTTCAAAGTGCTGGGAGGGTGAGTGTTATCACTGGGCGGCAGAGGAGCTGATGGTGACCGGGTGGTCGCATCGGGCTCGCAGGATGACCCGGTGGAGACGCCGGGAGAGCAGCTGGGCGGTGAACTTGTCTCAGTCACTTGTCCTCCACCACACACATGCACGAACCCCGCACTCTTTCTATGTTGGTTTGGGAACACAGAGAGAAGGAGAGGGAGAGAGAGGGGAAGAGAGTTTGCGTATCTCCGAAGCGTGGGATGAATTTCAATGCGCTCCTCGTGGAGGCGGTGGTGTGCGTCGTTGGGACCCTCGATCGACGGGACGGATCTTCCAGACGGGGCGGATCTTTGCGGTCATGTTCAATCAGACTAATGAGGAGAAACAATAGAAGAGATGTCGAAAAGCCTTCTTGAAAGTCTGTTTCTAGCTGACATTAATCAGAACTCGACCTGGGTGCGCGCGTGTCCGTCGCAGGCGCATTGCCCGTGTGCGCATTCCGGATCTGGGGTGGGAGTTTTGTCCCCAGCGCTTAACCCCCCCCTCCATCATATGGATGTAATGTCGATGGACAGAGGAGATGGAGCACAGGTTTCTGCTGGTCAGTTAACTTCGATTCCACCTTAATGGGAGGACAAATGACGGCCAGCTAGAGCCACGCAGTGTAGAGAAAGGGGGTAGAGAAAGGGGGGTGGGGTGAAACGCTGGATTGTCTTCTACCTGGGGGAGCATTCAACACCTGCTCCAATGGTCCCAAGGGTTTGGAAACATATGTGAATAATTATTTACCTCTACATTCATCGCTTCAATCAAACTGTATTTGCAGGTTAAATCTGAATATAAGTATCCATGCAGGACATCCTTGTGTTCAACTACATTTTGAGTGCAATAATGAAACATGTTTCCAGTTGGAAAAACCATAGATATTTTCAGCTCATGAATTCAAACAGAGTACACGTATTGTAAAAGTATTTCATTGATACAAGTCTTTATCATTACAGAAAATAAATGCATGCTGCAACAACGTTCCACCTGAACCGGGGATGTATTGTAGACAGAACTTCTGGGTGGAAATGTCCATCTTCTAAATACTGCTACTACTGATAACCAGTGATTGGCTAAATCAGCAAATCAATGCCATTCCCCAGAGGTTTGACATTTTAAATAGCATGGCATCATATTTATGAGAAGGATATAGGCACACTGCGCTTATGCAGTGCTCCAAATTGACTTCGACTCAGCCGGCTGATTACAGTTTCCAAAGATGGAAATTGACATTTTGCTTTAAAAAGGGGCCCTTAACTGTTGGCCAACAAGCTTGACCTGCAGAACTGTGGCAGGGTGGGGTTTTTGTCTCATGTGTGAGCTGTTTGGTCCATTTGGATGTCATGCTTCAGGCAATTAAAACTATAGATGTAACATATTTTATGTTAGAGAGGAACATACCCAGATAGAAGAGCATGCAGAAGATAAATATCTTGTATTTATTCCACAAGTTGCTGTTCTCAAAGATCTGTTTATGATTTCCACTCTTACTTGTCGGAGAGCCGAACAATCTGCTGATTCACAGAAATGTCGCCACAGACAAGACACACAGTTCATAAAACTATAAATGCAAGGGCTCTCGGTGGACCATTGGCTCAATAACCGCTTCGCTACCTGAATTGGCAAATGATGGTGACTTAACAGAAATGCGTTAAGGATTTTTACTTTAACTTGAGGCATTGTCTGACTTTATTTTATTTCAAAGCTGCGATACGTACCCCTTTGTCCTTTTTGGAAGGCATTCATGCTTGTGTAGAGTCATTTAAAAGAACCTTGGCATGTCAAATATTTGAAAAATAATTGCAGTTCAAAAGAAAATTACTTCCGTTTAACATCTCAGAATGCAACCGCCAAATAATATCACAGAACTAAAAGAACATGACCCGTTTTACGAGCTAAACTAGCAGATTCAGAGCATTAATGCTGCAGCAAACAACTATTTTCATTGTAAACATAATGTAGAGTTATATCACCCTTTAGCAGAACAGGAAGTTACACTCCCGCTGAGTAAGCCTGTTCTCTGAGTTCTGTTCATGCAGCCGGTCGGGCCACGCGTGCACGTGAGTCCTGATGTGTGTGCACCCCGCTGGCCACCTAATACCTAATTGCTGCTACGCTGCACTGCGCTTATGCAGCTGTTACTGCTGATAACGGCGAAGCAGAGAATTGGGCTAAAGTTTTTGATGTGGGCCTCGAGAGCTGCGTTTTACCCCCGCAGGTGACAGGATTGGGTGGTCAGCAGTCACACTTCCTCCCCACCACTGTTCTTCCATTCAGTTTGAGGAATATCTGTCTACTTCCACCAGTCCGCATATCCATCGTTCAGCTGGATGTTTGCAGAGCTAGTGTCATCTAGCTAGTGGTGTTTGGCAATCAAACATACATTCCCACTAACACAACTATCAACATGCACCTTCTCACACACACACACACGCACATACACAAACACACACACACACACACACACACAAACAAAGGCTTCTCAATTGGTTGTGGAAGACGTAAATGTGTGTTTGTTCACGTGGGTTTAGCCATGTTTATCCATACTTCAGAGGATACATCCTTCACAACCGTAATCACGGCACCTTAGTTGGGGATTTATTTGGGAGTAAATTAAATCAATACAGCGCCCGGGGCAAGAATAGTGAAAGTGTGCGACTGAGTGCCTGCAGGATTGCAGGCCAGCTGGCCTTTCAAACATTCGAATGAAACGGAAGGAAAAAAACACAGCAATCCAATCTAATGAAAAGCCAGATTTTTTTTTTTTTGCAGTCAGTTAAGTGTTTGTATGTGCCTAGAAGAGCAATCACAGGAAGTGAACAGCAAACAGGGCCGTCGTAGCATTTTGAGAAATCACTACGCTGTATCAAATAGTGGTTTGTGTGTGTTTGTTTCTTAGGATTTGTCCAAAGACCTATGCGCTTTTAAATCAGCTCAGGTTTCAATATCAATGGAGTGGTTTAAGTGCTATTGATCTCTAGTAATAGCTGCACCATGAATTATACGCAGTATAATAAAGGCAGTCAGATTGAATTTGACCCTCCAGACGAAGGGCTCTCAAATTGTTACTGGATCAGCTATTCGAGCCAGAAGTAGCCTCATTTTCATAGTGCTGGATCAAAAGCATAGTTTGACTCTGAGGTACCAGTCAGGGACAAACAAGAGAGGTCTGTGTGTAACGGCATCACTGCGTCATGGCAGGGCGCCACACTGTAAAAACCAATTTTGGAGGGTAGTAATTATTACCAATGCAATTTGTTAACATTTCACTGGAAGTGTATTAGTCAATAAACAAATGTTTAATTATAGGTAACTTCCACCTTTGGTATTAAGTGCTTACAATCTAGAGTAAATATGACTTTTTTTTAAATAATCAGTTGTATCAAGTGTTAAGTAGACTTACCTCATTTCTGTTAATGTATCTTAGTTGTAAAATGTAGGTATACTTTACTTTAAACGTGTAGTGAAATCTACCCTAACAAGCCGAGTGCAAATTTGTTACCTCACATTTATTTAGTACATTCTAAGGTTGGTTTTTATAGTGCATATTATGAACCCTAATGGGTCATTCTGACAACCTATCAGTGTATCACCAACCTAGAATTAAAGTCATAGAATAAGAGTGAGAGGTCTGAATTATAGTTGACCTGCTGATACCGGGTGCCAGTCCGGACATCTTTATCACCTACTCCTACTTATTTAATAGCCAACTACCTAACCAACTAACTATCTACAACTACACTAGTGCAGAACCTCCAATTGGTGGTTAGTTAGCTGCTAAACTGCGTGGCAAAATAAAACAACTTATGGTACAAGCCTCAGTCAGAATGAACCAACATTTGCATGGTGGCCGCTTTCTCTCCCAGTTTTTACTCTCTTTCACTTCTTTCATATAACCCCATTTGGTAACCACGCAGTGCAGCCACAGTTTTGCATTTTTGGCCACCGAGCAGCTCAATTGGAGCAATCGGGGGGGGGTTCAGTGCCTCTTCCAAGGGCACTGAACGACAAATGGGAGACTCATTAATTTAAGCCAGCCAGCCATCTCTAACCTTCAGGCAAGTCGATTCCTCGTCTGCGTATTAGAAAGTACCAGTTTAACTAAACCATCTAACAAGCACAAACATAAACCACACAGGAGCTCATGACTTAATGTGCTGCTGTAGTGTGAAATTCACGCCGCTGCACTAATTGAAAAGTGCGCTGGCCAAACAGACTATTTAGTCATTGCTGGAGCCTTCACGATCATGTGCATCTGGGAATCCACAGCAGATAGGCCACATGGTGTTTAAGTTCTTTCGCATCAATAATGCAGCCTGCTGGTTGCCAAATGATTATATAGCACGGTATTGACAGGTAGGTCTGTGTAAGTTATTGTTCTTCAAATGGATACATTGAACAGGTTATAAACTACCAATATATTGACAAATCATATGCAGGTCCCAAAGTATGTATGCCACATGCAAACTATATAGGCAGTATTTGGACTTACTAAGTAAGTCGACAAGATCTTTCTGTCATCCATTGGCTCGTGCTGACATGACACCTTTCCAGATCAATCTGAGGATCAGGGCTCAGTGCAATGTCAGCGTCCGATAATTAAGTTCCAGCAAGGTTTTTGTTTCCGATAACAACATTATTGCAGCTAAGTTGCAATTGTGGTGGAGGAGTCGCAGTTAGTAGCAAGCGAGTGTTTGTAGCTAATGGCTAATAGCGTTTCAAGTGTACTACAACTCTAACAACGGAATTTCCCTTCATCCCCCACGTATCCTCAATGATGCAAACATCCTTCCCTTACCTAGTTCAAGTCATTCAAGTCTTTAGGTCTGAATCAAACCAAGTGTGTGGATGCTGTAGTTGTTACGGTGGCAAGTGTCTTTCTTATAGGCCCTAGTGGCCGGCATCTGTGACTCTGAGAGCTCATCCGTAGATAGTTGTCATGCAGAAGTGCATCCATGTCCAGATCCCTAGACTGAAGAAATGTAAATCAATCATTCTAGGGGTTTACTAGGCTTAAGGAGCAGTGCGAGAAAAAACGGAGAGCTTTTGATCTTGTTAATCACACCCCCTTGACAGCTGCGGAATAGCCTGAACTTGCGTTTAGATTTACTTTACTTTTTACAGTAATTAAACTTTTAGTTGAAGTGGACAGACCGAATGTCTTTACGGTTAAAGTTGACTTGGGAGCTGTCCTTTCATCTTGGCTTTCTTCTACTTCATTTGATTCCCTCTATTTTCACACATACATCCATTTAACGGTAATTAGGCAATTCTCGCACATGCATATTCATGTCTGATAACAGTTTTGTAGTGTTTGCTGATCAACGGGGTGAAGTAATTGACACTGTTGAGCCCCTCTCCACTGCATTGCTTACAAGTGTGTCTTAATGTGTGTGTGTGTTCATTACTGTCTGAGAGTGAGCTCGACACTACTCCACATAATGAAGCAGCTGAAGGTAAACTCATCCATCTCTGCTGCACCATATCTTAGAAATAAATAGCTACATTCTGAAAAGTATTAATGGGAAATACATGGGAAGTTAAAGGTCAGCATATCGTCTCAGCAGAAGCCTCTCTGTGACATATTTAGCTTAGCTTAGCTTAGCTTAATCACAAGTGTGTGTTATGGTGTATTTAAAAGATGTGGATATAAGTCAACGTGCCTTAATGGGTATTATTGTTGTGAGTGCATTAGATGTTTTTAATGACCAGCAGCAGATAGTTCTTGTGACGGTATGAGGCATCTCAGAAGTCTCCAGTTTTGCTTTGAATGAAACCGGAGTGAATGTATTTTATTCCATTTATTTTTTGGGGTTAGCGTTCTAACTAACCAGATACATCATCGAACAACGACCTGTGGCTTTCATCTTTTGTTGGAAGCTATTTTGACCCCATTTCTAACTAAACTTAAGTCTAAACATCGCCTGGACCAGACACTTGATGAAGCAGAACTCGACTAGGGACAGACACACATGCACGGAAAGACATGAACATCACTCAAAAGCTACACGTCTTTTTTCATTTTTAAGCACCATATATGTAAAGCAATTTATTGGTATCCTTTTTCCATAGTTCTGTCAATACATTACCAACTGGTGCAAGCTCTTTCAATAACTTATTTTTCCATTGAGGACCATTGCATTAATTTCCGAGGTTACCCCTCAGCTAAAAAAAATGTTTTTTCTTTATCTGAGAGAGTGAATGTTATATTTATGGTATCCATATTGTATTGTGTTTCCCTGCAACTAACTCTGCTTGTGTTTAATTAGTTTAGCTACTGTTAGGAGACAACCATCTAGCTTTTATTTGCAAAGGGTAAATTTAACTTTGATTTATATTCTCATCCAGATTGTGATTAACACGAGTGGATTTGTACAGGATGGGGTAGTGATGTGATGGTGGTGGTGATGGTTGCCTGGCATTTGGTCACTGATTACATGAACCAGGTGCTTAAAGAACAAAATGGGCAATCATGTTGTTATTGGGGGTTGGATGGGCCACGGCTTGCTATACTTAACCCACCACACAGAACAGATGCTCAATGTTGCATCAGCCTGTTAAGACATTAAAACACCATAACAGCAGGTATCCTCTCACATAACTGCATGGAGAGCTCTGAATATATTTGGTAATATTTAATGGGGAGGGTCACTGTATGCATCCCCAGTGGACTTAGTCAAATGGATTGTGGAGCAGATGGGTGTGGTGAGAACCCAGGAAGGTGGAGCATTGAACCAAAAGTGCAGAGGGATACAAGTGCAGAGCACTAACCTGCACGCCATCCATTAGCATTATTGGTATAACATGCAAACGACTGTGGGTGGTCAAAGCGAAGGTTGATGAGCAGAATAAAGCTTTTTTTTTAAAGATAAGCTTGCACTGCCAGGCCGATGTTTCACATTGGAGACCGGAGAGTGCTGCCATTTAAGCCGTGTGATCTGCCAGCAAATAGTCTTGTAAGCTAAACAGACTTTGCATGAAATTACACGTGAAGCCCCGACTGCATTCAAGTGGAGTTTACTCAAGCAACCGGGATGTTTTTAGTTTCACAGGCAGCCTCCGCTGAGACACAATTACTGATATAGAGGCCTTTACTATTGAATTATAGACAGGGAAGGTGTAGGTGTGTGTGTGTGTGTGTGCGTGCGTTAGGAAGCACTGGCATTAGCAGTTGTGTACCAGGGGAATTGAAGGAAGAGTGGACTACAGAGGCGTTCTGTAAGCGCAGAGAAAACATAAGGGTGGTGAACTTGGCCCTAGAGAAGCTCCAAGGTCCACATCACCACACAGCGGCGGATAATGCCTTCTTGGGAAAAGTGGGTGTGAAAGCATCAAAATAAATCCGGCTCCATTCACATACGGATGCAGAAACGAAAACATATTTGCCCGAGGCGTCCTACTCTGCACCTTGGCCTCCATGGCCACCACTGACGGCAGCAATCACGCATGTGCACACGTATATACACACGTGCGCCCACATTAACAGCGACAAATGCTTCACCCCGCCAGCTGCCACTCAGCTTCTCCACTGTTAGCCTCTGCGTGCGTGACTGTGTGTGTGTCTCCATGTATGTGCTCCTCTCATTTCCCTTGTTAGCCAACCTTAACTTGAGGAAGTGCTTTGTCCGCTCTGACGTAAGGTTGCAGCCACATCGTGCCGTTTGCACTGCAGTGACTTTGACAGTTGGATGTGTGTCTTCCTGGGAGTGCGGCATGTGTGTGTGTGTTCCAACAGCCAATGCGGGATCTGCGTATCTGCGTATGTGCCGTCCTTCAACAGCAGTTCATGGAGCACTACGGAGCACATCAGAGCTTATGTAACATATGCAGTCTTAAAGTGCGTTCCTGTCATATTTTTACATGATGATTGTTCTGCCCGTTATCTGAACCATTTTTTTGTTTTGACTTCCTCAGATTTTTTCAGCTCAGATAGTGTGTGTGTGTGGTGTGTGTTCATGTGGGTGGGCTTAGCAACAGCCCTTTAAGTGGCATCTCTTTACGCCCAGTCCAGGCAAAAGCAATATTTCTACAAATGGATTAATTATAAACTGGTTTGCACACTGGTTACATCAGCATGCAGCGTTTTGATTTACCATTACAGCGGCCTTGCTCGCCTTAATCCCTCCGCAGTGCTGCAGCAGAGAATAGTAGAATAAGAATACAAGCACTCCAAAAGGAGAAAGCAACAATAGGTTTGTTACCTTCGTTCTTTGGTTGGGTGCAGTCCACCTAGATCACACAGCACTAACTTTAGTTTCAGATGTCAGTGTTTCTCTACGGCGATGATGGGCTGCACTCTGTTGAGTTAAGTACCCACAGCAGCATGGCAACTTGTGCCGGAAGGCCTTTAGTATAGCAAGCACTCGGTCACAAACTCGGTTCTGGACAGTACTGGCCTGATGTGGTGGCAGATGTAATAAGGGGTATAACCAAAGTGGTTAGAATTCATCCTGTGATTTGAAAATCTGTATTGTGTTTAATCCAATAGTTGGTGGATGCAAATGCTGTGCTGGCGCCAAACTCATTCCACCGATGTCATTGTGATTCATCATTTTGGTAACCGTGAATGTACATTCAAAATGTGGGGCCAGCCGCACCGGAGTATAAGCCGCAGCAGCTAAATAAAAGGATGAGTACATATATAAGCCACACTGGACTATAAGCCGCAGGTGTTTTAATGTTTAATTACCATCTGTCCCCTAGTGGCCGTTGGCTGTAAAAATCCATAGATAGGCTGCAGAATCGAAAAATGGGAAAAAGGCGCGGCTTATAGTCCGAAAATGATGGTTATTTATATTTGTCCCATTGGGACCCTGAACTCTCTATTAACTCCCATGTAAATCTCTACACTTGTTGAAATATCCGTCACGCCAACCCGTGACTCACATGCCGCTAGCGTTTCTAAAAGCAAACCTTTACTTCATCACAATAAGTGATTTTTATGATGCTGTGATTATGGAGAGATGCTAAGGGTGTTGTATACAACATTCAGAGCCTCTTTTGCCTCCTCTCCACGGCTCTCAACATAGAACCGGAGGAGGGGTGCTGTGCTTCGGTGATGATACGCAGTATGAGTGCAGTGCACAGCGGCGGCTGTGAGCGAGCTAGAGGGGTAAAAGTCCCGCGCACAAGTTTCACAAAGCACGGAGACACTCACATTACAGCATACTCAGAGGTAGTGACTTTATTCTTTATTCCTCCATCTTGACACAGCAGAGCTTTGTGCCATTTTAATGCTCTAAATACCTTATATTTCACCTTCAAGCAATATATAATAATATACTGTATTATGATCAAGGCCGATGGCAACAGTCATCCTTGATATGTCAAATTGGTTTAGTGCGATCAGCTGATGTAACAATGACAGGCTGCCGACATTATTCATAGTTCTGCAACTTCAAGCTATAGTATTTGTATTCACTAATAGTCAATACATAGCTTCTGTGTGAAATATCAACTTACTGACAATTACAACTTTAGGTTAGGGATAGTACATTTAAGGAGTCATCTCCTTTGTGCTTCCTCTTAAAGATAATGATGGTGTTCATGTCTATAAGATTGAAAGGATTACATTTTTTTAACTTCAATTTGCAGCCAGATTAGCTGCCTCGGCCACAAACCTGTTCACTGCATATGGAATATTTGATTTCCATGGAGGGACATTTACATTTGTTGTTATGTGCATTGCTGCAGGCTACGTCCCCCTGTCCAGCAATAACAAGTTAATAGGCTGCTTTGCCCTGGGGCTAAACACGGACTTACATCCATTATTAATCTCAGTCATTTCACCATGATCGTTTGGAGATTAATGCGACACGACTCAATCTGTCAACAACATTATAAATTGTATTATGCTACAATGACAGGGCAATCAAGATCTTGTGATGATAGGCTAATGATCACCTGTGTTTTGTCACTGACACAAATCAATGCCTCTTTGTGATTGCCCTATTGCAAACACATGCTGATTAAGCAGTTTTTTTTAAAGATTTTGAATGTGAATTTGAAAAGTGAATGTTTTTAGCTGCATGGGCAAATTTTCCTTCGTGGTCTTTTTTGTGTACTGTCCTTAAACTAATCTTTTCTTAAAACAGATGTGTATTAAATGTAATTTGATGAACGTTTTGTTATTTAAAGGTGATTAAGAGGGGTTTCTTTTTATATACAAAATATATAGAAAATTGTGAGACGGTTCTTATTGCACCACTATTATGCCCTGTCCCCTCAACGTCAAACACACACTTGGCATTTTATTTCCCGATACCATTTACTTTGCCATTTCCTTGCAACAAAGCCTGCTATCATGCGCCCCAGACTGGCATCATTTACACAGACTGTGCAAGCCACACTGGAATGACAGGTTAGCATTTGTCTCTTCAGCGGCCATCTTGTCCTGTCTGTCACCTTCACACCACAGCCGCTCTGAAGTCAGCTCAAGATCACAGTCAACGGAAATATTAGGGCTTTTTTTTATTATTATTTTTTGCCTCAATGATGATTAACCACAATCACTGTCACTGACAAGACAAGCCGGTCTAGTCCAGTCAGACTCAGTTCCATCATGGTGTTAGAACAAAACGTTGGTGAATGTCTCTGTTAAGTGTAAAAATTGTATAAACTAGGCAGGTTTAGTTCCAATGCTACTTGGTACAATTTGATTTGACATTGAGCAATGAGTGCTTTAACCCGAGCATCGTACAACATGATCTCTTAGGAGTATATACACCTCTCTAGTGAAATACAGAGTGACAGCGGGCTCACAGGATGTGAGTCCTGGTAAAACAAACATGTGCCTTATAGCTCCATCTGCATCACTAGTCCTTGTACCGTATGTATGTCCCAACAGTACACCCTGGCATCGTCACATTATCCAAGCAGCAGCAGCAGCACGCTGCATTTATCGGCCTTTACCCGTCCCTCAGTTCCCTGACAAGTCAATCATCTCTTCGCCTGCTGTGACAGCACAATCCTGATTTCTGTCACTTCCACAGGCCAGAGTGGGCCACACACACACACACACACACACACACACACACACACACACACACACACACACACACACACACTGAAAAATACCCTACAGGAACACACACAGCAGGAAAAGGCAATGACATTACACCCACGCCGGCGTCCGCACACTCAGACACTTTTTTGTCGGAGGGGATTCTCTCCCACTCAAGGGCAGAGCAGTGACACCTCATCATGAGCGAAATGAAGCAGGAGTGGCGAGGAGTGGATGAAGAGGAGAGGAGAGACGGAGGAAAGGATGGACCGGAACGGCGGAGCAGTATGGAGGTGGATGAGTGGAGCTACTGTATATGATGCTAACGAGGCGAAGGGCGCCAGACTTCAGGGGCATGAAAAAGGCTGCGGGACAGACAGCAACGCAGACAAAGACAAAGTTTTACACAAGTAAAATGTACATTAATATGCATAATCCAGGCTATGAACAAAACCTTTTCCTGAGTGTTGCATCAACAAGAAATCTATTGTTAAGATAGGAAAATGGAGTGAGATGCATTGTGTGTGTGCCTCAGCCGCCTGATCAAATGAGCTGCTTGTGTGACATTTCTTGAACCAGTTTGTTTTGAAAGTGACACTGTCAAGGCCGCTGTGTGTCTGCTTTAATCCGCTGTTATCTGTTCCTATCCTTGCTTTTGTAGTAATGTCAGTAGATTTAATGCGGACTGTATTTAACTTTAATCGCGAGAGGAAGGGTGAAAAAGAAAAAAAAGAAGAGGGGGTCACAATCATTTCATAAGAGAAGCGGGTCTGACAGCCGCACTCTGAATAAGCAGGAAGGGAGAACCGGAGAGATTGGTTTCTCTTTGCATCTCACTTTAACACGTTTTCCACACCATGCTTCATCTGTAGTTCACTTCGATTGCTTTCACACGTGACATTAAAATATGCACATGTCGCTTACTTCAAAATGTTCCCATCCTGCAACATTACTATAAACACTTCTCATTCTGCTTGTGCATGCACGGATACCCCGACAATCCATTTTGACATTTGCAGCCTGATGCCTCTCTGAGTTGTGATTTACATATTTTTCCCGCAGTCCATACTCAAACTTGTTTTTTCAATGTGGGCAAATGCACCTGTGATTGCTGTCTGACGTCGATTGAATCTTAGATGTGTTTAAGATGCATACTTACACGCATCCATGGTGATTACACTCATGCTGGGTGGACTACATTAGGGAACCAATGTAGAACAAAAAATATCTCAAAAAGGAAACAAACTGAATTCCTTAAAAGATGCAAAGTGAATGTGTTAGAGAAAGAAAGCAGAATGCGACGCGGTGCTTGTGAACGCTTGTCCCCGTCATTTGGAAGTGAGAGAGTGAAGGATGGACAGAGAGGGAGTGATGGAAATGTGTCGCGCCTCAGAGAGCCCCAGATGGAGAGTGATGATAATGCAGCTATAGGCGGTGGACAGAGGAGGAGAGAAAGAGGTGAGAAGGAGGAGAGAAAGAGGCGAGCGAGGATAACGCCTAAGTAATGACAATCACGATAAGAGGACAAAAATGGAGTTTACAAAGACATAGAATGAATGGAAAAGAGTCCAAAAAAAAGTCCAAAACCGTGACAACACGTACAATAAAACCTTTTAAAATATTCACCCAAAAATGACAGCTGTCGTAACACCTGGAGGTTTGTCCAAAAGAAAACACTGAGAAGCCTGACGAATGAAGGCCGGCTTTTACCAGGAAAGGTGACAGATGGCTGTGAACTGTCTTTCGGATGTGTCTCTTGCCAGTTCGGTGGCCTATGAACTGTTTCCACTCATGCTTTTATCATAGTGATCAGTCCGTTCTTGGCCTTTGCAATTGAAGCTGATATTTATTAGCATCTTTTTTTATTCTGGGGATGGGAGAGTGAAGCCTGGACTAAATCTGCATTTGAAATGGAAGTTTTTTTGTTTTTTTTGCTGTTGAAACGAAGGAAGCAGAAACAACAAACACACGTGCACTTCTGTGAGCATAAGGCAACGGAGACCGATGGGAGCAGATGTGCAGGAGCTTTTCTAAGTGAGTGGCTGGCAAACTTCAGAGCGAGGTTTCTACCTGCAAGGCAGGACTCTCTCGGAAAACGAGAACACCGAGTACTGAGTGCACACACTCCTGTAGAGATCTGACCAGCCACAGAGGTGATCCACCAATCACACGCCTTCCCATTTTAACCAAAGATGGGAGCTGTGTGTGTGTGTGTGTGTGTGTTCTCCATTTCAATATATCAGACATCAACAGCGTGTTTAGGGTTGAGGATGGTTTTTCAAATGGATATTAAACAGCAGAATACGAGGATCTAACCTGTGGCTCAGTCACACACGTTCACACAGCGTCTTTCCCCCGAGGACCCTTCAACGTGAGGCGTGGAGGATCTTCCGGTTAGTCAGCGTCAGTGGGATTTGATTTGGACTGATGGGGGTGTTGTGTCATCTTGTTTCTTCGATCTGCACTTGTTTGCTCCGAAATCGCTCTACGTCTCATGGGCCGTTCCTTCTTCCAATTGAAAAGTGCATTTGGAAAAGGTAAAGCGTTGCCTTTTCCTCCTTAACATGAAAGACACTTACTTTACATTGTATTACTGATGTTATTTATTTGTTGGTGGGATCCTCTTGATCCGTCGTCTGGTTTTCTGATACCCTTATACCTTCGTTTGATGCTTTGGGTGCGCCTGTGCAGTGTGGAGGTGTGTGTGCTGGTGGATTTGTGGGCATATGCCTGTATTTGAGTGGTTTGTTGCCAGTTGTTTCTTCTTTTTGTTTGGGTTGAGCTTTTTCCATCCCATCTCCCGTTTCCATGCCTTCCCAGCATGGCGCAAACAAATGCAAACCTTAAACCGGAAAGCTAAAAATGGTCGGAATAGACAGAATAAATGACATGGAACATGTTGTGTAAACCCTGGTTCAGAGTCTGTGATGCGAGTATCACAAGTTTTGCCTAGATGGAGATTGAGTATATGCCGTTAGTGCATTCCCTCATTTTCAATAAGTTTGGAGTGCACTGTCGTGTCTCTCACCCTGTTCCATCTGTCACCCTCCGCCACAAATTCTCACCCCTTTTATTCCTTTCATTGCGAGTTTATTATTTAAACTTTTTAAAATTTTCCTTATTGGAGGCAAACAGAGCAACGATAGAGAAAAGAGAGTGAGAAGCCTTTGATGTGTAATAGATACTCTGCTATTCCTTTTGAGGAGCAGCTCCTAAGAAATTATGCTTTTTTTTGTTCATACCTTCTCCCTTCTTTTCTCTCCCCCCGCTGCATACTCTTTGTCCGTATTGATTTTTCCTCAGACATGAAAGCGAGTGCGGAGAGCGTCGGTATCGGATGGGTGTTTAACTTTCAGTTTGCATTTGCGTGTGAGTCTTGCACCCCGACACTTGTGCCGGATTCCTTTCATCGACATCATGCATAGTGCAACCTTTGTAATTTGATCAAGAAGAGCCAGTGCTTACCGCCTTCCTTTCATTTCAAAGTTATGTCACAAGAAAGGAAGTGGTGTCTTTGAAAAATTCTAAAGAGGAATCTGTGTTTTTTTTTCACCTTTGCAGTCGCGAAGGGGCATTTCCTTCAGCGCCGTGCTTTACCCGCCTCTCATTGGTGCAGTTCTGGGGACGAAGTAGTACCCGCAACTTGAGGCGTGTCCGCGGGGACAGCGCAGGGAGGCCGCACCTCTGAATAAAGTGATGACCAACACCTGAGTTCTCTGACCTGCTTGTTGTTGTTGCTGCATTTTTTTTTTTATTTTCACCTTTGCCATCTTGGTATTTTCTGCCTGCCATTTGGGCTGGCAGAAAATACAAGAATGGACCTAAAGTGCAGAGTAAAGTACACTCCAATGCATTTCAGGCAACTAAAAAGGAGACTTAACTTTCATGAACTGAAAGACATGGTGAAAAGGTGGTGACAACACGGTGGTTACAACCTGTCAATCAAACCTAAAGTATACCCTGCTGTATCGGTATCATAATTTAACAATATTCTCTGATGAGGAAGGACCGATGACTACAAGGTTCTCTTTCTCAGGTAATGGTTGGTGGAATGAGGAGGAGGCAGCAAACCAAGACCTGATTTAGTCCTTCCATTCTTAACTTTTACAATAACATCCCTCTCTATAAAGTATTTGAACGGAAAGTATTTTGTTTTTTTGCTCCGTGTTTGTAAAGGCTTTGAGCTTGAACTATGTTTCACTCAAGTGAACAAACACAGAAGCAAAGCTTCCAACAATGCAGAACTTTCTCATCGTGATAACAAAATGAGGGAGAGGACGAAAGGTGACTAAAGCAACACGGAGGAGGCACAGATGAAGAGAAGGAGAAAGCACTGCATGCACCACGAGAGCGCTGTATGCAAACCACCAAACAGTAAAAAAAAATGTGTGTGTGTGTGTGTGTATATGTGGGAGGTGGTCAGGAACAGTGTCATCCTGTTGCTATGAGACAGCTGGTCTCACCAGAGGGGGCGAGAGCGAGCGAGCGAGTGAGCGAGTGAAAGAAGCAATGGCGGGAGGAGAGAGAGAGAGAGAGAGAGAGAGAGAGAGAGAGAAGTTTTGCAGGATCTGCTGCACACGTTTCAAGCCCTTTGGCACGACTTTCTTGGGAGGCCAACTTTGGGTTAGAACTTAGCAATTACCATAGAGTACGATGACTTTATGTCTGTCCCATGAGAGGCAGAACAAGCAGCCACATTTGCCACAGAACTGTGACACAAAAATGTTCCTTTCAGCTTATTGTTGTACAACATGTATGATGTTTCATAGCGACCCAAACACAGTGACCTTAACAAAACCCAAGCTTTCTGACGGCATACATTGTATGTTAGATGTATGGTGTTGATAAGTCAAAGAAGCCAGTTACACAAACACCGCTGGCCAAGTGAAAATGTAACAACAATCAACTCTATAGCATAATATGTTGTTCGTGCTTGTTGCGATGCAGGCACGCACAGAGCCATTCAGTTGAGCGCAGTAGTAACACAACAAACACAAAACTGACCCAAACCTTCCAATGGTGCATATTTTTAAATTCCCTTATGACGAAAGCAATCAAGTGCAAATGACCCACATCTTTACATAAAGAAATTCAACACGAGGAAAAGCACGTAGATCAACTTCGACTGTGTTTGAGCACCAAGATTCAGAAGATCCCGCCTGCACAACCTGCGCATCAACCCCCAGTGTCATCAGCTGATGTTACTGTCCTCCCTCCAATCATCCGAGGCAGATGGATTGAACACGAATATATACAAATACTTTGAAAAACTGATGTAAGCGTTTAAATTCAAACTGGGATGTAAAGAGAGGAGAATAGGAGGACCGGAGACCAAATTATGAATGCAGAGAAAAGAGAGGTTGGATGGATGGAAAAAAAGTTGGTACATTTTAGGATCTAAGGAAGTGAAAGTGAGGGAGTTTGTGGGACAGAGAGAGAGAGAGAGATGATTGGGATTTGATCTATGTAGGTTAGGCCTTGGGCAGGGATTGCGGTCTGGCTAGACTGCACACACACACAAACACACGTCTACACACACTCACACAAACATACACACACTCAGAGAAGGTCTCGCTTTAATCTAGCACGCACTTAGAAGAGACGGACGATTTGGTCTTGTCCTGTAAATATGTCAGCCGCTGCTTCTCCCCTCCCGTCCTCTCATTTACCTTTCTGTCAATTCTGGCTCTCCATCTCTCTCTCTTTCTCTCTCTCTCTCTCTTTTGCAGAATAATTACTTCTTTTTTCTGTCTCAGTCTAATTCAACCTTGAATGCTTCTTCTGTCTTCCAACCACTTCTTCTCTTTTATTTTGATTCCCTTCCTCTTCCTCCATCTCCACTTTCTCCCTTCCTGCCGTCCATCTATCTTCCCGGCCCCACCCCATCCCACCCAACCCGACGCCCAACACACTACTCTCACACACACACACACACACACACACACAGATATGAAGACAAAGCCAAGCATGTGCATGTGTGTGCGTGTGCGGGTGCGTGTGCGTGCGTGTGAGCCAAGATTCTGTCACAGCTTGAGTGGTCTGACTTTTCTTGGTCTGGATCAATGAACACGAAGAATGGTGTCCCACACTGTCCCAAGGAACGTGTGTGTGTGTGTGTGTGCGTGCGTGCGTGTGTGAGAACATGTGCGTTTGCTTCTTGTTTTGAATTGAACTCCCCACACTAGTATATGTAACCTATTTCCTGTCAACAGTGCGGTAGTCCGAATCAACACTGTTTTGTTTTTTGTATCTGCGCGTCCATGTGTGTGTGTGTGTGTGTGTGTGTGTGAGGTGTTGTGTGAGCAGTGACCTATGTGGTTTGAGCCCTGTAGCAGTGATCTGTGCTAGAGGCAGCAGGAAGGAGTGGGATGGTGGTCACTATGGATCAATATGTCAGCACTACGCAGTTGTTCTCTTTCTCTGCCTCCCTCCATCACCACTGCCTGCATCCGGCGTCTCTCCCTCCATCGCCATCTTTCCTTCTGTGAAACCCGCCTTTCCTCTCATTTTGGTAATCTGGCTTCCTCATTTCCTTTTATGTCTATTCATCCTCCTTTCATTTTTCAGATCCGACTCGACGTCTGTGAATCACTCCCCCCCCCCCCCCCCCTCCCTTCCCGCTCTCGCCTTTACTTGTCTTTCTTACGATCCTGCTTCCTTCCCCACGTTCCTCTCCCATGGCCACTTGCCATTGCATGAATCTATTTATCTCACTCTAAATCACTGTCTTCATCACCTCCCGCCAGCCCGCCTCTCCCTCCCCCCCTCTCCCTCTCTCTCTCTCCCCCTACGTCCTCCCAAGGCAACAGTCTATTCTGGGCATCGCCGAACTGTAGTTGCCGTCCGACAAAAATAAGTATTCGACTTTTCTCCATCTCTGTTTCTGTCCCTGCAGGAGTGTTTCTAAAGGGAACTCGGGGGAGTGGAAGGTTAATGTTGAGCTACCTTATGTTAACAGCAGTATTTTCTTGCTCGTCCTGACATCTCAACGCTGCTTTAACAGGAAAAAAAAGTTTGCGTTGCTTTGCTGTCTAAGATGAGTAAAACCGTTGAGTGAATTACAACCGAATAACTGATTTCAATGCATGTCGGCAAAACACATATTCAGTAAGAAAAATCAAGTTGATGCATTGACTCTTTCCACTGGCTCTGTGAGCAATACAAAACAAATATCGGGGTCAATTTGAGAATTAAAGTAAGAATTGACCAAAAGGAACTGACATTGACCTTTGTTTCCCAATATTATTTCTTTCAAAGACTCGCTGATTGAAAATCGATACTGAAACCCATCTCAAAATAGGTCTTTAGAAAATATAATGAAATGTCCTACAAACCAACCTTTACCATTGATAATAATAATAATAATAATTACATACAAAACCTTAAAATGCAATATGATTCAATAATTTGCACTGTGCATCTATCATTTGCTTAGTTCAACTTTGATTTCTTTTTTTCCTGGTATAACCTAATTTGCTCTCTCATCATCCCCCTGTTTGCTGCTCGCCTGCTTTTAAAGTGCTCCTGGGAAATGAGCGAAAAAGCAAAGGAGTTTGATCAAAGAAATATTTTTGATAAGACCCAAACCCAAATCACGGAAGACTGGTGCATGCACGCGCACACCACTCACACCTTGCGTCTCATTGTTTGAGGAGGACGATGCAAAGATAAGCCTGAGGCGCTTTCTCTTCTTTCAACATCCCTCGCCTCGAGTCTCCTCGCTCTTCCGCTCGGGGACGATGATTGGGATGAATCCACGCCGACATCTGTTACTCGTACGTTCGTGACCTCAAACATGCGACACCCTGTGTGAGAGTTTTTCTGTTTTTCTCATGACCCCATGTGCGTCCGCCTCCCTCTCCTTTTGTTCCTCCGGGACGGAGCTGCTTATGCTTTTTAATTCCAATAAGCTTAAGGAAATGTTTCCTGAATGAATGACTCTCTGTGCCCCACATGACGACAACTGTCAAAGTGAAAATTACTCAGAAAGCCACAGTGAGGACAGCAAGTTTTTGCTTATTAAATAAAGCATTTTTAGTTAAAATAAAAACATTTGCAGGTCTTATATGCCTTTCTGGGCCGTTGGGTTGGCGGTTACGAGGCGTTTCCATGAAACAGTGATGAATACTGGGGCTATCCGTCGCCTTGGTCTCTCCTACATTCTGATTAACATTCTGCTCACTTCAGCTACAGAATCACAGCAACCTCCAGTCACAGTATAGACGCTCCACACAGCAACCAGAGCTGGATGCACAGCACGGCCTAAAGGGAGGCCGCTGACCAACCACGACCTTCTGCCACCCTCACGCTGAGGAACATTACACCGTCTTAGGGAATGGTTTTTTCCTGCAGTTTGCTTTCCATATTCTAAAAGAAATGAGGTAGTTAACCTCACATTTTGAAATTCATTAGACTAAATCTTAAATTACATTAATTAAATTAAATTTTACTTTAGAAAATGTATTTTAGACACTGTTGCTTAATTGCATTTTTTTTAAACACAAAACTACACACATATTATCATCATGGAGACTGAATGCTACCAGGTGGAACTCTTCCTGCCGTCCGCGTGCGCTTTGCTCTCAGCTCTCCATCATTTGACGGCTGTGTTTTAAGTGCCAATGGCCTCCCCACATTTAGCCAGGATGTTGTCCAACCCTCTGTCTCTTAGGGGCTCAGTGGTGGTCCACTGCAGACCGTGTGCCACGCAGCGCAGATGTTGCTATGGAATTAGCCTAGTAGCTAGCTTAGCCTAGCAGGGCCTAGCAAGTGATCCGTGTGTCATTTTATCGCATTAATCTTGGCCACGTTAATAGACACGTTAACACCCTTAGTCATTAGCCCAAGTGTTACGTTCAAGCCAGGCAACGGGAACAAAACAAACGCAAGGGAAATAAGGGAACTAGTAGACAACAGCGGTTAGGGAAAACAATAATCAAGAATTTTCTATCCTTAAATTAAATCCCCCAAAAACTTAAAGTTGCAAAGAAACAAGAGAAAACAAACGGGCCTCCAGCATCCTGCCTCCCTCTCGGACTCTCACTCGTGGAATGAGTCACTGCAGGTGGCAGCCAAAACGGCAAACGCCTCTCTCTCCTAGTAATTACAAATCTTTATTTTTGATGCATTTTTTCTTCCCGCTACGTGGCATTTGCTAATGCACTCAGTTATCACAACATTTCTGAAGCAGCATAATTAGCCGGATTAGATCAGCAACGACTCATCGGCCTCGTACTATAGGAATTTGTGTCTCGATGCTAATTCCAATGTAGGACATGCACGTCATAAAGAAACAGAGGCATTATTCACTTTGATGCGGTGACACCCGGATGTGGTCACATTGGATGTTCATTACGGAGATGTTGCATCCTGTCCGGCCTCCCACCGATTAAGACAGTGGTGTAGAAAAGGACATGAGGGATCGGTGCAACTCGACTGCTGACTAAGATCTGCAAGTAGCTGCTCTGGCAGACACACTATTTCAGCCCCCTTCAGCTGTGGTTCATGAGCAGGTGAGTGCATTTGTAATGAAATGCTTTCTTTTTAATTAGCGGTTTAAACTGCTCGTCAGCACGCCTTTTTGTTTCTGGCCGCACCCGGCCCGAGCCTCGTCGCTGTGTTTCGTCACAGAAAATGGAACCCAGGCCTTCCCCCCCCTCCCCCTCCTCGTTATCAAACTAATTGTAATCTTTTGATTACAAAAAAGCATCAATTTATTTGTGAAAATGCGTTCTGCGCCGTCAGCAGGGTGATATTTCAGCGGTAATGAAGAACGATATGGCTCGAATGAAAAAGCCAATCCTTCTCGTTAAAAAGATCTCTCTACGCTGGGGGGTGGGGGGAAGTAGTCACTCCACCCAAGGCGCGCTGCACAGAAGTCGGGGATCAGGGGAAGCACGCAGTAAAGATTGGCTAAATTAAAATCAATCACCAAACTCCCACTGCTGTTTCTTACAGCTCCCCACATTACCGTGCCCCCCCAGCTCCCTCGGTCCCTCCATTATAATCCCCATCTTCCCTCTCTCCATGCCTGGAACTCTCTGGCCTGTTTTTACGCCCCCCCACCTCGCGCATAGAAAATAGGGGCAAGTCCCGTCCTACAGCGCCTACAGCGCACGCTTTCGCACTAAACACATCTTCTGGAGAGAGGGGAAAGATTGAGGGAAATAGCTGCTGAATATCGAGTCCTCCCTATGTGAGTTCAGAGGTGCAGAAACACAATGCGTGACAGCCTTTCTCATGTTTAGGAGCATGTGCACCACAGACGCGCTTCCAGATATTGTTTGTTCATGTTTATAATATATCTTTATCACCCATCTCTGAGCTCACAGCATGCATTGCTGAGTTATTTGTCAATGGTTGTCTTAATCTTGTATAGAAAAAAAAACTGATCGTCGTTGACTCTTGTGTGTGTGAACTCAAAAAGCTAATGATGTGGGATTTAACTGCGTGAGCATGGAAGACACAAAGAGACGTGGCTCCCGGGATGAACTGAAAAAGAGTAAGAAGCAGCTGCTGCTTCACTGTGAAGTGAATCAACTCAAACGATGACGTTTCAACTGTGCGCCGACAAAAAACTAAATTGCTCACTTACTGTAATCGATTCACACTTCAACAAATGCCCATTTAACATGTGGATGCAATTACAGTGCCGTGACCTGAATCACTGGCCCGCACTGCATACGCAGAGTAATGAGCACAAAGACAAGAATTCTATACGTAGATCACGTGATGACAGACACCATCTCCGTGAAGACGGAACAAAATGCTGCCTCAAAGGACAAGGAACCACTTTCAGGTTTGTCGTGTTGAACCTCATTGTGTTCTGAGGAAATTCTCACATCAAAACAACACGAACAAAGTGTAGCAACCTGGTCCAATCAGTGGCCAATGCAGCGGCTCGGTTTGTTTCCGTCATAATAGAGCCACTCGTAGAAGGATGAAGGTACTTTACGGAACCGATGGTCCACGGAACTCAGAGTACCGTCTTCATAATTGAGGGTAGTAACGAGTGTAAAGGAACAGTGTTTGAGAATGTAATGACTTCCAGGTTTCACTTGAAATTAATTTTCATTTTAATTCGATTGAATTGATCCCCCAGACCCGGCGGAGTCTGAGACTGACTTGATGATGTAAGTGGAATCCAAACAGCAATCAGTCAGTGTCCATCTCAATCAGACCACATCCTGCTCCAACGCCGTCTCCTTTCAACCTTGCTCTTCACTTCCCCTTGTGTGTCTGCCAGACTGGAAGAGAAGCACTGGAGTGGGCAAATGCCTCAGCCTCTACAGGGTATTCAGAAGTACAGTACACAGACACACACACAAACACAGCTATGTGCACACACACACACACACACACACACACACACACACACAAAGCCATGTTTTTGTTGTTTGGAAACAGTTTCATCTCCAACCATTATTTACAGTCTGCTGATGACAGCTCGCTACACTGTACACGCATCCACAGCTTCTGTGTGATGGTGTCTGTGTGTGTGTGTGTAGGTGTGTGTGTGTTTGAGTGTCTGTGTGTTGGGGCATTCAGCGCCTTCACTCCGGGTGTTGATGAAAGCTTTTCCTCTTCCTACCCCAGAGGACGGGGAAGTTTACTTCAATTGCCTGATGGATTGTTACACAGAAGCAGCTGAAAAGCTTCTGTGTAACAAAACTTGTTTGGAGAAGGGGAGGCACAAGAAGAATGCAAGCTGATTGGATCAGCCATATGTCAATCAAACTGATAGTTTGGCGAAGTTGGTAAAAGAGGAGGAACTTTTATGTGCTAACAGATGCTTTTGTCCTCCAAGAACGCTGATTACAAAATTCCCTGTAGCTTTTATTCTGACCTGGAGAAACAAACAAAGCACAGCGAGTAAAAAGAGGGCCGTACTGTGGGTGGCAGCGTACTGTCTCTTTAAGTGTCCTTTTTTTTATCTGTGTATTGATCGTTGTGCATGAGAGCCTGTAATGAGTGTTTTATTATTTCCGCGCGTTGTGAGGATGTGATCTTTGTGGGCTGTTCCAAAGCCCCGTATTCCCACTTTATGCTGCTTGCTTTATTGGATCAACACATCATACCGGTGATGTCAGCATCTCCACTCGGAGACGTTTAGTGCCGGTGACTTTTTCAGCAGCAATGCAGCTGTAACCAACCATAGAGAGAGCGCGTCATGTCCGCTAGTGCCGCAAACCACCTTGTCATTTGTCATTGAGACTCAACTGGCACGTTTAAAGGTGTCATTTTACCATAATCCTGAACTTCTTCAATGAATGTATTTGCCATGCTTTTTGCCAGATATGTTGTTTTAATAACATTATGAAAGGTTGACCATAGATAAGGCCCCGATGTTTTTTGGCACTAAAAACATTGTTCATCACTGACTAAAGTTGTCTTTTTACATCGTGTCCAGTAGTAAAGTGTCACTCCTTGCCTTAATACGATTAGTTAAAAGTGTATTTAAATGTTTCATCTGGTGTTACAAAACCAAGTACTGGATGTACTTGGAGAGAGTTTCCCTCCCTCTGCAAGTGATCAATGTTTCTATTGATGAGCGAAGTGAGTCTCAGCGTGTCAATAAGATGTCTAGTAAGAACTCTTGATTTCTCAGCCTGAATCACACGGTTGCTGAACACGGGCGAGAATGGAAGGAAGCGGGGGACGGAGAAAGTTGAACACGGGGCTGGTGTCTCAACTTTTCGGAGGAAAGTAACAGACAAGTAACAACTAGTTTGATCCATTTCCTCCCTTCCATTTGTACCTTGTGGCGGGGAAGACAGACGTGGCCCAGAGCATCAAAGCCCATCCGGGATTTTGCAGGATTCTCCACTGTTTGTTTTCTGTCTGGAGACAATGAACGAATCCTGGTTTGAGAAAGAAATGCTGGTGTCCCGTGTTTGGGTTTGTTCGTGCACTACAACGTAACGGGGGGGTTAAAGGGAGGATTTATTTTGGACCCGCACTATGAATCTAACCTGTTAACATTTTGTTTTGTTATTAAATTCTTTCCAAAAAAATTCAGAGCATTTCTTTGCAAAGAAAGTGCAATTTCATCAAATAAGCCGATTTATAACTTGTTATAGATAAGAGCCATTATAAGTACAATTTAAGTGTTACAATTTGTGTGTGTTAATGGGAACCTATTGCATTGAGAATACACAAAACATTAGTAATCATATTGCAATGGCTCTTTCCTTGCCTAGACCCTCTTCCTGCCCTTCTACTCCCGTAGCGCGGCTTCAACGTTAAACAGCCTTCAGCTCCACACCTGTAAAGCTAAAGCACAACACAGAGACATTGACAGACCTTGTAGACCGTGATTCCTGAGATGGACACAAGTAAAAAGCCTGCTCTCATTCTGTAGCACTACCGTGAGCCTGACTGTGTGACATTTACAAATGAAAACAGCAGCAGCAAATATTTCCTGGGATTACTGGCCTCTTCTCTCTGAGGATCTTTATATTCAGGTGGCCTCTGAGTGTATCCTTAAACACCACTAAAAGCACTTATTAGGTTTCCAACCTACAGTATAACCATTTGTAGAGAGAGAGGGAGAGAGAGAGAGAGAGCAATACAGGGGATACAGGGATCATTTTGTATTTACTCGCTCGTATTATGAGCGAGCAGCTTGACAGCGGCGCAGGGTATGTGTTCCTGATGTTGCTGGAGAATTGTTGCTCTCCATTATATAGAAGTTATTTTTAGTGTTTATTTAGCAATCTTATATCGGGCTGCAAGTAGTGGGGCGTCAACATCATTCGTCCTGTCTGCAGGATGCCTCAGCTCCCTGGGATACCTGGGTGTGTTATACAGTAGATGCCAGGGGTTTAGCAACACAGGGAGCATTTTTCAGAATTTCGGAACATAACATTGTCTAATTGACTGTGACACCTCGGTATAATTCCTCCGAACAAATTGGATTCGCTGTGACGACAGTTTGTAGTGTCTTCCGAAAGCATTTACATTGCAGCAGAGATAATTGACAATTAGGTTTTTTCCTCAAATAAAACTGTCTTTCCTGGTGCCGTCCCTCCTGTGCTGTTTTGACAGCATCAATTATCCAAGTTAGTTTGTAAAATCCAAGTTAGAACTTTTCTAAGTGCCTCAAGTTGGTTTAAAATGGCGATGAAACCATGTCAGACAATGTAGCACGTTTGCAATATCATTGATATTTTTGTCTTTAATATTTATATTTAATATATTATTATATTTAATGTCTTGTCTGTATGTTTTTAACATTCTTTTTTGACTGTTACCGGAGTTATAATGAATCGCCAACTTAGTTTCGTTGTATATTTTTATGAGCACAATAAACATTGTTTTCGTCAAACATATCTCCTCCTTAGCGTGTTCATTATTGCGATGAAAAGCTGGGGAGGTTTTGTAAAATGTGTAGGAAGCTCTGTTCGAGTTCAACAGACAAATTAGCTGCACACAATTATATATCTGAGATGGAATAATTAGATTTCGGCTGCTGTGATGCCGCACCTCGACACATGGAAAGAACAAGAGATGAAAGCAACGACAAATAAAATATGTATGTTTCCCCAAACCAATTTGGATAATTTGTACATAAATCACATTCGCATCACATGTTGGATTACCAACAAACACATGTTCTTTCAGTAATGACCATCTGCTGTAAAAAAAAGATGTATTTATCTTACAAAGTTTGGATGGAGACTAAACTAAACTTTCACAGCAGCAGCGGCCTGTGTTCACTCTTGCATGTTGGTTGCAGTCATAATTGCCGTATGTGAAATCCCGAGCAGAGGCCGATGATGCTGAAGAGGCGTAAAGTAAAACAACTGACTCCTTCCTTTGCTGTAATTCTGCTGTTCATCAAGCATGATAGCAATCTTGCTCTGTGTGACTAATGGACGTCTAAAACCAGCTAATACATCAGTTCCCAAAAAAAACCCCGATGACGTATGAGAAAGAAAGCTGATTGCTTTCGTTTTGCGTAATTGTTCATTATTCTTCTGGAAGCACAGAATCATTTTTGTTGATGAAATTGCTTTTTTGCGTGAATGCAAATTAAAATCTTCAACAAAGCCTTCATATTAGTATTACTGTTGAATGAAGCTAATTACATTTAGTTATAGTCTCAGATTAATTTCACTTGATTGTTCAGAGCTTAATACCGCATTAAGAAACAAACAAGCTAGTTAGATGACTAGCTGCTGTTAGCTCTTAGATGCTACAGAAATGTTCGTAAATGTAGTTTTGTTTTCTTTCCGATGTGTGATGGGCCCCTCACTGATCCAATAACACTTGTTTGACACATGAATACGTGACCACAAGGACGAGTCAACCATAAATACCTTATTTAATCACGTATTCACGGTTCACACAAAGCCCGCTAGCAAAACTACCGGTGGATTCTTTGGTGCATGAAAGGTGCATAACATTGGCTCATGGTGGTATTTTAGACTGCTTGACTTTTATTATCGCTTCATGCGTGTGAATTAGAGTAAACAGTATGTTATGCTCTTCATAAACAATTGCTAGCTGTTAAAAACACACGACCGGAATGATTTATTTGGAGATTGGATTTAAATGGCAACATAAAACGCGCTTTTTTCAGCCTTTCCGATCACGTGCTGCGCGGTTAAATGCATGATTGAGCAGTCAGACTTAGCTGGATTGCTTTGTCATTATTGCACATCTGTCGGCAAGCCAAGGGCCTAATTCAATCTAATGTTTCTTCAGCATTTGTACCTACGACATTCTTGCATTATGGCTTTAGGAAGTGTCATTGAACATTAACAGCTGTTTCATTACTAGATGTAAAGTATTTAAAGTTTTCAGCGACACTAAATTCCTTCTCTATGTCTGACAAGTGAATATTTATGAAAGTTTAAAAAACAAAGATATTATGTAATTCTTCAAAACATTAACATGATTAGACACATAGGTAAATTAAATATTTTTAAGTTTAATTAAGTTAAAAAGTTATGTGCCAATCCCAAAATAAACATAACAATGTGATTAAAAATGAGAAGATGTGATGAGAAGGACTTTCAGGCCATCTGATAACTGAGAATGTCTTAATGCATTTAGAAATTGAGTTAAAAATGTCCTTACAGTGCATCGTCTCACTGATAAAAGCCCATAACTAACCACGAGCGCCGCTGACTTTGACTGCCGACCCTTTTGACCTGGTTACAACAGCCGCAGGCTTTCATTTTAGGAAAGCAGTAGTAATAATGGAAGCTCTTGGGCTGCATCAAACTACGCATCAGGTGGTATCCGTTCTGGCAGACGGTTTGGGTTTCATTTGTCTGAAATATTGGGAGTCTTGGGTTACATCCAGTTTCATCCACTTTAGCTTTAGGATTTATGGGGATGGTCTTAAAACTAAAATGCTCTTCTTTGAAAAAATGTCCTCATAGTGATAAACATGACGGGAGTCAAGGACAAAGTGAAAGTCAAAGAGATGCTGGTTACACAAACTAGAGTTTCATACCTCCTTAATTCCTCCTGATCGTTTTTTAACAACTACTGGTCACCTAAAGAATGGTGTGTATCTGTATTTTGAGCTGGGGGACGTTTGCCTTCGGACTCGACATCATTTCCGGTTCATCGTGAAGTGACTTCACATACTTTGTCAAACTCAAGTCTTTAACACAAGTTAAAAGCAACCACAGCAAATGGTAGTTTTCCCCGCAGCGAGGAAGAATCACAACACTTTGAAGGATTTTAAAAAAAAAAACTCTCTCACTTGAAATTTTCATGCCATGCATTTCTCTCTCTCTCTCACACACACACACACACACACACACAAGTACGCTTACACTCCCCCTCAGGAAAGTAGAGTCCTGGCGGGTGAGGAGTGATGACAGTCAGAGGATGAATGACCCAACGGAGTATCACCGAGTTGACACTCTGATAATTACATGCCAATCTCACACGCTCTCATTTCCGCCATCCACACACACACAAGCACACGCCGGCTTCACAGAGGAAGCACGTGTGTACAAACACACACACACACACACTAACAAACCTGTTTTCGGTAGACAAGCACATTTTGACAGCTTAGCACACACACAGACAGAAGTGATGTGTTTTAGTTTTACGCAACGAGTCAGACACGCACTGTACGTACACTCAACAAACACACAAACTGCACTCATGAGCTCTGTGGCACTCTTTGAATGAGGATGAGGACTGAAGGACATGTAGGCAGAAGAAAGAAGGTATTCATATAGTCGCTCATCATCCTCAGCGTGTTTGTGTGTGTGTGAGTGTGTGTGTTTGTTTGTGTGTGTGTGTGTGTTGTTGAGAGACAAAGTGCAGCAGCTGAGCGGACGTCTCCCATCAGCGTGTGAGCTTTTGAATTGTCTTTTTTCCTACATTGCTAAATCTAATTGTTTCTGTCTCTTCCTCATATTTTATCTAAAAAAGCCACAGTTTTGCTCTCTCTCTCTCTCTCTCTCTCTCTCTGTCCCCCTCCCCCACTCGGTCTCTCTGACTCACCCGTGTGTTATCGGGGACGGAGATGAGACAGAGTGACCCGCAGACGTGCGGCGTGATGGGGGGATTTTACCGTCTGACGGCCAGCCACCGGCCTGCCAGCGGCCATCGAGAGGCCGCGTCGTTAATCACTGCTAACCTCATTCACCGAGAGGCTCCCCTCAGGACGTCATTGAAGCCCGGCCCTTTCAAAGCCCACTTTGCACTCCCTCGGTGACTCGGAGGGGAACATGTGATTGGTCGTTCCAGAGGTGAAGGCGGACATCCATTGGCTGTCGCGATCGACGCAGGGTGTCTTGGGGAACGAACGGCCGCCCTCGCCCGTCAAACAGCTCCTGCTTACTTGTATTGAGGCGCCTTCTTGAAATGTTAGACACTAGCTGGGTACTTTTTCAAAAGAGATTTTGTAATTGGGGGGGTTCTTCCTTTTTTTTGTTATATTCAATTACTTTTTCCATCAACGAACAAACACATAACACGTACACCTAAACAACCAGTTTTAATAGATGCAGACTAACGTGAAGCTCCGGAGTTTCTCTTTGCATTTGACCTTTCCCCCTATCACAATATCTTTGCTTCACGTGTGTCTTCTCTTCTCTTCCAGCCTCGTGGTTTGAAAACCTCTGACACCCTGAAAACGCAAGCGTGACAGTCACATGAACAACGCGGAATACAGCTCGTATCCGCAGTGTTAAAAACCCTGACAGATACGCGTTCTTAACCCGCAGTCATCATCACAGCTCACAGTTACCAGTTGCCATAGTAACAGAACACTTTTTTCACCTCGATCGAACATGAGTCGGCTAAAGCTTTAAATAAGTCAACACATTTGGAGCAAATCCCTACCAGGGGATATATATATATATATATATATATATATAAAAATATCTTGGGAGGCAGAGGTCTATGTGCTAGCTCACACAGTACATAAACATCGAACTTCATACCACATTGATTACTAAATCAATTCTTAGCTCGTTGAACTGGTTTATTAAGTGATCATGAGTGAGTGTGTTGTTATTTGAAGCTGACACAAGAATTCCTTTTCAGCGACCCCTCTTTTTGAGTGATTAAAAAGGCTAATGACTACCAGCTGCTGGCA
This sequence comes from Apeltes quadracus, assembly GCA_021346845.1. Taxonomy (NCBI): domain Eukaryota; kingdom Metazoa; phylum Chordata; class Actinopteri; order Perciformes; family Gasterosteidae; genus Apeltes; species Apeltes quadracus. The sequence goes on from CM037925.1 coordinate 7,204,784, forward strand.
GCTCCACTTCAGTTTAGCATATTGTCTTTAATGTTATATTAATACAACTGACTCGCTCCTTCCAATTTGTCATGTTTAACAATGGGCTCATACTGCAGGTTTATTGGACTGGATTACGGCCACTGCTGGAGTCAGGCGGGGACGGTCCTTTAACAACTGCACTCTTTTTTTTTTACTTTGAAAGCTCTGCAGTGTGATACTTCCGGTATCAGGTCTCACTATGGACGCATGCAGAGGAAGGATGTACCTTCCTTCTGTTATGCAGCTCGATCTCCAAGTGCGGAAGAACAGAACAGCTGTCATATTGCACAGGGGACATAAACCAGGCATTTTTGGTTGCAATGCTGCACTGATTCCTTTGCATAATGGTTGATATTCTTTCACTAAGATGACCACACTTGAGCGAGAGTAAACTGAGTCTCTCCTCTGCTTCATGAATGGAGATTGTTTAATTCACGTTTTTTTTTCTCGTTGTAAAATCTGGTTTAGGCCGAGTCTCGCAGCATGAACTCGGTATTGTCTGAAGTCCAGCTGGCTCAATGGTTTGGCTGACCTGTCTGACGCAACTCACTGAAACCCCCGACTTCACCGTGCCCCCATATGGAGTCACAGACCTTCACCTGCGCGCATGCGAACGGATCCGACTGACATCGCAGTAAACAATCAGCGCCTTGGTCTCCATGTATTTGTCTCTCAGCTGGTGCGGCTGCAGGATGACCGTGTTTGTATGAAACGATAGAGTGAAGTCCAGGGGGAGCTGGTTTACGCGTTAAGAAATCTGCAAAAGCAGACGGAATCCACCGCCATCGTTTTGACGGATGAGGTAAAGAGGTTGTCGTGTCCATGGAGAGGAGGTAGGCTGCAGTGTTTTGTCAAGCAGCAAATGTGTTAAGAGCTCCGGGTTAGCGCTGTGTGACTGCGCTGGGACCTGAGGAGGGCAGGACGAGGGCCGGCACACCCGTGCAGATTTGATCTGTTGTCGTCCGCAAGCCAGAAAAGAAAAAAACACTCAAACAAAGTACTTCTCCAATGCTGATCCTTCCATACGTCGTCTCCTGAGCCGCAGTCACCGCTTATGCAACGTTGCATCTCGTTTTCCACATGAAAAGAGTTTAACTCTGGGTGTAAACCTGGGAACAAGCTTTGCGCTTTCGTTATTCAGCAGTCCGATTAGATTGAGGCCTCACACGTCTCGGAACATCAAAACAGTGGAAAGTGATAGATGAATTTGTCGCTCTCTTAAGGTAACGCTTTTTTTTTGTTCTTCTTTTAAAGCCCCTTAAAATAGACGCCAATCTATAAAAATCTGTTGTTGGCTGGCGGTTATTTTTGTTCGGCGCTTGTAGAGGAAAGTAACACTTGTAGCTAACGACTGTTTCCATTTATCCCTCACCCTCTACTCAAATATCACATTTGTAATGTGCATATAGTCTGCAGTGAGATTGCGTGTGTACGTGGGCAAACAGACACACCTACTCCTCGCTCCCCCCGTATTAAATGTCACATCTGCCCGTTTAAATGGCACTGACTTCACTTAACACCGAGCCACTGCTGCTCCCAACGTCTACCTTAATACAATCGTCTCTTTGTGTCGGGCGGGAAATGCATACAGTCGCGCTCAACCGCACTGGGACGCACACTTACGACAGAAGCCACTTTTTCTGTCTTCTTTTTCATGACACGTAGACGCAACACACACACACACAAACGCGCGCGCGCGCAAACACGCACCTCAGCATGTCCGTATGTGTTAAGGCTTTCGTCCACATGGTCTAAAGTGAGTCTTTCTCAGCAGATGCTCGGGTCTCCATCAAAATCAATACAGAGAATTGTCTACTGAATCCTTGGGGAGAGTTACAACATGGTTTATGTCTGGGGTGTGTGTGTGTGTGTGTGTGTGTGTGTGTAAGACGATGTGGTATTGAATCCAGGAGGCTGCAAGGAAGGGAGTATACTTACTGGATGCCATAATGGATTCCTGTTCCAACCCCCCCTCCATCTCGCTCTGTCTTTTCCCGCCTCCAGTCTCTCACACCGCAGCTCTTGAGACGACCTCACCTCCTCAGCCTGTAGTCTTAAGACCTTAAGCTGTCTAATCTCCCCCTCTCCCTACTCTCATCTCCCCCTCCTCTCCTGGCCCTAGTTCTCCCCCGTGGAGGCTGCTTTTGTGTTTCTGAGTAGTTTGTTTATTAAGAGCCCCCGTGGGTAGTTTTTTTTTCCACGTCGTCTCACGGCCGTAGCAGCAAGTAGCTCGACAGAGGCTGCGTGCCACGTGCTTCAGCTTACGCTGAACACAACCGGAAATGACTTGAAGCCTGACAGGATGGATTTTTGTGTGATCTTGTGACATTGCGAGAATCCAGCCGCTGTGGAAGAAACGTTTGGACGATGCTCAAATGAAGAAAAAAAAACAGATTGTGAGAGTGCATCAGTGTAAATTTGTTTTCAACCTTCAAACCACCCAAAAAGTAAGAAATATTGATATGGCAGCAATATCTTGACACCAAGCGACATGAAACCCTTACATGCTTTACATAAATACATTCATACCTTGTGTTGCTGTTTAGCCAGTACAACATTGCTTCGCAACAATATTGCCTTTCAGTGTAGTGATGCGTTGAGAATATATTCTGTTAATATTTTATCGAATAATCTAAAGCATGTTGGACATCAAAATGTCTCATATACACCAACTTGGAAACCTAAGTGACATTTACTGTGGTTTGTGTGCTCAATGCAAACTCTAATTTCACGCGAATAAAATCGGGTGCATGAGGACGAGCATCTGTGTCGACCATCATCGGGAATTTGAAACCGGCAACATTTGAGCCCGGCGGCTTTTTCCGGACACGGTGCAATGGGCAGTGCGGCAGCTTTTTATGGATTTCACGCCGAGCGTTTCCTCAGTGGCGGCGGTGGGAGCTGTGAGTAATGCTCTGACTTTCCTCCAGGTTCGCCTTCCAGACACTGTCTGCGTTGGTTTCAATGCGTCGAGATTTACTGGAAGACGGCTGGAGACATGGCTTCCTCGAAGAGAGGTTCAGATATTGCAATGTGGCGCCGGGAGTTTATGTGGTGAGGTGTAAATGGCGGCTAGGCCATTTGTGGGCAGTTAATGTCCAGTTCCTCTCTCCATTAGGTGTTGTAAATTTGTTATTATCATACTCAATCTCTTCCACTGCTCATTCTCCCAATGGCACTTGTCTTTTTTTCCGTCTCATCCTGAAACACACCCAAAGGACGCCATCCGCCCATTAAAAGTCTTGAGTACCAATTAGCTTCACTCAGCTCAAGTGATGTTTTGATGAACACACTAATGAGAATTCTCCACACACCGGACATCAAGCATTCACCTTATATCCTGGTGCAGGGAATCAGCGAGAGGGCGTCATCATTGCTAATGTTGTGATTACCACTTTACACTGACTCCCCCTCAAACACCGCCGCATTTGTCAAACACACACTTCGTCGTTTGAGGACATTGCGCCTTTAATCCCGAGCCGTGCAGCTCGGGCGAGCCAGCTCCAGATGTCTGTCTCTGTTGGACTCCATGGTAACCGGCCTCCGGAGCTGGCAGCAAACATGGCCTGCGCTAATCACGGACAACGTGGAAGCCGTGGGGTATCTGGACTGTCAGCAGGGTGTGCTGGAAGGTCTGTGAACTATTAGAGTCTTCACCAGCAGGCGCAACATGTGGGCTCACGCGGGATGAGCCATGTTCGAAGGCCGCCATCATTTGGGAGTTTGGCCAAATTGGTTTGGGCCAGTCAGGTCGCGAATCCATCGACAACCATCCTGACTTGTGTGCAGCACATTTATAACTGTGTTTTTTTTTTTACTTTTGTTTATTATGTCAAAGAGAGGCACAGAAGAATTCGGCTCATTGACTTTATGAAAGGCTTTCAGCATTGAAATACATGGAATTTGACTACATGTGCTTTCTATTACAAAAACTAAGTGCATGCAATAACAAGGAACATACTAAGGAAATTAAGGGAATATATACAGAATAAAAACGAACACAAAAATAAAGATTTAACAACAAGTACTTAACAACTGTATATTTATATGTATATTCGAAAGCAGGTATACAGTATATGTACAGTAGCAGTCAAAAGTATGGGACACACTCATTGAATTGAATGAGAGAATGACTCCAAACTTTTGACTGCTACTGTGTGTATATATATATTTATGTAATATATATTATATTGGTGCCTTCCGACTGACATACACGCATAAACCCTTTTTGGTGGAGCCTATTCGGGGGGGCACAAGGGCTTACAACATTGTAATGGAAGTACTAGACCTTTGCCCCACCATAGAATCTGATTTCATTTTGGATATCTTGAGGTCAAAGACAAGGTTCCCCTTCCCTCTTCTCCTTCCCAACGTGCTAGCATGACAAAGTGGGTACCAGTTGATTCATTGGGTTGTTGAAGAAGACGCCGGTGCCTTCATTCGGTCACACGTTAAAGCTGTCGACCATCCCGCGGCTCTCAGAGGGTTCTAGTGTTGTAGCTCACGACACACAGCCTTTGATTGCGCGGGTTCAAAAATCATTTCTCCGTTGGCATTTAGAACAGTGTCGGAGGCCTCGCAATCTTCCATCATTTGAAATTTCATGACACGAAAACTCAAACATCATTTCAGCCACTGGGAGTCTGTGATTGTAAATAGCATCCTGAGATCTTTGGTACCATATTATTATGGTCACATGTTTAGTAAGACTTTAGGATTTCTTAACTGTGTTGTGTTAACCGATTCATCTCCCGTAGTCCTTTTCATGTGTGCGACCGGTATCTTTCAAAAACATTATTACAGTATTCACAAATACTGCGTGTCAGAAAATGAAACTCTTTTTTGGCCAATCTTTTTGGACATCCTAGTCACGTGCTTTTGAAAGTTGTGTATGATCTGCTGAAACTTTGATTGTTAAACTGTTCCACAAATGTGCCCTTGAAAATCTGTAAAAAGAGACGTTTAAAAATGATAATGTCTGCCCAAATGTTCTGCCTGTGCGCTGTGGGAGCAGTATAAAAGTGTGCACATATAAAACAGTAACACCTGTGCAGGGATAGGAGAATGTGTATTGTTACCTAATCTGCTAATGGGCAGGAGGGAGTATGATATATTTAGTCCTGACATCATTCAGCATTGAGATTATTAATTATACCCAGCAGACAATTTACTGGGCGCGCAGCATTCTGTTTTATCTCGCTCTCCTCAGCATGGAGGTGAAAGGTCGCAGTGAACTACAGAGCAGCGGCCAGGAGCTGGAACAAGCTCACTTTTACGATAGAGGACAGTTTATCAGGTTGGACGCTTGCCAGGACATGAGTTGAATCCAGATCCTCTTGAGCCTGCATGGTGCACGCACACACACACACACACACACACACACACACACACACACACACACACATACACACACACAATGCTTTTCCCCCTCAACCAAAATCCGTCCATCCAGATGACGTTTATTAGGTGACAGGAGCTCCTGACAGCTCGGTCCAGCACTAGCATTCATTTGAAGTTCAAACACTGCATTACACACTAAGAGCACAGGTTGGAAACAGTCCTGAAAGCTGCTGAAGCCTCCGCAAAGAGCAGACACACACACACACACACACGCACACACACGCACACACCCACACTCCATGAAGCAGCCAGCGGCCTTTTTTGTGGTTTTGACATGTGCTCTTATGCCAGCGAGCTGGGTGGGAGGATGGAGCTGTGTACTTATGCGCCGCGGTAAGGCGGCAGTAATCCATGACTCACGCCGTGTGTGAACGCCCGTGTGTCGTGAGGGAAACAATGGAGAGGCAGCTCATGCAGCCGATATCTCTTATCTCACTCGTTGCGTTTGAGGCTGAATGCTTATTGGAAAGTAACAGAGTGGGTGGGCGATGACAACAGTAGGCTAACTAGGCTCTGCTATTCCCTTATTTGCTCCTGTTGTTTGCAGTGCAGTCATATCGGCAAACATCACACACACGCACACACACATTTTCATTGAGGTCACATGTTGTCCGACGAGGCTAAAACATTGATTTTGCTGTGTGTATCCATCTTTAGCAACGTTTTTGGTGGGATGCAGTTACAGTTACACAAGCTCATATTCTACAAATGCTGTAGTGAATGGGCCTGTGCTGTGGTATGAAAAGGTTTGGGCTGTTTTGTCTGTTTTCCATTCTGCATTTTTCATCCTTTCCTCCACATGTTCATTTACTTATCAAATTCCTTTTTTGTTATGTTTTTCACTACATGAAAACGGTTCCTTCATCCCATTCTCACCATCGGGCCTCATGTGTCACGCTCCACCTTTTGCTTCCTTTCCTTATTCGTCTTTATTTGACTGAATAAACAAATCAGCTGTGTCTCATAGCAGCAGCATTTCAAATTCCATCGGTTTTTCACTCTTCAGACTTCACACTTGACTCGTGAATTTCCCTCACAAAGTAACAGACAGAGCAGTGACGACTAGACACAGGTTTCATAAACACGCATGAACTATTTGATCGCTGAACAATGTGTAGAAATGAAATACAATTCTTTCCACAGGAGCCCAGAAAGGACAAACCCAACACAAAAAAACATGAAGAAGCCCCTCTTCCACCTGCTCCTGCACACTGGTGCTTTAAAAACACGCTTTCACAAAACATCATCTCTACACCTGTACGTACGTGACGATATCAAAGGTCAAACCCCGACAAAGGATGAGCCAAATCGCTGTGACATAGAGGTGCGTTAGGAAGTAGAAAGTATAGATTATGAAACAAGAAAAGGCATTGCCACGATAAGAGGCATGCAGGAGCTTCTGGGTGTGCCAGGAATAGTGATAATCCCAGAATCAAAGGAGCTGGTTTGACTCTGGTCCTTTCGTAACAAGAGACGCAGGCAGAGAGAAAGAAGAGAAGACATGTTATCTAAAGACTGGGGTTTCTCTTCCTGCATCTTAGGAGCTGTATTTCCATTATAACGAGGTATTCAATGTATTACAGTGGATATTACCTGAGTAACTGTCCTCTCTTTAGCTGTCAGTCGTATACCATTAGCATTTCAGTGGGTTGATAATACACTAACTGTATTTCTACTAGTTCCTAGACGTAAATGCTGTGCAATCCAAGTTAAAGTGAGCTGAAAGTGTATGCACATTCAGAAAATGATGCAATATGCAACACGTGCAGTGAAGCGTTTTTTTTAAATGCTCCCCGGGGAAAGAGATTTCGGTTAGAGATTTCTAACCGATATAGTGAGACTCATCTGAAACCTCAGTCTTCCCCCTCAGCCAGTCGTTCCTTCTTTTTTTTCCATTTCATTATCAATATATTCTATTAAACTCCAGCCAGGGGTGATCTGCTGATTCCCCTTCTAGCCGTTACTATTCCACTTCTGTTTCCCACCAAAGGGCTCGAGTGACGGTTCATTGTAAAAGTGAGATCGGTGGCTCTCAAACAGCTATTTCATTTAGCTTGTTAATTTTTTCATCTAATGAACTCAGCTGTTTCCATGGCAGTCCATCAGCACAGCCTCTCTCGACTGACTTGTTTCAGGCCTTTGACTCAGCTTCCTGTGGAATTCTTGATCAAATCTGTTGCAGGCTGTAGATAGCTGGCACCTTGCTGCTTCATATACGTACAGTGCAGAGCCAAGCAAGTAAGTGAGTGGCTCGTTGAGTAATGACTCTAACAGAAAGGTTCACCATAGGAGGGGCATTTTTATCAGTGACGTCTTGAGGTTTGACTGTGTAGCAACAACAACAGGACTCTTTTAACCAATGTCATGTATTCCCCATTATTCTATCATCACGGTCCTCCCTTCTAGCATCTAGTTGAAGCCTTCCTGACCTCCTCCGTACACACGGGAGACTAAAGTCATCTCCTTCTTCTTCCACATTCCCCACTGGTCAGTGGACTGGAGGAGAGGCATTTATGTGGGAGGTGTTTTTCCATTTCTTCATGCAGATGAGGAATTTGACACACTTTTCTGCCGGAGTGTGTGTGTCTGTGTGTGTGTTTGTGTCAGTATACAGTATGTGCACATCTGTGTGTGGACACACATCATTCACCATGCCAACAAGTGAAGCAGAACATGGAGGAAATTTTAATCAAGGCTCTCAGCCATCCTGCTGGTGTGTGCGTGTGTGTGTGTGTGTGCGCGCGTGTGTGTGTGTGTGTGTGTGTTTATGTGTGCGGGTGGACCCACGTGTATTAGTAACTGTGTCAGAGCGCATTGTGATGAAACATTAACACTACTCCCACCAATGACGAGGAGGCAAATAGACCCGTGTGACCCCTGATGGGTAAAAAAAGGACGTGTTCCTTAGTGGTTAAATAGATATATGCATGCGTGGGGTCTTCTGCCACGGCCACCACAGTGGACCACATCCAAATGTTCCTTTTACAAGCTCTCTCTGACCCTCCGTCTTCACCCGCGATAAAAAACCCTCACGGTTAAGTGAAAAAGTCCCCCGTTTATTTCCATGTGTACTTTTAATTCTCGCCCCCATTTTTCTAAAGAGCTCCCAGATATACTGCCAGGTCACACTGGATGATTGCTTTTTTAAAGGGTTACCCGTCATTCTAAGGATTTAGAAATGGAGGAATCTTGTTTTGGTTTCTTTTATCAACGTAAACAACCAAACTCAGGCTCAGCGGTAACCCCTGCAGCCCTTGTTAAAACATGCATAAAGAGAATGTACAAAGGACCAATCTTGTTTCTGCATGCTGGCCTTCACACTTCTTCCTCTCCTCTCGTCGCTTATGCAACTTTGGTTACAAACATGTTTAAACCTTGTAATACAAAGCATTTTGTGTTTCGTGTTTACTTAATAAAAAGTGAATAAAACAGCTCACCTTCACCTTTGTGCTCTGCCGCATCTTTTATCCGGCTCTCTACTGACAGTGCCAACTTACAGAAGAAGAGATTTCAGCCATATTCAGGATGCTGAGGTGTTGAGGTCAGGACTACTGGATCGTTTTGTTTGAGTCCTTTTTAATCTCTCGATGGGATGATAATTCTGCCGCTGTCGCTTGAGGGCTTTGTGACTTAAAGTGAATTATTAAATCTACAGATCTCAGTTCACTGAACACCAGAATGTCCTTAAAACGTCTTTGAATGAACAGAAAGACATAAAAACACGCACACAAAGCCATGTTTTAGGGAGGAAGAAAGAACTATATGGAGCACAAAGCCCCCAGCATTTCATGACCAATTCAACTGACAAATTGTGGCTCTCACGGAGTCTTTCAGGTGATTCACTGCAAAAATAACCAGGACCATGATAGAAGTCAGAAAACCTTTCCAGGACGTATTTCCTGAGAAAAATAGTAGCAATTTGAGTAAAGAATGTATCTATTTAATTACGCATTTCTAATGGAAGAATGTACAGTTATCACATTCCACGTTCGTCTCCTGGAAATGGCAGCGGGGTGAGGTGGTTTTCACGCCTCCTTCGCCCTCGCTTTGTTCCCTCGTGCTCGTTGAGGCGAACCTCCTTCTGCCGCCTGTATTAATCACGCTCCTGTGTGATCAGGGGGGATTCATTAGATAGAGGAAGGCTTAGGGTTGCTGGCATGTTGCTTAATAACGATGATCATGATAATCCCCTTTTCTACCAGACTGGGACTTAGCGTCTGAGGACGCACGGTTTGTTTTAACAGGGTTAAACTGCTATCTGTTTGTGTTTCTTTCCCTTCTGACTGAGCTCAACTGGTTTGCCCATTTCTACATCCTCTGCTAGAGGTGTACATTCATACATCGAGTATGCTTCCTTCCGTAACTGCTTCCCTCCTTCCCCTCCTCCCTGCAGGCCTCCTTTCTCCTCTTTATCTTAGACAGGTGACCCCTTTTTAGCTTATCCCTCCGTTTCCATGCCTCATTCCATACAAACATGTTTTTTTTTCTTCTTTTCACCAGACGCGTAGATCCCACCTTCCTTCCGTCGCTCCAATTCAGACCTTAACTCTCTCAACGCCAGTGCGTAGCCTGCTCCATTCACAATGTCACCGTCCCCCCCCCCCCCCCCCCCCCCCCTCCTACCTGTGCCCTCGCTCATCTTCCCTTCTCACATTTTGCTCCCACCATCCCTCCATCGATTTCTCCATTCTCTCAATGTCAGCTCTCGCGTCTCGCTCTCCCCTTTGTCTCCACCACATCTCTCTGCATATTCTTCTGCTTCAACGCCTTACTGGTCCCCCCCTCCTTCCTTCAACATCTCTTCCACCCCATTCCCCTTCTCCTCCCCCCCTGTTATTTTCCTCCTTACCAGAAGTCCTTGCCACTGGGCCAAGCCTGCCTATTTACATTGGAATAAATCTACCTCATCACACAGCCACTGCAATCCTTTTAGCCAACAGCCTGAAGTATTAATAAAACTCCCCCTGCCCCCTCTCTTCCTCTCCCCCTACTCTCCCTCAATGTCAAATGATGGATGGCTGGTCGAAGTGGGGGCCAGCTGTGATGTAATGACACTACAGCTTCATTTTAACTCTGGCCTCCATCAGGGCATTTGTCAACACCGCGCTCCTTCAAAGACCCAAATAACGAGCAGATAAAATCTGCTCTTTGCACCATTAAAGGATTCTACTTGAACAAACATTTGGGGTTTTCTGTTCCATGTTCCACCGCCGTTCCACTAAGGAGGGCTCAGTTCACGCAGTCCTCTCTAATCCCATAAATTACAGCTGTGCCGTTTGCCATAATAACACTGGCAGAATGCCCGCCTGGACAATGGTCCATCGACGTTGGCTGTTGTCATCAGTTAAACACAAGATTGTTCCCGAGACTCGACATTCCGTAACATCGCCCCTCAGTTACAACTGGTGGCGAAAATAAGATGAAACCAAGTTCGTTCAGGCTTTGGAATGTAGCTGAGTGAATTTTTTTGTTTAGAAAAAATGTCTCCCACTCACAGTTATGAAAAGAAAATCAAAACTATTAAGAAAGCAGATCGCTCTGTTGAGAAAATTACACAAATTCAACTGCATCTCTGTCCAGCTCATTCCAGTCAAAGCGGAGCGAAAAGACACCGTCAGTCCGTGCATTCGGTTCAGACAGAAGAAGTCACAAGCAGGAGACGAGCGAGCAGCACTTCACCTGAGGTAGAAATGACGGAGCAACCTTTTCCGCTGCAGTTAAATGCTCATTTGTCACACTTTGCTGACTCTACTTTCATATGACTCGGATCAGCATCAGGCTGAGGAAAGGCTGCAGCCCAGTTTCACATTTCTGATGTCTTACTTCTCTGATCTCAGACAAATTGTATGAACAGAACTTTGGCAAACTCAATCTTCATATAACTATACTTTAAAGGGTTAATTCACCCAACCTACCCATAAACATATTGTTTCTTTGGTAGGACATAGTTGTGATTTTAGTTTTCCTTTTCCTTTTCCTTGTCCTAAATATCATCATGCAATGCATTGCATCACATTTTCCATTCAGCTGTTTTGACAAAAACAAGTCACTTTGAACCATTTAACATGTGACCTCCTGTGAAGTCCTTGAGATTCAGCTTTACAGGCAACGGGGAGTATTTCTTCTGTACTTTCAGACTCTTAGGACGCATTAGAAACGATGTTTGGTGACTTTAATCATTAGCATCACCACACCCAAAGCGTACTCTCCGTATCATGTGCGCGTGTCTTTCTCCCCGTGGCTCCTGTCAGCAGGGAGAGCAAATTGAATACGCTGAATGCATTTGCTTGACCCTTTCAAACGGTGACCTGTCGAGCCAATCCAATTTGCGCACACACGCCAACCCACTCGCACACACATTCTCCAAAGAACACGTACATCGAGCCGTGAGTGTCTGTCCGAGACTCTCTGAGTGCAGCGTTGTGTGCATGTGACCTTGGTTAGTTAACCTCGCCATATGTAGATGCGCAGAGGGGATTACGGGAGCTCAAAAAGAGGCATCCCGGCGCTCTGAGCGCAGGCAATCCTGTGTGAGATGAACATGTCGGCCTCTGTTTAACATCATAACCCTCCACAAAGTACTTGGAATAATTGAATTCCGAACCACATCTGATGCATTTCCACGCGTCCGAGTGCACACCTTGCTTTCACACTGACGTGTTTGCCACATTGTCATCTTTTTTTAAGCAGAGGTGGGCTTATCTCGCAGGCTGGAGGAAAACTAATCGTTTAATGCATGTCCCCATCGCTCAGTTGTGAGTCTAATACTTTCTTTCGTGCAATAGCAGTAATCAATAACACTTAGCTGGTAGCTGGTGAGAGTAACTCTGAGCATTCTTTTTTTTATTACGAGCTGATTGGCCACATGGAAATAGGATCAGTTGTATTAATCTAAAAATAAACAGCTTAGTGTTTATTATTTATACTTTGCATTAGAGTGGATCGACTTTACCAGCCCACAGTGCGCTTTCTGTCTGTTGCAATGTTGCGACTGTAATTAATGAGCTCATTTTAATATTGTTTTGACCTTGTTTCTGTTTCCAGTGCAGACTGGTTCTACATGAATTTGCATTTTTTTCAAAAATGCATTCTGAAAAAAAAAAAAAAAAAAAGCCTCCTGAAGCTGTGCTGTTTAGCTACTCTGAGCTGCTGGTGATTAATTACTCGAAACACAACATGGATGGCATTATTATGCTGTGTGAAAACCACACACACTCAATCATGTGCACACACACACACGCACACACTTGCAGAAATGCTGGCACGTCGGCACATGTTTGCTCTCAGGTGGAACCACACATGTTCCATCATCATCCATTTCCCATGGGTGTTTACCTTTCTGTCGGTACTTACATTCACCGTCTGTGTGTGTGTGTGTGTGAGTGTGCGTGTCTGCGAGGAGAGAGGTGACATTTCCCACATCACGTACTACTGCTTGTTTGATCTTTCCTCTTTCATCTCCTCTGCAAAGGAACCTGACATTACAGGGTCTCTCTCGACTCTCCTCTCGCTCCATTTTAAGTCTTAAGTGTAGATGACCACCTCTGTGTGTGTGTGTGTGGAATCGAAGCAGAGAGATAAATAAGTGTGTCCTCTCCAACTTCAGGTGATTAAGAGTAAAGTGAACACTGCCTCCTTCCTCATACGACTAACATCAGTAAAGGTGGGTGCTGTAGTGCCATAAACGCTCTCTGGACTAAGTGTTTGCACTTTGAGAGTGTGCGTTTCAGCCGCATGCATGTCATTCAATATGATCCGTCACCACGTAGGCTGTCTAAAATGTTTCTGAGAAGGAGCCGCTACTGTACAACATAAGACCGTGACCTTGAGACAATGGGGTAGAACAGTCATTTGCAAGCTGCTCATTATGACCGTAATTGCTCAGTGCACGGGGGCTTTTACACCAGTTGGACAAGATAAATATAAGGTAGCATATGCAACACAGGGGAGAACTGTCCTGCAGATCTGGATGGCCTGTGAGGATGTTTGTGTTTTCCCTCATACATCACGAGGCCCCCAGCGTGACACTTCTCTCGCGGTGATGTGACTGACAGAAATGTTCCCTTCCAGCAAAGGAGGGAGCTTTTAGTCCCGATGTCAGCAACCATCCACCTCTATTCAATGCCCTTAAAAAGTATCACAGTGAACCGCTGCCAGCCGCGCTGGTGCTATATTTGAAACAACACGGACCTCCGACCTCTGACCTCTTGGTGGACAAGATGGAGAGCTCAAAGGATCCATCCCGATGGGGCTCTATGACAATCAGAAAGATTTATGGAAGATCCAATTTCCCGCCACAGTGGCTGTAATGAAGTTATAAACTGAAGCAGGCTTGTTTAGTACGGTTAGTACGTTTGTCGTTCGCACTAAAAAAGCAATGCTATGAAATTGACATGTCTTCTGCCAAGGTTCTTTATTATTATTAGCAATGAGAAATGTGCATCACAAACATTTTTATAGAAACCATATTACATTTGGTGAAAGTATAATCGAGGTAAGATACGGTTAATCAGAAAACCATGAAATTATACAAACTATTAAAAACTACATGGAGCGTATTTTGGACTATATTTCACTTTGCATCGGTTGCAAGCAGAACCATCTGTTAAGGCAGTTAGCTTTGGCATTGCAGAAGTGGCAGGTGGCTGTTTAGACTGATTTAATTTCCCAATTTGAACTAATTCCATGCATCAGAGACCTGTGTGGAATTTAGCAGCTTATTAACTTTTTAGAAAAACAAGAGTGGCAAGTCATGCGTAATGTGAGTTTATGACACATGTGGCAGCTGGAGCTAAATAAACAGAACGAGGTAAAATAAATGTAAAATAGGATCATAATGTAATAAGGCTCAGACACATCAATTGCAATATTCCTTCCTTCACTGACTTCGATACTTTCACGGTTCCCCTATAGAGTTGTTCAGTCCTTTCTGTCACTATTTCTTCCTTCCTTGATTTATTGAGTGTGTCTCTGGTGAACACTAGAATTGTATTTTGTGTGAATCTGTATGGAGGAGAAAGCAATCAATTAGTTGAATAACTGTTGTGTTGTCACTCAAGCAAGGCCCTGCTATCGCCCCACTACCCCCGCCGCCTGCACAGATAAAGGATCCGCTCAGAAGCGACAATCAGGACGGCTGAAAATGATGGCTGAGGCCGTAGTTCAGGCCAAACATCTGAAATGACTTGATTCAATACTTGGATCTTAAAATCACTTCTGTCAAAAGTGCAATCCCGCTTTGGTGGGAACAGAATTTAAGCTGCGGTATTGGACATTTTTTTAAGGAATGCTCCATGAGAGAATCTTCAATGTTCAACCTTAGACTTTCTATCAATAAAGCAGATGTCTTTTCAACACGGTTGTTAACATTCTGGACATTGTAATGCTTCAGTTTGGTCGGTCTAATCTAATTACAGCCTTCAAGATTGCAAATCTAGTTGGCCAATCGGCTTTTCCAGTCCATGGATATTTACGCACTTAACACGATTCCAGAGAGATAATGGAACACATGACGACCACATGACGATGTCTCTGGATTAGCACGTCTAATTTTAGCAATCTGTCTACTGATGTTCCTTTATGGGCTATATTTAATAATTTCCCAACCTCCCTCCCTTACACTCCCTTTCTTTAATGCAATAATCTCCTCTTCTCTGTCAACATACACTGTCGAGAAGAAACACGCCAAAGGATACACACGCACGCACACACACACACACACACACAGCAAGGAAACAGCAACCCCCTGCGGGCCAGCTTCTTCAAAGAAAACCTCACAATAATGATGCTGTTGCTTTGCACATTCGGTAAGTGAGAGACACAACTTGATTGTGTGCACGGACACACAGTCTGAAAGGCACACGGCGGGTGTGTGAAGCTGCCACACACAGCTACCGTGCTGTGAAGGGCCATTGTCAGAGCTTCTCTGCACACGCAGCAAAATGGAAACACTACTTAAGTGACAAGGCTCTGTTTCTTCATAGCCTCTCCATCTCTCCCTCTCTCCCTCTCTCCCTCTTCCCTTCACTGTTTCACCCAATATTCCTCTCCTCCCTTTGTCCGCTGTCAATCTCGTATTACTCCAGGCCTGTCGCTCTTCACTCGTCTCCATCCCTCTCTCTCTCTCTCTCTCTCACTCCTGTCATTTTGTCAGCCAGTTGTCATGTTGTCGGCTCACACTTTTTTTGCAAACCTGCAGAAAGACTAATGAGTGGGTGAATGCAGAGGGAATGGAAGGGTGAAACAGAGAGGGCAGGTTGAGGTGAGTTGCAGTGTGAACACGGGAGGGAAGGAGAGAATTCTCTGCAAGGGAAACCGAATGCTAATAAAAACACGTATGGCGGAAAAAACATTAGAATTAAAGGAGCTGGATCATTATTCACCTCCACAGTACGTTAGCATCATGATTAGGTCACGTCCAAAGAAAAGGGTGACGATGGCTCCCTAACGCACACTCCCACCTGTTATCACAGGACTGGGTTTCATTGCAGGTTGCTTTCTTTGATTGTGTGATTGCAATCTCCATTACACCTGAGGCACTCTCAGTTCACTAATCAATGTCAACGCATTTATTGGAAATCTCTGTTAAATGCATTTCGGACCTTGAATTGCAAAATATTTTCAGTAATGTGCAACTCCAGGGCCAAGAGCAAACTTTCACAATCAAGTAAAACATAAACACGATTTGCACGGTATGCTTTACAGGTCGATGATCCCTTGGTACAGCTTTTTACCTCTAATTAAGAGGCTACATTTATGAAACTTTCGGAATTTCAGCGCCACTCAGCGAAACTAAGACAGCTTGTTTGTACGATGGTCCACTTAGGTCGTGGATTGCTGAGTATTGAAGATTACAGGTTGTAAGAATGAATATCTATATGACTAGCACTAGTTTGTAACATTGGCAGCACTTGTGGACACCTCTCCAAATATTGGATAGATTGATTCCAGATGCTTCCATTGATTTTTTTTGCCACAAAACCCTTTAAGTTGTCAGTTAACCTGCAAACACGCAGCAGACGTGGAGCAACATGAGCTGTGTTTGATCCTGTGTTTTCTTTTTGAAAACAGCTGCTGTGGGCTGAAAAGAAACGCAGCCTCTGTTACATAGAAGCAGTTAGTCGATAGATAATTAAAAAAATACCCATCATAGCCAAGGTGTACTAAGCCAGAGACTAACTTAATCACGTCCAATTAGTAATAAATCCCCAATAAGGGTTTGGATGTATTTCAAATGTAAACACCTTCCCAAAGCGTTCTCTCTTATATCCGGCTTGTATACTAACGAGATTGCGTAGAAAGTACAATGGCTGTAATCCTGTGCTTAGCTACCTAATTTAATTCCATTTTATTATTCATTGGCAGCCAAAATATTGCTTTTCTCTGCAATACTAAAGCCATAACATTAGCATTAAAAACCTATCCTCCGCACACACAGGCGCAGTCACACTTACACAAAACGCACTTGCCCTCTTACACATATTGCTGTCTCGGTCTCGTGCTCGTAAAAACACACACACACACACACACACACACACACAGAGCACACACTCCAGGGAGTGTGTTGGCATTTCACTACAGCTCATTCTGTCATGACGGCGTACGGAGCCTTCCAGACATCTCAGACAGATTGGCTTCTCATCTTTAAGACAGCTGATAATGAATTTAAAGCACGGCCGTTGGCTTTGGCATACCTGTGGAAAAGCACAATCCCAGACGATGAAAGAGCCAGACACACGCTATGTGCTTTGGCAAGACATCATAGCGCAAAGGAAAATAACTGGGGAGAGTTTCATAAAAGGCATGCTTTACTTCACTGCGAGTAGGAAATGAGATTTACGCACCAGCGTTGTCCTGCAGAAACGTGGCAAAAATTGGTTTAAAAACAACATATCTATTTGGCTCCTCTATCCAACTTGTGCGTGTGTTTTGACTGGCTGAGCTATTTGGCTTTGGTGTGATCTCAGAGCTGTTCATTTGAGACAAAATCAGCTGTACAGAGTGCACAGCTTCGCCAGGCCTCAAACAGTGCTTCCTGTAGCACGGACTGGTACGGGGACACTTTGACAAGAAGCAACTCCATCTTCGCTGTGTTCGTCCCACCCCTCCGCCCCTGTGATTGGACGCTGGGTAAAAAGAGACATTGAATTAATAAAGGCAAAGGTGGCGCGGTGCTAGAACGCACTCTGCAGGTGACTCATGCTTTTTTTTTTTGGACTCACTTGGTCAATGTGGGCGAGCGTTGACAACTGCTGGAGTAATAAATACCTTCCAGTGGGCGTATCAGGGAAACGATGTAGCATGAGTGCAGATTGCTGAATGAACTCTAGCAGAAGGAGGTCATTAGTAATTTGCAAGTGGCTGCAGGACGTTACGTTGAGGGTAGCCTCAATGTTCACGTATGAACATTGATTTACTTTGTTTTCTTTCACAGCGTTTTGCAGCTGGTCCCTTCAGTGACGGAGGGGCGAACACACAGTTGGAATCATTAAAATCATGCGAATGACAGCTAGTCACTTGTCCGTCAATGAGGCTGCTCTTTTCACCCCATTAAAGAGAAAAAAGAGCATTGGGGTCTCTTAATTGGAACTAACTTTGAATCGTATCAGAAGTCTCCTGAGAGAGTGGCTGTTAGTCGACCTAATGCTAATTTACAAAGTCCAAACTGTTTTTTTGCGGCAGAAAATATAATGGGGATATAGAATCGGTCCACAGTGAAATATCCAGTCTTGATGCTATCTTAAGTTAAGCTAAACATGTCCTTGCTGTCGCTTCAGATTTAGCACATGGAAGTGTTAACAGTCTCAGCAAGAAGTATTTCCCCAAATATCAACCATTTTGCAGCAGGTTGTACAAACTACGAGTACAATTTCATTTTTTTCCTATAGGTTCATCCAGGTTAATTGGGCAAAAAAGAGAACTTGTAACTTATATTTATCTGGTCAGTAGCAAAACTGTGGATATGTTATGATTGCATTTTTAATTGGGTAAATGTGCTGAGTTTGGCAGGAACAAAAAAAATGGTTTTGTTTCAGCCATTGACTTAATCTCACATCATGTAAAATGACTGTAAAGCAAAAACTCAGAGCACATTAACAAGGCTGTTTTTTTCAGAATTTTCCTTTTAAGCTGTATGAAAGAAAATGTTAGTCAATAGCTCAACTTGAACTACCTTTAAGTGGTTTGATTCAGCTCTATACAAAAGACTTAAATTGTGGAAAAGTCTTTCAAGTGCTTCAAGTTCTGTTGGCTATAAAGAATAAAAAACTCTCACTGCCCTGTTCTAAGTGTATGAATGATGACTTTTCTACATAATAATTTCATAGAAATGACTTCCAAATCGGATAATCCATCATGTTGCACATAATAGAGAGTCCAGCGGCTTTTCACAAATCGATTGACTGACATCCATACAGAGGGAACATGCAACAGTTGCGGAGTCCACGAGAGAAATAATATACACAGAGAAGAAAGAGAGAGAGAAAGAAAAGTTTTTCCATTGGATGAAAGGCAGTGTGCTGAAGGAAAGAGGACTGGAACAGCAAACACGTATACGCCATTATACATTGGATACTGTCTTTTACACACTAATCCCAGTCAAATGCGGTACAAAGAGAGGATACACTAGAAAGTATCAGCCACACACACACATACCCACAGTTTTCATCCACGTTGTGCCACTTCTGAACAGGATGTCTCAAACAACCCTCTTAGCCCAGGATCAGCAGATTATGGTTTGACGTGATCCACACTGGGAATCAGGGAAAACACAGAATACAGGTTTCATACAACGCCTCCGTAACGCACGGCAAGCCGGATGATGAAAACGAAATGCTGCTAAAAACAGCTGCTGCAGCTTCAGATAATCAAAGGCGATGCGTGCTTAGAGAAATGCCAAATTGCTGATAATAAAAGTAATTATTGCAGCCAGCCGTGTGATAAACGATACAGCCAGTGGTGGGCCGTCAGGGCCAGCTAAGCCTGCTCTGCTGGCCTAAACAGAATCACATTTAATCATTTCATTTTTATAAATACACTACATGCATTAAAATCATCTTTTCACATTAGCTTATTTTCCCATTACACAGCTCCTATCTTCTTTTATTTCCCTGCTTCCAGTGCAGCTTGTTTTTTAAGAGAGCTTTTATCCAATCAGATCCAGTCCTTGGGTCTCTTTGTAAGAGAAGCACAAGGTCCTCTAGACTTAGGAGGTTAAAGTACATGGGGACGGTATTGTCGCTTATCATAGACTTTAACCAATCAGATCCGTAGTTTGACATCTTGGCCGTATTCTCTGACGTGGCAGTGGTACCTAGGTAGCCTCATGAGGACGTCTGCGTTAACGTGCAGCAGTAAGGTGCGCTGTGATTGGTCAGTGGGTCAGCGAGACATTTGTCCGAACAGAAAGCTAGCGAGCAGATCTTAGTAGAAAGAGTCCAGGACGAACTTTGTCTGTAAATAGTGAACAGCATTTGATAAATCAAGTTGTTCCCGCTGATGTAAATAATATAAGAATGGCCCGTGCTCTTTAATATGCCAGTGCTGCAGTTTTGATGGATTGTTTTTACACGCTTTGCTGTAGATAAATGTGAGTGGTTCTTGCGAGTTTGCTCTGTCATTGAGTTGATAACATTGATTTGACTTTGTGCATTGTGCGTTACTCACGCAGCATCACGTCATGCGTGCATTCATCGCAGTCAGTGTATTTGTAGGTGTTGAGCTTCATGCAACATTTGATTACAATGAAAACAACAGGACATTCAAAAAACGAGAGGCCACTTGGGGGAAGGAAAGAAGGAGAGCAAAGTCGATGCAGATGGTCGGAGGCGAACTGCACAACACTGATGTAAAATAAAGAAGGTTTGAAAAGGGCTTACAGCGGGAGAAGGGTGAGAGAAAAGAGAGGAATTAGGAAGGGGATGGTTTTGTAAAGGAGCGGGTCCTGTCTGCTGGTTACGCTCCCTCTCGCCCTCCCCCAGACGGTGGTGCGATGGGTCGGAGATGAAAGAGAGACTTTGAAGAAGAAGTGATCCTTCGAAGGAGGAGGCGAGGGATCAGAGCAGAGGCCCTGACACTGCAAGAGATGTCAAGATACACACACACACAGTACGTTTCACATTATGCACTTGACTTCTTTTGGAAGTACTTTTAAAGGTGACTTTACGATCCATTTTATTTGGCTTTTCACACAGCTTGCTGAAACTGACCATGTGGGCTCTCTGACTGCACTACAGGGCTCACTAACGTCTTCTGTACTGTAACGTAGTACTGTACAAATACTTTCAAATCCCTGTTGGTGTACTTATACTTTTACATATTTTCTCCAAAAAGTCCAGTCAGTTAATTTTTCTCACATCAGAATTGTCCTTTCCCATCTTTCGGTTGCTTGGTCTGTCAGATTGAATCCCTCCAATCATCTAGCTGCCCATCAAAAACACTACCCATTGATTTTCATTTTTTTTAATCCATACCTCTTTTAATGTCTTTGTCATTTGGTGCTGTCAGCCTTCAGTTGCATTCAGTCTTCTATTGATCTGGCCGTGCGTCCGGCCTTTCTTTGGTTCTGAAATTTCATATCTAGAAATCCATCATTTCTTCCTTCAACTCATTTGATTTTTCTATTAAAACTTCTCTCGTCCTCGTATTTCTACCTAGCGTTAATTGCCTTTCCACTTTTCACTTCTGAAACTTTTTTGTTCACACTTACGCTGTCCAGAGCGGCAATCAACTCGTGCTAAGAGCAGTGACAGTGTGATAACTAATACCAAAGGTAAGCCCTCTTTTCAATTGCTCTGAAATGTCACAGAAGAAAAGAGAAGGAAAAAATAACCCCTGGCCTCACCCAAGAGTGTCAGCAACGACAAAGGGTTGATGGATACTACGGATCGTTACATTTAGACAGGATTTTATTACCCTTTTGCCGTTAAAAGCAAGCCCGCTGATTGAAGAAATGAACGTAAAGGTTTCATGTTCACGGCTCTGTGCTGGTGGACATTAACCCCTTTGTGCTGTTCTTCTGCAAGACTGAAAGCTCTGGACTGCAGCTTTTTTAGGACCTCTGACCTTTGGATGAAGGAAAGCAAAACAATTTCCCCAAAGAGAGAAACTATCTTTGGAAATGTTCCACATACTATTCCCAAAAATGAATTATTGCGTCTCATGCAGGAACCACTGGACCACTCGGATGAATTGATTTTTTCTTCACCGATTTCATCATTTTTCAAATTTCTTTTGTTCCCGGCCTGTCGTAGTAAGTCTGACGTTGTTTTTCACTAATGGATTTTTATCTTTCATTTCTTTGAAACAATTTAGTGTTGTGAAATAATAAGGCCAGGGATTCATCATGGTCGTATCATTCTAAAATTGTTTGATGAAGACTGATGGTTTCACATGCTTCGGTTTCAATGACTGGCAGCCCAATATCACATATTATGCTGTGCTGTTTTTAGTCAATCTCCACTGCAGAAACTTACCCTTGAGTCCTCACCCCTGCAGTCATTGCTGTATCTTTGCACGTTTTAAACTGCAGTTCATCTTTTCGTCCCATAACGTGTCCTTTGATTCCTCTACTGACATTATGGGGTAAAAAGCTTCCTTCACAGATCGGCAAAAGTACGTTTACATCTCCAAAATGTTTGAGGTTTTGGGGTCAGAACACTCAGCCTTAAATTGATTTATTGGGACAATTATGTTGATTTTATGAATGCACACTCATTTGCTCACTGATGGCATTCATTATGGTTACAACAGTCATTTCCTGAATCTCATTTGGCACATCGTTCTTCAATGTGGCCCTGAATATCAAAAGATACTGCTTTTAATATAGTTTGAAACTGATATTTAGTTCAAGAAATTGATTTATTGGCTTACGCCCTATTGGAATTCTCAAGTCTCAAGTGTCTCATTAGTTTTGAATTGTTTCCACATATACAACTTTGGAGAGAGGATGGGGACAAGTATTGCATCTAATTGGAACTACAGACTGGTGGTTGGACTCATTCCGCATCAGTACGTTCACACTAATGCTGTTTCTACCCATAGTCCAGTAACTGTGCTTAGAGACTGTGTTTCCTGACATTTAGGCAGCAGGCGATGTTACACTTCCAGCTCCCTCCATGTTAAGTGTCCTCCACAGTTGCTGTACCTGTTTTTCAGTTTGTGTCCACCGGCGGTCAAAAATAGTCTGCTTTCTTGTTTTGAAATGACGGTGGTTTGGTTTTCGGAGAGATGAAGCGCTTGCTTGGGATCATGGATCTGATGGATGGCTTTTCCCCACACACCAAACATAACAGAGTACGATATGTACAAAAACAAAACAAATCTGGGTTTCACTGTCCAGAAAACCATCATATACATGTTTTGGGTTCTTGCAAGTGATCTCATTTCGTTCAATTCAATGAATTAATTGGAATTCAGCATGGTAATCTTTACCAGTCATGTTACCGGATGCCCCAATTAGAATAGCAAAGAAAGTATTGTCTTTACAGACTGTAAATGGGTTTTTCATTTAGATATCCGTATAGGTTACATCAATTCTGCTAACGATTGTTTCATTCCACACTAAAAAGCCAAGGAAATGCAATTGAACTGAATAGAGAGATGTCTGCATGTCTGGCTGTCTTTTTGTTACTGTGTGTGTGCGCATGTGTGTGTGTGTGTGTGTGTGTGCTGCGGCACAGTAGGGCGGCTGATAGCTGAACACACGGTGGATTTCTTCGTGTGAATGTACTGAATATCCAACAAAGAGGAAGAGCCAGATAGAAGCTCTGATTTATTCAGTGGAACAGCAGGAGGCAGAGTGTGCGAAAGTCAATCATTTCAAAGTTTATTTGCTTATTCAACAGCTCCATAGTCTGATCATCATTCTTCTCAGTTGGTTCAGTAGGAAAGTGTAAACCTATAGAATGCTGATGTGTAAGTTTTGTTGTGGCAATGCTATGTTGTTGTTCTTGCCAAAGTGTATCATTTTATATACGTAAATCTGCTATTAGAGTGTATATCGGTGTGTGCCTGTGTGTGTGTGTGTCTTTGAGGTGAATAATAACTTTTTTTCTTATTACCCTGGATACAGCACGCTGCTTCCAAGCTCCGCTCACTGGAGTTCAATTACCGGATTCCCTCTGGCTCGCCTTTTATCACTGAATAAGTAACTTCCCGATACTACGTGTGTGTGTGTGTGTGTGTGTGCGTATGTGTGTGAGGGCCTGCGTGGTAAAAGTCATACAGTTGCATGAGAAAGTGCCAGAAACATGTAACAAGGTTTTTACACATAGCAAGTTTAAGGAAATCATCCAGGCATGGATGCCTGCCCACAGGTTTGTGGGGAGGTTTAGCCAACGTACACTAACGTTCATGCATACAAGCACACATACTGGTATTCACAAGTACACTAAACACAGGGGCACATTCATTACCTTAATTGTTTTCTCCCTTCATAAATAAAACGATTATTTAACTCCCCCTGTCAGGGTTTTCCCCTCTCTCTCACACACACACACACACACACACACACAAATACAGAAAGAATACTAGACTTTGTTTCATGTCGCGTGACATTTCTAGATTCCACATTCCATCTGATTTGTCTAAATATTAACAGTCAGAAGAGCTGCTGACATAAGTGCAGCATATTTACTCAGTAAAGTACCTGTAAGTTGAAACACTTGAGGGGATTTAGTCTTCATAGGGTGACATTTACAGGAAACTCCAAGGTCTGAATAAATGTCAAGCAACTGGGAGATACGGTGTTGCAGATTCGTGAAAAGAAAAAAAGAGCATTAATTTAAACTTGGATTGTTTTACATATTGGCTGGTGGAAAACATAAAATGGTAGCATTTCAACTCATGTATTCATTCACCCTTAGATGTAGTTTTATCTGAAACCTACTAACATATGCCTATCCTTTTATAGCAATTAACAGCAATATAATACTGACAATAAATATAGCTGAGGAGATGGCAACGCTGCGATATATATTATACTCAGGGTGCAATTTGTGGAGGGGGGGATGGGGGGGATACTAGCCACACCTCTAGTTTGTTCGCATATGTCCTTCTTGTTGTTGTTGACTATGGTAAAAAATCTAACCTATCCAATAAAAAACAATAAAGAATAATATTTCAGTTCAAAGGTTGCAGTTTATGCAAATGTGTATCGTTTGTTTGATTTGTACGGGATTCAGCACGTGTATTACGTGATCCCTAACAGTCTAACATGGTTGTGATCAAATATATCGATCTTTGATTTGTTCGTGTTTCATTGGCTTGTCCTGACGCTGGCAGCCAATCCCTTTCCATTCGCATGTGGAGGGGCGGGGCTTAGGCGAATGCGGTCAGGTTCAGTGTATCGGGGAACCAGAAGCAAGTTATCAACTCAAGTGAATAGTTAATAGTGTAGGAGAGCAATAATGTTCATGACCTAAGGGCTGACGACCAGTTAGCATATTGTGTGGACTGTTGTGATCTACAGGAGGTAAACATGAGTTTGAGTATTATTTGCCATACTGTGACCAAATGTTGTAGTGTAAAACAAGGTGTGATGCTAATCGCGAATAGCCGTTAGCATTAGCATACTACCCGTTAGCTTTGACTTCATACCGTTACCTGTGCCTTTGAAATCAGTTGTTGATCGGCCTAAAGTAGCGTATGGTCTTGTTGTTTAGCTGAGTTATCTGATTCAGGAGACGGATATTTGTGACAGCTCCTTTGGACCACGATGGAGGGCGGTTTCTCCTGTCGGCGTGTGCTGCTGTAGACAGTTGCAGCTGTTTCTTCTTCCCTGCCGTCGTTAAGAACAGGTACTACTTCACCATGCAGATTTACATATTACTATATAGCTACATGGGACGGGTGTTATACCATATAGGAGGAGTAACTATACTCTTATCAACCTTCCTAAATGGTGGTGATATGTTGTTTTCCATTCCAGGCGCATACAGCCTACTTCATTTTTATTTTTAAGTGTATCTAATTATCTTCGGCAGTCTTCTGTATAATCCACATGCCTCTACCTACAGCACTGGGTGTCACAGCTGCACTCAGACTGTGGTAAAACATTCTGTTCCAGAATGGAAGAATAGAACTGCGAAATGGAAAACACTTAAACCCGCAAGGGGACAGCAGCTGCACTCAAAACGTAAACAACTTACCTGTGGAACCAAGCAAGCGTAACAAGGGCAACCTAGGAAAAGAATGTTATCTTTGGAGGAAGTTACCTGGTATGTGGAGGGATACCTGTGAAAGCCACCATGAAAAACCTTGTTAAAAGGTGAGCCCGCTCTGTGGATATTTATTATCACTGTTGGTCTTATAAGAAGGACAGCGCTTAACAAGAATGACACTTATTGGCTAAGTTAAATCCCAGCTTTTTGCCATTATGGTTAAACAACATGGATTTCAGAAACGTTTTGTTGATTGTTTCCACTGTTGGTCCACATATATTTGTGTTCTTTACCTGTGGTTGATGGTAACCACATCTGAATCATCACTGCCCCTCATTTGTGGGTAAAAGCAGGCTTTTCAGATACATCAACATTAGTCATTTTTTGCAATTACAAACTAAAATTTCCCATTTTACCCACCTGGGTTGGTAAATAGCTAAAAGGGACGTTATTAGTCAGCGTCACGGTTAAAACCAACAGAGAACTCGTACAACAGCGAGGGACCAACCAAAAGAGAAAGGAATGATTAAAGGACCGAAACAAAAATGGGGTAAGAGGAATTGGAAATAGCAAAATGGGAAACAGTGTAGGAGAGCAAGGAGGAGGAGGAGGAGGAGGAGGAGGAGGAGGAGGATGAGAAGGAGGAGGAGGAGGAGGAGGAGGAGGAGGAGGAAAGGGATGAGAAGAAAGACCCAAGTGGAAGACAAAAGCCAAACAAGAGGAAATAGCTAAAGAAAAAAAGAGAATGTGCTTCATGTCAGTCGGGCTACTGTGCATCATCCTGTATTCACCGGCATATGATCTACTTCTGCCTCACACAAGAGTGTGTCTGTGTGTGTGTGTCTGTCTGTGTGTGAGAGAGAGCACTACTATATTCTCCTCTCTGAGGAAATGTTGCCATGGTTTAGATAAGGATACAGATAAAGGCATGGGAAATGGGGTTGTAAATCAACATTCACACAAACACCCGCACACACACACACACACACACACACACACACACACACACCTACACATGCACACACTCGGTTCTTCGACCTTGACTTTGGCTGCTACCCTCCACCTCTCATGGACATGTCGTGTGTATTATCCTCCCTCTCCCCCTGCTGCTGGAGACCGATGTTTATCTGCTTTATAGAAGATAACGGAGAGCACACAAGGGAGCCAATGGGGAGAGCGATTTAAAAAAAAAAAGAAGCGATAGAAATTGTGTGAGAAAGAGAGAGAGATAGAGATGTGGAGGGAGGACTGAGTAGGGTTTTAGCTGAAGAGCAAGAAATACAGGGAAATTAAACAGAGAGGGGTCTGAATAATAGATAATCTAGCCAAATAATAGATAGAGGGACGTGCGAAACTCATGTGCTTCTGACTGTCCTACATTTGTTCATTTGTTGAAGGAAAGGCACAGATAAAAATCTGGTGTGTGTCGTGTGTCTCAAGGATTATTCATGGAAGGTGTCCAACCGCAGTACTTTTTTGGGGCATAGACAGAAATGTGCCGAGAGAAATGACAGTTTAAAAATGGTTGCTCATATGACTGGTCACAAATGAATAATGCTGCTAACTTATCTTAACTTTTGTTTATCAATTGGTTTGTCAATTTTTCTGTTGATAAAGGTGCTCCGATTGTAAAAAAAAACCGGATTATTTAAATGTGAAACGTTGTAAATTGGGTAAAAATAAATCTTATTTCTAAGAGCTCTCACAAAAGGTTTTGGTTAAACATATGTTTGTGTCGTCTAAAGGGAGATGTTATCGTTCAGATGTGGTTTCAGCACTGTTATCGCTGTACTTGACAGGGATGAAAGGAAAACTTCCCACAGACTTTTATAAGGGACACATCCCAAATAGTTATACGCGTAACGCATATTTCCCCTCTTTGTCCTCTCGAGGCTAATGCCATGGACAACCCTTTTATTCTTTTATGATCGCTGGAGAGATCCAAAGGCTGTGGGTTTTTTTTTAATAACTGAAGATAGCCCATTATGGTGAAGTACAGTATGTCCTGGTTACAAGTCAATCTGTCCCTGAGAAATGCTCACTAGCCACCAGCAGAGTCCATGACATGTACTTGCAGGTACACACTGCATCGGTCCAGCACTACCGCATTCTTTTTGGCATTTGGAATTATTATCGTAGAAGAGGACTTCTCTTCCCCCAACGTGTCTTTGAATAAGTTGTCATGGCCACCGCAATCTCATTCCAGTGCTGTTCTGTAGGCAGTTAATTATAATGTACATAAGTTCAAACAATGTTGAACATGGTGTGGCAATCAAATATTGCGTATGGACTGGTGTATTCATGCGTATGCATATGCATGTGACCACCCGCCTCCTACATTTGCTCTATTAATAACAATGTTATCCATTGTGACTCATACTAACGCCAACTCCTGCATGCTGACTCATATATAGGGACATATTGTCCCTTAACTAAAGGGGATGTGGGTTTTCTCAAAGTGAGATTGATTATTCAGAAAGCCAATAGTTCCTTGGCGAACGGAGTCTTCTCAGAATAGTTCAACCGTCCCTTGGTGAAATCATTCTCGGATGTTCTCAAGATAAAATAGTTCAACTCATTAGTACTTCAATAGTCCCCAGGAAGGCTATAGTTTCCTCACGATAAAATAAGACAAATTATTTCAGACTTGAGTGTCACCTCGGCCAAAGCTACACCTATTATTTCCCCAACTAAAAGGGTGCTAATTCATTAGGATTCCAATAGTCCCATACATTACATTACTTAAGCAATAAGGTACGAAAGGCTGTACTTTATGGTCCAATAATGTTTGGCGGTGTTGTTAGGCAACCCTCAAACTGTTACATTATTGAAGAAAAAGTACTGCCTCAAGTAGTTTATTGCTTTTGTAATACGGTCACCAGCAAAATTATGAATAGTAAGTAAATAGCTGCCTTTTCAGCACAAAATAGTTGCAGCCAGCCATCAAACATTTTTTCACTCATTCACATCGCTCACAAAATATTTGGAATGAACAGCAGGCTTGGAGCTGCAGGAGAACTAAAACTTACCAACAAAATTGACCAATTTTTCTTAACCTTAAAAAAAACACTCCTGCTGCTTTACGTTTATATGAACTGGAGAATACTTATTTTTCACCTAATTATCTCTTGCGGTTGAATGTTTCAATATTCTTTCAAGGTGAAAAACTGAATATATCACTCAATTGAAGAGAAACACACAATTACCAGTAAAATGCATGCACACAGAAACTGTGTGGTGCTGACTCATATAGATTAGAGGAGAATAATAATCCTATTTCCCTCCCCCGTGTCTTCTATTACACTTGACAAGAGCAGAATGGATTTGTGTGTGTGTGCGTGATGGGGAAAAGGCTAATACATATGGGGTGTGCCAGTCTTTCTGTGAGATTGCTCGCTGCCCTGAGACATGCACATGGCAGAACTGTGTGTGTATTTGGTTTGGTGGGAGTTACTCTGGCCCTCCCTGTTGGTGCACAAGCAGCTGCGCACTAAAAACCAAATGAAAGCGGACAGGGATTCAAACAGACAATTAACAACAGAAAATGTTTTTTTTTTGTCTCTACTGCTGCTGAGTTAAGTGTGTGTGTGTGAGTTGCACAGTAGTTAATGGTTTAATGGCTAGCGATGCATTTTTATAGGACCCATAATGTCCATTAGAGTCAAAGGAAAATCAATAATTGTCATATGATGGACTTGGGGTCTGAAAGCATCCCAGTGTCTCTGTATGATTTATGTCCCCATATCTCCCTGTGTTTACTGTCAAGGAGTCTGCAGCTCTATTGTCGATTGTTAACAACATTCTTCACATATTTCGTCTTCCACTTTCCTCCTTCTCCTCCATCATAAAAAGCTTCTCTCCATCTCTTTCCCCATCGTTCTTCCTCTTTCCTACCATCGAGGTGTACTTGTTAATCTCTAGCCAACGCTGGATGTCTGCAAGTTAAATATTCCAAAGCAGATCAATTGCTATCTTTTACACACTAAAACACTCACAGAAACACACAAACGCACACAGAACAATCATGAAGGCAAAGGTGGTAAAGGCCCACTACTTGACACTGGCAGCTAAGTGTTGCCCCTTTGACCCTGAGCATCTTGGTACAGCTCCTTCCTAATGACTTTATCTCCCCTCCGTGTCTCTCTCCCCGCCCTCTCTCGCTCACACTATCAATATCTCCCCTCCCTCCCCACCTCTCTCTCTCTCGCCCTGTGTGTTTCCAGCACACATCTTCCTTGCTCTCGCACAATGTTTTATCCAGACAGCAGCCTCTGTGTTCTCCCGCCCACCTGCTTACACCCAAAGCAAATAGCAATAATGGTTGAATGTCTACCTGCGAATGTACAAACGCATGCGCCACATCACACCGACTACTCCAGCCGAACACACATGTATTCTAGTCACAGTCAAGAAAAAAAACATTTATTCACAAATCCAGTAGATAATTGGTAAATATTTGCACATACAGTTGGAACGCAGTGTAAATCTAAAGTTTCATCACAAATAAATGTGATCTCATTGATTCTGCATAGTCCCATTTAACACAATCAGTTTCAGCGAGTGATCACAGTAAGGATGAAAAATCATCGTCAGGGACAGAGTTGCTTCGTTTGAATTACTTAGTGCTGCAAATCCAATAGGCCAACACACCTGTGGGAGGTGGAAGCTGTAAGCAGCCGCCCTCCTGCTTTTCCACAGTGTAGACCAGTCGTCCCCGAACTACTGCCCGCCTCCACATTTGGCACGGACCCCTGAACAATACCAGAGACGCATTAGCAGGGGTGCCCATCACGTCGATCGCTATCTACCAATCGACCTCGAAGGCAGTACCAGTCGATCGCGTGCCATCGAACAGAAAATGACGTGACGTCATGCATGCAACTTTGGACGAGGACCGAAACTAATGCTATTGCTAATTAGCTCTTTAGGCGCGAGCATATACGGAGGTTGGTCACCGCTAACCCCCCAATCAGCCCGTCCTGCAACCGCTAGTACAAACTACAAATGTTCACATTTAGTCACCCCTGCGATCGTCACACTTTTCTCCGGCCCCCATCAGAGAAGGAAAAAGTTTGGGGCCCCCTGGTCAAGACAATACGATGTGAACCTGGATGGAGGGAATAACAAGGCTCTATGGACCAGCCTGCCCGTCTGTGTATTAGTGTGCCTGAGTGTTTAGGACACAGTACGATTGTGTAGTTCCATCTAGTGCTTGTAAAAGGAGGCAGATTCATCCCAACATCTTCTGGGCACACAGCCTCGCCTTCATCACTTCATCACTAAAAAGAGTCATATTCTCCAAAAGCAGAAGCTTGCCATCCAAATTGTTCGTGCTGTCCTCGATGGGTGAATATGGGACATATAATGGTTTGGGACTTATGTTTCTTTTGCAAATACAATTTTCTATTGAGGCGATACATTTAAATTACTTTATTATTACTATACATTACATGTCATTTAGCTAACACTTTTATCCAAAGCGACTCACATTGCATTTTTAACCCATGGTCTTTATACATTTTATCTTTATCTTTTAATTAAAATGTACACTCATTTGATTTTAGCTGGAAGCGAGAGTAATAATATGGAGAGCATACATCTATAATTACAGCCTTGCTTCATGCATGTGTGGCCACATGCTTTTATTTGAAGGTTATGATGAAATGGTTGCATAGAAAAGTGGCTCCTCTGGCATAATTAGTCGTACATGTACTTTGTCCACGATGCCAGAGTAAAAATTGATGATGGAAAAAGAGAAACCGCTGAACCAGCTGCATGACCTGAATTCAGCCCAGGCCTGTATTTACTTCATGTATTATAGATTGAGTCTGCCGTTAAAAAAACACCAGGAGGGCACAGTATCATTACCCACCGCAGACAGCAAACGTGTATCTGCTGAGTAAATATTAAGCTGCCTGGACAGGAATGCGGCGGTTGTCATAGTAACTGGCCCATATGAGATGTTGGAAGACTGCATACCATATTAAGAGTTGCAAGCCAGACATTTTTGCCTCTTGTAGCAGATGACTGAGAACTTGATGGCGGCACAGAGTAAGTCCTTGCTATGTGTGTGTGTGTCTGTGTGTAGGTGTGTGTGCGCGTGTGTGTATGTGCCTGTGCTCTCTGTTGTTCACCATGCATAAATGCACCTTAGTGCATGTTACCATAGTACGCCTATGCAGACATTTTAGGAATGTTGCGTCTTCTTAGAATGTGTGTGTGTGTTTGAGTTCACGGTAGAGTGTCGGTAGAAGGAGAACTGTCGGTTTGCTGAGTTCTTTTTTCTTCTTCTCCACTTTGTTAAATGTGCAGAGACTAGTCCAGGACTAAAGGGGTGGAACAGATACACTTTCAAGGTTTCAACTCCCCTTTGCACAAGTCCCCCTATCTCCCTTATTGGCTTATGACTATTACGAAGCAGGTAAATACTGACAAAACGTAAATTGTCCCAATTAATCTTTTATGTTACTGTGTACTCACAACACATTCAATTAGTGCATCTGCTACAAAATACTGCGACAGACATGGATATAGAGGAAGAGAGGGGGATGGATGGTAGTATTGTGCAACTTGGAAACCAATTATCTACTAACAGTGGATCCTCCTTAGGGACCACTCAAAGACCAGGAGGAGAAGCTCTGTGTGTAGTCGCATGTGTGTTTGTGTGGGTCTCCTTCTGATTCTGTGTCTGGACAGGGCAGCTGAGGCAATTATAAGTTAAGAGTTCCCATTCAGGGCCGTTGTTTACGTGTCGAGAGAGAGAGAGAGAGAGAGAGAGAGAGAGAGAGAGAGAGAGAGAGAGAGAGAGAGAGAGAGAGAGAGAGAGAGAGAGAGAGAGAGAGAGAGAGAGAGAGAGAGAGAGAGAGAGAGAGAGAGAGAGAGAGAGAGAGAGATTTTTTGATTTTTTAAAATAACACTTTATTTACATCTTTATAGTTTTCCCAATTTCAAAACAATTAAATAAAGTGCAGATGTGCTAAAAATTTTCCTTCTTTCTTTTTGAACTAACTTATTCCATAAAAACCGGCGCAAACACCAATTCATTTTCTTGAACCGAACAAACAAGATCCTTAAAACACCACCGTTGTTTAAAAGCGTCTAAGTCTCCAATGTGTGTATAAAAACGGAACTCTAACCAGAGCCTGGCCCTGATGTTCACCAGCCACACTGCCCTGGCCTCCTGCCCCTCTCCGTTCTTTACTTTGGCTTTCCTGCTTAAATAAATGGCCATTTTTGCTTCCCCCGAGAGATAGTTGAGGAGCTGCCACTTTTCTTTTTCTGCTTTCTTGTAGGCAGCTCCCATGATAAAAACCTTTTCTGTAAAAACCACATTAAAAAGACTAAAAACCAATGTTAAAAGAGTGAAGAAACTCACAAGCCTCTTGCACTCAGTAAAAACATGATAAATAGTCTCTCGGAGGTCGCAGAAGGGGCATTTGCTCAGGACAGTGGGATTAATAACAGAAATAAAAGCGTTGGAGGCGACAGCACCGTGTAAAATTCTCCACTGGAGGTCAGCAGTCCGTTTTTTTAGGGGAGGTTTGTATAAAATCCTCCACTGTGGGCCGGGTCCATTTTGTCCAAGTCTGTTTGACCACACAGTGGGGAGCCGGTTGCATAGTCCAGACCTGTTGATGCACTTTACGCAGTTAAAATACAGAGTTCTCTTATCTGCTTCGTGGAGCGTCAGAGCGTCGGGGCGTGTTGTAGCGAGCAGGGGGCCGGTGAGTTCCCCTAGCCCCGGGCTCAGGTGGATCTCCGGAAAAGGGTCTGCAGGGTCCGGCTCCACTTGTCCCTGGCTGTATCTCTTGAGGAGCTGTTTTTCTTCCTCCGTCAGCCTCAGGCTCCACAGTTCCAGGAGCCTCCTCGCCACCCGGACGGAGTGCAGCCCTAGTAGAGAGCCCAGGGCCGGGGCATCGCTCAGCGTCGGCCCCACTGCGTCCACCAGCTGCTGCAGGCATACCACACGAGCCCTCAGCAGCGCCCCCGTCAGTCCCGGGGTACCACTGCTGCTGATGTCCATTTTTGCAGTATAAATCAAAGGCTCTCTCAACAACCAGTGCAGACAGGAAGACTGTGGGCATCTTTTACGATTAAAAAGGGCCCATGATTTAAAAACGCCCTGATAAAACGGAGGCAACCCTTTTAAATTTAAAACACTGGAATCAATTAAAAACAGAGCAGTATCCAGCCCCAGGTTGTTTGCACGTCTGAGAATGCAGCTGGCCAAGTCCCTCCACACCATCCCAACCGGACCTGTAAGATATTTTTTTACAAATTGGAGTCTAAAAGTGGCCGTCCGGCTGGCCAGATGGACGAGGCCCTGTCCCCCCTCCTCTCTGGCTAAAAACAGCACCCCCTGTGGCACCCAGTGTAGACCCCCCCAAAAGAAATCCACCATTCTCTTCTGTATGTGGGCTAGAAAACCCAAGGGAGGGTCTAGACACATAAGACGGTGCCACAGCTGGGATGCAATCAGGTTGTTTAAAACCAACACTCTACCTTTAAAAGACATCTGAGGGAGCAGCCATTTCCATTTGGAAAGTTTTTTTTCAATCTTTTCTGTGAGGCCCTCCCAGTTCTTTTGGACTATGTTCTTTTGCCCCACATAAATCCCCAGGTATTTAAAACCATCTTTCTTCCACACCAAGCTTTGGGGAAGAACTGGGAGACCTTCACGCCATTCACCGACAGCGAGGGCCTCACTTTTTTTCCAGTTCACCCTCGCTGCCGATGCTGTGCTAAAATCCTTTACAATGTTAGTTAAAAGGTCTGCATCCCTCTGGTCCCTAATAAAAACAACAACATCATCTGCATAAGCTGATAAAATCATGTTTCTACTAAAACCAGGTAAAAGTAGGCCTTCCAGGCTGCAGCGTATTTTAACAAGGAGGGGTTCCAGGGAGAGTGCATAGAGCATCCCCGACAGAGCACAGCCCTGCCGGATCCCTCTACACACTCTAAAAGGTGCACACAGACTACCGTTTATCTTCAGCACACTCTCAACATCCCTGTACAACACTTTGATCTTAGCTATGAAACCAGCGCTGAATCCAAACTTCCCCATGACTTTCCAGAGGAAGCTGTGCTCAACGCGGTCAAAAGCCTTTTCCTGGTCTAGAGAAATCAGGCCAGTATTAATCCCCAACGAGCTGGAGACGTCCAAAACATCCCGAATAAGGTGGACATTGTCCACCATGGACCTGCCGGGCACACAATAGGTCTGGTCCCGCTGGATGACCTGCTCCATAGCTTCTCTCAGCCTGGAGGCAAGGACCCTGGACAGGAGCTTGTAATCCACACACAGCAGGGACACAGGGCGCCAGTTGCCGATGTCCTGCAGGTTTCCCTTTTTTGGTAGCAGAGCTATTACAGCTCTGCGGCAAGACATCGGCATGGAACCAGAGGCCAGACTCTCATTTAATACGCCGAGGACGTCCTCCTCAAGGACATCCCAAAATGCCTTATAAAACTCGGCAGGGAGGCCATCAATGCCGGGAGCACGCCGTCCCTGCATGCTGTGCAGGGCGGCCCTCAGCTCCTGCATGCTTATGGGCCTGTCCAGCTGCTCGTTGGTCTCCTCAGAGACTTGAGGTAGATTTCTGGTTAAATCCTCCATTAGTGGTTCCTCCTCCCTGTGCTCGCTCGTGTACAAGGAGGAGAAGAAACCCACAGCTTGCTTACGAATCTGGCATGGTTCCACTACCGGCTGCCCTGCGTCACCTAACAGTGAGTGGATCACTCGCCCCTGCCCACTCTTCTTCTCCAGACCGAAGAAGAAGCTAGAGGGAGTGTCCATCTCCGCGATGTTCTGAAACCGGGACCTGACCAGTGCGCCCTGAACTTTAACGTCTAACAGGTCGGCAAGAGCCATTTTTTTTCCTTTGAGGACTTCAAAATGTCCTCGATCTCCTGTGGACGCGCTTAAACGTTCTAGCTCCACTATATCAATCTCCAGGTCCTTCATAGATCTGGTGATGTCCCTGGTGACATTGAAAGTGTGCTGCTGACAGAGGAGCTTAATTTCAACCTTGCCGCGATCCCACCATTGCCCCAGACTGCTGAACTCGCTCTTCCTCAGCCTAAAAACACTCCAGAAATAAAACAGGACCTCTCTAAAATTCTTATCAAAAGTTAAAACAGAATTAAAATGCCAATATGCACTTCGAGGTAAAACATTTCCAATAAAAACAGTACATAAAAGCAAAGAATGATCCGTAAAAACAGCAGGAACAATACTGCACATTTTAAAAATATTAAAATGCTGCTTAAACACATAAAACCGATCTAACCGGGCTGAGGAGAATCTACCTTCTCTAAGGTGGGACCACGTGTACTGCCGGCAGTCGGCATGCATTCTTCTCCACACATCCACCAGGCCATGGGAGTTGACCAGCTGCTTCAGAACGTGCTGGGAAGCTGGATGTGGCTCTGCGTGGTTGCGATCTAAAGATGCATTTTCTGTACAGTTAAAATCCCCCCCCAAGAATAAAAAGTCCTCCGAGGCACAGCCATTTAAAACCTCATTAATTTTTTGTAAAAACAGCTTCCTCTCTGCACCGATCGTTGGAGCATACACATTGATAAAAACCACAGTAAAAAGGTCGAACCGTGCCTTGACTAAGAACAACCTCCCCTCGATGATGTGTTCGACCTCCAGGGAGACTGGGTTAAAAGACCTGGAGAAGAGGAAGCCCACTCCTCCACTGAGGTTGGTGTTGTGGCTCAGCAGGACTTCCCCTCCCCACTCCCTCCTCCAGTCGGCCTCATTGGTGCTGTCGCTGTGCGTCTCTTGCAGGAAGAGAACATCAAGCTGTTTCATTTTTTTTAATTCATAAATAGATGCTCTCTTCCTGGCATCTCTGGCTCCATTCACATTCACGCTTCCTATTTTAAAAGTATGCATGGTGAATAAAAAAAATAAAACACAAATAAAACCCAACAAATCAATAAAAACACACATTGGAGCTTTTATCTTGGCCATCATTGATCGCAAGTTTTGATCTTAAAACAAATTTTCTTAATCTAAAAACCTCTTGATCGGTGAAGCCAGACTCCTCTTTCTGGCTCATGCGGAGTCTGGCTGAGTTATAAAAACACAGCATGTCGGGGAAAAACTCCTCTATTTTTACCTTTCTCTTGTTTTTTACTTTTTGTAGGAATGTTCTTATTTGTTCTGCCGAGTACAGTTTTTCCCTCTGACTATTTGTTAAAAAGGCACTGTGCACATCGCTGCCATCTGATACACAGCCCTCACTTTCACTATCAGAGACCTGCCCTCCACCTGTTTCTTCTTCCTCCCCAACCTTACTGGCTTTTGCCTCGCTGCCTACGTTTTGCCTCTTTTTTTTCCTTTTGGTTGCAGCTTTTGTTTCCCCTGCTTCCTCCTCCACCATCTCCACCTCTTCCACCTGCTCCACCGCCCCATTTATTTCTCTGCCCAACTGAACCTTTAAACCCCTTGCCCCCTGTACCACACTCGCCCCCTCACCCTTTTCCCCCCCTTCCCCTTCATCCTCACCCTCCACCACCTCACCCAAAGTGTCTCTCTCCTTTACCAAACCACATTCATTCCCACCGTGCACATCTTCCACACTTACCCCGTGTTGATCAGACACAGCAGCGGAGCAGCCCGCGGGCTGCGAAACCGGCCGCTCGGACGCCGCAGCCACCTCCGCGACAGGAAATCCCGGGAGGTCCCCCGCCGCCGCCGCAGCAGGAGGCCCCGGAGGATCCGGAAGATCTCTCGCCGCAGCCGCGGCAGAAGGTTCCGGAAGATCTCCCGCCGCAGCCGCGGCAGGAAGCCCCGGAGGATCCGGAAGACCTCCCGCCGCAGCCGCAGCAGGAGGCCCCAGAGGGTCCGGGAGGTCCTCCGCCGCGGCCGCGGCAGGAGGCTCCCCCGCCGCGGCCCGGCCAGGCGGAGTCGGGTCCCCGCGCCTCGGGCAGGCACCCACGGTGTGCCCCTCCTCAGCACAACCGAAACATTTCATCGCCGACGATGTTGCAAAAATCACGTACTCGTAATCATCTACTTTAACATGGAAGCGGAGGTTGAGCTCCGCATTCCGGTTGTTAAGTATCATATAAAGGTGTCTACGGTGAGACACTACGTGCTTCAGTAACTGCGACCTACATCCAGACAGGATCTTTTTAATCGGTGACACCACCTTTCCGTGTCTGGAGAGTTCCTTACTGAGGAATTCGTCGGTGATGAACGGAGGGACGTTTGACAGAACCACCTTCGTGGCCGGTTGTGACAGCGGCAACACCTGCACGAACATGTCGTTCACCGTGAGGCCCGCCTCGACGACTCGGTTCACTTTGACCACCTGGTCGAGAAAAATGACTACGGCGCCATTCATCCGAGCGGCCGACTTTACGCTGCTGTGCCCGACTATTCCCCCCACAGCCAAACCGATGTCCTCCACGCTGCACGGAAAGCCGGCGCTGATCTTAATGCCGTGCTTTCGCGTGAGGTGGGACAGATTCTCTCCATTTACCATGGCGTCCTCGGACGCCGACCGGCGAGACACCGGCAGGAGGAAACAAAAACACGAAACAAACGAAAACTTAAACCCAACGTAATGTGAAAAAAACACCCACCTAACCACACCAAAGTAATAGACCTAAACTAAGAGAAAATAGCAAAAAAGTTCGAAAAAAAACCAACTCGCTCGCTGACGCACTCACACACATCCACTCACTCCCAGCATGCACCGAGAGAG